>CM061276.1:51847500-52447500 GCA_030848825.1 Tadarida brasiliensis
ATTAGAACTCAAAACTAAGAAAATTTTAACATCGTCAATTAATAATCTATTTTAAAAGCACAGTAAACCTATTATATACTATCATATCTAGGATGTTTTCATGAATGCATAATATGTTCAAAGAGTGAGTGACAAAAGTGGTGTCATTGTGCATTTTTGCAAGCCTCTTTTATGACTGGCTTAATAAAAGACAACGGCACCCCGATATCTGCTTCCACTTTGGGTCTGCTGCAACGTGTTGTCTTGGTTCAAGTCCATGAAGAAAATCTGACCTCATGCAGATAAATAGTTGGAATGGGAGGTAAATGTCAATAGCCCTGTTAGATAATTATGGATATGCTTCTTTGATTCTACACCAAAATGCAGTCACTGGTAGTTTATTAAAGGTTAGTTGCAATGTGGAATCTGGAAATATATGAATTTTTTGTATTGTGAAACACTAAATTCCACTGGGCTATCTTGTTAGTTGAATGGATCTTTTACCCTCAAATGACTTTATCGCAATAAGCATTGGTCACTTGAGATATACAGCTCTTCCAATGTAGACACTATTCATCACACAGTATTAAAAATACCAGATTCATTAGTATCCCCTTAAGTGATGGAAAGCTGTCAAGTTCACAGTGGCTGGTACAAGTTTTTCAAAATTCTTGAAAGCGGGAATTTTACCATTGGCAAGAAATACTGTCAGTTATTTTCCTGGAAGTGACAGGATTCATTTGTTCATTTCCTGAAAACATCTGCCAAAGAATGAGGTCTGAAGAACCATAGTTTGTGTGTCAGTTGTTCAAGTACAAATGTTGCCCCGTGAACAAAGCGGCCCGTCCAGCTCACAGGTCTCAACACTGCCCAGGTACGGTTCCTTGAGGGATCCGTACAGGGCACTGGAACCAATTCCCCATGGGTACTGAGGGAAGACTCTACTTAAGCTTTGACAGAGTCAAAATAAACTATACATGACGTTTCGACTGCAGTGGGGTCAGTATCCCTACCTCAAAGTCACTCAAGGGTCAACTCTACATTTTGAAATTCATAATCTTTTCACTACAAATGTATGTATGTATGCATTTACTTTTAATTGTGGTAAAATATCTATCACATAAAATTTACCATCTTAACCCTGTGTAAGTGTCCAGTTCAGGGAATTAACTACACTCACTGTTGCACAGCCATCACCACCATCCATCTCCAGAACTCTTTTCATCTTTAAAACTAAAGCTCTGTCCCCATTAAACACCAACCTCCCAACCCTCTCCCCTCACACCCTGCAAACACCATTCCACTTTTTGTCTCTATGACGCTGACTATTCCGAGTGCCTCGGACAAGTGGAATCATGCAGTATTTGACTTTTTTGAGTATTTGCGAGCGTAATGCCCTCAAGGCTCATCCATGTTGTATGTGTGTGTCAGGATTTACCTCCTGCGGAGGCTGAGTGATGATATTCCATTGCCTGGACATACCGAATGGTGTGTGCTATGAAGGGCAAGTAGCTTTCCTCCAGCCGCACACGCGTGGCCGTGAGTGACAGGACAGCTAGTGCAGCTTGGTGCTGCCCCTCCATTAATGCTAAGGTACCCGCAGTGTTACCCACCTTGGCCACAGAATGAAAAGGAAAATAATGTCTTCATATCATTATGAAAGAAGTACTGGCTCCTCAGATGCCTGAGAGAGTCTCAGCAAATTTGTAACCTGGACTCTCGGCCGCAGTGTCCGTGTGTTTACTGATTATAATGTGAACGGTGCAGGCCGCTGGGAGAATACAGTAAAGTAGAAAGTTTTCAAAAACAGGAAGGAGAAAAAAAGAAGAAATGCAGTGATGGTCCTGAAACCCAGAGACAACACCCATCGGCCCACGTGCTGGTGTGTTTTCTTCTAGTGTTTCCTTACAAAGGCCACGCTCCCGAGCTGCTGTCTTTAGGATGCTGGGAAGCAGGGCATGAGCTAAAAGGCACTTTGCTGGGCAAATATTTCTGTTCTCTCTGCAAGCTCCATAAAAATAGGGGACAGTTAAATTTAGGTCTAAACCAGCATTTTGAAATGTGAATTTAACGAGTTCCTTAGAAATACTTAGGGAGTACATGTCTTTTCATTGTGTGCTCCCTGCATTCTTGGCGTGGGAAATGTGAGAACCCCTCAGTCCTTATCTTTAAAGCTTTGTTTTGAACATGTGGGTAACACCGGCCTCACCCTGGCTGGGGGAGGATTACAGGGACAATCTTTACTTGGTGCCTTAACAAGGAGTTGGCACAGAGCGAGAGCTCACCAAGTGTTCGCGGTCTTTTAATAAATACTAATACAAGTAACAACAACAACAGTAACTATTATCCACTTTATCTCATTCATCTTTCACCATCTCAAGGTGATACGAGAGGCTGGCTCAGCCAACCCCACTGACAGATGAGGAAGCCCTGAGTGACAGCCCAAAGCTGCAGGAAGGACCCAGAAAAAGCACCAGCTCACCGGAAAGAGGACCCCCAGATGGATCCCTACACATCTTCTCCCGTATTGTCATATCCCTGCCCCAACTTATTCTACCATCTACTTAATATTTCTCCTTTAAGATGACTCACTTTTAAAAAAAAAAAAAAAAATAGTTTTTAAAAAGAAATTTATATGACTCCATAAAAGTGAAATGAACATTACTTGCCATGGAGAGATGACAGCAACAAAATTAAATATTTAACTATTTAAATGAAGAATGTTCTCCTCATTATCACCCGTGTACATCCCCAGGGGGCCCTGGTTCCAGAGGGACCACTAAAGCCTTTCGGAGCTGGAAGTGGGTGCCGGGACCATCTGCAGCTGCGGCAACAGCTGAGGACCTCCACAAACCGGATACATAACTTGGGATGTGACATCATTTGTGTTCCTGCAAATCTAAATCCTTTCCAGTCCAAACCTTCAACACAGGCACAAATATTCACAGGTGTCAATTGCAGGCACAGCAGGGGTCTGTGTCAGGGTGTGTCAGACGCTGACTAGACATCGCTGAGATGATCTCCAAGTAGGACTCATCCACGAACCCAGAGCTGGGGCGAGGGGTAGCTCAGCAGCCAAGAGGACGGGTTCCAGGACCTCTCGGCAGTCTGTGCGACGGAAGTCCCAGCAGTCTCGCCCAGCCCTACCGGGAAGGGGAGCCCTCACTAGCTGGGCTCCAGGCTGAGTGTCTGGACCTCCCGTTCAGCAGCCAGGCTTCCATCCTGAGTCCCGGAGGGCTGGCTGAGCCCCCACATCACTCTCACATAACAGCCGGTCCATGAATGCTGACAGTCATTACATTCAGCATTAAAGGTTGTGCTGTCCTAACCTGGAGAGGAACTATGAGTCCCCCAGACATACAAGAAAGGAGCAGAGACTCATCTCTTCGGGGAGCTCAATGTAGAAGGGGCAGGAGGGCCAATTTTGACAGGAATCAGACAGTATAATGTCAAAAGGGGGGTTAATCTGTGTTACCCACCATACCCGCTCCCAACAACCTTACAAAGAAACACTAATTCTCACAAAACAGTAAGCAGATGCTGTCCTCTTAATAAAACACCAGTCTTTAAAAGCCATCATTCTGGCCAAATGCCACAGCCTTCCCTAACAAACATGGAAGACTGTATGGCCAGCTGGATTAATTGACACACACAGGTTCCTGACCTTTTCCTGGGCACGTGGACCGTCAGCGCCCCAAGACAGACGACCCACTCACTGGCTTTCTTTCATGATACGTGGGTGTCCTCTCATGCAACAGATGTGGGGCAAGGACCCCGTCCCTGACTGGGCCCCCTTTCCGTTCCAGAGAAAAAAATGAACACCAAAATAAAAATACAACTGCCCTTCCATGGCCTCCCTCATTGCATAACCAGACCCCTAATAAAGAAGTCACAATTTGCTCCAACAACCAAGGAAATCTTTCCGTCTTTTGCTAAAAGGGTGATGCTTCCTATTCTTTGTCTAAAGTCATCACCTCTACTCCAGCCCTGCCCAGGAAAGCAGCGGTCGTGATCTCCTTCTCTTACTTAGTTGGGGAAAGCATCATGTAAGCCAGGCTCTCGGCTGGGAAGTAGCACGTCCGTGCCTCCGTGCACATGTCAGGGCAAGTGGTGCCTCCAGACGGGGCATCTGGAGAGGCATCTATTGGTGGACAAGCAGGAGACTCCTCAGACTGGGAAATTGAAACTCGTGGGTCTCTGGCTCCCACATCCCACCCACCCCACCCTCACAGCTACTCCCACACGCACTACACCTTTAGTAACAGCAGGTCTGGACCTGCTGTCTCCTAATTCATACTAAAGTATGAATGGCCACCCCAAGCACAATGGAGAGCAGGGCAGGGAGGGCACAGGGATGGAAGTAGGCACCTCACTGTATTATATTAGATCACATCTATGTTCCAATATCACAGCCCAAGGCCACCTAAGGAAAAAAACAGTCATTTGTACCATTCAGAAACATAATAGGAAATGAAACTTGAGAGTACATGAAATCTGCCACAGAAACGATGAAAACATACATCGTGAGACTATGTGACCTGGGGCAGTATAAACACTGCAGTTGTTGGTAGTCGAGGCAGAAAATAAAAACAGGAAAACATATGAGCCTCGTCCTGTGGAAAAACCCTCCCTCCAACTTGGCCAGCACAAATCCTGGAACATGCAGTTTATTTCCCCCCCCTGTCTGAAATCACACATGTGTCCCCTGACACATGTGTCAGGTGCTGTCGCCTGGGCTCAAATCCCGATTAAATCGCCGGCCGGCTGCTTGGTCTGTAAAGTGGGTACAGTAAAAGCACAGCTCACGGGCTGTGGGGAGGGTTCCCGGAGCTGAGCCTGGCTCCTGGTAAGCCTTTAGTAAACTTTAGCTGCTCATGTTACTGCCGCTCAGACTCCTGAGATATAAAATCTCCATCACAGAACCAAAACTTTCAAAAGAAACATCTGCCTTCACAGGATGGGGGAGTCTCCTCTTTCCACTGCCCTCTCCCTCCCCGGCTCCCTGCTCCTATTCCTCGGGTTCACCTGGAAGCCCCTGCAGGCGCCCCTCCCTCTCTGGGAGGTGGATGAAGGAATGAGTGGGAACCGGGTTGAGGCTGACTTCCTGCTTCCTCTCCTTTCTCACCTGAGAGCTCAGACAAGCTGCCTCTTCTGCTCTACCTGTTGCCTGTAAGGAGGTAACAGGTGTATGCAAATGAGTGATTCTTCAAAACTGACATTCTAACCCTTCTGGCTCCAGGGTCACAATCAGGACACCTGGAGGTATTTTAGAAATAAAGTCTTCCCAGGAAATTCCGATAATCTTCCTGGCTTCCTGGTTTAGGACACAGTAGCCCTCTGACTACGGTGGCCCTGACGACAATCAATGCTAGCACCCTCTTGTGCCTGTCATCTCTTCCCCTACTCGGTCTCGCCTGTTCATCACGCAGCTATCCATCCACGCCCCGTTCTCTACAGAGAGACTTCAGGGAGCCGAGTTGTCAACCCAAGTCTCCAGTTGTACAAGCGCCCAGGACAGAAACAACCACGCAAAAGATAGCACCAGCGTGTCCCACGAACCCCGGAAGAGGGTGCTTTTGCTGGGGCTGCCAGGAAGCTCGAAAAGTTAAACCTTCAACTAAAGAATCTCAGTGAACTCACAAGTCATCGTTGCTCATTCCTTCTGCATGTATTACTTTTTTTTTTATATTTCAGAAGCATTACTGAAATATTCTATTAAACATGTGGATTTGTCAAAAGCTAACTGGCAGAGAGTTCCCCAGCAAGGGTGAGACAATTTCAGAGCTGCAGCATAAAGAGCCTCAAAACACAGCAGGGTTCAGCCTAGGAGTTTTTGCCGAAGACACTGGTGTTTTGGTGAAGACCTCATAAGTCCCTCTAGCTGGAGGAAAATGGGGACAGGTGGGTCAGGAGTCAGAACACCCAACTAGCTCCGTGATCTTCCAGTACCTCAGTTATCTGACCTGTGAAACAGTATCTAACGGGAAGAATGAGGCCAACTCTCCCTGGGCAGCTCATGCTTTAGGATTGCCACATGGGCCGTAGGAAGTAAAGGACCCTTTGGACACGACGAGGCACTCCGTTTTCCATTCAGCATCATCGCCAAGACCTCATCCCACATCTCCCTCCATGACATCTGAAGGGCCAGCCTGGACAAGATGCATTAGGGCGGCGGTTCTCAACCCGTGGGTCGCGACCCCTTTGGGGGTCGAACGACCTTCTCACAGGGGTCGCCTAAGACATAACAGTAGCAAAATTACAGTTATGAAGTCGCAACGAAAATCATTTTATGCTTGGGGGTCACCACAACATGAGACACTGTGTTAAAGGGTCGCGGCATGAGGAAGGTCAAGAAACACTGCGTTCGGGGAATCTTTAAATGACACCACCTCCCCTCTCTAGATTTTTGTCTCCTCGTCTACAAAGCAAAGACTAAAATCCCCTAACCCACATCCTCAAGTGGGTGGTCCAAAAGTGACGGCAGCTGGCACCACCAGCCCTACACCTGTCCCCTTCACGGCCACCACAGGAGGTATGAAGAGAAGAAAACAGGAGTTACCTCTGCCACCTCCTGCCAGAAGGACACTCAGCCATGGGTGAGCTGAGGGCCAAGGAGGCGGGGGTCAGCCCAACTCCTGGAAACTCTGGGCCAGAGGCAGCCCCACCCCAGCCGACAGACTCCCTCTGTTCCCTCGTCCCTTTGTAATTCGCCTGTTGCTCCCTGGTCTCCAGGACCCCCTCACCCCTAGCACCACTGTCATTGGGGGCTCCACTGCGGGACGGCCAAGTTTATATGCTGTCAGGCATTTTATATCCTCCATAACTCTGTCTCCCAAGCCCTCCTGTGCATGTGCTTAATTTTTACAATCAAGAAGACGAATGAGGAGAGTGACAGCCCAGACACCCTGGAGGGGTGGGCTCCGGCCCTGCCTCGGCGGAACCTGGGCATGAATTCCATCAGTGACCTGAGGCTGTATTTTATGGATAAAATCCCAGTGGTTTTTAAATTTCCTTAAACTTTCGATGACTGAGATAAAGGAGAAGGAGGAGGCTGTGTAAATATGGAGCCACTATTGGGGCAGAGCTGCCGGGACCTCCATGAGGTGGGAGTCGAGGATACTTCATGTCACTTGAGTTTTGTTCCCAGCTCTCTTGCCCCTCACCTCCCACACCCCTCCGTCTCCCACCCGGGGTGGGCAGAACAGTGGGAGCACTCAACTGTCCCATGCCCTTATCTTTCTAAGACACACCCTGTGATGATAATGATGACAACAAGGAGAAAGGACAAATAATATATTAAATGAGAATAAATGTACTTTTTATTTATTTATTTATTTATTTATTTATTTTAGAGAGAGGAAGGGAGAGAGAGATAGAAATATCAATATGAGAAACATTGATCAGCTGCCTCCTGCACTCCCCCTTCTGGGGATCCCCGAAACCCAGGCATATGCCCGGACTGGGAATCGAACCAGGACCTCTCAGTCCATGGGACAACACTCAATCCACGGAACCACACCAGCTGGGCTATTATTTTAAATTCTGGTTTTTTACTGATCATAACTAACAATCTAATGAAAGCAACCCCCCTGTTACACAAATACAACTCTAAGCCAGTCCCCTAGATGCTCCTGTCACTTCACCTGGATGAGCCCAGAGCCTCCCTGCAAGGCGATTCTACGGCCCTACCCCAGAGCCACAGTCTAAAAATGCCCATCTGCCCATGTCTGTCCCTCCCTCAAACAACTCCCATCACCCCCAGTCTGTGCTCTATCATGTGGGCCCTGCTACCCACCACCTTCTAATAAAACAGCAACAGGCTGTACTCAGTGACCGACTGCTTTGTGTTGTAAGCCACATTAGGGATTTATCAGGGGTCATCCCGTTTTCTCCTTATCAGCCCAATGAGGTAGATACTTGTATCACATTCATTCCACAGAGGCACAGGGAGGAGGAACCCGCCTAAGGTCACACTGCTGGTCAGTCCTGTCCCCAAGGAAGACACCTCTCAGGACTGCCCTAGTGGCTGGGCTCAACAACAGACTAGATATACACACACAGTATTCCAGGCACATCTCCCATTCACGGGAGATGAGCTGTAGTTTGGGGTTTGTTTGTCCATCTCCCTCAGTGAATCGCCTTGAAGACAGACATACCGTCTGATTTACTGTTGTGCCCCCAAGACCCAAACATGACATGTGGGAGGCACCTAGTGACGGCTTTGGGGGGCCCCTTGTTGGATGTAAGCCACCGGGTCTCCATTAGCTCAGATGGGCTCTGGGGTGTCTCTCCGGGCACTGTGAGCTGCTGGGCTGGACCCGGCAGGCAGGAGGGTCCCTGGGGATGAGGGTAATCTTCCCACTTCCCTCATCTCTCTCTTTCAAGAGGCTTGCTCACACACAGTCAGGATGCTTCTGCGATATTTCATTTGGGGACCGGTTGCACCTACTGGGTTCCTCTCAAATTCCTTTGATTCGCGAGTACATTTTAAAATTGAGTCTCCAAATAGCCCCAGTTGGGCTCACAGGTTTAACTGCACTGCCTAACCTTAAGCATGCTGTTAGCATACGAGAAGGGGAGGCAGGAGAGACCCACGACGACGGTGAGCTTCCCCGGAGGACCCAGGACCGCACTGAAGAGAGAAAATGGACCCAGAGCTGAAGCCACACTGATCATAATCAATACCATCCAACCTAATTCAATTCGTTTGACTTGTATTGAATATGAGCTTAATATACTAGGAGACATCAGCTTCTATTAGAGCCTCAGAAATCATCTTTAAAAGAGGCAAAATGGTATCAAATGCATAATTTGAAAAACATTGTTTTCAACATCTTTCCACTTCGTTTAGCATTTTGAGAAATTGAGGCTTTATCTTGTAGCTATCAAACTGAATTAATCACCTTGAGACCTGACAGAAGATAACTGGAACTCTAATTTTAGGCTGCTTTTATTCTTGGAAGATGGCCTGCTAGGTTGGACTACAGAAATCAGTATAAAATCCTTTCCGCTACGTGTAAATGACCACACTACTAACGGTCAGTGGACAAGGCCTGGACTGGTAAACATGGTAGCCGTTCAACACTCCCAGCTGCTGTGCTCTGGGAATGCGGCTGATCTGAAAAGAGATGTAAAGCATACATGGAATTCAAACTCGTTCAGAAGATGTAAAATACCTCAATAATTTTTATATTGACTAGATATTGAAATGATAAAATTCTACATATGAGAATAAACAAAAAAGCATTATTAAAATTAATTTCACTGTGTTTTTTTTTTTCAGTTGTTTATTGTAGCTCCCAGAAAATTCATAATTACACGTGTGGTTCACATTGTATTTCTGCTAAACAATGCAGGTCTGTACAATTAAATATTATGGCACAATTGAATAATGTTTGCCAAGAGTTTTTTAAATGACCTGGGGAAATATACTGGATGTCATTTTAAGTGGGAAAAAAAAGCAATTAAAAAGTGTCTATAGAAGATAATTAAAATCATGTAAAATATACATATATGTTTACATGTATGCAAACAGAAAATCTACAGAAAGTCAAGTAGAACAGTCATTTCAGAGAGGTGGGATTAGAGTGTGAGGACAGTAGTCTCTCTACATATTTGTAAATATTCCTCAAAGAGCTTTCTATTATGTTTATTATCAAAGAATAATAAATGTTACTAAAAAGGAAGTAATTCCCCATAATAATTAGTATTGTTATAGGTAGCTATGTATCTTGCCTGGCACTTGCTACGTTAAGTCATTTACAAACACATTTAGTCCTTCGTTAGCCCTCAGTGGCATCTCATCGTGACATACACCATTGCCAATAAAAACTCGTTCTTATGAAAGTCCATTTTTTAGGTGTACAAAAAATATTTTCTTCACATTAGTGTCCTACTCAGCAACAGAAGATAGTCTAATGGAAAAGTTGGTGGTCATTATTGCAATGTCATGTGAAGAAGAGAAAGTTCATTATCAAAGTTTGTTCATCCAGACTTCATTTCTAGTTGCTTGTCGCCTGAATAAAAGATGAGGGGAAAATACCCCCATTAAAACAACTCCTGAATTCCCAGCAGCTGGTCTTTTCTACGGGCTACGTTTAAAGAAATAGGATTCTCTAACCTAGAAAGGTATCAATGACAGAATGGCTCTGGCTTAACCTTTTGCCAGTTTACTTAACCCTCCCAACAAGTTCTGTTGCAATGACCTCCATCTAGAACTCCTCCTGGGTCACAACGGCCCATCCACCTATCCATCCACCCACCCCCTCACCCATCCATCTATTCATTCGTCCATCTGCCCATCATACTTTTTGTCTGAGAACCATTTTGGTGCTTAGGATATGACAGTAAACAAAACAGACCTTGCTCTGAGGAAGCCTGTATTCTACTGGGAGAAGTCACCCAGTAAAGAAGTTAAAGTGCCATCGTGATAATTTCAGCAAGTGACCGATGCTTTGAGGAAAATAAAATGGGAAATGACAAAGAAAACTAGGATGGGGCCATTTTAAATAACTTCTTTGAAGAGGTGAGATTTGAGCTGACAGATGACTTCAAGAAAGTGACAGCCCTAGTTGAACCTGCGAAGAAAATTCCAAGCACAGAGAGGGGCAAGTGCAAATGTCCTGGGGCAGGATATTCTGAGGACCAGAAAGGAGTCCAGGGTGGCTGCAGTGGCCAATAGATGAGGCCCGATACATGGGAAGGTCTATTATCACATGTGCCTTGTAGGCAATAAGGAATTTGGATTTTATTCTCATTTCAATGGAAAGGTATTGGAGGGGTTTAAGCAGTGGTGTTGATAGGATCTGACTTCCGTATTTAAACATCACTGTGGTGGAAAAGAAACTCTACAGGGACAAGAATGAAGCAGGTAAACCTTTTGAGAAGCTCCTGCAGTCATCCAGGTGAGAGACGAGGGTCATTACTCCAGAACACTTTTCTGGGTTCCACTCAGAAAACAGTATCAACTGTAACCAGCCTCAAAACAACTGTGGTGGTTCATTGCCCCAGCCTTTCTCATATGCTGGTGTGGGACCGGCACCTTGGACTGTGAGATCATATGCTTCAATCCCTAAAATATTTAAAAGCCCCAAATCACACTTAAACAAAGGGCCCCCTTGAGGTTCCCAGAGGTTCATTTCCACTTAGCTTCCCTGCTTTTCATTTACCTTGACTGGTTCCAGCTGGATCTGGAAACAGACATGTCAACACAGTCCCTGCCCATGAAGGTTTCCCAGCGACCAGGAAGCAGATCGTCAATTGTAATCTCCATAGAAAACCTGACTCTGTCAGAGGCTCTCCGAGCCCCACACGGCTGGGCTGCATCTGGGAGCAGCTTCCTGCTGCAGGGACAGAGACCAGTGACCTGAGCTCAGACCGCCTGCCGCTGGTCCTCTGAGGTCCTGGTACACCCCTGGCACTGTCAGGCCATCCGCAAGTAAGCCTGGCCTTCCAGCAGCCTGCCCACACTAACTGCTTTGTGATTGACGACCCTTCTGATTTTATCAACTGCTGTTACTTTTCTGGCTCCTACCCAGACCCATCTGGGTAGTAACATGGACCCAGTGATCCTGGCATCTGGAAGCATTTGTCTTAAAAGAGCCAATTCCCTCTTGATGTCAATTATCAGTTCAGCTTCCAGCCAACAGGCCAGATTCTCTCTCCCGTGGCCCAGAACCACAGGATGTGGCCTGCAGAGTGTAGGAAGTGTCCCTCTGTGGCCACTATCCAGGGGACATCCACAGGCCTGCCAGGCCCCCAGTCATGTGGGGGAAATGGGCCCACACCAACACAGCTCGATCAAGCGCACAGGCTCACGTCCACGCCATATGAGCGCACACACACCGTGCTCTGCCAGAACTTAGCGTCGGGAATGTGGCCTCCAAGAGGCCTATGCGCCGTGGCCTGAGCAGAGCAACTGCCTGTTTACGGAGAAGTTGCTATGTGCTCAGCTCAGCTCTGGGCTGTATGAATAGGGGCTACACAAGAAGGCAACAGAACGGTCCTAAGCTGGAAAAAGTTCCACGTCGAGGTGAGGAGGCAGGCAATGGAGACAAAGGGGACAGAGGGTTCACCCTGCAGAGTTCAGCCTGGGCTCTGACCCCGATGGTGCATAATCACCTTCCCCTCTCCGGCTTTGCTTTTCCCATTCCTATTCGGAAACAACGTCTCAGAGTTCTAAAGCTTCCTGGCTACAACGCAATTCCATCACCTGTAACAAGAGGGTCTACATCCAGCACATGCCTCTGTCCTGTGTGTGTGGAGAAGACAGATCGAAATTACATTAGAGAGATCTACCTAAAGATTTCCATCAGAAAAGTATTTCCTCGTAGTAAGTTCAGAAGCAATAGACAGGCGTGGAAGTGTCTGCCCACAGTAGGACAGCCACAAAATGCCACGTAGAAAGCCCCAGACTCCCCCACTCAGCCGGGTTCTGGGCTCACCCCGTGGAAGGGGGAAGCCAGTCTGAGGTTGCAATCATCTTTGCTCTGATAAACCACTGTACCAGCCACCAAGCGCTCTGCAGGGTACTGGCACGGCCGTGACTCCTCCTTCGTAATATCTACCACGTCGGAGGGTTGGAACCTCTCTGAGGTACACATTTCCCTGCTCCCTGAGCCCCTGGCGCCTCTCCTGCAGGGCAGGTGGGCTCTGAGGGCTCCTTCCCCTTAAACAGCTCCTGCCGGTCAAGAGCTTCCGGACAGTTTTCATCCTCAGCAGGTTCCTTCCCAGGCCCCGGTGGCTCCGCTGTCCAATACCCACAACAGCTTTATTCTCTTGTCCCGTCTGCCTCAGGCCAGTAGGACCTGATGGGCATTCCAAGAGCCCCGGACAAGAAGCAAATCCAGGTCAAAGCCCTGACTCAGGTCCGGAGAATCTCCCTCGAGAGGCACAGCACCTGCCAGAAGCTTCCCCCTGTCCTTCGGCACAGACTCATGAAGCGCCCGCATGTGCAGGATCACTCCTAAGGGGTGACATTTCAGGATGATTGTTCCCTGCATGATGTGAGGGACACCCTTGTCATGAATGGCCTTCTGCTCAACTCGGCCTCTCCGCCCCTGTTCTGGTGGGCCAGGGTGGGTACACAGGGCCACCTCCCTGGCCTTGCCGCCCTGCTCTCCGCTCCAAGGGTGCACTCGGGGCTCAGCCTCCCTCTGTTATGTGCCTGCCTCTCCCTGCCAAGGTTATAAAAGCATTCGGGCACAGGTGCAGCTGCTGCCAGCCTCCAGGGCCAATGAGCGGAAACGCAGTGTAGGAAACTGGACGAGCAGCCACAGCGCCGTTATGTGTTCCCAGAACATGCCGTGCTCCCAAATAAATGTGTCTCCAACATCGTCTCACCACAATATTCAGATGGTTCATTACTGGTTTTAATTTTGCCTGTTGTTTATTTACTGTCTCCTTCCCCATTTCATTGCCAGGGTGGAAGAGTTACTCATCTGTGCCCAGAATGGGAAGTCCCCAAACTGGAATCTCTCCAGAAGTTGCTGGCCCCGCGGGACAGGCTCCAGCCCAAGTCCACACAGCGCCAGTGGTTCCTCCACACAGCTCTTCTTCCAGCCTCCTGCCATATAACTGCTTTCCTGCCATGACCAAAACCCTCAGAGCCACTTCCCGGGACTGACAGGTGGACCCATGATGGTGCACAGTGACCGCCAGTGCCGGATAAGGACACTAACACCCACATGGCTCCTTCACACAGACAAGTCACTGCCAAAGCTCTGCTGACATCACAGGCCAGCCATGCGTCCCTGTGGGCACCCCTGGCCCCAGAAACCAGGGACAGCTGTGCCCACTCTGAACCACATGGGGAACTGGGTGTGGCATTTCACCCCTGGAGATACCCCCCGAAAAGCAAAACCCACATCTCCCTTGAATGAAAGAGGATGGGCAAAATAACTTCATTAATGCACTTCTTTAAAGTTAGAATCAATGCTTTTTCTGGAAAGCGCAGAAGAGTATAAAGAAGCAAAACTCATCAACGTACCTCTGCTCATCAAAGACAAACTCCTAACCTTTCGGGGCTTTTATCTTTCTTACCTATACTTAAAATAGAAACAAATAAACAGATTTCAGAGCATAATCATGTCCCAGAATTTCTTTTATTAAATCTCTTTTCCAAAATTATATAATCACCCTATGTTCCCTGTAACCAGTGATGAGAGACAGACACACAAAAACCTAGTAACCTACCTCATTCCCCTCACTTCATCCTCAGAAAACCAGCAATACTCACAGCCTATATGTATTATGCCCTCCATTACCTCATACTTGTCCATAAAACAGAATGGATATTGTAGAGAGAGAGAGGAAAAAAAGAAGTATGAAAGAAAGAGGGGGAGAAGGAGAGGGAGGAAGAGAGAAAGGGAAAGAAGAAAAAGATTGATTTAACAAAAGTTAAAAAGAAAACAAAAGAAAGCTTTAACAAAAATTGGTTTTTACTCTCATACATATATCACACATTTTCATTTTTCTGTAACTGGTTCTCCTCTCTTAGTGAATTACCATGGTAATCCCTTTGGGAAAACAGACCCATCTCTCTCTCATAACTGCACAGCATTCTGTAGCTCTGACACACACAATAGATTCAATTGTTCCTCTATTAATGGACAGTCAGAAGATTTCCTCTCCCCCTTCCTTTAAAAATAATGCTTTTATTTCTATAACACAGAGCCATAAAATGGAATTGCTCAGTCAAAGGATATGCATATTTTAATTTTAATAGATACTCTAAGATTGCTTTGCCAAAAGGCTGAACCAAGTCAAATTCCCATTGGCAACATATGAGGTGCCTAGATCCTGGCATCCCTGCCAGCACTTAATGTTATCACTTGTACATTTTTGTCAGCGTGATGGGTAAAACATGATATTTCATTTTTATTGTTATTTTTACTTCCCCAATACCCAGAGGTTGACTGTGTTCTCTTAAGTTTATTGACCATTTGGATTCCCTTATCTGTAAACTGCCAATTGACAGTTTTGCCATGTTTTTCACTAGGTCACTTGTCTTTCAGTTTTGTTTTGTTTTTTAATTTGTAGATTCTTTTGCATGTTATGATTATTAACAGTGCCTGATCTGCCAGGTGTTGTAAACCTTTTTTCTTAGTCTGTTTACCATAATGTCACACACAACTTTCCATTTCTTTCAGTCTTCTTTGTAAATATTTGTAATGCCCACATAATATCCCAGAATGTGAAGGTATTGATTAACCATTTCCTATAGATTGCTGGAAATTCAGATGTCTCACTCTCTATGATAGCAAAGAAATAAAACTGTCTTTTAATGCAGATGACAATTTCCCTAAATAAAAAAATCTAAGGAACCCACAAAAAAGCTACTAGAACTGAAAACTGAGTTTGACAAGGTCACAGGATACAGTAAGAATACACAAAATGTCAATTATATTTCTATATGAACAATAAATAATTGACATTTGAAAATATCATCTGTAGTTGTATTAATATCAAATCCATCATATAATATCATATATTTTAATAAAATATGTGCAAGATCAATAAACAGAAAACTGTAAAATATCACTGAGAAAAATTAAAAGACCTAACAAAAAAGAAGCAAGATATACCATCTTCATGAACTTATTATTGTTAAAATGTTAATTCTCCCCCAGTTGAGCTACAGATTCAATATAATCCCAAATAAAATTCTAGCACACTTTTTTAATTAATAGAAATAGACGAAGTGATTCCAAATTTTACTTGTAAAAGCATAGAATAGCCAAAACAATTTTATAAAGAATAAGTGTGGAAGTCTCACAATACCTAATTTCAAGGCTTAATATAAAGCAATAGTAATTATAACAGTATAGATTGGTGTTGGAATAGACACAGAGATCAGTAAACAGAATAAAGTGTCCAAATATAGACCCATGCATGTATAGTTGGTTGATTCTCAACAAAGGGACCAAGGTGATTTATGAAAAAAAGATAATCTCTCAACAAATGGTGATGAAACAATTGTATATCCATATGGGGGGGGGGGGCACAACCCTTAAATTCACTTAAAATGGATTGTATACCTAAATGTAAACGCTAAAACTAAAACACATCTAGAAAAAGAAACATAGGCAATAAACATTGTGGTCTTGAATGAGGCAAAGAGTTACTGGATAAAAAAAGTACAAATCAAAAAAAATATATACTGATAAATGGACTTCATAAAAATGAAAAGTTCTGCTCTTTAAAACTCACAATATTCCACCCAGCCAGTATGGCTAAGTGGTTGAGCGTCGACCCATGCACCAAGAGGTGGCTGGTTCGATTCCCAGTCAGGGCACATGCCCAGGTTGTGGGCCCAATCCCCAGTGGGGGGCATGCAGGAGACAGCCAATTGATGTTCTCTCTCGTCGATGTTTCTATCTCTCTCTCCCTCTCCCTTCCTCTCTCTCTAAAACTAATAAAGAAAAAAGAATTTTTTAAGAAATCAATTAGAAGGGTTTCCAAAATGGTGGCAGAGTGAATGGAAGCTACACAGACCATCTCCCAGGACCAAACTGGAATTACAATTAAAATAAAGACAAATCGTCGGGAAAATGCAACAGAAAAGCAGCTTGCGAGGACCATATAACCAGGGACACTGAATCGATCCTGGTAGGATTTCAGAGGCATGAGATGGGGGCTGGGAGCCCATGGACAGCAGCGGTCTTAGCTGTGAGCAGCGCCCTTGGGGTCAAATTCCCAAGCCAGTTTCACGGCGCAGAGGACTGGGACAGAGCGCTAAAATAGCCACAGCCACTCACCTTGGGCTCCAGCAGAGGGAGGGTGGACTGAACTGGAACTGTGTGGGGACACTCGGGATTTGGAGGGCACTGAGAGCTTCTGCTGAGTTGCTGCCACACAGGACGGTGGCCATCTTACTCCTTCCCAGGGCTCTGGGGAGAGGTGGCAGCCCCTCCCTCGGAGATTCAACCCCACCCAGGTGGGCCACTGAAATGCAAATTGAGGCTCATTAACAACCAGTTTCTGCCCCACCCTTGGGAAATCCTCTTATGCTGAACACCTGAGGGAGGTTTTCATTCATCTGAGAACCCAAGGCTCTTCAAGTAACCATGAATAATAGCCTCTAGGCAAAAAGCTAGAGGATAACTGAACCTTTCGTGGGCTTGAAAATCTACTCAGGAAAGTAAGACTTGACAGTGGTGTTTAACGTGGGTCCTCCCATGCTCATCCAAACCCAGTAGAGGGAGCCACAAACAGCTGAACACCAACATCCACAGGGAAAATTAGGCAGGCTCCAAAACCCACTGAGACAGCCAAAATGGTGAAACAAGAAACAAATCCCAAATGAAAGAACAAGAGACTTCTACCAAAGATGAGATAAATGAAATGCAGTTAAGCAAGTTAACAGAGCTAGAATTCAGAGCCATGATCTTGAGGAAGCTCAACAGCATGAGTAAGGACATCAACAGCATGAGTAAAGATATCAACACCATGAGTAAAGACATAGAAACATTGAAAACCAACCAAGTGGAAATGAAGAAGCACCAAGAAGAAATGAAGAATGACATAGCAGAAATAAAGAACACATTGGAAGGACTAAACAGCAGAGTAGAGGAAGCTGAGGACCGGATCAGTGAATTAGAAGACAGGGTAGAAAAAATCAACCAATCAGAAAACCGAAAGGAAAAAAACAATGAAAAAACAGGAAGACAGCTTAAGAGAACTGTGGGACAACTGGAAACATAATAATATTCGCATCATAGGAGTCCCCGAAGAAGAAAATGAGCAAGGGTTAGAGAATATATTTGAAGAAATAGTGACAGAAAACTTCCTTAATTTGGTGAAGGGAGAAGGCATTCAAGTTCAAGAAGCACAGAGAGCCCCAAGTAAGAAGAACCCAAACAGGCCCACACTAAAACACATAGTAATTACAATGCCAAAAATTAAAGACAAAGAGAGAATCCTAAAGGCAGCAAGAGATAAGCAACAGGTTACCTACAAAGGAACCCCCATAAGGCTATCAGCTGACATCTCAACAGAAACACTACAGGCCAGAAGGGAATGGCATGAAGTAATCAAGGTCATGAAAAACAAGGATCTGAACCTAAGACTACTCTACCCAGCAAGGCCATCATTCAAAATAGAAGGTCAAATAAAGAGCTTCCCAGACAAAAAAAAGGCTAAGGGAATACATTAACACCAAACCAGCACTGCAAGAAATGTTAAAAGGACTGCTATAATAAGCAGAAGAAATAGGAAGGAAAATAGAACCACACTAAACAAAAATCGCAATAAATAAGTACATATCATTAATCACCTTAAATGTAAATGGATTGAATGCTCCGATAAAAAGACACAGAGTAGCTGATTGGATAAGAAAGAATGACCCATATATATGTTGTTTACAAGAGACCCACCTTACAACAAAAGACTCACATAGGTTGAAAGTGAAGGGATGGAAAAAAATCTTCCAAGCAAACGAAAAGGAAAAATAGCTGGGGTAGCAATACTCATATCTAATAAAATAGATTTCAAAATGAAGGCCATAACTAGAGACAAAGAAGGTCACTACATAATATTGAAAAATCTATCCAACAGGAAGATATAACCTTGGTAAACATATATGCACCCAATATAGGAGCACCAAAATATATCTAAAATCTTCTGGAGGACTTCAAAGGAGAAATCAACAGCAATACAATCATAGCAGGGGACTTCAACACCCTGCTGACATCACTGGATAGATCCTCTAGACAAAAAATTAACAAGGAAACAGAGACTCTAAATGAAGCACTTGACCAAATGGATTTAATAGATATCGACAGAGAATTACACCCCAAAACTACAGAATTCACATTCTTCTCAAGTGCACATGGGACATTCTCAAAGATAGACCACATGTTAGGACACAAACAGTCTCTACAAGTTCAAGAAGATTGAAATCATATCAAGCATCTTCTCAGATCACAATGGCATGAAACTAGAAATCAATTGCAACAAGAACATGCAAAGACATTTGAACACATGGAGGCTAAATAGCATGTTATTAAACAACGAATGGGTTACCGAGGAGATCAAGGAAGAAATTAAAAACTTCCTGGAAACCAATGAAAATGAACACACAACACAAAATCTATGGGATGCAGCGAAAGCAGTTCTGAGAGGGAAGTTCATAGCACTGCAGACCTACCTCAAGAAACAAGAAAAATTTCTAATAGACTATCTAACCTCACAACTTAAAGAACTAGAAAGCTAACAAAAAGAAAACCCCAGAGCAAGCAGAAGGAAGGAAATAGTAAAGATCAGAGCAGAAATAAATGACATAGAGACCAAAAAAACAATTCAAAGGATCAATGAAACAAAGAGCTGGTTTTTTGAAAAGATAAACAATATTGATGGACCCTTAGCCATACTCACCAAGAAACAAAGAGAGAAGACCCAAATACACAAAATCAGAAATGAAAAAGGAAAAGTAACAACTGACACCACAGAAATACAAAGGATCATTAACAAATACTATGACCAGTTATACAGCAACAAATTCAACAATCTAAGAGAAATGGACACATTTCTAGAAACACATAGTCGCCCAAAACTGGACCAGGAAGAGATTGAAAATTTGAACAGACCAATAACAACTAAGGAAATTGAGGATGTATTCAAGACTCTCCCAGCAAACAAAAGCCCAGGCCCAGATGGCATCACGGGGGAGTTTTACCAAACATTCAAAGAAGAACTAACACCCATTCTCCTCAAACTATTTCAAAAAATTCAAAAAGAAGAAAGTCTTCCAAACTCATTTTATGAGGCCAGCATAATTCTAATTCCAAAACCAGAAAAAGACACTACAAAGAAAGAAAACTACAGGCCAATATCCCTGATGAACATAGATGCCAAAATCCTGAATAAAATACTAGCAAATCGGATCCAGCAATACATCAAAAAAATTATTCAACATGACCAAGTGGGATTCATCCCAAGGATGCAAGGCTGGTTCAGTATTCGCAAATCAATAAATGTGATACACCACATAAACAAAATGAAAGATAAAAACCACATGATCATATCAATAGATGCTGAAAAAGCATTCGACAAAATCCAGCACCCATTTCTGATAAAAACGCTCAGCAATGTGGGAATAGGGGTATCATATCTCGACATAATAAAGGCCATATATGAAAGACCTACAGCCAACATCATACTCAATGGGCAAAAACTAAAAACATTTCCCTTAAGAACAGGAACTAGACAGGGATGCCCACTTTCGCCACTCTTATTTAACATAGTACTGGAAGTCTTAGCCACAGCAATCAGACATGAAGAAAAAATAAAAAGGATCCAAATTGGAAAGGAGGAAGTGAAACTGTCATTATTTGCAGATGACATGTTATTATACATAGAAAACCCTAAAGACTCCATCAAAAATCTACAAGACTTAATAAATGAAATTTGGCAAAGTGGCAGGATACAAAATTAATGTCAAGAAATAGATGGCATTCTTATACACCAATGATGAACTCACAGAAAGAGAAACTAAAAAAAACAATCCCATTTACCATTGCAGCAAAAAAATTAAGATACCTAGGAATAAACTTAACCAAAGAAGTAAAGGACTATTTGCAGAAAACTACAGGACATTGATAAAAGAAATAGAGGAAGATATAAAAAAGTGGAAGCACATACCTTGTTCATGGGTTGGAAGAATTAACATCACTAAAATGTCCATAGTACCCAAAGCAATCTAAAGATTCAATGCAATCCCCATCAAAATACCAGTGACATATTTCACAGAACTAGAACAAATACTTCAAAAGTTCATATGGAACCAAAAAAGACCCTGAATAGCCACAGCAATCTTGAAAAAGAAGGACAAAGTAGGTGGGATCAAAACACCGGATATCAGGTTATACTACAAAGCTACTGTAATCAAAACAACCTGGTACTGGCACAAGAATAGGCATATAAACCAGTGGAACAGAACAGAGAATCCGGAAATTGACACAAGACATTATGCTCAATTAATATTTGACAAAGGTGCTAAGAGCATACAATGGAGTAAAGACAGCCTCTTTAATAAATGGTGTTGGGAAAATTGGACAGCTACATGCAAAAAAAAATGAAACTAGACCATCAACTTACACCATACACAAGAATAAACTCAAAATGGATAAAAGATTTAAATGTAACTGGTGAATCCATAAAAATCCTAGAAGAAAATGTAGGCAACAAAATTTCAGACATCATACGCAGCAGAATCTTCACTGATACATCACCTAAGGCAACAGAAACAAAGGAAAAAATGAACACATGGGACTACATCAAACTAAAAAGCTTCTGCACAGCAAAAGAAACAAGCATCAAATTGGAAAGGGAACCCACTGTATGGGAGAGCATAACTGCCAATGATACATCAGATAAGGGGTTAATCTCCAAAATATATAGAGTGCTCATACAACTCAACAAAAGGAAGACAAAGAACCCAATTAAAGAATGGGCAGAGGAACTAGACACCTCTCCAAACAGGACATACAAATGGCTAAGAGACATATGAAGAAATGCTCAACATCACTAATTATCAGAGAGATGCAAATTAAAACAACAATGAGGTATCTCCTCACACCTGTCAGAATGACCGCCATCAACAAATCATCAAACAACAAGTGCTGGCGAGGGTGTGGAGAAAAGGGGACTCTAGTACACCGCTGGTGGGAATGCAGACAGGTGCAGCCACTATGGAAAACACTATGATGTTACCTCAAAAAACTAAAAATTGAATTGCCATTTGACCCAGTGATCCTACTTCTAGGAATATACCTTAAGAAGCCTGAAACACCAATCAGAAAGAATATATGTACCCCCATGTTCATAGCAGCACTATTTACAATAGCTAAGATCTGGAAACAGCCCAAGTGTCCATCCCTGGACGAATGGATAAAAAAAGCAGTGGTACATATACACAATGGAGTACTATGCAGCTGTAAGAAAGAAAGATCTCTTATCCTTTGAGACGACATGGAGGGACCTGGAGAGTATTATCCTAAGCGAAACAAGCCAAGCAGAGAAAGACAAATATCACATGATCTCACTTATTAGTGGAATATAATGAACATAACAGTCTGAGGAACAGGGTAGACCCAGAGATGTGGAAGTAGGGTACAGACTGACAACCCTCAGAAGAGGGGGTGGGGGAGGAGGGAAGAGATAAACCACAGAACTTATATGCATGTACGCATAACTGATGGACATGGACAACAAAGCTGGGGATGGGATGGGGGGGATGGGGAGGAGGGTGTCAATGGGGAAAAAAAGGAGAAACATCTGTAACAAAAATAAATTAATAAAAACTTAAAATTTTTTAAATTAAATTTAAAAAAAGAAATCAATTAAATAAACTCATAATATTCCTAATAACACAATACAGGACTATATTCAGAATATATAAAGCACTCATATAGTTCAATGATAAAAAGACAAACAATACAACAGGAAAATAGGCAAAACAGACACTTCCCAAAGAAGATATACGAATACCAATAAGCACAAACAAAAGCTCATCATTAATGAACAGAGAAATTAAAATTGAAACCACACTGACATATCACCTCACATACATTAGAACGGCCAAAATTAAAGACAATTTCTCCATCCTCACATAATTTTATACACACCTTTACAAGGATTCCCTATAATCCTATTTATATGTTTATGTCTGTTCATATCCTTGTGCTCTTTGAAGCATTTTTTCATTGACTGTAACATTTTACATTTTCACCAACAACATATGAGAGTATCCATTTTGCTTATGCCTCCCAATATTAGTTGATAATATATTGTTTTATTTTTTAATATAAAATCTCCTCCCTACTCTAAATTGCATTGATGACTTTTAAATTACTTTAAGATAAAACATTTCAATTAAAAGCAAAAATTATACAAAAGTCACCACCATAACTATTATAATTATACACCTCTTCAATGCCCCAGCATACCGCTGTCCAATAGATATATTCAATGATAGAAATATTCAATATTTTGAGTTATCCAATGTGGTAGCCACTAGTCACATGTGCTTATTGAGCAACTGAAATGTGACTAGTGTGAATAAAGGACTGAATTTTTAATTTAACTTAAATTGAAATAGCCAGGTGTGTCCAGTGGCTACCATATTGAATAGAGAAGTTCTAGATAACACAAAACAAGAAGTTAAATAATTGGTACAAACACTGAAAAATACACATAAATCTCTGTTTTTGCTTATCGTATACCTAGGAAACTCACAATATTTCTGTAAGAAAAAAAAAACTACTAGAAGTACTGAGATTATTGTAAGATAACTATATATAAGCTAAATATGTAGAAATCAATAGCTACTTTACTTCGTACTAAGCACTTGAAATAGAATTAGGTAGTAATCATTCCATCCACAATATAACCAAAATGACCAAACACTAGACAAGAAATTTAACAGGAAAGCCACAGGACATATATGACACGATTTTAAAATCGTGATAAAAAGAGTGAAACAAAACCAAATACTCGGAAAAGTATTTGGATGAGAAGATACATCACCATGTATACCAATTCTTCTAAAATTAATCCATACATTTAACACAGTTCCAACCAGCACTCCAACAGGCTCAAATGATCCTTGAATTCATAACAATATGCCTAAACTTGCTCCAAAAGTTGTTTGTTTGTTTTTTTAAAGCGAGTGGGGACTTCCCTTCACACTTACCAACATCGTCTCAAAACCCATTATAATAATAAAAATCAACATGTGAATAAACAGACCCGTGGAAATTAACTGAACATCCAAAATTTGACCCAGCCTATCTCAAGTGTACACTGACAAAGATGGGGCCTTGAGCAACTGGACCATTTCATAAATAACGCTGGCCAAAGTGGTTGTCCATATGCAATGAGGTTTTTAAAAAGCACCCAAAATGTGTAAGGGATTGTGGCCGGCTCCTTCCTGAATAAGATCTGAACTTCTCCTTTGGGGGGGGTGTCTGTTATGAGCCTCAGTATCAATAAATGTGCTTGCCCGGCGGTGTGGCTCAGTGGTTGAGCGTCCATCCTGCACCAAGAGGTCGCCGGTTCGATTCCCGGTCAGGGCACATGCCCAGGTTGTGGGCCGATCCCCTGGGGGGGGCATGCAGGAGGCGGCCAATCATGTTCTCTCTCCCTCTCCCTTCCTCTCTCTCTAAAATCAATAAAGAACATTTTTTAAAAGAAGTATAAAAACAATTGTTACCCCATAACAATGGGCAGAAAATGAATTTCTGCTGATGAAAGGCTCAGAGGAAAGGACGCTGTTCTACAGGAGCCGTCCTTCCCGGTGAACGACCGTCGGAGCCCAGGAACCAGGGGCCTCGGACCCACACAGAACACTCGTTCGCAAGTCCGTCCGCAGAGCGAACGCATAACCCGGAGAGCATTTCCGACCGGACCGCGTGAAAATCCCACGCGAGCCAACAAGACGAAGACAAGCCCGCGCGAAGAGACTCAGGAGCGAGCAGAGGCCCCGCCCCGAGCGGCCCGCCCACGCGTGGACCAGCAGGTGCGCCGCCCGCCCGCGGGCCTCCAGCGCTCGCCTACCTGAGACAGGTGCACAGCACTCCGCCAGCACAGGCCCGAGGCAGCTGGTGTCGCCGCCAGTCCTCGTCCCCGGGAAGCTCCTGTGGGGCGCGGCGAGGGGGCGCAGCAGGTCATGGCAGGGGCCCGGGCACCACGCGGCTCAGCTGTGAGGGGCCCTGGGCTGGGAGGTGACCTCGGCCGGGAGGTGACCTCGGCCCTGAAGGGACCTGGGCCGGGAGGGGGCCGTGAGGGGACCTGGGCCGGGAGGTGACCTGGGCCGTGAGGGGACCTGGGCCGGGAGGGGTCCTGGGCCGTGAGGGGACCTCGGTCGTGCGGGTCCGCTGCAAGGCTGGCGCCCGGGAACAGACACTGAAGCTGGTCCCTCTCTAGCCTGACCACTCGGGGCCCAGCTGGGTCTGCACAGTCCGCTCCGCTCTGCTGGCCGCAGAGACAGGACAGCCCCTGGGAGAAGGGAAAATCCTCCTGACTAGCAAGAAGCCGACTTATATAGACAGAAGTCCCTGCCCCTGATCCCTGATTGGTCTTTTCTTATGCAAATGAGGACTCCAGATCAGTTTGATAGGTCTAAATAGCACAGTCTTGATTGGTTGGAATGGACTGCTCTGATTGGTCCATGAAGATGCTATGAGGAAACACTTGGGCAGCTCCAATGGGCAGGAAAGTCTCTGTCCTCTGGAGGAAAAAAAAAAAATCGGGTTCTATGGAAAGTAACCTCACAGGGTGATCTGATCATAAATTCCCAACTGGGCAGGTCACGGTGGGTAGCCATGCCCCAGGCATATAACTTTGGTGAAGGTTTTCACCAGCTCTGTCCATTTTTCTTGTGCATCTAGGTTAACACACCTTTGAAATGACAGAAGTGATGCCCTTCGGAGGGGGCGGGGCAGACCCTCAGGAGAACACTTGCTCTTAATTATGCTGTAATTCCTTCCCTGTAGTGCTCCCTCCTTGATTTCAAATGCATAAAAGAAACTACAGACTGTTTTTCTCCTGAAGGATTTATCTCAGTCTGTTGAGATCTTGCTTCCAGGTGTACCCTCTTTTTGGCGCAAATAAATTTTTATAAAAATGTTCTACAGGTTTGGACATCTCTTACTTCATCGGTCCTGTGTGTTGAAATAGGGCTCCAGGAACTGTTTGTAAGGGCTGGCCAGCAGGAAAAGTGCAGGCGGGCAGGTCATCTCCGGCTTCTCCCTGAAACACGGCTTGCAAAGGGGCCCCCGTTCAACAACGGCTGCTCGGCTCTGCCTTCACATTTGAGCCCAGTGAGCCACCAGGAGCCTGTCTTGGTAGGTATTTTCTTTCTCAGAGTCAACACACTTCATCAGAATCCCCGAGTGTTGCCCAGGCATCAGTAGTTCCAAGTGCTCCCCGGTGATTCTGACCCTCACCTGGCCGGACTAGCTCAAATCCAGGCATCGGCTGCAAACTGCCAACGGCCCTCCTCGGCCAGCATTGAACATGGTCCTTCCTTGTTGATAAAGTAAGCTCTCCATAATGGAGTTGGAGCCTCACAATAGTTCATCTAGTGATGTGTTTTACTATGAAGACAGTACACTGAATACACTGAGGTGCAATGGGCGTGATATTTCCAGAACACTATGTGCAGAAAAGCTGCTTTCTTCATTTGCCTAGAACTCCACTGAATCCTATCTTGAGCCTACATTCTGAGTCAACAGTTAATTCAGATTTAAAGTCAACCCACTCAGGATTTCTCCTCTCTCTTTCTCGCTAGGCAACAGGGTGGAAGGAAACAGCAGTTTCTGGACTCCGGTCAGCCTCTGTCCGTACACATTTGTTGAGTTGTGCATGTTTTTTGTGAGTTTGTGTGGTTATTTTTCCTGATCTTTGCTGATGTCAGTGGAGATGTCGGTATTCCCCATCTGGTGCCCGATGCCATGTCCACGATGCCACAGTACTTTATAGCATTCCCTCACTCACCAGGATCATAAGACCCTCACAGTTTGTCCCTATCTACCATCTGAGCCCTTCTTGGGGTTCTGGAAAGGTGGCTGCTCCCCACACCTCAAGGGAAGGGCAGGAAGCTTGGCATTTGCCCCTCAGCTAAATCACTTTGCTACCAGGCCGGCTGCACTGCAGTCAACCTGTGCCAGGGTATGGGCCGCTCTGGGCCTTCGGCTCTATAGATTCTGCATGGGAAGCAAGGCTCAGGCATCCTCTGCTCTCAGATCCCCCACCCCCCCAGAGGTACTGTCATCTGCTCAACCCAGGAGAAAGGGATGGATGCCCTATCCCTTCCAAATAGCTCGCTTCCTGCACCCAGGGAGAGTATTCCCTCTCCTCTGCAGTGAGAACTGAGGATCGGCCCAGCAAGTACTCTTCTGTGTTTATTTTTAGGCCAAAACACTGGCCCTTGGAAGCTCAAACACTAAAAAAGTAACTGCCTGTGTTTGCCTTTGAATTCCTGTTCTGGGTGTGTCCATGGGGGTGGCGAGTGGAAGAGATTTCAGAGGCAAACTATTCATCAAAAGGAATCATGAATTAATGCTTGGAGATATCACCCACCAGTGAAATTCTGTGAGTTTCGAAGGTCTCAGAAAGTGCAGAATTTAAACCGGAACTCGGGGCACCTGACAAGGAGCTAGGAGTCGGCAGGCTGGACCGCATTCTCAGGAACTTATCCCGGTCTTCATCTTCCCCTTGGTGAGCCTCCAGGACAAAACATAGTGGACTCAGTGGACTATCAAAGCACAGAGATAGCAAAGGCTTCTCCGTCCCCAGCTGAGTCCAGAGGAGAGAAGTCTCCATGCAGCTAAGGGCATTGCTTTCCCCGTGATCTCAAGCATGCTGCACAGGACAAGGGCCTGTAGGGGTTCACAGCCTGGTGTGGGGCCCAGCCAGCTCCCACCTTCCCATCCAGGGAGACTGACAGGTCTCAAATACCGTGTGCCGGGGCAAGCGAGAGTGAGTGACAGCCCTGCTCAGATTAATTCTTCAGTAGGTGGTACTCACTCCTGGCTCTGTCACTCACCCACTCACCAAGTGCCACTGTTGACTGACAGCACACGTTGTTCTGACCTTACACATCATTGGGTATAATTGCCAGGGGCTTATTAATGATCATCGCTGATGCCTTGTGCAGGCGCTGGGACCTGACCGTGACTTTTGGGGTGGCCATGTCAAAGGGCGGAGGCCACGTGTCGTGCTGTGGTTGTCTGCAGTGAGGGTGGCAGCACTGAGGCCACCAACTCGCTCTGCCGGCAAGAGTTTCCACACAGAGGCGGAGGGACCACCCCTCAGGGCCGCCAGTGCAGCCCAGACGCTCCTCCCTCCACAGGCCCAGCCCAGAGCCAGACACAAGGCAGCTGGGCCGCTTCCACCGCTGGCATCCTGGAACGCAGACAGTTCAAAAATTAAGGCTGGGAGCTCCCGAGGGGTTTGCTCGTCCGAGCCTTTGCTTTCCTGGGTGGGAGATGAAGACTCAGAGAGTTTCCCGAGGCAGCCCAAGAGCACCAAGCCCATCAGTAATGAGGGGAGGTCAGAGCGGCTGATTTTCTTCATGAATGCTTAGCTGGGTCTGAAAGTCCCTCCGAGGATTCAGAACTGTTTTCTTTCGTGTTGTTGTGTTTTTGTTTTGTTTTCATTTCATTGTCCACACGTGTGCCCCTTGGGTATTATTTCGTAGTAGCCAGATGCTATTTTAGGTACTTTACTTTTTTTTTTAATTTCCTTAATCCTTCTGACAATGACAATTCTATAAGTTATGTACTGTTCTCATCTCACACTGTTCACGCCATTGTCCTTCCAGGAAGGAACTTGCCCAAGGTTACTGCTTGTTATTTTCAAGTTTGCAAACATAGAATTAAGTGCAGGCAGTCTGGCAACAGAGTCCACACTATTTTTTTTTAATTTTTGTTGTTGTTGTTGTTGATTTTAGAGGGAAAGGGAGATAGAAACATCCATGAGAGAGAACATCAATTGGCCGCCTCCTGCATGCCCCCCACTGGGGATCGGGGCCACAACCTGGGCATGCGCCCTGACCAGGAATTGAACCAGCGACCTCTTGGTGCATGGGTTGATGCTCAACCACTGAGCCACACTGGCCAGGCCAGAGTCCACACTCTTAATCACTACTCTATAGTGTCAGAAAAATAACATTTATTAATTTAATTAACAAACACTTGTAAGTATAGATACGGGTCTGTGTTGAGAATGCAGTGACAAGATAGATAAGATCTCTGCCCTGGTGGGACTTACATTGTGACGAGGCAGATGGTCAAGAAACGAGTGCACAGATGCTGGCAGTGCCCTCTCACCCACTGGCCGGGCAGAGGGTTGGAGAAGACTTTCCCAAGAAAACCAAATGCCATTCTACCACGTGTTCTGATTCTCTGCCACCTCAGCAAAGCAACACTAACCAGGAGCACAGCACTGTTGAGCCCGAGCAACAGTGGTGTGTCACGGCCACTGTTTAGTGACAGAGCCACCTCATGCGGGTCCCCTCTGTTCAGCAAGTCTGCCTCTAAACACAACAGAGTCACCAGGAAAGACATTTTCTTGGAGGGTGACTTGCTGACATACCATCGGTTGTGTTTCCTCCTCCCCGCCCCCCAGTCGCAAAGAGATGGTTCCAAAGCAGAAGTTCCAAGTCAGGTGTTCCTGACTCCTGTTAGTGGGGTCGTTGCTTATGAGACATCCTCGTCCTGTGCAAATGTCCGCCCGGCCCTCCCAACGGGGGTCACCGTATGCGGGAACTTGCCTAAAACGGTCAGAAGTTGGGACAGCAGTATCATTCAGACACAATTCCTATCCAAAGAGTGTCTGTTTTTTAATAGGTCAGCCTCTTCAGAAGTATTTTTAGCAATACGAAACCTCCCTCCCTCCGCCACCACTCTTCCAGATAAGCTAATCAGTTCGTAGAAAATTCTAAGTGGGAACTTCGTTTCTGATCATTTGCCAGGGCTGGAGCTGGCCAGCGGGGCTCGGCGGCTCCTTCAGACGTGCGCGTGTGGGCGTGCCGGGAGCACGGGTCTCCATTCCTCTTACCTATGGAAACCATCTGGAAGCCTCATCCACAGAGGCACGAATTCCATTGTTCTGACATGAGATCAGAATGGAGACTTTTAAAAACATACATGTTTTGTGCATGCATCCAGGACTGAGGCCCGACCGCTGGCCTGGAGACGTGGCAAGGCGTGGAGTGCTCGTTCAGCAAACCTCACTGAGAGCTGTGTGTCCGGCTGGCAGGCTTTCCCAGCGGTAGAATCCTAAAACCTTGCATCTGTGGCGGGTATTTGAAAACCATCTATGCATGCCTGTTCCTCAGGAAAGGGCTGAACTCCAGACGTCCTGTTTTATCCGAGCACGACCCAGCAGAGGGTAAATCCGTAAGGGAAAGGGAGGACGGGCGACAGACAGGGAGAGATATGAGCACGGAGCTTGTACATTAAAGAAATCTCCAGCAATCCCAGGATATTGACAAAGGTACATGCTGATAGCCAGAGAGCATGTAAGGATTTTAATACCGCATTTCCAGTTATGACTAGAGAGGTGTAATTGAGTACTAAATTACAATGTTAATATTCATTTGAACAAATAAGTGCTGGGAGGTGGTAGCATCAGGGCCCTAGGAGGGCAGCAGAGGTTTGATTAAATGGCCAGCGTTTCTGGGGACGGGTTCCATCCCAGGTTTAGTGAGGTCAGCCTCAGCAATGCCTTCAGAGGTCTAGTTGTGGACTGGGTGTGGTGTCATTTCTTCTTTTGGAGCTACACTCAAGGAATTCAGAACTAACAGGTAAACGCACAGTAATTGCAAATGGCCACTTGTGATACAAGCAAGAGAGGAATGTGGGAAGGGCCGCAGGAGGAGCCCCAGGGCGGAGCGCCCTCCAGGACCCCAGGCGGACGGTGCACGAGGACAGCTGAGCTCAGCCTCACAGTCTTTCTAGCAAACACACAAGGCAAAGTTCTTGTTGAAGTCCCCGATTACTGGAGACTTACCTATTTATTCCTCTCTGTTATCCAGAAAGAGTCTGAGGTGAGGCTCATCTGTCATCTGCAAGAAAATTAAAGTCATTTCCATAAAAGGGGCAAAAGCAAATAAAAGCAATGGTGAGGAGGGGAGAGGAAATGCGATTAAGAGAGAGAGAGAGAGAGAAAGGAAGAAAGAAAGAGAATGCACACACACACACACACACACACACACACACACACACACACGGCTACATATCTGAGCTCCTTTATAAGGTCCAAATCTTTTTTTTTTTTTAAGTCCAAATCTTAAATAGAGCAATGGTCTCCTTTCGCCCGTTTCCCCAGGAATCAGTTGCCTTCCCACACAATTTCTTTGGGCCTCACACAAAAGGTAAGATTCCATATTGAGCACTACTAATTAGCCGGGGCCATCTCCAGCATGTAACAAAAGCGAATCTATCACCAGCTGTGGGGAAAAAAAAACAGTCCTCAGCTCCCCCAAACCCCAAAACACATAAGCTCAGCATTTTAACTGGCTGGGGTAAGAGCCATTATTTTCATTAATGGAGCTCATTTTTATTTTATTGGGCTTTTTTACTATCAGATTAAAAGCATGTTTTTATTGTAGTTTCTTCTAATGCAATCTTGGATCATGTGCTCAGAATGAATGGAATAGTTATTGTTTTAATTATTTTTTCATTTTGTGTTTTTATTTTGTTTGTTGCTTTTATTTACTACTCTTAAGTTTGCCATCATAACCGGGGCTCCGGGGGCTCCGAGGCCTCCAGTCGCACCCCGGTGGGGGTTTGCATCTGCTGACGGCCAAGGAGCCGGGAAAGAGCCAGCACGCCAGCCTCTGGCTCCCAGGGGCAGCCCAACCCAGCTGAGGAGGGTGCACGGGGCACAGCCAAGGGTAGGGGCCCTCGGGGCTGAGAGATGCAGCACCCAGGTCACTTCCACTCCTGCTCCAAGCCTCCCAGGCTCACCAGGGGAAGAAACGGCTGGACGGAGCCTCAAGGTAGGTGAGGTGCAGGATGTGGTCCTCTCTGACACCCCGTTCCACAGGGATGCCTGTAAAATCTCGTGGACTTCAACACCCAGAGACACTCGGACACACGGGGACAATTGCCCCTGCATGTGGAAAGGAAGGGGCGACCACAGTGGCTGCCCGGCAAGTCCAGGGGTCATGGTATACGCCGTGGGTGTGGGCAGGCAGGAGGGCATGCTGGAACCCTTGCTCAGCCCTGGAGATGGAGTCCGTGAGTGTGATGTCCCGGCACAAGCGGAAAAACTGCTAGACACAGAAATGCCCCTAAATGCCCAAGGAGGGCCTCGTTGGGTGTCACTGTGGGACAACCTTCTCATGCTCTCTGGGCCTGTCCTTCACCACCATCGAAGGAAACACTGGTCCCCTGCAGAGGCCCCGGCCACGGCTCCTCCCGCTCCCTGTGGCTTCACCCTCCTTCCCCACCGATTCCCCTGACCCCCTGGCCCCCAGTCACAGGTCCCCAGAATATTCTGTAGGTTCCTCTACAAATTTGGCCTGGGGATTTATTTAGTTATTTATTTTGACAAAAAATATTTTTTTCTTTATTGATTTTAGAGAGAGAGGAAGGGAGAGGGAGAGAGAGATGGAAACATCAATGAGAGAGAACATCGACTGGCCGCCTCCTGCATGTCCCCGACTGGGGATCGGGCCCACAACCTGGGCACGTGCCCTGACCAGGAATCGAACCGGTGATCTCTTGGTGCATGGGTCGATGCTCAACCACTGAGCCACACCAGCCGGGCTGGCCTGTGGATTTCAATCAAACAAAGGGCTAAAGATCATCTGAGTACTTTCCTCAAGGGGCTTTCCATCACATTCAAAATAAAATCCAAACCTGAGGACCCTGTGAGGCCACTGGGTCCGACCCTTCCTGTCCTCTGGGCTCATCTGCCCATCTCTGCCCCACTCAGCTCTCTCCAGCCACACCAGCCCCTCAGAGGAGCCCAGGCTGCCCTCTGCCTGGAGGTCCCCCTCCCACCTCTTCATGCCTCCATTCCCATAGGGGATTCTCAGAGAGGCCACCTGCCCACCCTCTGCCTGCCCCCTTGCTCCCAGTGTCCTCACCTGCCTTCATTTTCATTGTGGCACCTGTCATTCCGGAACTTACATCATTTATGTCTTTACTGAGTGTCCCTGCACCCGAGAAAGGGCACAATGAAGGAAACTGCCGTACCCACCCCAGCACAGCAGCCCCGGGGACTTGGCAGGTGGTCAAGAATATTTGTCGGAAGACACCTAGGACTCTCTTCTTACTGTGTATCCCCAGCACAGGGAAGAGTTCTGGGCATATAGCTGGTCAAATACATGTTGTCCAGGGGCAAGCTGAAAAGACACTGGACATGTCAGGGCCCCCGAGTGCTTGACCAAGGACTTGTTAGTTGCACTTACGTCCCAATGGCTGGATCAGGAGTTTCCCGAGTGAAGGCAGACCCAGGCCTCGCTCTCTGCTTCCAGCCCTCTTAAAGCAACAGAAAACTGCTGAGACCCCTGTTATGTTTCCGAACACAGATGACGTATATGACGTGTAAACCCCACCGATTTCACTTCTTAATGAATGTTGAATCACTAACTCAATCTGTTACACCCTTGCACTCATACATGTCCCACTTCGCAAAGCGTATCATTTCTCCCCGCGCATTTTACGTAAGGATGGACGCAGAATGCGGAGGACCGTTTAACAAAACCCCAGCACCGACTGCTGGAAACAGAGTCCCCACAACAAAGGACGCCGCTCCCGAGAACGCTGCAACCAGAGCACCGCTTTCCTCGTGAAGAGAGGCGCTTGGAAGGAGCCCCCTGGGCTGGGAGAACACCCAGGTTTAAGCAGCGTGAACAAAGAAGCCCATTTATCACGACCCGCTCTCGAACGCCAGGGCTCCGTGCGTCCCGGGCCTCGGCAGGCAGGCCAGCTCTGTCCCTGGTACGCTGCCCTCACACAATGCACTGGTGAATTCCATGCAAATAACATTATTTTCCCCCGGAATTCTGGAGGAATATGCAGCCAATCAGGCAGGGATTCTCGAACGAGGTTGGGCAGACTTTAGCTGGTTACTTTGGCCAAATATTCCTTATCTTTATAAAGGACTCCGGGAGTTACAAAGGACTGGGCCATATGTTTCTAGAAAGAAGATACTCAGTGCACCTGCATAACAGCGTGTCACGGGCTGGCAGGGTGTGGGAGGCATGTGGGGACCCTGCGTTCAGTCGGGGGGTTGAGCCATGTGCAGGCTTCTGCCTTGGCTCACCAGGGATAAAAGACTACTAATTATTATTGCACATTAAATGTATACTATACAAATTATAGAACCAAATAATATATTAATACAGTCATCGGAAAGGCCACGGCCAACACTTCCCGAGTGCGTTCTCTCTGCCACACGCCACTCTAAGCCCCTGTCAGGTGTTGGCATCCACCCCTCCCACCCACAGTACCAGGCAGATGAGGAGACGGGCACAGAGGTTATGTGACCTGGTCAAGGTCACAGAGCTGGTGAGTGGCAGATTCCCTTCTATACCCTGGCTCTGGAGCAGATATTTTCAGGAGTGACAGGTGCCACCGTGAAAATGAAGGCAGGTGAGGACACTGGGAGCAAGGGGGCAGGCAGAGGGTGGGCAGGCAGAGGGTGGGCAGGTGGCCTCTCTGAGAATCCCCTATGGGAATAGAGCATGAAGAGGTGGGAGGGGGACTTCCAGGCAGAGGGCAGCCTGGGCTCCTCTGAGGGGCTGGTGTGGCTGGAGAGAGCTGAGTGGGGCAGAGATGGGCAGATGAGCCCAGAGGACAGAAAGGGTCAGGTCGCAGTGGCCTCACAGGGTCCTCAGGTTTGGATTTTATTTTGAATGTGATAGAAAGCCCTTTGAGGAAAGTACTCAGATGATCTTTAGACCTTTGGGATTGAAATCCACAGGCCAGCCCAGCCAGTGTATCTCAGTGGTTGAGCATTAACCCTGCACCAAGAGGTCGCCGGTTTGATTCCTGGTCAGGGCACATGCCCAGGTTGTGGGCCCGATCCCCAGTCGGGGGCATGCAGGAGGCGGCCAGTCGATGTTTTCTCTCATTGATGTTTCTATCTCTCTCTCCCTTTCCCGTCCTCTCTCTCTAAAATCAATAAAGAAAAAAAATAACAAAAAATATTAATAAATAAATCCCCAGGCCAAATTTGTAGAGGAACCTACAGAATATTCTGGGGACCTGTGAATGGGGGTCAGGTGGTCAAGGGCATTGGTGGGAAAGGAGGTGTGAGCCACAGGGAGCGTGAGGGACCAGGGTAACCTGAGCACAAGCTGTAGCCACCAAGCTCTGGCTGCGTATGGCCACATCTCCCAAGCTGCAGGGAAGCCACTAATCCTGACATAAATCTGTGAGCTTAAGAAGGAAAATGCACAGACAAGCACAGCTCGAGGCCACATCCAAACCTGCAGGCACCGTTTACCACCCCACACCTCCGCCCGCTCTCCCGTGCTGCTCACCGGTGTGCATCTCGTCTTCCTTACGAAGCTGTGTGGTCCTGAGAACAGGACTGCGTCTAATGCAGCCAGAACCTCCTTCCAGGTCATGCTTGTTGGGAACATGTGATGGCACACCGAGAACCTGACAAGTTCTGCCCTCTTGGACACAGTGGCTCCTTGAGAGCCTTACCTTTCCTTCCTTACACAACTTCTCTGGAGGAACTGTCCACGCAGCTGAGGAACCAAAGCTGGGTTGCTCCGTGGACTCAGGGCAGCATCCAGGTTCAGTTCTGGGGGAGGTTTGCCCCTGTCAGTCACATACTCGGACATCTCGTTCTGATGACCCTGCAGTGCACAGATATGCATGCAGCCCTTAAACTGGAACCCTCATTCTCTTCACACGTGCCTTCGTCACACTGAGGGTCTTCTCGCTCTCTGCCCCCTGCCCTGCCCCACCTGCAGGAACCCTGCAAGGTGTACTGGGTCAGGTGTGCATACCCAGGACACGGACAGGGCATGCACGCCCAGGACATGAAAACAAAGTGAGCTGGTGCCTTCAGCACACCTCGAAGGTGTGCCTTGTTGAAGAGAACTCAAGGAGGCTGGTTTCCCTTTCCTGTGGCCCATGAAGAGAAAGAGAAGAGAGAGCAAGGGGCAAGTGCCGAGTCCAGGTGAGGTCACCAAGAGTGGGCTGTCCCTCCACACAGTCAGGGTTGCCTCTTCATGGAGACATGTGGCCAGGAAGGGGGCAGGCCATGGACCCCCTTCAAGTTGAGGTTCCCTTCAAGGGGACATGGCAGAGCGGGCCCAGCTCAGACGGCATCTACCTGTAAATGAAGAAACTGTCTTAGAGACTGCTCCTTCCGAGTTTCCTCATTCCGCTTGGGTGTGCGTCACATCCAGCTGGAGAAAAGCAGGAGATGGGGACAGAGCACATGAGTATCCTACCTGAGTTGGTCTCTCAGGTGCTGCCAGGCTGCACAGCACACACCCAGGGCCACAGAGGGCACCTATGAAAGGGGGCTTCTCCCGAATACTGTGCTCCATACACTCCTCCACACGTGTGCACACACATGCATGCATTTGCACACCCATGCAGGCCTGCACACCCACGTGCACACATGCACGCATATGCACACCCATGCATACACACAGCCATGCACACATGCTCACTGCTGAAGAGACTCTGGCATAAACTACCCCCTCGTGCACATGGGAAGTCCTGGATTTAATGGCCAGGCTTATCTTGTGTGACATTCCCAGGACTCCATTTCTCACTGAGCAATTTTAAAGAGTTTTATGACCCCGTGGACAATAATTTTTTTTAGTGAAAGCAGACTGAATTGTAAGTGGCAGTAATTACACCAAACTAATTGTAGGCAGAATTAGTAAGAGGTCAGATCCGTTTGGTGGTAACAGAAAATGTATGCTTGGATCACACCTTAAATGATCTCTGGGAAATTAATGGGTCATGGAGAAGGGAGTCTTCCTAAAGTCTCTCCTAGAACATTGTAAGGGAGTAAGGTTTCCTCTTTGGTTCTGATTCGTGTGTGTGTGTGTGTGTGTGTGTGTGTGTGTGCGCGCGTGCATGTGTGTGCGCACGCACACAGCCCCCTAGCATATCCTCACTTCTAGAACATTCCACACCAGTCTTGAAAACATGATTTCAACCCCTATCCTGGGCCCAAAAGGCAGGGCGATACTAAGACTCGACATCAATCGGGGGAGGGAGGGGAGCAGGAGGAAGGGCGGGAGAAGGATGGGAGCAGCCAGAGAGACACATAAAGAAACTGACCCCCATTCCTGTCTCGGCCACCTGCCCCAGCTCCCTTGGCACTGAAAAGCAGGGGTACCTGCAGACCCTGGTCCCCAGGGAGGAAGCCCCAGCAGGTCCTGGTGGGCTGGGGTGAGAAAGGCTCCCAGGAAGGAAGTCCGTCTGCAGTCCCAGGCTTGGAAGACACGATACGGCTGCAACGACTCGGGTCCATCCTGATGCCTTTCGGCCGTGGCTCCGGCCAAGGAGCTCCAAGAAGGGCCCTCAGAGATACAAAATCTAAGAAAAATAATCCTGGCATCTAATTACAACAGTGCAGTTTGCTGCTTTTATCTGTAATTGGACGGGATAGTCTTTCATTCTAATTTACTTTACATCTAAACTGTGTAATCAAGACAAGCAGAACAGAATGGTCTCTAACTGGTTTTCCTACTGACACCCGTTAATGCCTAATTATAACAACTAAATTAAAGATGCAACTGTAAAGATGGGGTATCGGTTTGAAGCATTTAATTCTGTGGAAAGAAGTCAAGATTTTAAATCCTAAGTAAGAAAATCAATATTATGCCTCATTATATTGGTGCTGCTGAACAGATTAATGAAATTAAGTATTTTCTTGTGTTCTTTTCTTTCTCCCCAAGTCACCCGACACAGGGCCGTTGGTAATGAAGGCGTCCTGCAGGAAGGAAGTCTAAGTTGAGAGCCAATTTATACCCCAAATCGGGAGACAGCTGATGTTGTCTGTAGAGCAAAGGCTTTCTCTGTGCGGGTTAGATTTCTAGGCGAGCGTCGTGGGTCTGGGCTTCTGCAGTTCTACAGAACAAACACAAATTCTCCTCGCAGCAAAGGGGAGGTGCCGTCTTTCCCGTTCTCGCGGACAGGTGTGTCAACAGGGGCCCCCTGGTGCTCACAGACGCGTCCCCGGTGCCCTCCCAGGTGATGCCAGGCTGGAAATGGCCACCGTGCAAACCCGGTGTAAGGGACAGAGGGAAGCCGGGGCGGGAATGAAGATCTTCAGGTCCCCAACGCCGTTCAGTTGGTTGGAAGCTGGAGAAGAAGCGTGAGAAGAGTTTCGGGTGTGAGCACAAAGCCAGGAAGTTGAAAGTCTGAGGTCTGCAAAGGGAAGGCGTGCTACCGTGGGTGAGGAGAGGCGGCCACACACGCTCCTGACCAGGGCGGCAGCAGGCCCACCCACCTACCCAATGAAATCCGAGATGTTCATGAACTTGATTGATTGACTGATTGATTGATGATTGATTGATATAATGGCCCATCCTGGTTTCCAAGTCTTTTCAACCAGACTCAAGATAGGACTCAAAAAACTAAAGACAGGCAAACGCTGAGAGTGTGAGTCATCCTTCTTGGTCCCCACGCCACAGAGAGGCACAAACCAGATCTTTGAAGACTCCAGCGACCATTTCAGTCAAGTGCTCTGTGCCACGCGGCCTTGAGGTGTGGGCTGACCGGATGAATCACTGGAAAAGTTCTGGAATTGGATTCACTACCCAGCGAGTCACTGTGCCCAAGCCACTTGAAGGCTGCGGGGTCCCAGACCTCACCTGGGACAGGATCACAGAAGGAAGCAGCTGGAGGCCCTGCCTCCCGAGCTGGCCATTCACCTGCGACCGGGCTGCACAGGACTGCAGGGACCCCCTGGAAGGGAAGCACAGCTTCAGGGAACTCACCCAGAACTTCCAGACTAAAACCGAGAAAGAAGATACGTTCATTCCAGCTTACGTTTAAATTGTTGTTTTTGGAAAAGATGGTTTTATTTTGAATTCTGTATGGACCGAGTCATCATCTTTCCTGATTCCCCGGGCCTTTCTTAAGCACACGTGTGCCCTGGAGGCAGCGGTCATCAAGGGCCAGGGAGAGGTCACCAGCGCCCTTGGAGAGGGGCAGCAAAGCTCCCGACCCTGCAGGGCCGGACCTGGCTCTGACGTCCCTGTGCTGCCGACATTCAGAACTCGCGCACCAGGCCCGCCTCTCAGCGGCACCAACGAAGGCAAATAAAAGTGCTGGGGGCCACCGTCCCTCTGCGACAGATGGGGAGCCTCTGCACCATCTTGTCTGTTCTTCAGGGCTTTTTTACTGCAAACAGACAGATGTAGCTTGTCCCTTCCATCCTGTTTACGATGCTGCGGGAACACCTATGGAAGAACGGTCCCTGCAGCAACCCTCAGCTTCCGTTCAGACGGCTCCCGACAAAGCCAGCCCCCTCCGCAGCCCCGTCGGAAACGGTTCTGGGTCCTTCCACACGTTACTGCTGGGCCTGGAAACACGTGAGGAGTTGCCCACAGGACACCCCTAAGCACATCTTCTTCCCCGCACCTCATGTGCACGGGACATTTACCTGTGTCCGTATTTATCTGCACATGTGTTGAGGACCTGCCAGGGGCCACTTGGCCCTGAGGTCTGTGGGTGACTCGAGGTTCGGCCCCAGTCCTCATTGCACAGGCTGCTGCCATGACCTGGCGTGGTGCCCACTCAGTCACAGGACCCCTGCATTGAGAGCAGGGCCCTGCCCATCCCCCTTTCATTCTCCTGGCTTCAGATGAAGCGGCCCCTGAGCTGGTAAGGAAAACAGACATAGAAGCCACCAGAGTGAGTGCTGCACTGTGGGGCAGAGAGAAGAGGTGAGGAGAGCCCAGGCTGGGGGTGCTCCTGCTCCCAGCTGACTCCAGGCGCCTTCTTGGCCTTCTGCAGCCCCACAAAGGCCGCGGAAGGCGTTGCCACCACACTTCCCTGCAGGGCGATGGACGAGCTGTGACACAACTTGTGAGGCTGTGTGGCGACTGCCTCTTTTTCCTAACCTTACGTTTTCTATGTAAAATTATAAAAATGCTCACTGCTTTAAATTAAAAACCCTACTGAGATCATTGTAAGGTACCATCCAGTGAAAGGAATGACACAGGGAGATGCCCCCCCCTTTCCTAGTTCCCACCAGCAGTAACTTCTTGCAAACTATACGACAGTATCATAAGCGTGGTCACGACATTGATACAACCCCCTGACCTCATTCTGGTGTCCCCGGCTTCGCTGGTGTTCCTCTGTGTGGATATGTGTGTTTAGGTGTACACAACTGAACCCCATGTAAACGTTCACATATTTACCACCACAGCCGAAATACAAAACAGTTCCATCAGCACGAGAAGCCCTGGAGTTGCCCTTTTACAATCCTCCCTCCCCCTCCCCACACTCCCCCTCCCCCGTCCCTAACTCCAGCACTTGTAACATTGTGTCATGTGAAAACGCTAGAAAAAAACCACCTGCTATGTAACAGTTGGAGACTGGGATTGTTTCACTCAGGATAGTTCCCTGGAGATCCATCCAAGTTGTAGTATGTATCAATAGTCCTCTCGTTTTATTTTGTTTTTATTAATTTATTTTTGTTACAGATGTTTCTCCTTTTCCCCCCATTGACACCCTCCTCCCCATCCCACCACTCCCCAGCATTGTTGTCTATGTCCATTGGTTACACATAAATGCATATAAGTTCTTTATCTCTTCCTCCCCCTGCCCCCCTCTTCTGAGGTTTGTCAGTCTGTACCCTACTTCTATGTCTCTGGGTCTATTTTGTTATATTCCATAAATAAGTGAGATCATGTGATAGTTGTCTTTCTCTGACTGGCTTATTTCACTTAGCATAATATTCTCCAGGTCCCTCCATGTCGTGTCAAAGGAGAAGAGCTCTTTCTTTCTTACAGCTGCATAGTACTCCATTGTGTATATGTACCACAGCTTTTTTATCCACTCATCTACTGATGGACTCTTGGGCTGTTTCCAGATCTTAGCTATTGTAAATAGTGCTGCTGTGAACATAGGGGTACGTATATTATTTCTGATTGGTGTTTCAGGCTTCTTAGGACATATTCCTAGAAGTGGGATCACTGGGTCAAATGGCAATTCAATTTTTAATTTTTGAGGAAACACCGTATCGTTTTCCATAGTGGCTGCACCAGTCTGCATTCCCACCAGCAGTGTGCTAGAGTCCCCTTTTCTCCACACCCTCGCCAGGACTTGTTGTGTGATGGTTTGTTGATGGCAGCCATTCTGACAGGTGTGGGGTGATACCTCATAGTTGTTTTAATTTGCATTTCTCTGATGGTTAGTGACATTGAGCATTTTTTCATATGTCTCTTGGCCATTTGTATGTCCTGTTTGGAGAGGTGTCTATTTAGGTCCTCTGCCCATTTTTTAATTGGATTCTTTGTCTTCCTTTTGTTGAGTTGTATGAGTACTCTATATATTTTGGAAATTAACCCCTTATCTAATGTATGGTTGGCAATTATGCTCTCCCATACAGTGCGTTCCCTTTCCATTTTGATGCTTGTTTCTTTTGCTGTGCAGAAGCTTTTGAGTTTGATGTAGTCCCATGTGTTCATTTTTTCCTTTGTTTCTCTTGCCTTAGGTGATGTATCAGTGAAAATTCTGCTGCGTGTGACATCTGAAATTTTTTTGCCTACATTTTCTTCTACGATTTTTATGGATTCACAAGTCACATTTAAGTCTTTTATCCATTTTGAGTTTACTTTTGTGTATGGTGTAAGTTGGTGGTCTAACTTCATTTTTTTTTTTTTGCATGTAGCTGTCCAATTTTCCCAATGCTCTTGCTACCTTTGTCAAATATTGATTGAGCATAATGTCTTGAGTCAATTTCTGAGTTCTCTATTCTGCTCCATTGATCTATGTGCCTGTTCTTGTGCCAGTACCAGGCTGTTTTGATTACAATGCCTTTGTAGTATAACCTGATATCCAGTATTGTGATCTCTCCTACTTTGTTCTTCTTTTTCAAGATTGCTGTGGCTATTCAGGGTATTTTGTGGTTCCATATAAACTTTTGGAGTATTTGTTCTAGTTCCGTGAAATATGTCATTGGTATTTTAATGGGGATTGTATTGAATCTATAGATTGCTTTGGGTAGTATGGACATTTTAATGGTGTTAATTCTTCCAATCCATGAACAAGGTATATGCTTCCACTTTTTTATATCTTCCTCTATTTGTTTTTTTGATGTCCTGTAGTTTTCTGAGAACAGGTCCTTTACTTCTTTGATTACATTTATTCCTAGTTATCCTAGGTTTGTTTTTTTGTTTGTTTGTTTGTTTTTGTTTTTTTTTTTTTTTGCTGCAATGGTAAATGGGATTGTTTTTTTAGTTTCTCTTTCTGTGAGTTCATTATTGGTGTATAAGAATGCCATCAATTTCTTGATGTTAACTTTGTATCCTGCTACTTTGCCAATTTCATTTATTAAATCTAGTAGATTTTAAATGCAGTCTTTAGGGTTTTCTATGCACAATATGATGTCATCTGTAAATAATGACAGTTTCACTTCCTCTTTTCCAATTTGGATCCCTTTTACTTTATCTTCATGTCTAATTGCTGTGGGTAAGACTTCCAGTACTATGTTAAATAAGAGTGGCGAAAGTGGGCATCCCTGTCTTGTTCCTGTTCTTAAGGAAAATGCTTTTAGTTTTTGGCCAATAACTGTGATGTTGGCTGTAACTTTTCATGTATGGCCTTTATTATGTCAAGATATGATCCCTCCATTCCCACATTGCTGAGCGTTTTCATCAGAAATGTGTTCTGGATTTTGTCCAATTCTTTTTCAGCATCTATTGATATGATCATATGGTTTTTATCTTTCATTTTGTTTATGTGGTGTATCACAGTTATTGATTTGCAAATATTGTACCATCCTTGCATCCCTGGGATGATTCCCACTTGGTCATGGTGAATAATTTTTTTGATGTATTGCTGGATCTGATTTGCTAATATTTTGTTAAGGATTTGGGCATCTCTGTTCATCAGTGATATTGGCCTGTAGTTTTCTTTCTTTGTAGTATCTTTATCTGGTTTTGGAATTAGGATTATGCTGGCCTCATAAAATGAGTTTGGAAGTCTTCATTCCAAAAATGAGTTTGGAATTTTTTGGAATAGTTTGAGGAGAATGGGTGTTAGATCTTCTTTGAGTGTTCGGTAAAACTCCCCTGTGAAGCCTTCTGGGCCTGGGCTTTTGTTTGCTGGGAGGGTCTTGATTACATCTTCTGTTTCCTTAGTTGTAATTGGTCTGTTCAAGTTTTCTATCTCTTCCCGGTTCAGTTTTGGGAGACTATGTTTCTACAAATTTGTCCATTTCTCCTAGATTGTCCAATTTGTTGGCGTATAATTGTTCATAGTATTTTTTTAAAATCCTTTGTATTTTTGTGGTGTCAGTTTTTAATTCTCCTCTTTCGTTTCTGATTTTGTTTATTTGAGTCTTCTCTTTTTGTTTCTTGGTGAGTATGGCTAAGGGTCCATCAATCTTCTTTATCTTTTCAAAGGACCAGATCTTTGTTTCATTAATCATTTGAATTGTTTTTTTAGTTTCTATGTCATTTATTTCTGCTCTGATCTTTACTAGTTCATTCCTTCTACTTGCTCTGGGTTTTGTTGTTATTGTTGCTGTTTACTTTCTAGTTCTTTCATTTGTAGGGTTAGAAGTCAATCAGAAATTTTTCTTGGTTCTTGAGATAGGACTGTAGTGCTATGAACTTCCCTCTTGGGACTGCTTTCGCTGAGTCCCATAGATTTTGTGTTGTTGTATGTTCAATTTCATTGGTTTCCAGGAAGTTTTTAATTTCTTCCTTTATCTCTTTGGTAACTGAATCATTGTTTAAGAACACTCTACTTAGCCTCCATGTGTTTGAATGCTTTTACATGTTTTTGTTGTAATTGTTTACTAGTTTTATGCCATTGTGATCTGAGAAGATGCTTGATATGATGTCAATATTGTTGAACTTGTAGAGACTTAGTTTGTGTCCTAAAATGTGGTCTATCTTTGAGAATGTCCCATGTGCACTTGAGAAGAATGTGAATTCTGCAGTTTTGGGGTATAATTCTCTGTAGATATCTATTAAATCCATTTGATCTAGTGCATCATTTAGAGTCTCTGTTTCCTTATTAATTTTTGTCTAGAGGATCTATCCAATGATGTCAGAGGGGTATTGAAGTCCCCTGCTATGATTATGTTGCTGTTGATTTCTCCTTTGAAGTCCTCCAGAAGTTTTTAAATGTATTTTGGTGCTCCTGTGTTGGGTGCATATATGTTTACCAAGGGTATACCCTCCTGTTGGATATATCCTTTCAATGTTATGTAGAAGCCTTCTTTGTCTCTAGTTATGGCCTTCATTTTGAAATCTATTTTATTAGATATGAGTATTGCTACCCCAGCTTTTTTTTACCTTTCCATTTACTTGGAAGATTTTTTTTCCATCCCTTCACTTTCAACCTATGTGAGTCTTTTGTTGTGAGGTGGGTCTCTTGTAAACAACATATATATGAGTCATGCTTTCTTATCCATTCAGCTACTCGGTGTCTTTTGATTGGAGTGTTTAACCCATTTACATTTAAGGCTATTATTGATATGTACTTATTTATTGCCATTTTTGTTTATTATGGTTATGTTTATTTTCCTATTTCTTCTGCTTATTATAGCAGTCCTTTTAACATTTCTTGCAGTGCTGGTGGTTTGGTGCTAATATATTCCCTTAGCTTTTTTTTTTTTTTTTATGGGAACTTCTTTATATCGCCTTGTATTTTGAATGATAGCCTTGCTGGATAGAGTAGTCTTGGATTCAGATCCTTGTTTTCCATTACCTTGATTACTTCATGCCATTCCCTTCTGGTCTGTAGTGTTTCTGTTGATAAGTCAGCTGATAGCCTCATAGGGGTTCTTTTGTAGGCAACTTCTTGCTTATCTCTTGCTGTCTTTAGGATTCTTTGTCTTTAATTTTGGGCACTTGAATTATTATGTGTCTTGGTGTAGGCTTCTTTGGGTTCTTCTTACTTGGGGCTCTCTGTGCTTCTTGAATTTGTATGCCTTTTTCCTTCACCAAGTTAGGGAAGTTTTCTGTCACTATTTCTTCAAATATATTCTCTAACCCTTGCTCATTTTCTTCTTCTTCTGGAACTCCTATGATGCGGATGTTATGTTTCATATTGTCCCACATTTCTCTTAGGCTGTCTTCTTGTTTTTAAATTGTTTTTTTCTTTTTGGTTCTCTGATTGCATGATTTTTTCTACCCTGTCTTCTAATTCACTGAACCGATCCTCAGCTCTTTACTCTGCTGGTTATTCCTTCCATTGTGTTCTTATTTCTGGTATATCATTCTTCATTTCCAATTGGTTGGTTTTCAATGTTTCTATATCTTTACTCATGCTGTTGAGCTTCCTCATGATTATTACTCTGAACTCTACCTCTGATATCTTGCTTAATTCCATTTCATTTATTTCTTCTCTGGTAGAAATCCCTTGTTCTTTCATATGGAATTTGTTTCTTTGTTTCACCATTTTGTCTGTCTCAGTGGGTTTTGAAGCCTGCCAAATTTTCCCTGCAGGTGTTGGTGTTCCACTGGTTGTGGCTCCCTCTACTGTGTTTGAATGAGTGTGGGAGGACCCATGTTAAACACCACTGTCAAGTCTTACTTTGCTGGGTAGATCTGAAAGCTAAGGGAAGGTTCAGTTATCCTCTAGCTTTTTGCCTGGAGGTTGTTAGTCTCAGTTACTTGGTGAGCTTCAATTTGTAGCCGTCAGCTGAATAAAAAATCTCTCAGGTGTAAGAGGATTTCCAGCAGGTGGGGTACTTGCTTGCTATCAGCCTCTAGATGTTAATGAGCCTCAATTTGCATTTCTCTGGCTGGCCTGGTGGTGTTGAATACCTGAGGGGAGGGGCCATTTTTTCTGCCAGGGGCCCTGGGAAGGGGCTCTTTGAGTAAGATGACTACTGTCCTGTGAGGGAGTGATTCAGCCCAAAACTCCCAGTGTTCTCCCCTCCAGCTCTCTGAGCCAGGAGCCCCAGACTCTCTCCACACAGTTCCAGGCCAGTCCGCCCTCCTTCTGCCAGAGCCCAAGGTGAGTGATTGTAGCTGATTTGGGTGCTTTTTAAAACACCTGCTTTCTCAGCAGGACGCACTCACAACTAATACAGCCCTCTGCTGCTGTCCTTGGGCTCCCAGTCCTCCCTCACACGCCTCCGCAGTTCCTACCAGGCTCGATTTGGCATCCTCTTTCTGTCCCTGGTTATACAGGTTCTCTCCAGTTGCTTTTCAGTTGGTTTTTCCTGATGTTTTGTCCTCATTTTAGTTGAATTCCAGTTTGGTCCTGGGAGATGGTCTGTGTAGCTTCCATCCACTCTGCCACCATTTTTCCTCCACAATAGTTCTCTTATTTTAATTGCAAATGATATTCTATGTGTGTACACCCCACACCCTCACCGCTTGCTCACTGAGGGACATCTGTCTGGCTTTTTCTAGTTTGGGGCCCTTGTGAACAAAGCCACTGTGAACACACACATAGAAGCTGTGTCAACACAGTTTCCATGTCTCTGGGGTGAATGTCCAAGAGTGCAATCTTTGTATGGCAATGTCATGTGTGGTTTCATAAGAAACTGCTGTTTTCAGGGGTGGTTAGACCATTCTGGCCCAAAACAATAGCATAGGAAGACCCTGAACTCAGCTTGTGCTGCAGACAGGACACACGACTACACACCAACTACACACCCTCCTGGATCCGTCTCTCACCTCGGACAGGCAGGACTCGCGGGCCCAGCTGGCGGGGGTGGCTCATAGCAGGATATGGAAACACTCATAAGTGGTGTCTTCCTGGGTGAAGACTGTGCTTCTGAGGACGAGCACCTGCTTCCCTCTGTTCTGGCCTCTCCACCCTCACATGCGCAAAGAATGTGTGGTCCAGGGATGTGGGAAGGACCCCCCACAGCTCTGACCCAGATGTGACCTGAGGTGCCCCGAGACTGGGCATCCACGACCATGAGGCTGGGGTACAGCACGGATGGCGATGTCCCCCTGGGTCCCCCTCAGACTCCCATGACAGTCACGGTCAAGACCCCACAGTAAATGTTTCACACTGCGTCTGGCAGTTTATGCCTTGCTTTTGTCCACATTCATGAATTCCTCTGAACACACCTGCACAGGAGATGTTATCACTCGGCCAAACCAGGGGCCATGGTACATCTCAGGAGGGTGGGGACGGGGGGACAACTCCAAAGGACATTGGGGATCTGGAGAATTGGATCAGGTTGGTCGGCCCTGGCGTTTCTCATGCTTTAATAACCAGGCAATTCCCTTCCCTGACGTCACGTAGTTATTAAGGGACAAAGGTGGCATTTAACCTGGTGCCCTGATCCCCAACTCCTGCACCTTCTGCTGTACCAACTCCACCCACAGTGGGCGCTGCCTCCAGGTGGTACTCACCCACCCCACTTTCTCCATTTCCCATCCAACCCTATGGCCACCAAGAGTCCCCGAGCTCCGCAGACATGCCTGCTCCCAAGTACTCTCTCTGCATGTCTGCGCTGGCCACACCTTCCCAGGCGTGGAGCCATTTCTCTCTGAGACAGGCGGGGAACATAATGAATGAACAAGACCTTAAGGAAAAAAAGAGAGCAAACCCTATTTTTCTTTTCTTTTGAGATAAAAATAATATGCCTGCTCCTTGGAATCTCCCATGACAGAGCTTATATCCAGGAGCAAAACGAGAAAAAAGCAGCCTACTGTCGCTAATGTAACCCTAACCCGGGCCCAGGGACAACCCCGTGGCCACAGAGACCCCTCCCTCGCGGTGCCACGTCTCGCCACGAGACCTCTGAGAACCCTAAAGGACATCCTTTTGCTTCATTTTACCCCTCTTCGTTAAGTACGTCTGGAAAAAGATCTGTAAAAATTAACCCAAAGCTTAATGGCTTATGTAAGAATGCATTAATAAGAATATGTCGGTGAGGTTAGTGAGCGAGCTGCACCACGAAGCCCCTCCCACTCCATACGTTTCGGTCTGATTTCTGTCTCCAGCTTATTCAGCAAACTAAAATGCCAATGCCCTCCTTCAATTTCCACTTCTTTGAACCTGCTAATTTACGAATAAGAAAGGATTTATTTGTGTTATTAGCTACATGTGACCTCTTGTTGAAAAGTAGTTTTAGAACTGAAATCCTGAGATGCCCCGAGATCCACCAAATATCTGAAGAATGACTTTGATTTTTCTCTGCAAGCTGCATTTGATTTACATCAATTAGGGCCTCTACATAAGGTATCATAGAACAGGAAGGCTAATAACCCAGAAATAACCTCATTAAAAGAGACAGCATATCGGTCTAAACAGAATGAACTCTAAGCAGAAAAATTAGTGACCTGGAAAGTAGCAGGAGAGGTAATAGCAGCACCAAGAAAAAATTCATTCCCGTGAGCGCGTCGAAGGAGAAATCACCCGCGCGAGGTACAAACACAATGCAAGCAGAAGCAGACTTTTTTTTTTTAATGTTTTTAATCTGTTCGAATCCTGGGACATGCAGCTTATTTTCCCCCCATGTCTGAAATCACACATGTGTCCCCTGTAGCCTGGAACACAGAGACGTCCCCCCGCCTGCTCATGGGCGGCCAGGGTCTCAGGGCTCTGAGTTCCCACATCAGGGACCGTTTCACAGGTTGCCAGGCCCCTCTGACAAACACCTGCCTGATCCCAGGTCGAACAAGGTCCTTTCATTACACTGTGCCCTGTTTAGTGACACAAACCTTTGGGGACAGTAAGTCCCCCTTCTGCCTCTCTCTGCTGGTTCCAAGCGCCCCCTCCCTGGCTCCCTCACCATGGGAATTTTATAAAGACCAAGTTTGCCAAGAAAATAACTGTTTCCATGAACCCTCACACATGTTGTTTGTTTCATTAAAATAAAAAGAAAGAGTCCGGCCGGTGTGGCTCAGCGGTTGAGCGTCGACCCATGCACCAGGAGGTCGCCAGTTCGATTCCCGGTCAGGGCACATGCCCAGATTGTGGGCCCGATCCCCGGTGGGGGACATGCAGGAGGCGGCCAATCGATGTTCTCTCTCATCGATGTTTCCATCTCTCTCTCCCTCTCCCTTCCTCTCTCTCTAAAATCAATAAAGAAAAGAAAAGAAAGAAAGAAAATGGTTGTGTCAAAGGTCAACCATGTGTGACGGCCAGACGAAGAGGGAGAAGAACATATACATGCAACCCTTGAACTCCCGAAAGGGGGGTTCTCTAGCAGGGGGAGGCCCTGAAAGGCTGCATTCAAGGGGTACCCAGTTCCCGAGTTGGAGAGTGCTGTGTAAACAAAGAAAGGTAACAAAGCTTCAGGCCGTACACAGCAGATTAAGAATGGAACTGTAGTTCAGTCAACCGATGACCTCTTACTCAAAGCTCCCATTGGCCGTTTCTGAGCAGATGAAGCCGCCAGACAGTAACGTCATGCCAGCGTCTGCAGACGCTTGGCTGTTAGGACAGAGGAGGGCCTGGAACTGGCATCCAGTGGGTGGAGACTAGAGACACCCGGGAGCTTCCTGCGGCATACAGGACAGGCCCAGATGACAGAGACACTTCCAGCCACAGTCGTCCCCCGAGCTGAGGCTGGGGAAGCCTTCCTCCACACAGTCTCAACCCAGCACAGCCGGCAACGCCAGGGCCCGAGCTCGGCAGGTAAGACCCACGAGGCAGAGAACTGTTTCCGCCGTGATCACCTGCCTTCACCTTGCTCTTCCTCTTCCCTTTCCCTGTTTTATTTTTCCTGCTGTTTTGAGAAAAACACAGCAGTTTCCTCCTCCCTCCCCCCGCCCCTTCCCTTCCGCCTCCCCCCGCCCCTTCCCTTCCGCTGTCGGCCACTTCAGAAATGCCGCTGCTGGTTGGAGCCATCCAGCCTCTGCTCGGTGATAATTTCGCGCTGGCGTCTGCTGCCACCTGTGCCAACCGCTCGGCGGCTCGAGCAAGGCCCGCCCTGCGAAGGGCTCCAGGCGCAGGCCGGCCAAGGGGTGCAGCTCCATCCCTGCTGCCCAGGAAGAGGCCTGAATGGGGGAAGGGAGCTGAGGGCTTGAAGATCACTCCACAGGGCCGAAGGCTCTGAAGGAGCCGTTACATCTATCAGACAAATAAATATGCTTTTCTGAAGTCGTCTGAAGCTGTATTTGCAGAAGGGCCCAATGGCTCAGCAGTAAGTTTCTCGAGAAGCTCTGAGCTCCCCGGCCATCCTCACGGCCTGAACGGAACACTTGATGGCTGTTCTCTCTGCCTGAACAATGCTGCAGGAAAGTCAGAGTACCCCCTCCCCGCAGCGGTGGGGGCCCGAGAGGAAGCCTGGGACCCTCCCGGGAGATGAGGAGCCAGACAGCACGGCCCCCGGCCTGTGACCTCGCCGCACCCCTGGGCCATAGGAGAGGTGGGCGTCTGCCACCCACAGGGCTCACGGTCTCCCTGGGGGAGCGCACAGCCCACAGGCCGGGGGCCGGTTGGGCCACCAGCAGACGGGTTGGCTAACTCATGCTTAAAGCTGCTATTGCACTGGTTGCCGAGCCCAGGAGGTGTCATCCCCAAATCCTGACTTATTTTCTAAAGAAAACGTTTGGTCGCACGGGCTCCACCTAAGCCCTTGGCAACAGCAGGCCTGGTCGTCCACGTCACCACCAATCCCCGACACCGAACTCCCCACCCGGAGCCGTCAGTGGGCCTCGCCCTCGAGCAGCAATCCCCCGCTCTCATCCCCAGCGGAGAGGAGCTTAGGAACCAAGCCACACACAAAGGGAGGGTCCCGTGGTTCTGGAGCGAGGCCGGGGATGGGTGCTGGAGGGTCCTGCTGGCTCGAGCCGCTGGGAAGGGCAGGGAGCTGGAGGGCCGTGTCCCCGAGGCCGGAAGGAGGGCTCTGGGTGCACACCGTGGGGCCAGGAAAGGGCAGGACCAAGGAGCGCAGGGTGCTCTGCTCCCCCCACAACACTGGCCCGCTCCAGGCGCTGAGACCTCTGGGTCCCTCTCCAGTCCTGGGTCCTCACCTCCACACTCAGGCTCCTCCCACCCACGCCGTCCCCACCTCTGGTTCAGTGTCCTCTACGGAACAAGCCCACGAGGTGCACAGGGATGAACCCGGCCTGTGTGGGGGCTGCAGGTCTGCAGCTACCGATCGGACGCGACACCCAACACGAACGCATCTTTCTGCCTGTGACCGCCCCTCCCGAGACGCTCTGGGCACCGCAGCGGCAGGACAGCTCCCCTCAGACGGCAGGACAAGGGGCGGTTAGACTCCAGAGGGGGCAGTGGCCCCGAAGTTTATTAACACTTCAGCTGTGGACGGCGTGCTTTCCAGGGCCCACTCGTTGCGTGAATCCAGGTGAACAAACTCACAACATCCTTCAAAACGTAAACGTCACCTTTGCCCCTGGTCCCTTCCTCAGGAGGGGAGGATGAGCTCATTATTCAGATACGAGTCGGGTCTTCCAGACAGGAGGCCGAAAGGGCGGGACCGCGCACCAGTGGCTTCTCCATCGCGACATCTCTAGGGACAGAACTCAACTCATGATTTTATTAATGACACGTGGAGGATTCGATCAACGTTTCCATAGACTCAGAACTTGGCAACGAAGAGATCCGACTGGAAAGCTGCAGAAAAATGTAAAGTTGGGACCCTCTGTTCTCCACATGGAGCGGGGGAAATCTAAAAGAGAAATTCCAACAAAGTAAAAACCCATCGGAGGGCGACTTGTGGGCAGAAACCAGCTCCAGGATCCCGCGTGATTTGTTCAAAGGAAGCCGGTCGGTGCCACACGCCCCTGCAGAGACAGCCGGTCCTGCCTGCAGCCACCTCACCAGTCACCCGGGTGATAAGGACAAACGTCACGTCAGGCTGCAGCCCCGTGGGTACTTGAGTCTCGTGCTGAGTACTGAAGAGATCAGTCACCAAAGAAATAAATCCATCCAAGCTTCCATAATTTTCTCTTTTTTTTTTCCCCTTTATTGACTTTAGAGAGAGAGGAAGGGAGAGGGAGAGAGAGATAGAAACATCGATGAGAGAGAACATCGACCGGCCGCCTCCTGCACGCCCCCCACTGGGGATCGGGCCCACAACCTGGGCATGTGCCCTGACCGGGAATCGAACCAGCGACCTCTTGGTGCAGGGTCGACGCTCAACCACTGAGCCACACCGGCCGGACCAAGCTTCCATAATTTTCACCAAAAGGGGTGAACAGTGAGGTACCAGATCCTCTGTTCACGAATCAGTTTGCCCACCTTCTGCATGGCCCTGGGGGCCCGGCAGGAGCTGCCCCTGGAACAAGCGGGTGAAGCTCGGGGGCACTGAGACGAGGACGTGAATCTGGAGACGGTGCCGACAGCAGGAAGGAAACACGAGGAGGACGTGGGCGCCCTGGCGTGGTCGGGGACGGTGCGAGTCGGTGTGGCTGCCACAGGGAAGACGCAGGAGGGAGGGGACAGTCTGTGATAAATAGAGGCAGGATGGCACCCGCTCTCTGGGGCCAGGACAGCGGAAATCAGACCTCGACCCAGTGTTTCACAAAGCTATCATCTCACTGCATCTTGGCAATTTTGTCCTCTCCACATACCATCTGTTATAAAATTTACTTTCGTAAACAATTTGCCTCACAAACAAGAAAAAGTCATCCTTATCCTAAGCAGTGAGCTCCCGTGCATCCGTGACTTCCGTGTGCTTCCTGTGTTTCTTCTGATATGCACTCAAATAAAAACCTTGCCCAAAGGGTCTGTCTCCACCCTTGGCCCACTCGTCACAGCGCAGAATCCTCACTGGGAGGCACCCTTGAGTCCTCCTTCTTCCAAAGAGCAAAGCCGCGCCCGGCCCTTCCCTTGAAGGAAGACGCTCTTCTTGGCAAACGAATCGGCGCTGACGACCCAGGGTGCCCTTTCTCGGCTCCCCATCCCTCCGAGGCCCTTCTGATCCCTTCTGCCATCACCCCTCAACGTCCCCCACCCTCTGTCTCCTCACCTGGACGTCACACCCAAAGCTCACCCTGCCCCCGAGGGAACTGATTCTGAGCTGGTGATGGAGCCAGACTGAGCACGACGCCCGGTCAGCTGCTCTGCGCCCAGCTTCGGCTTCTGCGGAATGGGGTGAAATACCATCCACCGGGGAGAGTCACCGGCCATGTCAGATGAGCTCCTGCATCCAAACCCTTAGACCAGTGCGCGGAGAAAAATGCTCAGTATGTACGGGCTGTCATTTCAGTTATCGTTTATGACGTATCCCCCCAAGTACCCCATTCTCCAAAAGTCTCGAGTTCAACAGCCACCCTCCTTCTCCGACCCCCGTTCTGCCTGTTTCTGGGGGAGGCCGCTGTCCGCCCTTTCTCTCCCACCCTGCGACGCCTGGGCACTGTTCACGACACACCACATTCATAGCCCCAGCCTCCAGCACGCTGCCTGTCAGAGGCCTCACCACCCAGCCAGGCCTGGATCACCGTTCCGTTCCTCTGCTCCAGAACATCCCATGTCTCCCCATTTCCTGGCCACTCAAGAACCAGGTCTGACCACCTCACACGGTCCTGTCACCTGTGTCTCCTAGTGTCCCCCATGCACTGTCCTCTTGGGCCACATCGTCCCACCATTCCCCAGCTGGGTATGTTCAGACCACCTCTGTGCATTTTCCAATGCTCCACCTTTCCTGTCTAAAGGCCCAGCTCCTGCCCGGCGGGTGTGGCTCAGTGGTTGAGCATCGACCCCTGCACCAAGAGGCCGCCGGTTCGATTCCCGGTCAGGGCACATGCCCAGGTTGTGGGTCAAATCCCCAGTGGGGGACATGCAGGAGGCGGCCAGTCGATGTTCTCTCTCGTCAGTGTTTCTGTCTCTCCCTCTCACTTCCTCTCTCTCTAAAATCAATAAAGAAAAAAACATTGAAGGCCCAGCTCCACACGGGAGGCTTCCCTGATCACCGCCCCTGGAGTTACACCGCCAAGCCCCCTCTTCAAGTACAGAGCTGACTCCCGTCGCCCTCATTACGCCCCAGGGGTTGGCAGGAGACCTGGGCTTATTTATCCTGTGGTCTGAGGTTGTGGGACAACGACCCAGCGAAGCCAATCACCGCCTTTGGGAGGCCACAGCACTGGTCCAAGCAAGTCAGCTGAGCCCATCAGAGTCCTTCTGGAGGCCACAGCAACTGGTCCAAGTGATAAGCTGAGCCCATCAGAGGCCTTCCTGAGGAGTTCCTAACTGGAGTGGGTGGGGAAAGCACGTTTCTCCTGGGGAGGCAAGTTCAGAAGCACCTGGGAGGGAGGCCGGACTTTCGAGGAAGCTGCCGCTTAGGAAAGCCAGTCGGAGGACCAAGACAGAGCCTCGCCCAGCACCAGCCTCTGCTTCCAGATGCCCTGCCCCCTCCACGGTTTAACTTGAAAGTGACCACAGAACCTGCCCATGAATCACCACCTGTCTTTTTAGAAAGCTGTCCACAGATGGCCCAGAGACACATGAAAAAAATACTCAACGTCACTAACCATCAGAGAGATGCAAACTAAAACAATGATGAGGTATCACCTCACACCTGTCAGAATGGCCGCCATCAACACATCATCAAACAACAAGTGCTGGCGAGGGTGTGGAGAAAAGGGGACTCTAGCACACTGCTGGTGGGAGTGCAGACTGGTGCAGCCACTATGGAAAACACTATGGTGTTACTTCAAAAGGTTAAAGATTGAACTGCCATTTGACCCAGTGATCCCACTTCTAGGAATATATCCTAAGAAGCCTGAAACACCAATCAGAAAGAATATATGTACCCCCATGTTCATAGCAGCACTATTTACAATAGCTAAGATCTGGAAACAGCCCAGTGTCCATCAGTAGATGAATGGATAAAAAAGCTGTGGTACATTTACACAATGGAACACTATGCAGCTGTAAGAAAGAAAGATCTCTTATCCTTTGAGACGACATGGAGGGACCTGGAGAGTATTATGCTAAGCGAAACAAGCCAGTCAGAGAAAGACAAATACCACATGATCTCACTTATTTGTGGAATATAATGAACAAAACAAACTGATGAACAAAACAGACCCAGAGACATAGAATTAGGGAACAGACCGACAAACCTCAGAAGAGGGAGGTGGGAGTGGATGGAAGAGATAAACCACAGAGCTTATATGCATGTATGCGTAACCAGTGGACACAGACAACAAAGCTGGGGACGGGGCAGGGGCTGGGGGATCGGGAGGAGGGTGTCAATGGGGGGAAAAGGAGAAACATCTGTAACAAAATAAATTAATAAATATATATATATATATATATATATATATATATATATATATATATATATATAGTAAGTAACCAAAGCAAAACAATAAAACAAAATCCAAAGTGATCCATAGCTGGTTGACATTTTGGGACGTAAAGAAAGCGTGCAGGCTGTGCTCAGTCAGGTCTCCATCAGGTGTGTACACCTGAGTCATCTCTCCAGTCGGGGGATCACGCCTCCTGCTCCCCACCGCCCTCTCAGCCCTTGGCACCGTCTTGGGCACGAAGTAGAGCTCGCTAAGCACGTGGGCCCATCGAGGGTGTTACACCAGCTGCCAGCCGATGGCACGCAGGAACACGCTTCGCCCCCCAGAGAGCCCGCGAGCGCCCCCGCCACGGAGGTGCCGGAATCGAGTCACCGCCAAGCGCGGTTTTCTCCGGAAAGGTTGCTTAACGCGAAAACCCATTCATCTGCCTGCAGGAGACGTTTAATCAATTTACATGAGGGATTTCAAAATTAGTCAGACTGTAATGAACTATGAAATACTGATTAATGCATTTTTGCGATGTTTGATTAGAAACGTCACGTGGGTGCCCGCACGTTCTCACCATCACGGCATTTATATGCTGATAGCGTGTTCCTCACGACGGCCGGGACAGGTATTCCCGACGCAGTGAACTTCTGGTGAGCGACCTGCAAACAGTCTTCTACCCGGAAGTGTTTCTGGACGCTAAGGCTGTCTTCACCGGGGGGAGGGGGGTTGGGAAAGTAGCCCCGGCTGATTCAGTATGGATCTGATTATCAGCTGTTAATTATTTGAGAGTTCTCCAGAAACTACTAGGGAAGGGGGGCAGCCCCCTTCCACCCGGTTCTCTCCGAACAGCCAGGCTTTCTCCAAAAGAGGAAATGGCTCTGATTTTACAAAGGCAGAAGGAGCCGAATTCTTTGGGCTAGAATTTGAATTCAGCACCACCAACCAAAGGGTATATTAGGTTCCTCCCCATGGCCAGGGGATTAGCTGACGACGGACTGGGAGTTTCCAAAACGCCCTAGAACTTGGAGAGGCCACAGTTTCAACCTTCTGAGATGCCCCGAGAGATTGTTGTGTGCCTGCGTGTCGTAGAGAAGGCAGGGAGTCTCTTTTATGGAACCCTGTCCGACCGAGCAAGGTCACCAACCCAAACGCTGGGGGAGCCGGAGTCGTGACTATGCAACGTGGTGGCGGGAAGAAGCCCAGCCAGGTAGGAGCGTGCCCTTCCTGGTGTCAGTCACTTAAAGCAAATCCCACTGGTGTGGGTGCAGATGACATCTAAAGGATGACTGACACACACAACGGCGCTAAAACCAGCTACCGAAGAGCATCAAGGTGGACCCCGCGGTAGGTTCCCAGCAGGGGAACACGCCGGCCGAGCTCGGCCCCAGCCGCGAGATGACCTGACAAGTGCGGCTCTGAGAGGTTCTCCGTGGACATGCCACCGCCGCAGCATGTCACCTGCGCACAGACACACACAGACGCAGGCGACGGAGAACGGGGACAGGCCGTGCGTGCTCGCACAGGTGAGTGTGCGGGGGGAGCGCTTTGAACTCATCACGAGCAATTACGCCCCACTTGGGTTTTAAGCCTCCCTTAGAATTTTAAAAATCATTATTTTCAGGATTGCCATTATCCTGATTCATTAGCAAGGCATACTTATTAGGGTCTTAAAATAACCAGGACGCTGGACATGTAACAACATGCTTCTCGCTGTCATGACAACTAAATAACAACAATAATGCTCGCAGCCACATGACTGCGGGGAACCAAGTCACCGTGCCTGAATATAGATAAGTTAATTATGGAATCATCAAAGGAACAACAGCTCTGTCAATGCGGAGACGATTCTGAAATAATCAATAACGACAATCGTGTTTGGTAATTGGCTATTTGTTTCCGATATGAGATCTACATTCAGCCTGCACGGCAATGCGGCCAGCCTCTTTGGCGGAGGAGGAAGAAGAAGAAGAAAAAAAGAAAAAGAAAAAAAAATCTCTCAGTTTAGGGTTGGTGGTTGTCAGTAGCAACAAATAATGGAAAATTGCCATCTGGCTTCTTTTTTAAAATGAAATTTGAATAATCAATTTAATAATGGATAGAGCACTTGCTTACAGAAATAACCCATTGTCATCGCTGGGAACAAGAAATCCTGGGCACAGCAGACAAAGCTGTGCAGGAGGGCTGGAAGGTAAAGCAAATAAACATCTACGTACAGGCCACAATTTTTATTCCCACTGCTGACTTCACATAAACTAGAGGATAACTCTTCCTTCTATATGCTTGGCTTTCTGCATTCAGTGTTTTATAATCAGGACAAAATCTACAGAGCGGCTGTCTGGCTGTAGGCATTCACCCTCCTGACGGCTCGTGGGGACGGAGTCACGCGCATGGCAGGGTTTTTAACACATTTCGCTCCTTCATGTGACATGAAGTGGGAGCAGCCTGATGTCAGCAGAAGAGAGGCAATCAGAAGGCGTCTGTTTACGGGGCGCGCGTGTGTGCGCGCGCGTGTGTGCGTCTGTGAGCTCCACATAACTGCACCAGAGGAAGAGACTGCTTAGAAACAGAAACAAGGGTGACACCGAGGTTCAGGGTGACTCATTTATTTCTACGATAAAAGTGACAACGGCAGGAAAAGGTGTCCCTGCCCGACACAGAACAGAAATGATGACACCGGCGCTCCATGTCATGTCGCCGTGCGCCTTTTTAGTGAGAGGTGTGTGGACAGTGCCCCCCGGCCTCAGAAGCTCCTTGGGTCTTTCACTGCGGAAGTCACCGTGTGGCCTGAAGGAACGCGAAAGGATGACTTCCAGACCTGCCTCTCTCGGGAAAGCAAGTCCGGGCTCCAGCAGCCGGACTCCTCCACGCTGCGTTGCGTGAAAACCTAGGGTGTGAAGTAGCGTGCCCCGCTGGGCCCCGTCCTGGGCTGGTCTTTCCTCGGGACTCATCCACCCAGTCAAGTTCTCTGTCACCCTGCGCTGACTTGTCTCCCTGGACTCTGTCGTGCCATCGTTCCTCCCGAGTCAGATGGTTAGTTTGCCTTCTTTCTGACTGACGTGTAATTATGGCTCACCCTTGCCCCTCCCGCCACCAATCCACTTCTCATTCCCTCCCCTGAGACCTCAGTGACGCTGCCTCTCTCGGGTCAGGGTTCCAGCAACTCCCTCTGTTCATCCGACAGCTAAGCTGGTTTACTCTCACCCCCAAGACCTGCCCTGGACACAACCTTGCACCGGTTACTGGCCCTTCCTTATCCCCCGGGTGCCCCCACGCCATTTCTGCCTCAAGCCCTGCCTCGGGCCACAGAGCATTTTGTGGTCTCAGCTGTGACTCAGGTTGTCTGTACATCCATGCTGGACCACATCATTCAGACTCTCCTTCCAGCCAGGTCTCCTCAGGCCTCTACCCGGAGCCCCACCATGATCGCACACATCCCCCCTCTGCTTTCTAAGGCCCCACCCTGATTCCTAGGAAGAGCAAAGACAGTAGGCTTAACGTCTCTCACCTCCCACAACTATGCAAGCCGTCACCTGTCACCCATGCTCTGCATAGGTGGACCATCTACTCTCGAATTCAGTTCAGAGCTTCTGTCTAACTAAGTGACTTAGCAGGACAGTGGACATACAAGAGGCCCCCGCACTTTAAGTGTGCTCATGGTTTTTCCCAAACTGAAACGATCTCTGTGTCACCTTCCCTGCCCCATGAACGCCCAGCCCTGCCATATCACTGACACGCTTGGTGGGCACCCAGTGAAACTTCAGTCCTGCAGCCACATTGCGTATGGAGTCGGGTTTGTATCACGTGACCTGGCTTGCGAGGTGTTTGAGCCTGGATGGCAACGGCTAGCTGCTCTAAGAACCTAAGTCATCTTCCGTAGGAGGGTAACTCCACCACGGAAAAGGTCTGGCCACTGCGTACAAGGACAGTGTTTCTGCGCCCTATTCACACACGGCAAGAAAGCCCTTAACAAAAAAGGAGGTTTTCCTGGCTGTTGTAGGTCCTTTCCAGACTTAGGAAAGGGGTCCTCTCTGCCCAGGGCCCCCGCCCTGTAGGAGCTGCTTGTGCTCGACAGACTCGCCAGCCCCCCGGTAATGAGCGGGTGGACGGGGCTGTGCTGGACGTGAGGTCTGGACACGGCGAAGGTTCGGCGGTTTTACACGAGGGCGTTGTCAGCTTCCCAGCCGAGGGTCCCTCCGCCTCTTTCGGAAATCTAACACCTGCTCCGCACAAAAGAGGACAGGAACTCCCTGAAGACGCCGTGACCAGCACCTCTGCTCGGAAAGACCAGCGTGCCACGGGAGGCAGGCAGAGGGTGATTGACTCAGGACAGGGTGATAAAGATCAATTGCCGTGGCTTGGAGTTATGACAGCAACAAAGTTACAATGACATTAGCACAAAGAGAGAGACACAAATCCATTACACAGATACAATCAAATATTCAAAAAAGCCCAGAATGCTGATTACTTATTCATGCTAATACAAGTATATTAAGAAATCTAAACAGTGTTAGCGCTCAATCACTCACAAACCAAATGAGGTTCTGCATTTATCAGACCCCAGTCATCGGGGCCCAGTATAGCTGTACAAAGGTGGTGATGTGACATAACTGGAGATATTTATATCAGCCTACATGGACTGAGAGATAGAACAGGATTTATTAAACTGAGTAATGCCGTCACATTCCAGAGCAATAAAAGGAATAACCGTGCCGAGCCATTTCCCCAGACAATGAGATTTACCTATGCGATCTCTTAAAGATGTTGTACCTGTTTCCAGAGGGTCACTGGCAGCATTTCCAACCTTAACAACGTATTTACAGATTCCTTTTTTTCAACAAAGGAGGGGGTGCCCAAACCCAGTTCCATTCCTGAGAGCCGGCGGCGGACGCCCCATCTGTCCTAATGACTCTGAGCACAGCCAGCCGTGTTCCGTTTCTCAGGGACCACTGTCTTTTTTTTTTTTTTTTTTATCCTCACCCGAGGACATTTTTGCATTTATCTTCAGACAGAGTGGGAAGGAGAGAGGGAGGAAGAAAGAGAGAGAAACATCGATGTGAGAGAGACACATCGAGTGGTCGCCCATGGAACACCCTGGTGGGGGCCCCCATCCTCTGTCTCACCCATTGCTACAATCCCATCCTATCTCTGCTGCCCTGGGCGATCTTTCTGAAACATGCCTTGGACATTGTCACTGTCCCTGCCAAAATGGCTGTGAGCACCCTGCAGAGGAAAGTCCAAACTCTCCAGTGCGAACCGGCCTGACATCGGGCATCTGCAGGAAGCTACGTGGCAAGTGCTCTGGAAGACACGCCGTCCCCCAGGGGTCCGTGACTCAGCCTGCCTGCTGGCTCCTGTGTCCAGCGCCTGGGCAACCCTTCTCCCTCCTTCGGGGCTTCCATCCACAGCATCTCAGCCACCCTCCCCCTGTGCCCCCAGGGCCTCTGCCCGCTTCCTGATGACTCCCAGTGAGACGCCGATGGGGCTCCTGCCAAGTCTCACAAAGAGCAGCAGTGTCTCCCGCACCCCTGCCAGCCTGGCCTGAGTCCTGGCCCACAGCACCACCCAGTACCTAGACGGTCCCTTTCCTCTGCTTCTTGCCGGAGCTCAATGGCCAGAACTGGGGTCAAAGTTTAAGAAGGTTGTTAGGCTCTGCCAGGCAGAAAAGAGGATGCTTGCCCAATAACCCATGTCATAACCAATTCATCTCAAGGAGCTCTATTGTTCTATGCTAATCACTCCAAAAACATGGGAAGAGGTCACCCTGCTGCTGCCCCTGGCAGTTCAGAGTCTAACTGGATGATTCTAAGCGGTGATTTCAAGGGAGATAAAAATTAGCACGTGCCAGCCTGCGCCAGCATGGCACAGGACCTTGTCTTTAGGGCTAGGACCTTGGCTTTCCCATTCAGTGGCGTATCCCCAAGGCCCGGCACATAGTGGGCACCCAGCAAATATTTAGCAAGGAAGGAATAATTGAATGAGAGAATGGAGAGCACTGTAGTATGAAGGGGGGAAAGGAAGTTTTTAGAAAGAGATAATCAAAAGGTCAACCTTAAAAGAAGTTCAAAATAATGCATTTTGTATTTTTGCATCTACGCTTAAAGAAAAATCTTCCAACCCTTTTTCCATGTTCTAGTTGGTAGTTCCTCTACAATCCGTAATAACGCAGTGTCCCCTCCATCTCTTCACCCTCTGCAGGGGACATTCCTTTCAATCCCCAAGGGGGCAGCTGGCACTTTTCTGCATTAAAGGTCATCAGGGGCCACATCTCCTCGCCCAAACAAACTCACCAAGATGCTCCTACACCTCATATCTGTCTCTAAAGGAATGCACCCTCTGCCCTGTGACAGCAAGCTCTGGGTGCCCCAAGTCTGGGCTGATACCAGCTAATTCAGACAAGTGAAGGTGTAAAGAAGAATGGACCATAGACTATCATCAATTAGAACAGAAATCCACAAACTTGAAACCCACAGAATGATGTCCACTTGAGCTCTTTCTGGGCCCACGATTTTCAACAAGCCCATTCACCAATATTAATGAGGGTCAGTGATCAATACGGAAAGTGCCACTGCTCAAGGAACTCACCCTGTTTGTAAGCAAAGAACATCATTCATGCATTCTGCTTAAATAAATGTGTTCCTGCAAAGCCTGGCTCAAATGTTACCTCCTCAGGGAACATCTTCTTCATACATCATGTGAAGGGAAGCTTGAGGTCGTTTTAGGCTGAATTTTGTCAACGTATGAATCAAAGAACAAGATTAATGTTGTTTCCCATTATCAATACGGCAGCACAGGCCTGCCAGTGCATTCCCCAACTCACAAGAGAGCCCTGCTCCACCAAGCCCTCGTACACGTTTCTCTCTGAGGCCCTGCTCGCCTTTCCGCCATCATTAAGCCTTGGCCAAATCACAGGTTGTTTCCCAATATCTTGGATTTCCTCAAGTAATTCCAAACTGACAGCTTGTTTTGAGCATTTTATCAACCATGTAAGAAAAAATGAAAACATTTTTTTAAAACTAGGATCATTCTTTTTATTTTCTTGTATTTTCTAAACCCAGCACTTCTTTTGGAAAAACTAACAAAAAACCAAAACATTTATTTAAAGGAATAATAGCTGTCCTGGCCAGTTTGGCTCAGCAGTTAGAGCGTTGGCCCGTGGACCAAAGGGTCTCAGGTTTGATTCCCAGTCAAGGGCACGTACCTGGGGTGCAGTTTCCATCCCTAGCCCTGGTCGGGATTGTGCAGGAGACAACCAATCAATGTGTCTCTCTCACATCGATGTTTCTCTCTCTGTCTCTCCTTCCTTCCTTCCCTTCCACTGTCTCTAAAAATCAATGGAAAAAATATCCTCAAATGAGGATTAACAAAAGGAAAAAGAAAAAGAAATAATAGCTGAGAACGTCCAAAACCTGGGAAAAGATTTGGACATCCAAGTTTATGAAGCTAATAGTTCACTTCAAAATCTCAAACCAAAGGGTCTTATCCAAGACACAGTATGACAAAACTGTCAAAAATCAAAGACAATGAGGGAATTTTTAAAGCAGAAAGAGTACAAAAAATCTCTCACACAAGGGAACCTCCATAAGTCAATGAGCAGATTTCTCAGCAGAGACCTTGCAGGTCAGGAGAGAATGATATATTCAAAGTGCTAAAAGAAAAAAAACTGCCAACCAAGAATACTTTACTCAGCAAAATTGTCCTTCAGACATGTAGATTAAGACTCTCCCTAGTATACAAAAGTTGGGGGACTGCATCACCACTAAACCTGCCTTACAAGAAATGCTGAAAGCCCTGGCCGGTTTGGCTCAGCGGTTGGAGCGTCGGCCTGCAGTCCGGAGAGACCCGGGTTCGGTTCCCGCTAAGGGCATGTACCTCGGTTGCAGTTTGTCCCTGGCCCTGGTTGGTCGTGCGGGTGGCAGCCACTCGATGTGGCCCTTTCACGTCGATGTTTCTCTCTCTCTCTCTTCCTCTCTCTCCCTCCTACTCTGTCTGAACAAAAAAAAAAACAAACAAACAAAAAAAAGAAATGCTGAAAGAAGTACTTCAAGCTGAAATGAAAGGACACTATTAGTAATATGAAAATATACAACTCACTGGTAAAGGTAGGCATACTCAGAGTCTGAACACAGTAATACTGTAACATGGTGATATGTTAACTACTTAACACTAGTATAAAGGTTAAGAACAAAAGCATTAAAAATAATTATAGCTACAACATTTTGATGAATATACAATGTAAAAACTGTGAATTGTAGGATAAAAGGACAGTTCAATATACAGAAATCAATTAATGTGACACATCACATCAATAGAATGGAAGATAAAAACCACATGATTATCAAATCATCTGGATAAACCAACTGAAGAGCAGCTGGAGAGAACCTTTATAACCAGGGGTGTAAAGAGGACCCCAAATTGAGACTGGTGGGATCTATGGGGGCACAAGAGGGCTGACTGGGTGCCCATGGGCAGCAGCTGGGGGCTGTCTTAGCTGTGAGCAGTTCCCTCTGGGAAGTCGGGAGTTAAACCCCAAGCCGGCTCCCCAGCACAGAGTGGCAGGACAGGGAAAGGTGCCCACATAACACCTGGCTGAGAACATCACCAGAGCAGAGGTTTTGTCTAGCAGGGAGAGGTGCAGGGAACACCAGCACTTCCCTGAAGAGCCAGGGCACTAAATTACAGCTACAGCCACTCACTTTGGGCTCCAGCAGAGGGAGGGCAGACTGGACTGGAACTGTGTGAGGAGAGTTGGGGGTTCATGGCACTGGGGAGAGAGCTGGGAATAAGGCCATCAGGAGCTCTATGCTGAGTCACTCCCCCACAGGACAGTAGCCATCTTCCTCAAAGAGCCCCAGGAAGAAGCAACAGCTCCTCCCTCAGGAATTTAACACTACCCAGCCCAGAGAAGTGCAACCTGAGGCTCATTAATAGCCAGAGACTACCTGTCAGCCCTTAGGCAGAGAAGAGTCTCTGAAAGCTTTGAGCTTTGGACCTGGCTCTCAATGTTGGGAGCCATGGCTCTGGAGACTGAGTTGTGAAGGCTGAGGCCTGAGTACCTATGCTGAGCCAATCCCCCATCCTTCAGTAGCCATCTATGTCAGGCAGTCCCATCAGAGCAGCTTTAGCCTTGGGGAGAAGCAACTGCCCCTCCCTCAGGAATTTAATAACACCCGGCTAGAGAAGTGCAACCTGAGGCTCATTAATAGCCAGACTACCAGCAAGCCAGTAGGCAGAGACGAGATTCTGAAGACTTTGAGCCTTGGGCCTGACTCTTAGTTCTGGGGACTGAAGCCTGGATCCCTGTGCTGAGCCAATAACCCACACTGAAGAAACCATTTCCTTCTGAAAGCAACTTTAGCCCAGGGGAAAGCAATTGCCCCACCTGTTGGAAATCTGCTTACCCTGCCCACTTGGGGAATTTTCATTCAGCTGAGGGCTACAACCTGAGGCTCATTAAGTAACTGAGACTAATAGTTAGCCTGTAGGCAAAAGTTCTGGGATAATTGAATCTTTGCTTGGCCTGTGACTCTACCCAGGAAAGTTAAGAATACACATAGGTGTTTACTGTGGTCTCTTCCATACTCATCCAACCACAACAGAAGGAGCCACAATCAGTAGAACACCGACACTCACAGGGAAAATTTGGCAGGCTCCAAAACCTGCTGAGACAGTCAAAATGGTGGAACAAAGAAATAAATCCCAAATGAAAGAACAAGAGAATTCAACAGAAGAAGGGATAAATGAAATGGAGTTAAGCAAGTTATCCGAGGTAGAGTTCAGAGTAATGATTATGAGGACGCTCAACAGCATGAGTAAAGGTATAGAAACAATGAAAATCAACCAATTGGAAATGAAAACCCACCAAGCAGAAATGAGGGATGACATAGCAGAATAAAGAACACATTGGAAGGAATAATCAGCAGAGTAGAGGAAGCCAAAAATTGGATCAGTAAATTAGAACACAGGGTAGACAAAAATCACCCAATCAGACAACCAAAAAGAAAAAAAAAATTAGAAAACAGGAGGACAGTTTAAGAGAGCTGTGGGACAACGTGAAACATAACTACATTCACATCATATGTGTGCCAGAAGACGAAGAAAATGAGCAAGGATTCGAGAATAGATTTGAAGAAATAGTGGCAGAAAACTTCCTTAACTTGGTGAAGGAAAAAGGCATACAAGTTCAGGAAGCACAGAGAGCCCCAAGTAAGAAGAACCCAAAGAGGCTCACACCATGACATATAATTAAAATGCCAAAAATTAAAGACAAGGAGAGAATCTTAAAGGCAGTAAGAGAAGAGCATCAGGGTACCTACAAAGCAACCCCCATAAGACTATCAGCTGATTATCAACAGAAACACTACAGGCCAGAGGGAATGGCATGAAGTATTCAAGGCAATGAAAAACAATGATCTGAAACCATGACTACTTTATCTAGCAAAGCTATCATTCAAAATAGAAGGTGAAATAAAGAAGTTCCCAGACCAAGAAAAAAAAAAAAAAAAAAGCCTAAGGGAATATATTAGCACCAAACTAGCACTGCAAGAAATGTTAAAAGGACTGCTGTAATAACAGAAGAAATAGGGAGAGAAATATAACCATAATAAACAAAAAGGGCAATAAATAAGTACATATCAATAACCTTAAATGTGAATGGATTAAATACTCAAATCAAAAGACAGAGTAGCTGAATGTATAAGAAACCATGACTCATATATATGTTGATTACAAGAGACCCACCTCACAACAAAAGACTCGCACAAGTTGAAAGTGAAGGGATGGAAAGAAATGGTCCAAGAAAATGGAAATGAAAAAAAAAGCTGGGGTAGTAATACTCGTATCTGATAAAAGATAGACTTCAAAATGAAGGCCATAACTAGAGACAAAGAAGGCCATTACATAATATTGAAAGGATATATCCAACAGGAAGATATAACCTTGGTAAACATATATTCACCTAACATAGGAGCACCAAAATATATTTTAAAACTTCTGGAAAACTTCAAAGGAGAAATCAACAGCAATACAATCATAACAGGGGACTTCAACACCCTGCTGACATCACTGAATAGATCCTCTAGACAAAAAGTTAACAAGAAAACAGAAACTCTAAATGATGCACTAGATCAAATGGATTTAATAGATATCTACAGAGAATTATGCCCCAAAATTGCAGAATTCACATTCTACTCAAGTGCACACGGGACATTCTCAAAGGTAGACCATGTGTTAGGACACAAACTAAGTCTCTACAAGTTCAAGAAGATTGAAATCATATCAAGCATCTTCTCAGATCACAATGGCACGAAACTGAAAATCAATTACAATAAAAACATTCAAACACATGGAGGCTAAATAGCATGTTATTAAATAATGAATGGGTTACCAAGGAGATCAAGAAAGAAATTTTAAAAACTTATTGGAAAACAATAAAAATGAACATACAACAAAACAAATTCTATGGGATGCTGCAAAAGCAGTCCTGACAGGGAAGTTCATAGCACTACAGGCCTACCTCAAGAAACAAGAAAAATTTCTAATAGATTATCTAACCCTACAACTTAAAGAACTAGAAAGTAAACAAAAAGAAAAATCCAGAGCAAGTAGAAGGAAAGAAATAGTAAAGGTCAGAGCAGAAATAAATTGCACAGAGACTAAAAAATAAAATAAAATAAAAAATAAACAATTCAAAAGATCAATGAAACAAAGAGCTGGTTGTTTGAAAAGAGAAACAAGATTGATGAACATTTAGCCAGACTCACCAAAAAAACAAAGAGAGAAGGAGGACCCAAATAAACAAAACCAGAAATCAAAGAGGAGAAGTAACAACTGACACCACAGAAATACAAAGGATTGTTTTAAAATACTATGAACAATTATACACCAACCAATTGGACAACCAAGGTGAAATGTACAAATTTCTAGAATCAACAGTCTCCCAAAACTGAACCAGGAAGAGATAGAAAACTTGAACAGACCAATAACAACTACGGAAATTAAAGATGTAATCCAGAAACTCCCGGCAAACAAAAGCCCAGGCCCGGGCAGCTTCCCGGGGCAGTTTTACCGAACATTCAAAGAACTAACACCCATTTTCCTCAAACTATTCCAAAAAACTCAAGAAGAAGGAAGACTTCCAAACTCTTTTTATGAGGCCAGCATAATCCTAATTTCAAAACTAGATAAAAACACTACAAAGAAAGAAAACTACCGGCCAATATTTCTGATGAATACAGATGCCAAAATCCTTAACAAAATATTAGCAAATCGGAATCAACAATACATTTAAAAAGTATTCACCATGACCAAGTGGGATTCATCCCAGGGATGCAAGGCTGGTACAATATTTGCAAATCAATAAATGTGATGCACCACATAAAGAAAATGAAAGATAAAAACCATATGATCACTTCAATAGACACTGACAAAGCATTTGACAAAATCCAGCACACATTTCTGATAAAAACACTCAGCAAAGTGGGAATAGAAGGATCATATCTCAACATAATAAAGGCTATATATGAAAAACCTATAGTCAACATCATACTCAATGGGCAAAAACTAAAAGCATTTCCCTAAGAACAGGAACAAGACAGGGATGCCCATTTTTGCATTTTAACATAGTATTAGAAGTCTTAGCCACAGCAATTAGACAAGAAGAAAAATAAAAGAGATCCAAATTGGAGAGAAGGAAGTGAAACTGTCATTATTCGCAGATGACATCATATTGTGCATAGAAAACCCTAAAGACTCCATCAAAAATCTACTAGATTTAATACATGAATTTGGCAAAGTAGCAGGATACAAAGTTAACATCCAGAAATTGATGGCATTCTTATACACCAATAATGAACACTCAGAAAGGGAAACTAAAAAAAAAAAAAATCCCATTTACCATTGCAACAAAAAATAAAATAAAATACCTAGGAATAAACTTAACCAAGGAGGTAAAAGACCTGCTCTCAGAAAACTACAGGACATTGAAAAAAGAAATTGAGGAAGATACAAAAAAGTGGAAACATATACCATGTTCATGGATTGGACAAATCAACATCACTAAAATGTCCATACTACATAAACAACAATGCTGGGGGGGTGGGAGGGGGGCGGGATGGGGAGGAGGGTGTATAGGGGGGGAAAAGGAGAAACATCTGTAACAAAAATAAATTAATAAAAATTGAAAAAAGTCAATGAACATATCCTCAGGTGAAGATTAAAAAATAAAAATAGCAGCAGCAATATCAAAATATCATTTATCAAAAGATGACTTAAACTTTCTCAAGGCAACAGTTCTCCAAGCACACTCCAAAGGCATTCTGAATTTTCCTTTGGATTTGTTTGCATCTCTCTTCAGGCTGTTGGCTATATGTCAATCTTCTGTGTGAATAAAACAAATACATGTTAAATAGAATAGAAGTTATTGAATGTGTACACAGAATTCAGTGACAACTATGACCTAACTCCTTAGGAAAGGAGAATGAAATTAAAATGCTTCCAACACTGAGCCTCAACATTCACAATGAATTGAAATAATTGAGTCTTCATCAGATATGGAGTTTTCATCTGTGTGAGAAGATTTATTATGAGACGTGATGCCCTTAACTTTACATTCTTGGTGTTTGATAACCGTTTATGGAAAATAGAATTTGTGAGGAAGCACTGTCCTAAATTGGTTTATTTTGAGGTTGGAATATTTTAAGATTTTATCCTCTTCTGGACTTACTTTTTTCTGTATACAGGATTAGGAGATTTTTAGAGGCAGTGACGGTGGACGTTTTTGTGTTCATTAAATCTAAGTTAAAAGCTCCCACATCTGCTTCCTCAGCTGGCAGTTCTAAACTACAGCCTCTTATATTTGTTAAAAATTGATTTTTACCATGGTTAAAAAGTTGGCTTATTTTTGTTTGTCCTCAGTCATTCTTATGAAAAGGAATAAATATGAAGTGTTTTTTGTGAAAAATAAAATGTCCATACTACCCAAAGCAATCTACAGATTCAATGCAATACCTATTAAAGTACCAACAGCATATTTCACAGATCTAGAACAAATACTCCAAAAGTTTATATGGAACCATAAAAGACACCAAATAGCCTCAGCAATCTTGAAAAAGAAGAAAAAAAGTGGGAGGGATCACAATACCAGATACCAGATTATACTACAAAGCCATCATAGTCAAAACAGCCTGGTACTGGCACAAGAACAGGCATATAGATCAATAGAACAGAACAGAGAACCCAGATATTGACCCAAGACAGTATGCACAATTAATATTCAACAAAGGAGGCAAAAGCATACAATGGAGAAAAGGGAAAATTGGACAGCTATATGCAAAAAAAAAAAAAAAAAAAGTGAAACTAGACCACCAACTTACACCATACACAATAAACTCAAAATGGATTAAAAAACTTCAGTGTAACCCATGAAACCATAAAAATCCTAGAAGAAAATATAGGCAGAAAAATCATACATAGCAGAATTTCCACTGATACATTGCCTAGGGCAAGAGAAACAAAGGGAAAAAATTAATAAATGGCGCTACATCAAATAAAAAGCTTCTGCATGGCAAAAGAAATATGCATCAAAATGAAAAGGGATCCCACTGTTGGGAGAACGTATTTGTCAATGATATTTCGGATAAGGTGTTAATATCGAAAATATATAGAGTACACATACAACTCAACAAAAGGAAGACAAATAATCCAATTAAAATGGGCAGAGGACCTGAATAGACACTTCTACAAACAGGACATACAAATGGCCAGGAAACATATGAAAAAATGCTCAACATCACTAATCATCAGAGAGATGCAAATTAAAACGACTATGAGATATCACCTCACACCTGCCAGAATGGTGGCCATCAACAAATCATCAAACAAGTGCTGGCGAGGGTGTGGAGAAAAGGGGACTCTAGTACACTGCTGGTGGGAATGCAGACTGGTGCAGCCAGTATGGAAAACAATATGGTGTTTCCTCAAAAAATTAAAAATGGAACTGCCATTTGACCCAGTGATCCCACTTCTTGGAATATATCCTAAGAAGACTGAAACACCAGTCAGAAAGAATATATGCACCCCTATATTAATTGCAGCATTATTTACAATAGCTAAGATTTGGGAACAGCCCAAGTGCCCATCGGTAGATGAGTGGATACAAAAGCTGTGGTACATTTACACAATGGAGTACTACACAGCTGTAAGAAAAAAAGATCTCTTACCATTTGAGACAACATGGAGGGACCTGGAGAGTATTATGGTAAGCAAAATAAGCCAGTCAGAGAAAGAAAAGTACCACATGATCTCACTTATTTATGGAACATAATGAACAAAATAAGCTGTCGACCAAAAGAGATCCAGAGTCATGGAAGTAGGGAACAGACTAAGAAACCTCAGAAGGATGGCGTGTGGGAAGAGATAAACCAAAGAACTTATATGCATATATGCATAACCAATGGACACAGACATTAGGCTGGGAAGGCAGGAGCGGGGTGGGAGTGGGAAGGAGGGGGTTAATGGGGAAAGAAGGGGGACATCTGTAATACTTTCAACAATAAAAAGATAAAACAAAACATCATCTCAGTAGATGTAGAAAAGTGACACACAACATCCTTTTTATGATAAAAAAACAAAGACTCAACAAATTGGGTATTCAAGGAACATACCTCAACACAGTGAAGGCTATATATCACAAGCCACAGCTAACATCATACTCAATGGTAAAAGCTTGAATGCTTTTCCTGTAGTATCAGGAACAAGACAAGGGTGCCCTATTCATCACTGCTATTCAACATACTACTACAAGTCCTAGCCAGAGCAATCAGGCAAGAAAAAAAAAAAAAAAAAGGAAAATGGCATCCAAATTATAAAGGAAGAAGTAAAACTGTCTTTGTAGATAATTATCTTACATACAGAAAATTCTAAAGAGGCCACCAAAAACTGTTAGAACTAGTGAAAAAATTCAGTCAAATTGCAGGATACGAGATCTATATACAGAAATCAGCTGCTTTTCTGTACCCTAATAGCAAAACATCTGAAAAAAGATGTCTTTATTCTGTCTTCATACTTGATTGATAGTTTGGCTGGGTAGAGAATTCCAAGGACAATCATTTTCCTTCAGAATATGTAGGGCGTTGCTCCATTGCCTTCTAGTTTCCATTGTCGTTGGTACAAAGACTGACACTCTCTCTCAACCCTTTCTCTTTCTGTCTCTCTCTCTCCTCGTACATATTCCTCTTCTGTTCTCATCGTTCATAAAGTTCACAGAGACAGGCTATAGTGTGGACCTTTGCTCATCCATTGAACTGGGCTTTCAATGGGGAAACTATTATGCTGCAGTCGTGGGAAATGTTCTTGAATTGTTTTCCCAATGACCCCCTCACCTCCATCTTCCCTATCTCCCTTTCTGGAACCCCTATTACTCAGATGCTTCCAATAGCAGTCCTCTATCCTTTATCTCCTATTTTCCATCTTTTGATCTTTGTGTCTGCTTTCTGGATGATTTCTATCTTCTAGCTGCGTGGAGTGGGGAGGAACAGGAGATCTGATAGCTTTGCAACAGACTCAGCCAATTTCTAAACCCCTGGCAGTCCCCACGTGTAAATCTCCGAACTCCCGGCTTTCCCTCTGGCTTCGGGATTGATAGTCTCAACTCCTCCAAGCACCTTTGTTTCCCACTTTCTAGAACTCTATTGCTGCAAATTAATCTACTCTTATTCCTCCTGTCCTCGTGCTTTTAAAAATACCCTTTCACATCTTTTCAGTGGGTTGCAAGAGGGAGACCAAACCCCACTTCATACCGTTTACATAAGATTGTCTACAATATAAAGACTGCAAATAGTTCCTTCCATTCCGACACTTGCTTTGTGCCTCTGTTTATGGGGTCCCCCTAGATGGAGTTTTTTGTTTGTTTTTTTTAATGTCGATACAGCTGTCAATCTTTCTGTCTCCTGAGTTTGAAATCTTATAAGAGAAGCCCTTAGGGTCATGCTTTCTAGACACTACTCCTTAGGGGTTCGAGGCATACTCTGGACAACACTTGTTCTCGATAAAGAAAGCCGGAACTCTGAAAGCCCATCCGCTCCCTCCCTGAGAGTCTTCGTTCCACCCGGTAGAGGCTCCTGATAATTAATCTCGGGACATACATTGGCCTGTGAGCTTCCCCTCCCCAAGCAGAAATGTTTTCCTAAGCACCAGTCCCCCAATCATCACGTGTTTCCAGCTCCCTGGCACAATCCCCTGTGCACCCCGCCCCAGGCATGCTGGTGTGCGGTGCCGCTCGAGGCCACGCTCCCACTGGCCGCAGCTCTGGGCAGTGGCAGTGCTCCGGACACACTCAGACCGGCCTGGCTGGACGCCATTTGTAAGCAGTGACTGATAAATGCAGAGTCTCGGATCAGATAAAACTTTGATAAATGGTTTCTTAGTGCGCTGGTAGCAATGCCTACTCTGAGTCACCTGCGGCAATCAGCTTCATTTTGTTTAATCAACGGCCCTGGCAGCAATGTGTGGAAGCCCTCGAGCAGGCGAGAGATGGCAGAGATAGTCCCCTGGGACCAGGCGACAGAAAAGTACAAAAACTCACCGCCTTGCTCAGAAACCCGAGTGCCTGGCTCACTCAGCTCACTCTCCTCGTCTGGGGCGTGTGAGGAGGAGCAAAGGAGCCCTAGACAGTGGGCCTCGGTCCCTGGGCCTGGGCACAAGTGCTCACATCACCAGAGCCACCCCTAGCTGGGCGGACCTCACCTGGCTGTGATCCGCCTGTACCTGGAGCAAGCACCATGCAGACCTGGCTACTCCTCAGACAGAAGCAAAGCCCACCCCTCCCTGTGGTGTTGAAAGCCCAACCCCCCTTCATCTCACCTGGCCTTGGGGCCTAGTCTGCACCCACACAACCCCTGAGTCAGAATCAGCCACATGCAGGTGTGCTGGCCTAGCAGAGAGACCAGCAGCCTGTGCCTATTCAGGAGGAGAGAAGTATTTGAAAAGCCAAAAGTTCTCTAAAAAAGAAGATCCACTCTTCCGCCTGCTGAGGACCCAGACCGGTGGGGCAGCTCCATCCACGTAAGCACCCCACTGACAATGTCAGACCCCCGCCCCACACACTAGGAATCTTGTCTCATCGGCCCCCGTGACTTTCCGTGGAAACAAAAAGGACCAAGCTTTCCCAGGTGGGAGGCCGTGCGGAGACACGAGAAATGTACAACTGCTCAGTCTCCTGTTCCTGGTCCCTGGCGGACGCAAACACACACAGACCCCGTGCTACTCTGGCCCAGTGCCCTTGGGTTTGGAAATTATCTGAACCTGTTGCTTCTGTAAAATGAAGAGTGGCTCAGCCTTGACAGAGAGCAAAATCTGACCTCGAAGCCCAGCTCTGCTACTGCCTTGCTGTGCAACTCTGGGCAAGTGAATATACTTCTCTGAGCTATTTCTTTATGTGTAAAATAGAGATGGACATCTCGAGGAGCATTCATGCACTCATTCGTTCAGGAAACACAGACCCAGCTCTCCTTGAGCTCCAGGCCGTGCCTCGGGTGCTGGGGATGTGGCGAGCAAATGGATGGGCCATGCCGGGTGCAGAGCCGCTCGCGGGCACTGAGCAAATAGCCGCCGTTATTCCTCTCTACTGCTAATGAGTTTTGTCACGAGAAGCAACTGGAATTAAAGTATGTTTGTGTATTTTATACGTACAAAGCTCTCTGCGGACATCAGCTCCCATTATTTCTCCTGTAGGTCAGACTGGAAGAGAAGGCCAGTCGCTTACCTTTTGTTGTTCTCAAAGTTCCAAGACAGCTGAAGCTCCTGTGTGCACCGCGCAGCCGTCTGAGAACTGCGCCCTGGGCCGGCTGAGCGGGCGTCCACCTCACTCTCCCTCCGAGTTCCTTTTGCCTCGTGTTTCTCTGCCCACTGTAGCTGTAAGCACAAATACCAGGACTTTAAATCCTATATATTTGTGTGTATGTGTCTATGTATATCTGGTGATGATAGACATAGATAGATACATAGATAGATAGATACATAGATAGATAGATAGATAGATAGATAGATAGATAGATAGATAGATGATAGATAGATACATAGATAGATAGATAGATAGATACATAGATACATAGATACATAGATACATACATAGATACATACATAGATACATCGATAGATAGATAGATACATAGATAGATACATAGATAGATACATAGATACACAGATAGACAGAAAGATAGATGATAGATGATAGGTAGACAGACAGGAAGATAGACAGATAGGCATGGGTCCATGATTGCCTACCTACAGTAAAGGCTCTTGAAGGGAAGCCCCAGGCTTTCAATACCAAAATATTAAGAACAGCATAATTTCAGAACAAAGGACAATCCTTCTCATGAGATAAAACTAGCTTTATGAAAACTAGTTTTTTGCCATGAAGCAGCACCGATCTGACAACCCGCATCAGGGACCCACTGAAGGATGTCAACACTGGTGCCCGGATGGGGACACTGAGGCCCAGAGGGAGAAGGGGCTTCTCCCAGGTCACAAAAAAGGAAAGCCCCAGGAGTCGGGTGCTCTACAAAACTGAACTGAACCAGTCCTGCCCCCAATAGAGGCCACGAAGAGAAGGATACAGGGGAAGGAAAGGGTCTTTTGAGCAGGCCACTGAGCTACACTAGCTCATCCCCAGGTAGGGGGGGCCATAGCAAAGCCAAGGTGGCCGGGGTGACTGTGAATGGCTCGGGGATCAAATTGCTTAAATGGTTGGACTCTCTTTGGAGAGAAGCACCTTGCTTATGGATAGTCATCCATGTATGGCAAATGCCTCAGACCAGAAAGGCACCTGTCGGGGAGACAGAATGTGTTCCTGCCAGGCCCTGGGGCAACACCAAGGCTGACCCCTCCTGGCCAGAAAGTGACTAACAGTGGCCAGCAAGGCACTTCTGCGCGTCCTCCTGCCCCCACACCATGGTTCTCTGGGTCTTGGGCACCCTCCTGGTGCCCACAAACTAAGCCAGCCACGGACACAGCTGCAGCCCTCCAGGGCCTGCTGCCGCCTTTGAAAGGTGGCAGAGGGAACCCAGCCCTCACCCATCCCCAACCACAAAGGTAAAATCAGGATGGAAACCCAAAGACCCACTTTTGCACTTAATTTCCATTGATTAAATAAATATGCAAATGCGAAGATGTCGACACGATGAGGCATTGTGGTCTGTTGTGCAGTTATTTCTGTGATAGTTCATGACGGCTAGAGTGGAGGCATAATGGACTGTTACACAAAGATATCTCTGCTGAGTTTTTTCCTGGTTGTCCCCTTTTCCTTAATTTTCTTTCCTTCATCTCTCCTCCTTTAAAAAAAAAAAAGAGAGAGAGAGAATATTTCATTTGCAGATCATTGACTTTTTAATGTCAGATTATTTACTCAATAGTCAATAAGGATGCCTTTGGATTCATTATGGGCTATCGTGTAAATAGCTAATTGCATTAATTACAGCCTTTTTACAAATGTTTAGCTTGCAGCTCATCACACCCATGGACTGTGTAATTGCTGCTCGAAGGGCTGACGGGTAGGCACCGGCCTGGGTTCTGCATGGTGATGGGGAGTTGGGGGTCGTTTTTGTTCCAATCTGATCGAGTTACAACCACTAACTACATCTGCGTGTGCCCGTGAGTGTGCATGTGTGTGCAAGTGTGTGCGTGTGCCAGCATGCAAGTGTGCACGTGTGCTTATGTGCAAGTGTGCATGCGTGTGCAAGTGTGTGCTTGTGCCAGCATGCAAGTGTGCTTATGTGCAAGTGTGCATGTGTGTGCAAGTGTGTGCATGTGTGTGCATGCCTGTGTGAGTGTGTGTGTGTGCGCATATGTGTGCATTTGTGCATGTAAAGGGGACCTGTGAGTTGTACATCTGTTGATTGCCTCATTTCAGATTTATAAAATGAGGAGCGATTATTCCACGCAGCTAAAAATTTTGCTTTCAACAACATAGTGCTGATTTGCAAAAGAGGGAAGCGTCCATGACTTGAAAAGACAAACGTGTGAAGACACAGTGTGCTGCCCGAGGCCTTTCCCTTTGCAGATTGTACCCGGTGGTCTGAGAACCTCAGACCCGGGGGTGTGTACAGAGAACAAACCCCCAGGGCCGGGCGGCAGGTTCACAAGGCTCCTGTCCCCTGGCGAATGGGACTTTGTGTCCATGACCCGAGATTCCTGTGGGCTCGGGGTCTTCTTAGAAGTCATCTTCCTGGGACCAGGGTTTGCATGTACATTTGAGGTAAACCGAGGCACACGATGGGCAAGGAGACCCGTGAATGGCACCATGAGAAACACTGTGGCCACTGCTGCAGAAACAGAAGCCCTGGTGGTTTCCGCGACTCCTGGCGTCCCGGGAGGCTGGGCAGAGCCGGGCCCAGAACCCGTGGCGGAGTGCCCAGCGCCCGCCTCGGGCTCAGCGGAGGCCTCTCCTCTAGGTCCAGAAGATTAATGGCTTCAACAACCAGAATATTTTATCTCTAATTCTGATAAGCAACAATTATTTCCCAGAGGGTGGGGCAAATAGAATATAAAGCACAAGATAAGGATGTTTTATAAATTGGCTTAGAAGCCTCTGGTCTCGTATTAATCCACACAACTTTACTCTAAAGACAATTGAATTTACTCTGTTTCTTTTGCTTTGAAACTAGACTGAAAGCAAATGAGCACATGATACAGAAGAAAATCAAATGAGGACCCAAGTCATCCTCCAAGAAAGAATGCCTAGGAAACTTCTAATGCAGAAGATCCTGGAACAATTTAATAGCTACGTGACCCATGATTTTTCTTAACATATATCCTCATTAATGAGAGACAGAGAGAGACGAGAGAGACGGAGAGACAGAGAGAAGCTAAGAAATAAATATCTGTGCATTCAATGCCATTTTACTTAATTTTCCAGGTATCTCAGCATGATCTGAATAAATTATGCTGACAATACCATAATATAAATGATAAATCATCAACACAGTTTTAGTGATATATTGCACGAAATGTAAATAATAACCGGCACTGCTAATTGGCTGGCTTCTCAGGAACAAAGCTAGAGCCGTGTGACTCCGGCAGTCTGAGCTCAGTCATTAAGCATTTGTGCTGCTGAGCTGTTTCTGCTGGTCTGGGCAGGAAAGCTCAGCCTTTCAGGCAAACCTTTGTGTGGACGTTCTCCGGCCTGAGAGCGTGGAGAGTCACGGGCGACGTTCCTTTGTCCTTGCCAAGTACCACCGTGCTGGGACCACACCCGTGAAAAGTCATGTCCCCCTCGAAGAAGCAACAAGATGCTTATAAAAACCTCTCCACATTAGTTCAGTTGCCAAACCTTCCCCCAAAAAACTCTTCTGACTCATTCTGATTTTATTTTTGCTTTGATAATGATTTGATTACAACTTCACTTGACCAGAAACATAAGCTGTTTCTACGCGGTTCTTATTTTGAAAATACCTTGTTAGCATTCGTCATATGTTTACGAAGCTTAAAAATGTATTTTTTCATTTTCCCAAACAAACCCTTCTGCTTCCTGACAGGGTTGAGATTCTTATCGGGAGTGTTCCCACTGGGTCCAACAGTGTCTTGAGAAACAATAACCTGGTGTCCGGTGGGCACATTCAGACATGGGCCCGGGCCCTGGGGAGACAGGGAGTGGAGGCTTTGCACCGAGTCCCCACTGCTGGGATCTTCCGTTCCAGGGAGGCAGGCAGAGAGCGAAGACAGTGAGGAAAATGACTTGAGATGCTGTTGTGTACCCAAGGCACGATGATGGGACAGAGACGGACAGGTCTGGTGGTAAGAAGAAGCCTCCTCCAGGTGACATCTGAGTCCAACCTGGTGACCAGAAGGAGCCAGCATGCAAAGACCAGGGAAAGAGTATGCCAGGCCAGACAGCGTGTGCAAAGGCCCTGGAGTTGCAGCAGCCTATGGAGAGTGAGGGAGGGGAGAGGAGAGGAAGACAGGAGACCAGGGAGGCAGCAGCTGGAGAACTGGCTTCTCTGTTCAGACATGATCCACACCGTGGACCGCTGGGTTAGAAGAGGGTTCCTCCTGCCATGCTGGGGTCCCTGCAGAAGCCTCTGACCGAGGCTCCCATTTCCCACGACACCTCCCGTCAGCAGGGCTTGGCGCCTGCACCGCGCTGCTGCGCTCCCACCTGCTGGCCTCTCCCCTCCTGGGCCAGGCTTTGGGGCCCGTTTCCTCCTCAAACCGACTGGCTTCCTGAGAGCAGAGCCATGTGCCCGAAGCTTGGCAGCCCACCGCAAACGTCACCCGTCCCCACGTGGTCTTGGATGCCACCAGCGGTTTCAGTGTTCACATAAACATTAGGGCCCAGGCACCGAGGAGTCCAGCCAAGAACCCCTCCTGCCCGCCCCGAACGAGGAGCTGGTTCTTGCCCCCGGCCACACACACACCGTGGCCTGTGGCCCTTTCTCGTCAGTCAGCTAGTTCTGGTGCCTCACCATCTCCAGGGACACGAAGTGAACCAGGTGAGGTCCCTGAGCCCTGAAAGTCGGGCCATCGTGCATTCCCTGGACACTTCCCCTAGTGACTTCCAGGAAGGCAAAGCTCTGGAAGGAAAGCTCTCAAGAGGGAGCGACTGAGGGGCTGGCAGCCCGGTCCTTCCGAGGGCTGGCTTGGACACTGGCCTGCGCCCTGTGGAGCCAGCCAGCCGCAGGCCAGGGCAGGGTGACTGCCAGACGTGATCAGGACAGGGACTGCGGCCAGGGGAGCCGCCAGCCCTAGCAGCTCTCTGCTCCCTGTTGTCATTTCCAGCCCCTACCCCCCGGTCAGGAAAGCCATTTATGAGTCTCTTCATCTGCACGGAGCTTCCGCGGAGGCCTGGGACAGAGTGAGTGAAGCAGACAAAAGGCCCCCATCACAGAGGGGGCTCCGTCGGGACGGACAGTAATAAAGCAGTTACGGCAAGCATTAAGCCAAGAGGCAAAGTTACAAAGTATTTGCATTAACTGCAGGCAGAAGGGTCGAAGATTCCAGTGGGGACGTGAAGTCCAGAAAGAGGGCCTTTGTACGTTGAGAACAAATCTTCCATTTGGATTCCAAAAGCTTCCTTATCCAATGGACAGGCATATCCATTGGATTAAAAGACAAAAGATCATCCTTCTTTTATTTAATTTTGAGGTTAAAAATTTAGACAAAGGAGCCAGGAATATACAGTGAGGGAAAGGACAGTCTCTTCAATAAATGGTGCTGGGCACGCCAGACAGCCACACGCACGAGAATGAAACCGGCCGTGATGTTACGCCACACGCCCAAAATACCTCGGCGCAAATCAAACACGTGGACGTAAGCCCTGAAGCCATAGAGCTCCTCGAAGAAAACATGGGCAGGAAGCTCCTCGACATTAGTCTTAGCAATAAATGTTTGGCTCTGACACCAAAAGCAAAGTCAAATAAAACAAAAATAAACAAGTCGGACTACCTCAAACTGAAAAGTTGCTGTTCAGCAAAGGAAACCATCGAAACAATGAAAAGGCAACCTACTGCATGGGAGAAAATAATTGCAGATCCTATATCTGATAAGAGATGAATATTCAAAGTGTATAAAGAATCCATACACGCCCTGGGTGGTTTGGCTCAGCGGTTAGAGCGTCGGCCTGCGGTCCAGAGAGACCCTGGTTCAGTTCCCGCTAAGGGCATGAACCTCGGTTGCAGTTTGTCCCTGGCCCCGGTTGGGTCGTGCAGGAGGCAACCACTCGATGTGTCCCTTTCATGTCGATGTTTCTCTCTCCCTCCAACTCTATCTGAACAAAAAATGGAAAAATGTCCTCAGGTGAGGATAAAAAAAAAAGAATCCATACAACTCAATAGCAAAAATAAATGTTCAGTCTCACAAATCATCAGGGAAATGCAAATCAAAACCATAATGAGGTATCACACATCTGTTACAATACCTATTATTTTAAAAAAATTATGCCCAGCCAGTGTGGCTCAGTGGTTGAGCGTCAACCCATGCACCAAGAGGTCACTGGTTTGATTCCCGGTCAGGGCACATGCCCAGGTCATGGGTCCGATCCCCAGTGGGGGGCATGCAGGAGGAAGCCAATCATGTTCTCTCTCATCGATGTTTCTATCTCTCTCTCCCTCTCCCTTCCTCTCTCTCTAAAATCAATAAAGGAAAAAAATTTTGTTTAATTATATATTTAGCCCTGACTGAGTTGGTTGGAGCATTATCCTGTACACCAAAAGGCTGCAGGTTCGATCCTCAGTCAGGGCGTATATAAGAGGCAACCAATAGATGTTTCTCTCTCACATCGATGTTTTCCTCTCTCTTCCTCTCCTCTCTCTCTCTCCATTCCTCTCTCTCTAAAATCAGTTTAAAAAATCATATCCTCAGGTGAGAATTTTTTAAAATTATATATACACACATGCATACATGAACTCTTTTCGAAAAATGAAATAAGGCCTTTCGGACACACACAGCTGAAAGATGTCATCGCCAGCAGACCCGTCCTACAACAAATGTTGAAGAAAATCCTTCAGAAAGAAGCAAAATGATGCAAACTACAAATCTTGATCAACAGAAAGGAATAAAGAAGGAAATGGTAAGTAGGTTGGTAAAAAAAAATTTTTTTAATTCTTATTTTGTCATCTCTTTAACATACAATTGACTGGTTACAGCAAAATGATGACAACATATTGTGGTGTTTATAACATGTATAAAGCAACAGCAAAAAGGCCGAGAGGGCAGCACAGAAGTAGCTGCACAGTTCTTTACCACGTGAGGAGTGGGGAAATACCCCTGAAAGTGGCGGACAGACACACCATAAACCCCAAAGCAGCCACTGAAGTGACACCACACCGAGTTCTAGCCAGTTTGCCAACAAAGGAACCGAGATGGGTTCCTAATACGTATTCCGTTTCTCTAAACGAACGTGCCAAAGAAGAGGAACGCAAAGAAAGAACAGATGAGACTGACAGCAAACAATCATCAAGATGGCAAACCTTAACATGACGGTATCGATAATTACATGACTCACAAATGGCCGAAACACCCCATTTAGAAGAAAGAGATTGTCAGCGTAGACGGAAAAAATAAATAACGCCCAACTATATCCTGTCTCAAGGAACCCTCCTCTAAGCTTAAAGACACACGGGTTAAAAGTCGAACAACAGTCGATGGAAATTAGAAAATATTTTGAACTGAATGAAAATGAACATACAGCGTATTAAAATTTGTGGAGTATAACCAAAGCATAAAATGTCTGTACAGAAAGTAAGAAATGTCTGAAACGGACAACCTAAGCTCACACTCGAAGAAACTGGGAAACCGAACAAATTAAACCCAAGGGAAAGCGGAGAAAAGAAGTAACATACACAGACATCAGTGAAATCGAAAACAGGACGACCATAGAGAAAATTAATGAACCCAAATCTAGTTCTTTGTAATTATCAATAAAACCAATGAACCTCTCACCAGATATACTAAGAAAGAAAGAGAAATCACCTGTGTCAGGAGTGAGAAGGGACATCACTACAGACCCTGCAGAAAGTAAAAGGATAATAGAGTCATCTGAGAATCGTCTGTCTGACTCCATAGGGGGGCTTGTCAATAATCTGGATTCCCAGGCCCCATCCCCTCATAGTGAGTCAGACTCTCAGAGTGAATGTGAAAGCGCGGGAATGCTCAGGTGTTGTCTTTTTGCAAACAGCTGAGGTGACTGGTGCAAAAGGAACCCTAAGTGCATTGCCTCAGAGTAGGGTTAGCTAGTCACTAAGCTTTATAACTGCAAAGAAAGGAGGTCGTGCTCTGCTGACTTATGTAAGAACCGAGATCTGTGCTCTTTGGAAACAACCAGCCAGGCATGTTGTAAAGGGGTAGCTAGTGAGAGGAACTAAGACACACCCACAAATTGAAGGCTCCCTCCATTTTCCCCTTATGTGGCGCATACGTTTGAGGGTTAAGGTCAAACAGGTGCACCTTCGCACATGCATATCCCAAAGAAGTAAAAGACTGAAACCACCTGCAAATACCACAATGGACATTCCAGAATAACTGTCCGCAGGGTCATTTCTGAGGTCTGCCTGACTTCTAGGTGTCCAGCTGCAATACCAGCCCTTTTCCTCCTACTTGGAACACAATCAAAAGCAAGGACATTAGAATAATATTATGACAGAGCTGAATATAAATCTGTTTGACATCTTTTAAGGAATTCACTCACAAACCTATTTGACGCTCGCAAGTGACCGATGGTTCTCCAAACTCAGAAAACAATGGTACACGACTGATCAGATTACCATGGTCGTGAACTCGCAGAAGCCAGACGGGCTCATTCTTGTGCATAGAAGGGTATTCTCAGTCACGGCAACTCCCAGAACCCAAGCATCCCACTGGCCCAGGAAGGCCCGGCTGCTGGCAGGCTGCAGCCTATGACAGACTATTTAAATAAAGATTTGCAAGAAAAATAAATTCACGGCAACATTCATTATTGATCAGTCTCAAAACTGTCTGGAGAATTCCCCCAGAGGACTTAAGAAGGAAATCAAACCCTGTTTTCCTGAGTTGTTGCCTGCTATTTTCCACTTCATCGGTTCTGCTCCCATAACTGTGTGGGTTCCCGTAACCACATGATGTTTTCATATTGCTGAATGGCGTCCTACAACTTTTGGATCGTGTGTCAACAATTTGGGTGTGAGTGACTGTAACAATAATCATGATGAGAACGTATCCTTAGTGCCTCCTTTCTACCAATATCCCTTAACCCTTCAATAGGTTTTAATGTAACCTAACCCGGCCTCATCAAAGTCTTCAAGTCACCAACTCCAAATCTATTCCCATTCTTCATCCCACTTGACCACCTCTGACTACCCCCTTCCGCTTCGGCCTTTCTTACTGTTGCTCTCTTCTCTGACCTCATAGGGCCCTGTGACCGTCTTCATGAGTTCTGAAATTTCTCAAAGTGCCAACCAGAGTTTTCTTAGTTCGTCCCCAGGGCTCTCCAGAACCTCGAGTCTTCTCTCGTCATTCGAAATGTCATCATCAGTCTCGATGCCTGGAATCTATACGTCCGATGCAGGATTCGAGGTGTTATGCCCCCGTATCCCAGTTTATTTTTCCGGAGTCATCTCTCCCTGCTCGCTCACATGCCCTGTGCTCCAAACCGACTACTCTACTCAGGGTTCAGCAGTGTTTCCTTCTTCCATGGCTTTGATCTCCTAGTCCTGCGTAGTCCTTCCGCTCTCATTGCTTCAGCCGGTCACATCCAGCAGGACATTAAAAATGGCAAATGATCCTTACCAACTCTCTTTTACTCACGGAAAGTAAGAATAGCTCGACATTAGGAAACACAGTATTAATATCACATAGGACATCCAGGATAACTAAGGGAATACAATATTATTCACAGTCGATGAAAAGACATTTGATAAAATTCAAGAGTCGGTCCTGGTGTTTTGTTGTTGTTTTTTTAAATGCATAGAAACTAAAAATGAAATTGTAACTCCCTTATATGGTTAAAAAAAAAAAAACTATTTCAAACCAATCACCACCCATTATACCTAATAATAAAACATTCAAATCATCCTTTTAAAGGGAAAATCTTTACAAGAATGCCCATTATCACCACCATTATATAAAATTTTTCTGAAAGTTCTATCCAAAGCAATAAGATAAGAAAAAGACATACAAAATATAAATATAGGAAAGGAGAAGGAAAAAGGGTCATTATTTTCTTATTTTGTGATTGTGTACCTAAAAAAAAACAAACAAAAAAAAAACCTGTGAACTTATTAGAGCTAATAATAGACTTTAATAAGGTGGTCAAATAATAAACCTTAAAAATGACTTTCCTGAAGTAAAGCAATGATCAGTGAGAAAATACAACTAATAATATACCCAAAATGACCAGAATGAGTTAGGATTAAAAAAAATTCCAGACATAGTCATTGTATAGATCATTCATATACTCAGATATAAAGATATTTATACCATAATTATTCCTCTATTTATTTAAATCATTCCTGTAATTTTTAAATTTAAAAATTTAAGAAATCATCAAGATTTATAGTTTTTCAATACGGTGGTCCATTCTGATAAAAAAAAATAATCATTAGGCAGTTAATTAAACCTAACTGCTTCCAGGTGGATGTCAGACCTCAAGTAAATGAATTATACATTTTACAAGTATGAACTTATGATATATTAGTTATATTTCAATTAAAAATTTTAAATTAAAGGGAAATATAAAGCTGCTAAAGAGGTGAGCACTCGTCATCACAAGGGTTTATGTTTACCCACAGATGGTGTTTGCAGGGCTGCAGACACACTGACATGGACACATAGCTACACATACACGAACCAAACAACATAGCTTCCGAACTGATGGTGGAAAACAATGAGATCTCCAGCTTCCATCCAGCTCCCGTGGCGCTCGATGAGCTCCAGACCACTCTGCAACTCCCTGTGTTTTTCCCAGGTGTCCATGTGCCACGCTCACCGGAGGAAAGTGCGGGGGGAACCACTAACCTTCATCTCTGGTGGGGCATCATGTACGCCTCTCGCCTCCCACTTCGCAGACAAGGAAACAACGGCTCTGAGAGGGTTAGGAGGTTCCTATGTGCCTGAGACTGGAACCCGAGGTCTAGATCACGTGCCAGGAGGGGCAGCCCTGGAGCCTGGGGGAGCCCTGCTCTTCTTCCCGTGTGAGGACGTCCTGACCAGACTCCCTCCTCCCAGAAGTAACCGTCACCATGGTGAAAGGAAGAAACACATGTGACACCCGCCGGGACTGTTAACTGAAGACGCCGATGATGGAAAACGGGGGAGCACTGGGTCCCTCCAGGGGCTGCCGAAGCAGAACCTCAGAGCGGGAGGGGGCCTCGAATCTGACGGCACTTGGATGAGGCTCATTTGAGCAACTTCCACTGTTTCACTGAATGCTCTCAGCCACACGGTTAGCATTATCTCCACAGAATCCATGTTTTCAAAATCACCTGCAAATCTGTGTAACAGAGGAATTTAGCAAAGTAATTTTGAACATGAATTCAATCTCTGGTGACTCTCTGTAGGGATTGTGTGGACCTGAGTCACCCTGGGAGGCCAGCAGTGACTCATAAGATTCCTGAAAAAAGTGTACACCTCATGAATAAACAAAGACAAGCAAACATCAACAGAGCAACTTTTGGGGGGCACGTCTAATTTTAAAAGATTTAACATAATAACCACTGCAGGTCAGGGCTTATGAAATGGCTACTGTGAAGCGAGAAAACATTTCAAAACAACTTTCTGCTGTGGCTCAATAATCCCCATCGAGGAATGGGTCCTTGCCCATTTTGCAGACAAGGAAACAAAGGAATCATCACACGTGTGCAGAACATGTCCCAGCCCGTCCGGTGCTGCAGGATTTGCAGCCGCAGAGCTCTGAGCCATCCCGGCGCTCGACAGCAGAGGTGGGCGACTCAGCTAGGGAGGAAAGTAAGAGAAGAAAACACTGTCACTATTTTAATTTTTTTTTCTTTACTGATATTAAAGAGAGAGAGGAAGGGAGAGGGAGAGAGAGAGAGAAGCATTGATGAGAGAGAACATTGATTGGCCGCCTCCTGCATGTCCCCCACTGGGGATCGGGCCCACAACCTGGGCATGTGCCCTGACCGGGAATCGAACCGGCCACCTCTTGGTGCAGGGTCGACGCTCAACCACTGAGCCACACCAGCCCGGCATGTGTACCTATTTTAAAATGTGGATTATGCCCTGGCTGGTTTGGCTCAGCAATCAGAGCATCAGCCTGCAGAACAAAGAGTCTCGGGTTCGATTCTGGTCAAGGGCACCTACCTCGGCGATTTGATCCCCGGCCCTGGGTGGGGTCATGCGAGGGGCAACCAATCACTGTGTCTCTCTCACATCGATGTTTCTCTCTCCCTCCCTCCCTCCCTCCCAATCTACCTGATAATCAATAGGAAAATATCCTCAGGTGAGGATTAAAAAAAAAAAATGTGGATCATGTCTATGGACTTGGAAAAAATATGCATAATGTAGAAAGTGAAAAGAAAGTTGCAGCCCTGGCCAGTTTGGCTCAGCAGTTAGAGCGTCAGCCTATGGACCAGAGACATCAGGGTTTGGTTTCCGCTAAGGGCACGTGCCTCTGTTGCAGTTTGTCCCTGGCCCCGGCTGGGGTCGTGTGGGTGGCGACCACTCGATGTGTCTCTCTCACATTGATGTTTCTCTCTCTCTCTTCCCTCCTCTCTCCCTCCTGCTCTGTCTGAAGATAAATGCAAAAATATCCTTGGGTGAGGATAAAAAAAAAAAAAAGAAAAAGAAGGTTGCAAACAACATATATATGAGCTCTATTGCATTGTAAATAATAATTACATATATAATATACAAGCACACGCCTATATAGATGTATCGATATCTATATATATTCATGGAAACAAAGGTTTCAATGGGTGAATTCTAAATTACTAGTAGCAGTTATTCTGGGGTTCTTTTCTTCCTTCCTTCCTTCCTTCCTTCGTTCCTCCTTTCTTTCTTTTCTTTGCTTTTTTTTTTTTTTCTCGTCCCTACTTGCTAACATTTCCAAGATTACTTTATATGCATCACATAAATACGTGCGTGTCATACGAGCTGCCCAGAGCCTCCTGCCACTCAGGAACAAGGACATGCTGCCCGGCAAGCGGATGTGAGGAAAGCGAAGACACGCAGCCCCGCTCGGAGCGCGGCCTGGGGCGCTCCTGTCTACCCTCCAGCTTCCTGCTCACAGAGAGGCGAGGCTGGCTCAGGCCCCGACGGCGATGCTGAGGACGGCGACAGGGAGGTGTGGAAGCCGGGCGCGGGCTGTGCCAGCTCTCGCTGATCTTCTGCAGTATGGTTCGCTGCTAATTTGTCACCGCACATATTCGCCTTATGTCTAATTAGCATCAAATTGCAAACTGCTATTTGCTAACAATTTGTTGCATCAATCTGCTTGAAAATCTATAGTTTAGAATTGGATTGCAACTTACCCTGTCTATCAAAATGCTAGTTCACACATACACAAAATAACTTCCCCTTCCCGCCAAAAACGTCCCAATGTTTGCAGTGGCACAAAAAGAGAGAGAGGTGTGTGCGTGTGTGTTTTTTTTTTCTTTTTTTCCCAAAAGAGGAAGAATAACCGCGGGTGTTTTGTTTCAAATGTCTTGGCTTCAACTTCCACAGCCTGGGAAGATGGCCGGGAAGGTGCTCACGCAGACAGGTGCCTGTCCAGGCCTTTCTTCAAGACTTGTCAAGAAAATCAAGACACATGGAAGGACCAGAGTCCCAGAAATAGGACTCTCCAGCAAAACCGTGCAGAGGAAAGCCACAGGCCTGTCCTGCCCGGGCCTGCAATCCAGCAATCATACTTCTGGGCCTTTATCCAAAGGAAATAAAAACAGGATCTGAAGCCCGGCCGGTGTGGCTCAGTGGGTTGAGCGTTGACCTTGCACCAAGAGGTCGCCAGTTCGATTCCCGGTCAGGACACATGCCCAGGTTGTGGGCCAGATCCCCAGTGGGGGACATGCAGGAGGCGGCCGGTCGATGTTCTCTCTCATCGATGTTTCTATCTCTCTCTCCCTCTCTATTCCTCTCTCTCTAAAAATCAACAAAGATAAAAAATTGTAAAAAACAAAACAGGATCTCAAAAAAAATGGACATCCCCATGTTCATTGCAGCATTACTCAAAGAGCCAAGATGTGGAAACAATGTAACTCGTCAAAGGATGAGTGGAAAAGAAAATGTAAGCTACGTGTTCCATTGTGTACACCACACACACACACACACACACACACACACACACGCACACACGCACACGCACACACACACACGCACACACACACACACACACACACACACACACGCACACACGCACACGCAATGGAGTGTTATTAAGCCATGAGAAGGACCTGTCCTTCGCAAAAACTTGGATCATGCTCCAGGGCACCCTGCTAAGGGAAATAAGCGAGAGAAAGAGAAACGTATGATCGTGCTTATAGGTGGAATCTAAAAAAGCCAAGCTCAGGGAAACCGAGAGCAGAGCGGTTGCCAGGGTCTGAGGGGTGGGGAAGATCAGGTCTCCATCAAGGCACCAACTTCCAGTTGTAAGATCCACAGGCTCTGGGAATGGAATGTACAGCATGGTGATTATAGCTAATAACACTGTATTACGTACTTGAAAGTTGCTAAGAAGAGATTTTAAATGTTCTCATCACAGAAAAGAAATGGTAATTACTCGGCATGATGAAGGTCCACCAGGTGTTCGCGAACACTAGGGGGTCACCATTTTGCAATATGTAAATGTATCGAATTAGCACATTGTACATCTTAAACTTCCACAATGTTATATGTCAATTATATCGCAATAAAGCTGGGAAAGCTTCTATGCTGACATTTTAAATAATAATAATAGTATTATTATAAATAATAGTTATCATTATAAGTAGTCCAAGTCTCTGCTTTTGTAGCCTGTCCTCGGGGTGAGAATAAAGGGTCATCTAACAGGATCTTCACAGAAGAAGCCAGAGAGACCACAAGAACCTCTGGGCAGTTGACAAAATGGTTCTCTCTTCACACTCACGAATGCAGTTAGGAGTAATCAGTGGGATGTGCCTGACTGACATCCCTTCAGCAATGCTCACGGACCACCTTCCCGGCACCACGACCGGCCGCAGGTGCTGGGACAGGAGGGAGCAAGATGAGCCAGCCTCGACAGAGCAGAGAGGTGCAGAGGCACCAGAAAGTGGCAAGTTCTTGTCCCCACGTGCGTGAGGCACCGGTGGACTGATGGATGCCAGGAGAGGGGACAGAGAGTCTGGAAGACGCATCGAAAGGCTGTGGCAGAGCGGCCGCCAACCTGCCCAGTGTAAGATCACCCCTGTCCCCATCAGATGGGACACAAAGAGCCATTTGGAAGGAACAAGCCCAGCCCCACACTGGTGCTCTGGCCAGGCTGAGCTGTCCCCTCAGGGCCAGCTCTGGGGCACCTATCTTTAGTGTGACTGCAGTGGTCACTGGGCTACGTGGGGGGCCAGTCTGCACAGGCTTTGTGCAAACAGAGTGACCCTCTCCCAGTGCGGAATTCCCACGCAGAGCCCAGTCCCCTGGACATGCCTGTGTCTGCCGTGGTGACTCTGCTTTAGGTCTGCTTTTCCCCTCAGCAGTGTGGCTGTGTCAAGAGGACAAGCCAGTGACTTCCAGAAGGAGCCGCTCCACCAGGCCGGGCCCTGACATGCTTCGTACCCACACGCCTGGTCCTTTCCCCCCTGAAGCCCATCCCCCCTTCTCCGTTCGCTCTGTGGTGGGTTTTCCTGGCGCCTCTCCCGTGAGCTCAGCAGACAGCCCTGGGGAAATGTAATTCTGCACCTGAGACATGAATGTCGACCCCAACCTCTGGTTTCTGTTTCCGGAGCAAAGGCATACGGATGAGGATGCCCCAACACGGGGCCCCTCACCGTGACTGCAGGGAGAACGCCACACACTTGCTGAAATCTATCATCATGCCTGCTCCCAAACCCCCATTTGTTTGACTCAGAAAAACTCATGGAACCAGGGAGGCTGGAGTCCCTGACAGAGAACCATGTCTCCTTTCCTCCGGTTGGCGGTGTAGGTGCGCTCCGACCGGCCAGTGACTGATCACCCAGCTGCGTCCCCAGCTCCCTGGGGCGCCTGCAGCTAGCTGGGCTCCCGAGAGGTCTTAGGACCCTCGCATCCCCTGGCCACGTGGGACCCGCTGCACCTCGGACCAACACACCACCATCTCCTTTACAATTTCTTCAAAGCTTCCAGGACGTCTGAGCTGACCCCAGTCCCTTGTTGCGGAGCCCGGTGTGAGCACGCCCCGCACGCCGGCCGCACCTGACAGGCCCCTCCGACCTGCCTCCGCGGTCTCCGGGTGAGCGGGGCCGGCGGAGACGCCAGTCAGACGGCAGAGCTGAGTCCCAGGTGGCAGGCGTGAGAGAGGAGCCGGACAGACAGACAAGAACGAGGGACACGCGTGTTCAGAGCGAGGGGGACGCCTGCGATGGCTCCCGCGTGGGCCCAGGTGCGGGCGTCCGTCCCCACGCGTGACGGAGGAGCTCTGTCCCCTTACCTATGACCAGCGGCGATGTTTTCCCAGTGATTCCACAGGAGTCAAAAACTCAACAAAGCGCGTCGCGGGCTCTGTAAAGGGAGCGTGCTGCTCCTGTCTGCGACCACTGTATGCAAAGCTTGGCATTACTCACAGCCAGGCCGGCTGTGACAGGCCTGAAGTGAGGGAGATTAATGCGAGGCTGGGGCACTTTATTATTGTCATTCTGTTCTTTCAGACTCTGCCTCTGACTTTCAATTTTGCTCCAGAATTAATTGTCTGCTCCCTGCAGGATGACTGATGGAGAAGGATACGCAGAGCCCAGGCACCTGGCTGCGGCCTTGGCAGTGGCGGGATGTATAGGGCGCGGTCAGAGCAGGGGACGGACGGGCATCTCTCACAGCCTCGGCCGCGCCACCCCGCCTGCGGTCAGACGCGACCAACGACCACCCTCCTCCAGGAGTCCGCGTCCCCGCCAGGGACTGTCCCTGGGACCCAGAGCCCCGCTCTCCGGCCGTCCCCGCTTCTCAGGCTCTGAGCGGTGAGCTGGGGGCTCGTCCTGGGCCCAGCCCCGCAGACGTCAGCGTTGCTGCAGCATCCCCCGAACCCCCGACAGCAGGAGGTGCGAGCGGGCGCCCGCTCTCCTCGGACCTGAACATCCGCCTTCTCTTCTGCGCCCACCTTCGCCTCATCTCCATCGCAAACGAGCTTTCTGTGTATTTGCACAAGTTACACTAGAAAGGCTCCCTCAGTGTGAAACGCTGAAAGTGATCGCCAAAATCCAGCGAAGGTTCAGAGCCCACGACAGGGCTGTTGAATGGACGAATGAATGTATGAGTGAGGAAGTGGGGTTCCTAGAGAGGATGAGACACGGTGAGCCATATTTAGCTTTCATAGGTTAATATAAAAACCCTTCCTCGCCCTGGCCGGTTTGGCCCCGCGGTCAGAGCGTCGGCCCCCGGACCAGAGAGGCCCGGGTTCGGTTCCCGCTAAGGGCACGTACCTCGGTTGCGGTTGGTCCCCGGCCCCGGTTGGGGTCGTGTGGGTGGCAGCCAGTCGATGTGTCTCTCTCACATCGATGTTTCTCTCTCTCTCTTCCTCTCTCCCTCCCCCTCTATCTGAAGATAAATGCAAAAATGTCCTCGGGTGAGGATTAAAAAAAAAAAAAACCTTCCTCGTCATTTTCACGCCAAGTTCAAAGGCCTCATCCCCGGGGTGGATAGTTCACGGAAATGTGAGTGTAACTCTCTCCTTTTTTTTTTTTTTTTTTGGAAATGGAACCCCACTTTAGATGCTTAAGAACTTTGTGGGGAGAACAGTCTTTGTGGGATGTATTCGCAGCATTAACACCCTTGCTCTGTGCGCGGGGGCTGTGGTCTGGATTTAATTTTCAACGCCAGGCTGCGACCTGACAGTTTCAACGCCTCGCTTGCACAGGTGTTGTTAGCCCTCCCAGAGCAAGGTGTCCTTAAAGGGGCATCTCGTGTTTCCCACGCACCCGTCCTGCAGACTGGGCCCGAGCTGGGGAGAGCCGGCCAGCACAGCCGGGCGGGCCGCGGGGCGCAGAGCCGTGAGGGCTGGTCTTCGGGACGCGGGAGTCCTGCCTCACGTGCCGCCTGACGGGAACCCGCCGTAAATCACCGCGGCTCTAACTCATCCGCTGCCTCCGTACGATTACGGTATTATGTTAAAGGGTACAGAAATATATAATATGCTCCACTGTCTCCACAGTTGATACCAGAGGGAAAATTACCAGCACTCAGTGGAGAAGATCCAAGCTCGTTACATTAATGATTTATCACAATGGAAAAACGTGGAAACGAACGGGTCGCTTTTATGGAAAGAGGCAGCTTTTCCCACCAGCCAGGCCTGCAGGAGGAGGACTCCATGCGGACGGCCTCCGGCCCCACGCGCTGCCACGCCCTCCCGTCCCCCTCTCCCACCCGAAGGGAAGGTGTGCCCGTCGCCGTCGGAATATCCTTCAAACTTGACATTAAGTATTCAAATGTTACTTAAGCAAAGTGTGAGCAATTAAATTAATCAATCTTCCCAGCCATGTACAGAACAGATGTTCAATAAATCCTCTTTGCTTACAGTGAGGGGGGAGAGTCCACTTTTAACTGTCCTTCAGAGATGACACCGTCCCTGCATCCTCTGCCGGCCTCCCGGGCCACCGGCGGGTGCGGCTGCTGTGCCCTCCTTTGTTATAAATAACAGCAGGCCACCTGGACTACCTGCGCTACCCGGGAGCCTCGAGTTTAATGATCCTTCCGACACCGGCTCTGCTGTCTGCTGATCCTGAGTAACGGAGCTGACGGGCACAGCCATGGAGTGACGGCTGGCAGTGACAGATGACTCCGGGCCAGCTCGGGCTGCTGACGAGGGGTGAATATGGGCCAAGCGGCAGAGAGGTCAGGATAAAAGTACCGCTTGACTTTCAAAGTTTCTCCGGAAACACAAGCAAAGCAGACGGAACCACCCAGACTTCCACCCACAGGGCGGACTCCAGCTGTGCCCCCGGAGGGCTGGCAGGCCCTCGGTCCTCGCACAGGGACAGCGGCCCTCGTGGGTGTGGATGACATGAGGGGAGATGCCGGGTGCTGGAGCAGAGCCTGTCTCCTTTGCATGAACAGTCCCGGGAGCCACCTCGCCGCTGGGCGGCCGGGGACACTGAGGGAGCTCCGTGGGCCATGCTCAGCACCCCGACGACGATACAGCGTTGCTGTGTCTCCATCCCACCGCCCAGACCCTGACGCAGCCCCCTTGGCCTCCGGTCTGCTACGGAGGGAGCTGACCTCCAATCGAACAAATAATTAAACCTGCAAATGTGCCAGCTTGACACCTGGAACAAGACTTGACCTGCCCACGGGGGCTTCTCTCACTAAATCTGTTGCCTCTCAGGGGAGGGGAGGGAGCCCCAGCCCCGGGGTGCACCCCCAGACCGGGACACCCCCAGCCTGAAGCCTCTACCCACCACCCTGCAACCCACAAGGCCACTGACATTCAGCAGTGGCGGTTACCTGCCCTACAGATATATAACTTCAACCTTTTGAAGGCTGCCTCTCCATATATGGACTTTATCCACATTTTAATGAGGCTTTAAAATCTCCAAGATTAAGCTGGTATTTTATGTAGAACTGCCTGCTTTTTATGATATCCTGACATGTTGTACAACATTTGGTGACTATATTGATCCTTATAAATTCAGCATCTATATATATTCATGAAAATACCTTTTCTCCCCCATTCGGGCCACCAGGCGATCCAGACACGCATTTTCCGGAGTGGAGACAATAAAACTGCAATTGTCATGGTTTTGAGCATACACAATGTTTCAGTGTTTTCAAATTAAACCCTTTTACCATCTGCTTGCGAGCTCGGCGAGGGGACGGCAGCGCCTTCCCAGGTACCTGGCGACGTGCAGGGCCCTGTTTCTCCTTCAGGTGTGCGGTTATAAATCCTGGGGCGAGAGAGGGCTTCCTCCCGCCTGGGACGTTATACATCTTCATGCCCTCGTGTTTGCCCGACCGCAGAGACCAAGCTTCCGTGTTTCTTTGTGCCATTTCATGCTTTTAATCGGAAACAAATGATTGCGGGGGAGAAAGAGGCATTATCACCTTGGCGAACCATCAGGCACATAAAAAAAAAAAAAAAAAAGGAGGAGAGGAAGAAAAAGAAGAAAGGGACCATGGGCAAATTCGTCTTCAGCTGCTACAATCAATCTCCGACCTAAAGAAATACACAGTAACTAGGCAGCAAAGAGCTAAGATTTATGACTCAGAAACATCTACACTGACCAGCAAACACCTAGTCATCCTGGCTCCCTCCCCACACGAATGGCTCTCTCTAACAGTTACAATGATAAACTGTCTCTCCCTACTGTTTTACAAGTACATTAGCTTTATTTAATGAGATCTCAGAGTAATTTAACAGATGTATATAGGACATAAGACCAGGAAAACTCTTGCTACTTGGGTACTTTTGCCAAGGTATTCTAGGACAGCTCATCGGAGGTGTAGCTTTATATTCTTTGAAAAAGTGTTATTCAAATTTTCAGAAGGCTTTTAAAAGTGATTTTAATAGAAATATTATATTATAATCAACGAGGAAAGAGCTGCTCGCACATCCGCTTACATTCAGCCCATCAAACGCGGGATAAATGGGCTTTTCTGAAGTCACGGGGACTCACTTAGACATTGCATTGTCAGGAAGAATGTCACTGTCAGAAATTAATAAATTTGTAAAAAGTCCTCCATTCACCCACCTCCCAGGAGGAGGAGGAAGGTACCTGGGGAGGAGGGAGGGGCAGGGAAGCAAAGGGAGGGACAGGCAGCCTCTCTGTGCGGGAGGCCAGGCTCTGGTCGGCCCCCAGTGTCACACTCTGGGGGTGGGGAGGGTGTGGTCACCACCCTCATACCCAGCATGTTGACCAAGCCCTCCCGTGGGTCCTGACGTTCGCCACCACTCCGTTTTCTGGCAACAGTAATGGAGAAATGACAATGGGTTCACTTTTTTAAAATTGCTTTTAATAAACCACCAATTAATAAGTGAGAAGAGGAGTCCGTGGGGAGTCGTCTGGCTACGCTCAAAGTGCGACTGACAGGTGGGGACGCTTCTCTTTTCCCCAGGAGCTCGGGGACGACGCTCTCCCCCCGCGGCATGGCCCACACGCTCCTTGGTGACACCATGTGTAAGTGTCTGAGTGGACTGTGGCCCCAGGTTTGGCCAAAGGTTGCAATCAGGTACATCCAAAAACCAAAACAGAGCAAAGCCACTGAAGAGCCCCTGTGTCGACACCAGTTTCCCTTGTGTGTGTGGCTTTTAAACAAAACATGGTCTTATGAATCTACTGGTTACTTTCTGTTGAAACATTTCTTCCTTTTTTTTTTTAATCTTCACCGGAGGATATTTTTCTATTTATCTTCAGATAGAGTGGGAGGGAAGGAAAGAGAGAGAAACATCGACGTGAGAGGGACACATTGACCAGTTGCCTCCCGCACGACCCCGACCAGGGCCGGGGATGAACCACTACTGAGGTCCGTGCCCTTGACTGGAATCGAACCCATGACTCATTGGTCCGCACTGAGCTGAACCAGCCATGTACATCTTTGAAATTATTGGTAACACGTCCCCCAACTGATATTTACAACTCTGCCCATGTCCCGGGACCCTGTCCTCAGATGCTGGCACAGCCCCTCACGGGGGGTCCCCGGTGGAGGGGTCACTTCGACGGGGTCACCTCTGAAAGCACACATGTGACAGCAGGTAGGCATGGACTGAAGCACATGCCACACACGTGTCACCCGAAGGTGAGCGTGTTTAATGCCATTCTACAAAACATACAATATTTCATATAGTGCTAATGGGGCCTTATGAATAATTTAGGAATTCCAATGCGGGCTTTCTAAAAGATCACATTCACAGGCAACGAACAAGCCAGTCGGACGAAAGGTCGTGAGATTGGCGGTGACCGTGGGAGGGACTGGGGAAGGGGGGGCGGGCACAAGCAAAGGGGCAGAGCTCACCCGTCGGAAGGAGCAAATCCGGGCCATAAACTTCCATTTCTTGAGAGTTCTGCATCGAGTTCTGTTTGTTTAATGAGGTTGGCACCGGAAAGAGGCAGAGAAGGTGTCGGACATCCCGGCCGACGCGTGGTCGGGAGAGAGGGCATCACAGACCGCTGACCACTCTCCCCATCTCCCAGCCGCCTCTCTGTCTTGGCAATAATAAACGAGAGGGCAAGAGGGACAGGAGCCAAATAAAACAAAAAAACATACGCACGAAAGAAAAATTATAACACTGGCGAGCGAAGTAGAGTCAGATTTACTGACCTCGGCGCCACACAATCAAGAGAAGGTATCGCGGAAGAAACTTTTGCTCAGCTGTGTGATCTTAAATAACAAGGGTCCCGTGAATTTACAGCACTTTTAAGATATGCAAATTGAATGCAAGGTATAGACATAAGGGTAATTAATTGTAAATCTAAGAATAATGTTTCTTTGTCAGGCTGTCTCCGTGTTGTGGAATACATTCTAATGTGCCTCAACTTGGAATATTTCTTAAAGACTGGTCTAATTATAAGATGCTCAGGATTTCAAAATACTAGTTATTCTTATCATTTAATTTAGCTGCTGTAACATTTAATAACAGAATTTACTGATTGCGTGAAAGTGTTTTCATCTTTCAAGGTGAAAGCACTCTTTCCGAGGCCAGACAGCCAGGACCCGGGTGTAGAGAGAGGTCATCGGGAGGACAGCCTTCCCTGGGCGTGACTGGGTGTGAGGCGACCTCTGTCCCTCGTCTGGCCCGTGTTCTTGCTCTCACGGCCCTGTCCTCGTGACGTTGGGGCATGCTAAGCCCTCTTCTCGACCTACTTATGAAAACCTCCCACGTCTGGTTCTCAAAAGCGGTGGGCAGATTCTGTCCATAACAGATTCTTAGAAATGCCCCAGTCTGAAGACAGAGAGAGACGTTCTCAGGTGGAGGGACCCTGACGCTTGGCTCCCACCGAGAAAGCTGCTCATCGAGGTGAAATTGGGGAGCACTGGGTTCGGGGCTGGGGGGCTCCAGCAAAGCCAAGGCGCAGTGAGGGTCCGACGGAAAGCAGCTTGGCCCTCGGTCCACCCCCACGGGTCCCGCTGAGAAAAGTGACCACAGGAGGGATGGGACATCGGCGGCCTCTTCCTCCAAGACTGAAACAAATGAACTGGCTGGAGTCCTATCTCATGTCCCTCAGAGGACATCTGATCAAGATCGGATGGGGCAGCTGGAGAAGGCCTGGGTGGTGGGAGGTGGGTGTGGGGTGGAGGATGCCGGGAAAGGTAAGACCCCCCTGTTGGGCTAGGTAAGGGCATGAGCGCAGGGGACGCAGGCCAGCGCTCTCTGTGTGAAGCTCACCTCTGGCCGCCATGACGATGTGACTCCTGCCCTCCTATTCACAGGCTCCCTGTCGGCTCAGTCTCTAAGGGAAGGCTGACTCCCCAGGCCTCCGTCCAGGGCCCTTCCTTCTTCCTGCCCCACACTCGCAGCCTGGGGTTCCATCCAGTCCCCCAACACTGAGCATGTGCTCTGCTCTGGGGGCTCCTACAGGGGCTGTCCAGCCGGGCCGTCCAGAACACTCAGCTTCCAGCTCCGGTGTCCACGCGAGAGGACCCGTGCTCAGCCCCCGCCCACTTCGCGACCTCTGGGACGGCGGGAATGTGCTCCATTTCGCTGAGACTCTGCTCAGTCCCTTGGTGAGAGGATTTAGTGAAATGTTTGCAAAGCACTAGCTCTCAGATTTAAAGAGAAGGGTTTAGGAAAATAAATATTCCCCCAAGCCTTCCGTGGGTGGGAACTAGCGAAGCACCGTGGAGAGTGATCTCAGAATATCCTGACGGTTAACAGCTCACCAGCTCCTGCTGGAGCTCTGTTCCTGCCCAGCTGAGCCACCTCCCTGCCCCTGGACACACCAGGGAGTCCCCAAGGGGCTCTCTCTCCGTCCTGCCCAGCTGAGCCACCTCCCTGCCCCTGGACACACCAGGGAGTCCCCAAGGGGCTCTCTCTCCGTCCTGCCCAGCTGAGCCACCTCCCTGCCCCTGGACACACCAGGGAGTCCCCAAGGGGCTCTCTCTCCGTCCTGCCCAGCTGAGCCACCTCCCTGCCCCTGGACACACCAGGGAGTCCCCACGGGGCTCTCTCTCCGTCCTGCCCAGCTGAGCCACCTCCCTGCCCCTGGACACACCAGGGAGTCCCCACGGGGCTCTCTCTCCGTCCTGAAGAATGTCCAGCCAGCCACTGCTGGCCTTGGTCACTTTGCATCCACACCGCTCCCGGCCCCGATTCCAATAAACGAAAGTGACCCTGGACCTTCACCCCGTTGCTGCGGTCCTCCACATTCACGCTGTAGGAACAGCTCCTGGAAGACCAGGAGCCTGCTTCCCTCCCCCCAAATAACACCATGAAGAAGATGAAAGGCAAGCCAAAGCCTCGCGGAGAACATGTCCAACGCACCTGAGCCCATCACAGCTGACGGATTCCATGTCCAACGCACCTGAGCCCATCACAGCTGACGGATTCCATGTCCAACGCACCTGAGCCCATCACAGCTGACGGATTCCATGTCCAACACACCTGAGCCCATCACAGCTGACGGATTCCATGTCCAACACACCTGAGCCCATCACAGCTGACAGATTCCATGTCCAACGCACCTGAGCCCATCACAGCTGACGGATTCCATGTCCAACACACCTGAGCCCATCACAGCTGACGGATTCCTACACGTCGCTGACAACAAACAACCCAAGGTACCAAACGGGCGAAACACCTGAATGGACACTTGACGCAAAAAGACACGGGACTGGACAACACACACACAGAAAGATGCTCAGCATGAGCGCTCATCGGCGCAGCACCGGCGAGGACCCCAGTGGGATGCCGCTCACACCTCGGGTCAGGGCAACACGGCAAAGGCTGGAGCCCTGACCCAGCCGGGGGGGCTGAGAAATGGGACCACCAGCGTGGAAAACTGCCAAGTTCAACAAGCACAATTTGACCAGAACATTTCACTCCTCGATAGTCATCAAAAAGTTTTTGTTTACAGAAAGGCTTGTACTCGCCCTGGCCGGTTTGGCTCAGCGGTTAGAGCGTCAGTCCGCGGACCAGAGAGACCCAGGTTTGGTTCCCACTGAGGGCACGGACCTCGGTTGCGGTTCGTCCCCGGCCACGGTTGGGGTCGTGTGGGTGGTGACCACTCGATGTGTCTCTCTCGCATCGATGTTTCTCTCTCTCTCTTCCTCCTTCTCTCTCTCCTGCTCTATCTGAAGATAAACGCAAAAATGTCCTCGGGGGAGGATAAAAAAAAGACTTGTACTCAAATGTTCATGGAAGTACCATTCCCATGACAGCCAAAAACTGGAAACCGTCCACTGTCCATCGGCTGGGACGTGTATAAACACTTACGGTGTTGCCGTGAGATACGACTCAGAAATAACTATGAAAAAGTAACTACTGATCTATGCGACCGCCTGGGGGAAATCTCCAACACGCTACGTTGGACCAGCCACAGAAGGATGCGTGCTGTCTGGTCCTCTTTCCGTGACCAGGAAAGGTCAGCGAGATGAAGCACACAGGTCAGGGTTGCGTCAGGTGAGGGAGGGACTCGGCGACGGGCTGAGGGGACCTCCTGGGGCAGCAGAAGGGGGTCGGCTGCACAGAAGTGTGTAAGAGTTGAGGCTCATCAAAGTGTGCACTTCAAATCTGTGCATTTACCTGTAAATCTATTTTTTCTTTTTTTTACCTTCACCCAAGGACATTTTTGCATTTACCTTCAGATAGAGCTGGAAGGAGAGAGGGAGGAAGAGAGAGAGAGAAACATCGATGAGAGAGAGACACATCGACTGGCTGCCACCCACACGACCCCAACCAGGGCCAGGGACAAACTGCAACCGAGGTACATGCCCTTAGCGGGAACCGAACCCAGGCCTCTCTGGTCCGCAGGCCGACGCTCTAACCGCTGAGCCAAACCGGCCAGGGCTGCACCGACAATTTCATCCACTACACAGCGGCTGCCTTCGAGGAAGCATGGGGGCGGGAGGCTCTGCTCCCCGCGGTATGTCCTTCCCGCACAAAAGAATTGCCACAGAGGCCCGGAGCACCGCAGGTCCTGGCTCCACCCCCAGTAGCTCTGTGACCTGGAGCACGCTTCTGCACCCCTCTGTGCCTCGGTCAACTCCTCTCCCTACAGCCAGCGTCGAAGTGCCAACCTCTCGGTTGCTGTTCGGAGTGAACGGTATGTACGGAAGGGGCTGAGAACTCAGCTTTGTGGGGGTCACGCTGCTCAGAGAAGTTGGCTGTGACTCCAGGAGAAGGGAGACATCCGAGAGTTGGGGGAGAAGGGCGGGTAGGAGGGAGGACGACTTAGAGACACGGGCCGAGGCGGTGAAGTGAAGGTGAGAGGTAGGAACAGAATAATAAACTGACTTACACGTCTCTGCCCGGAGCTGGCCCAGACGTCCCACCGCCTGCTGGGCATAATTTGGACTCCGTTATTTAAAGGCTCCGGGATAATACAGTGGGAAGACAGGTCTGCTCGGTAACTCACACAATTTATCACGCGGAGAAGAGCCACTAATCTTTTTAGGAAACAGGTTATTCACGGTTATTTAAGGCTGATATTTATGCATCACCACACGTTGTGAGCACGGCCCGATCTCCATCCGCACACGGCCGGGGTCTGGGAAGGTCTTCAGCAGAAACACTCCATATTTTAAGGTCCTGGTGGAAGGTGCGCGGGGCGCCACGCCGGCGGTTATTAACTGCACACCTGCCTGTTCACGCACACGGCAACGAAGGCGCAGCTTCTCCCGCGCTGAGCCGCGCGTGTGGCCTCACGGGGATCTCTCACAGCCAAAGCCAGTGTTGCTTTGCAAAACGTAGTCAGTTACTCAAGCTCAGGCCTCGGGACATGCATCAGGGTGGTCCGAGCATGGTCCGCGTCGACCGTCTGTGGCAGTGTGGGTGCAGGTACAGGCAGCCCCCAGCAATCACTGCAAACCCCAGTCCCTGCCGTCCCGCCAACGACAGACAGCCTCATCCACATTTGGCCCTAATGTCAAGTACGGACAGTATCTATCCTGCACATTCACCTTCCAGCGACGGAGAGGTTGTCTCCACGTCCCCTCAGAAGCCCCTTCCCGTCTCCCCCTCGCGTTCCAAGGGACCCCCCGTCGTCCTGCCCAGCTCTGACCGAGACCTGCCACTGCCTCTCAACATGTCATCTGCAGACCCCAGGGCCTTGTGTTATGCCCGTCATCCCAATCGTGCGTTATTTATACACAGGTTTAAAAATATCTGAGAGAAACTGGCTTTTGAGGCACCGTGTGTTTTCACTCATCAAAGACCCGTTCAGGGACATCACCACACCAGGAAGTCATTCGGGAAAAGCATTAAGATCGCACAGGTAAATGGGTCCGAACAGGACAAAGAAGTTACCAAAGAGAAGTTCCAGTTGGCCAAGACCATGTGAAGAAACACGAAGATTTACCAAGAAAAAGAATGTCAAACACGGCAACCTCGCATTGCTAGTGTCAGCTGTGAAATGAGCACCTGCCCTGGCGGGTTTGGCTCAGCGGTTAGAGCGTCGGCCTGAGAGTCCCAGATTCGGTTCCCTCTAAGGGCACGTACCTCGGTTACAGTTTGTCCCCGGTCCCGATTGGGGTCGTGTGGGTGGCAGCCAGTCGATGTGTCTCTCTCACATCGATGTTTCTCTGTCTCTCTTCCTCCCTCTCTCCCTCCCGCTCTATCTGAAGATAAATGTAAAAATGTCCTTGGGTGAGGATAAAAAAAAAAAAAGAATAAATCAGATACTGTATGCACAAACCTTAACAGAGACTAAGTATACAGGAAGTAACACACACACACACACACTCACACCCCACAGTGCCGCTTCATTACTTGGGGAAAAGTGGATACAACCCAACCAGCAACAAGAAGGCGAGTAGGACAAGACAGCAACCCACGAGATGGCCGTGTTGCACCTGGGAGAGATGGTTACGCGGTAACATTCATTCTAACATAAGACAAAAGTGGTTACACAATATAATCACAATTATGGAAAGGTAACGAATAGGAAAACCACGAGAAGAAATGCATCGAGATGGAGTTGTGTTCGGAGAGCGACATCGTTGGTGATTTTCTTCTACATTGTTGTTTTCCAAAGTCCCTAACACGCGGCACGTGTGTGGACTCTGAAAGACTCCAGCCTTGAATCCCAGCCCGAGTCCTGAGCTGTGTGACGCTGGACCCATTAAAGGGCCTGTGGACAGGGCTTCTTACCTGGGAGATGGACACCACACGCCGATTTCGTGGCACTGTTCTGCGGAGTGAACTAGAGGCTCTCCAGAAAGTTACCAGTGCGATGCCTGGAACCCAGCAAACAGCAATAATGTTACCTACTTTTATTGCAATGATTGTACGTTCCTTTTACAATGTGGGGGGATCTAAGATAAACCCTCGGCAGCAGACGCTTGCCTCTCCCCTGGGAAGGTCATGACACAAGGCCGTGGACCAGCAGGTCAGGGCCAGAGCACAGGCACAGAGCGGTCACCTGCACCGAGAGGAGAGGCCTGGCCCCGACGCGTCCCCGGAAAGGCGCTTGGCTCAGAGCGGCCGCCTCCCCAAGGTCGGGCCAGCGTGTCAGAGAGCACGCAGCGCCCGCCCCTGACAGCTGCCCGCAGCAGCTGGCTGCCCTGTGATGGATGGGAATCACCGCCGTTTTCAAGAGACCGGCAGAAGGCAGGCCATGTCCTGATAAGCTGGAACAACAGTAGTCAACAGTAGTAAAGTTCTAAAGAGACCAGAGGGTCCCCACAACCACACTCCCCCCGGCGGCGGCTGCAGTAATTATGACGGTGACAGCTGGGCAGCCCAGGGATGTGACTGGAATCGGCGGAAGCTGGGGCATATGGTGCTGCTGGTGGGCAAGGCCGGCCCACCCCTGCCCACTGCCCAGGCTCAGCCCGAGTCCTCGGGCCTGGCTGTCGGCAGGCCCTGGAAGAGGTCTCCCGTGAGCCCAGCACCACACACAGGGGCCCTGCCAGGGCCACGCAGGCTGGCGTGGCGGTGATGCGTGCAGAGCTCACTCCTGTGGGTATCCTGAGCCCAGGCCTCCTCCCAGGCTGTGCCAACGGAACCCGCTGTTCTCCCCGCAGGGATCTGTTGGCCGGCTTCTCCTCGCTGAGGACAACCCAGAACCGCCTTCTCATACAAAACATTAAAGAACACTGAGAGAGCCCTGGCCAGTCTTGCTCAGTGGTTAGAGCGTCGGCCCGCGGACCAATGAGTCACAGGTTCGATTCCAGTCAAGGCCACGTACCTTGGTTGCGGTTCGTCCCCGGCCCGGGTCCGGTCGTATGACATGGAGGCAATCAGTCGATGTGGCTCTATCACATCGATGTTTCTCTCTGTCTCTCTCTCTCTCTCCCTCCCTCCCACTCTATCTGATGATAAATAGAAAAATATCCTCGGGTGAGGAATAAAAATAAATAAATAAATAAATAAATAAAATAAAAAATAAATAAAAAGAAAAATACTGAGAGAATTAAATTGCCCACGACCCCTCCATGCAGGCGTAAACACGGACAACTTTGAAGAGCACAGGCAGATGTGCTCCGGGTTGTAACTGTAACACCCGTTTTCATCTGAGTTCATGTCAGCAAATCGTCCCCTACAGCATCTCCGTTCACCACCGCACACTGCTCTACGGCGTAGATGTCCTAAATGTCGGCCAATCTTCTATTTACCCAGTTTTATGGTAACTACTATAATCAATGCTGGGACAAACATCCGGGAAATAAATCCTTGAGAGGATTTCATGAGATTTTATTAGAATAAATACATGAATGAGGATAACTTAGCAAAAGAAATTTGCTTTTTCAACAGTTTGGGTATGCATTGCAAACTCACACTTTAGAAATGTACTGTCGTAGTCTTCCAAGAAAATAATCCCTACACTCTATTCCCTATGCCAGTAGTTACTGATGTCAGTTGAAGGAAACATCATCATCTCCATCATAATCATCTCCACCACTACCATCACCACCATCATCACCACTACCATCATCACCATCACCATCATCACTGTTACCATCATCACCACCATCATCACTGTCACCATCATCACCACCATCACCATCACCATCACCATCATCACCATCACCATCACCATCATCACTGTCACCATCATCATCACCATCACCATCACCATCACCATCATCACTGTCACCATCATCACCATCATCACTGTCACCATCACCATCACATGGTGACATCACCACCATCACCATCACCATCATCACTGTCACCATCATCACCATCACCATCATCACTGTTACCATCACCACCATCATCATCACCATCACCATCACCATCATCACTGTCACCATCATCATCACCATCATCACTGTCACCATCATCACCATCATCATCACCATCACCATCATCATCACCATCACCATCACCATCATTTTACAAAGAGTTTATACCTACCTAGAGCTTTCCATATCCCTGGCACTGAACTAAATACAATCCACCAATCATTCCTTTTAATGGTAAGTCCTTAATTGCTAGTGAGGTTGAACTCTTTTTTTCTTACATTCATTGGCCACTGTGATCCTTCATTATAAAATTTTCTGCTATTTTATTTGCCCATTTTCTCTTGTATGTTTGTCATTTAATTATGAACTTGTAAACACTCATATAATAAGGACATTGTGCTTTTGTTACAAAAAAATGTTTCCCCCTAGTTTGTGGTCTAACACTTAGTTTTGTTTATGATCATTTTGACATAAAGAGTTTTGTCACGTAGTAGCAGTGGAACCCATCAGTCTCTTAGTTGATGGACTACACCTTATAGCTCTTAGAAAAAACGTGCACACCATGACATCAGATAAATATCAGTGTGTTTTTCTTAAAATATTCCTATGGTTTCAGATTTCATATTTAAATATTTCATCAATCTGAAATATTTTAGTACATGTTGTGTGGTAAACATCTTTGTTTTCACATGGTCCACAGATTGACCCAATTTTCCTTACTGGATTCTTCTTTTCCCCACTGATTTGAAACGCCACATTTATCTTATGTGAAATTCATATTTACATGGGCCTGCTTCTGATCTCTTCGTACTGTTGCATTGATTTCTCTGTCTGCCCTGCAATTAAATCCGACCGTTTGGACGTACACAACACCACCGCCCAAGTCCCTCCGCATCCGTCCCTTTTCTTCAAAACGTTCTTGGCAATTCTAAACTTCCAAGTGAATTTCAGAATACTTTTATAAAGCATCACGCCCTCCAAAGTCCCACCGGTATTTTCATTTGGATTTTATTAAACTTCTAAATACTGCAGAGAGAACTGACAGCTTTATATTTACTTTTAATGTTAATTCAATAACACGGCACATTTTTCCTATTTTCAATCCTTATTCTTTTCCGGCACACTTCTTGTGAGCTTTATCCTGAATAGTTTACATTTTTTGTTGCTACTGTAAGTGGTATTTTTCCATGTCGTAATATCACTGGTATGTAGAAAAACTGTAACTTGTGTGTTTATGTTGACCAGGCTTTATTCCTGGACTCACTTAGTTGTGTGCACTTCCCAGCTTATCACCTGGGGTCCTCCAGAGAGACAGTCCTACCAAACGTCAATGACAATAGCAGGTTGTCTGATTTCAATTAGCCACCCTCGTATTTTTTATTTTTGTTCTATTCCATTGAAAAGAATTCAGAGAACTGTGTTAAATATGGTGGGGTTGTGAGAACCCTTTCTTATTTAAATGGAAATGCTTCCAGTTTTTCTTTTTTATCATTTTTTTCTTAATCCTCACCTGAGGATATTTTTCAATTTATCTTCAGATAGAGTGGGAGGGAGGGAGAGAGAGGAGGAGAGAAACATTGATGTGAGAGGGACACATCCACTGGCTGCCTCCCGCACGGCCCTGACCAGGGCCAGGGACCGAACGGAAACCAAGGGACGTGCCCTTGACCGGAATCAAACCCGAGACTCTTTGGTCCACGGGCTGACGCTCTAATTGCTGAGCCAAACCAGCCAGGGCATGTCTCCAGTTTTTCATTCTAAAGTGTGATTCAGCTGCTGTTTTGGAAGTGAAGCTACCTTTCTTCATAAAAAAGTTTTAACGTCTATCATACTTACAGGTATTAGGTGTTTTTTTTCTTGGAAATGAGCGCTGAATTTTATTATGTCATTTCAACAGGAAAAGCATGTAATTTTATCTCTCAATAAATTAATATATTTAAATATATTAATTATCCTTAAACATCTAAGTGGAAAATATTGTATTTAGTCAGAAAGTATTATTCTTTTATTTCCTTGTCAGATTTTTTTCATCACATTTTATTTAATATTTTTATATTATGTTCATAAGCAAGTTACCTTTTTGAACTGTTTTCGCCTGGTTATGGTGTTAGAGTTACTATAGCTTCATAAAATGAATTGCGTAGTATTTTTAGAGGTTACTGTGCTCTAAACTGTTAATAAAAAAACACAGTTCTGATGAAAGCATCTTGTGTTTGCTGTTGGAAGTGAAGTTTTGATAACTTGTAAACATTTCTATCGTATTTATTTGTGCAAGGGTTCTATAGTCTTGGGTTGTTTTTGTAATACAAGGGTTTTTGTTTTTTAACCAACCAATTTAGATATACATTCTCTAACTTCTTGTAAAAATAATGTTGTAAAAGGATTTGGTTACTCTTATCTTTCTCATGACTTTTTTTATATGTTTGAAGAAGAATTTTCTCCTCATTTTCTTGCTAAATACTGTATCAAAATTTACCTAAAATTTAAAGAAGCAGTACTTCGACTGATATATGAATCCTGCTACTTTTTTTTTCTCCTTAAAATAATTTATTTTACTTCGGTTAATTTAACATTGAAAACAAAGAATTAGTAATATAGTAATACTGCCTTGGAATATTTATAATCTTTGCTCATTTTTCTAAGTATATATATTTAATATATAAGCTTTTGCATATAATATAGAATATACTATATCGACATATGTCATATATACAAAAGCTTTTAAATTAAATATATTAAATATTGATTATATATTTAATGTTTAATGTATAGTCAGACGTTTACCTTTATTATATCTTTTGTCTTTCTTCTATCCTCTAAATTTATAGTTTCTTTTCTAATATCTTACATTTAATGCTTAGTTCCTTTACATTCACCCTTTGAGATTTAATAATAAAACTATACAGACTGCAAATCAGTTTTGATAGCATCCATGAGTTTGCCTCTTAGTGATCTTTCTCATTATTTTATATTCTGTTTACTGTAACTGTGTTCCATATTTACAAAAAAAAAAAAACACACAAATTTAAGCCATTAAAAATTACATCACCAACATTTCCTCCTATTTCAACTATCTAATTTCATTTTTTCTAAATAAAAGTAATGAATGTAGTGTGTAAGTAAATATAATATAGAAAAATGCAATTAAAATTAGCAGATCCTAAAATAATGATCGTTCTAAGCATACAAAAAAGTTAAAATGTCTCTGCGACAAATAACACTGTGAACCAAGTTTTTACATGGCGAATTAGGAAGGTTTTGCACGGTTGACGAAGAGCCCTCTGAGCCTAGACTTGGCTACTCCTCCGTCTTCTTTCATGTCGCTGTTGGATTTGCAGACTGGCTTCCCTCAGACATTTACACGGTGGACTCAAACTCCCGCTCTCGTCCCGTCAGGATGTCACGGGGCTGTGGAGTCCCAGCTGGGTCGTGGCCTAACTCTTCTTTCTGTTTCTTCCTCCCCAACCCCCACACGCAGCCCCACACCCGCCTTCAGGCAGCCACTCTGCGACTTCCACGTTGTCACGGCAGGTCACGTTAGATGTCCATCACATTCACAACCTTCTCTGTCAACAGCACCGTGTTCAGCCGTCAGGTCTCTCGAAATCAATCAACAGATTCAGCGCACTGCTTATCAAAATCCCAACACGGTTTCTGTAGAAACGGATGAGTCTTTGTGTTTGTACATAAATACGTATTTACGTCCACGGAAGTGCGAGTGACCTAGATTAGCTGAAACGATCTGGAAGAGGACAGAGAGGCTGGGTCACTCACGTGACCTGGTTGGGAGTCCAGCTCTCCAGCCACACCTGTCAGGACGCACAGACTCAGTGCCCAGCGGGCTGGGCTGGAGAACACAGAAACACACCCACAAAACGTGGCCAAAGAACCAAGACTGTCCAGTGGGGAAAAGACAGTCTTTCCACCAGTGTGCTGGAAAATGGAACACGTAGATGCAAAAAGAAAAAGAATCTTGGCCTCACACCAGACAGAAACATGAACTCAGAATGAATTATAGACCTACCTGTAATGCGTTCTATATACTTCTGGAAGAAAGACATGGTGACCCTGGGTTAGGCAAAGATTTCTTAGATAACACACACACAAGTCCTGGAAAAGAAAAAAATGATAGATTGGATTTCATTATAATTAAAAACGGCAACATTATGAAAATGAACGGGCAAGGCACAGTAAAAAAAAATTTCAAAATAGTCTTTGACAAAGGATTTGTATGCAGCATACATAAAGAACCCATACAATGCAATGAAAAAATTACAATGAGACAAGAATTAAGTAGCCATTTCACAAAAGAAGATATATGGGTGGCCAATGAGCATGAGGAAGACACAGAGCATCATCAGTAGTTAGGGAAACGCTGATTCAAACCACAGTGAGACACCCTGATACACCTATCAGAATGGCTTAAAAGCACCAAATGTTGCCAAGAGCGGGAAGCAGCCAGCACCCCGAGCTTTGCTGATGGGGAATCACAGTGGTGCAGCTACTTTGGAAAACAGCAGGGCCGTTTGCTACAAAGTTGAAATACTCTTACCATATCATGCAGCTATTCCCTCCTAGGTATTGACTCTAGAGAAAAAAAAAATATTCATTGTCACAAAAACTAGAACACAACTGCTCAGAGAAGCTCTATTCCTAATATCCAAAAGCTGGGAACAGCCCACAAGTCCCTCCTCTGGTGAGCAGGTAAACACACACTCGGCCTTCACACAATGGAATACTATACAGGCAGGAAAAGGAACTGCTTGTGCACAAACACAGTGGGGAACTCGAGAAAGTGGGTGCTAAAGGGAAGAAGCCACAGGAGAGGATACATTGTGTGATCCCACATCCATAATATTCTAGAACAAAAAAAGGAGTGGGGGAGGGGAGCTCTCAGGGGTGATGAAAATGTTCTCTAACGTGATAAAGAATATGTCAAATGCATCGAATTATAAGATCAAATTTGGAAATATGATTACATGTAAATTTTACTTCAATAAAGCTAATTTTCTAAAAGAGTGCCCAGCAGATCAGCTTTCTTAGCCCTTAGCCCGACCTCCCCTGTCAAGCGATGGTTCAGAGACTTCCAGGTCACACTGGTTTTTCTTCTCCAAAAATTGAAAGCATGATCTTCTAGAATCCAGCGGAGTTTATGAAAATGCAAATAACAGTCTGATTCTTTTTCCTATGAGGTGACTTTCTCTTCTTTCTTTAATTTTTTATGATAGTGGTGTTAACAAACCCTTACCGTGAGCCTGCAATGCTCTAAGCCGGATTCTGCGCGCGATGTTCCTGGCGCCTGGGGAGTCTTGGTGATAGAGCCATCTCCTGCAATGCCGTTCGCACTACTGTTCTGAGAACACAGAACTGTTCCCGTGTGAAGCTGCCATGCTTTGAGAGAAGTGTCTTCCGTCATTTCCGGGAATCTTTGCTGCTCATTCTCGCAATAACAGGGGTCAGACCTCCTGGGACGCATCCTCATTCCTCCTACATTTTACCTTATAACTTCTCCTCTTTCCAGACCTTCTATTGCTTCTTTTTTTTCTTTTTTTTTTTTAACCTGGGTAATCATGTTTTTAATCTCTAAATCATTTCTTGTTTTCTGAGTGATCCTTTTCCCTAGGCTACTGTTCTCATTCTTTGAATGTAACATCTTGAATATCACAGAATGTGCTTTTAGAATGTGCTTTTTGTCCTGGTTTTTATCTTGGTCTTTCTCTTTTACCTGCTACACGCGCGCGCACACACACACACACACACACACACACACACTCTCCCAGTGATCCTGGGTGTCTGGCCATGTTTAAGAAGGATGGGCAGCCCGGCCGGTGTGGCTCAGTGGTTGAGCGTCGACTCTGCACCAAGAGGTCGCCGGTTCGATTCCTGGTCAGGGCACATGCCCAGGTTGTGGGCCCGATCCCCAGTGGGGGGCATGCAGGAGGCGGCCAATCGATGTTCTCTCTCATCGATGTTTCTATCTCTCTCTCCCTCTCCCTTCCTCTGTCTCTAAAATTTATAAAGGAAAAAAAAATTTTTTAAAGCAAAAAGGAGGATGGGGCAGCAGATGAGTTTCCTCGGATGCTGGATTAACGAATTCCTGCCGCCTCATGCTGAGTGGGTTCTTCCAGAGGCGGAAACGTCAGGGCCATTTGAGTGACAGGCTGTGGATGAGGCGAAGGGGGCGCTGGACGGAAGACCCTCATACCGACCAAAATGAGAAGCGTGTATCAGTCCCTGGTATTATCCTCCCTTTGGAGACTTAGCATTTTCCACTAATAGTCAGACGATGTCCAGCTCGATCTAAAATCTTAGTTAAATGTAAACTGTTCATTCCGTGGGGAAAATTTGTTTGTTTTTGATGGAAACTGACCCATGGGCTACCAGTTTACACCCTCTGACGTTCAGGGAACCAGGGACCAGACACCGCGATGAATGGAAGCACTCGAGTCCCCACAGGTAACTAATATAAAGCGGAAAATGGTATCTGAAGACAGGTGGCGGGCACACCACGTCAGGTCATGGGACAACCTCCCCACAGCCACCCTCCCTGCCGCAGGGCCCCACTGTGTCCCGACTTGCAAACACATGCCACTTTGTGGTGTCGACCAGGACGACATCGATAGAGACAGCCACATGCTTTTCCAAGACCGAAAAAGACCTCCAAAGAGAGGACAAAAGAAAATCGTTGTTTATTTCTGTTCTGTTCTGTTCTTCCTAATGTCTGGTATTTTTAGGCTTCCGCCAAGGCCAAATGAAAACTCCAGACTCTGCGTGGCGCTCAGCGAAGCGAAGGACTTCGGAGGGGACGCGTTTGGGTAACACGTCAGGAAATGGACATGAGCCCCGACTGTTTCCAAAGCCGTTTCCAGGAAGCGGGTCTGAAGAGTTAGCACGAGCTCTGCCCCAGAGGCAAACCCTTGTCATAAACACTTCAAATGACATTTTCTGTCCCTTCCTTTTCTCCTCAGGGTGCGAGTGGCTTCACAGCCGGAGCAGACGCCTCCCTGTGGCTGGCCTTGGACAAAGCTGATGGAGGCCTTGGGTGCACCCACGCCTGGGGACAGGGGCCTTGATGTCACCTCCCCAGGCTGTACGTTTAGTAGACCTTCCAGTCACCTGGGCAACCCCCAAACCACCTGCTGCCCTACGCTCTCTGCTGGCCTGGAGCGCTCTTAGCATTTTTCCTCTCACCTGGGCCACTTCGCAGATTAAAGGGGGATTGTTACCCCAGGAAAAACAAGCACTGACCTGGGCCCGTCCAGGTGTGTGGCCGTCCAGGTGTGTGGCCGTCCAGGTGTGTGGCCGTCCAGGTATGTGGCTGTCCAGGTGTGTGGCCGTCCAGGTGTGTGGTCGTCCAGGTGTGTGGCCGTCCAGGTGTGTGGCCGTCCAGGTGTGTGGCCCACCCAGGTGTGTGGCCGTCCAGGTGTGTGGCCGTCCAGGTGTGTGGCCATCCAGGTGTGTGGCCATCCTACGTGGGAAAAAAGTGGAAGTATCAATCGTGTGTCTTTCTGCTAAGCCGGTGGAGACCTCTTCACTCAGAGTCACCATGCAGGAAAAATCGCAGGAAATGACTGGTCACAGGCGGGCTGGCAGTGGCCTCGGGTACCCCCGCTCCAGGGAAAGCAGGGTAACTGGAGACTCACAGGGACTGGGACCCAAATAGGTGGGAGATGCTCCTTCACAATCCCCAGCACTCTCTCTCCCTTCCACCCTTCATCCGTCCCTCTCTCTTTCTCTCTCTTGTTTTTTGATATCGATTAGATGAAGTATAGACTGTATATAGTTTTTCCAGAAGGGTCTATACTAACTAATGACCCGGGCAGGGAGATGGCTGGGGAACGCTCCACCAGCTCAGAGAATGACAGCTCACCGAGCGGGTCCCTCTCCAGAGGCCCTGGCCGGGATGCCTGGCTCCGTTCTGCACATCTCCTATTGGTTCTCAGTATCCACACTGCTCAGACCATAGAGTGGTAACACTGTTACGTTATAATGGATGTGAGAGCAGCTATGGTACATTAAGCACTCATTCTGGACCGAGCATCATACTAGGCACTTAGGACACTCTCTAATCTTTATAATCTTATAAAGACGGTATATTGATCTCTGTCCTACAGATAAGGACACTGAAGCTCAGAGAGGTTAACTGTCTTGCTCAAAGACACAGAGCTGGGCCGTATGGCATTGACTTCCCCAAGAGTCCGCCCAAAGGTGCTAAATTCATAGCCACACTTTGCCTTAAAAATAAGTTTGCAAGCAGCCTTGCAAATCACCACCACCAAAGGTTAAAAGTTGACAGAGGAGCCCTGGCCGGTTTGGCTCAGCGGCTAGAACGTCGGCCCGCAGACCAGTGAGTCGCAGGTTCGATTCCGGTCAAGGGCACGTACCTTGGTTGTGGTCCTTCCCCGGCCCTGGTCGGGTCGTGCGGGAGGCAACCAGTCGATGTGGCTCTGTCATATCGACGTTTCTCTCTCCCTGTCTCTCTCTCCCTCCTTCCCACTCTATCTGATGATAAATAGAAAATATCCTCAGGTGAGGAATAAAAAATTAAAAAGTTGACAGAGGATACTAGTGAAGAGCGTTGGGTCATTCTGTCCTTGAACGATGGGGAACAGGGTGGCAAAAATGAGTGAGCCCCAAAGACAACAGCGTTTTTATTCTGCCGTCACGAGTGAGCTCTTTAAAATGCCCCCTCCATTCACCAGCCCTGGCTGGATACGGGACAAATGCCAACGTGAGAAGCAGAGTCCAGGAACCAGTTCCGAACACTTACCTGGGAACGAGAGAGGGCGGCGCACACCCCACACCCCAGAACATCTACCCGGGGATGAGAGCGGGCGGCGCACACCCCACACCCCAGAACATCTACCCGGGGATGAGAGCGGGCGGCGCACACCCCACACCCCAGAACATCTACCCGGGGATGAGAGCGGGCGGCGCACACCCCACACCCCAGAACATCTACCCGGGGATGAGAGCGGGCGGCGCACACCCCACACCCCAGAACATCTACCCGGGGATGAGAGCGGGCGGCGCACACCCCACACCCCAGAACATCTACCCGGGGATGAGAGCGGGCGGCACACACCCCACACCCCAGAACATCTACCCGGGGATGAGAGCGGGCGGCGCACACCCCACACCCCAGAACATCTACCCGGGGATGAGAGCGGGCGGCGCACACCCCACACCCCAGAACATCTACCCGGGGACGAGAGCGGGCGGCGCACACCCCACACCCCAGAACATCTACCCGGGGACGAGAGCGGGCGGCGCACACCCCACACCCCAGAACATCTACCCGGGGACGAGAGCGGGCGGCGCACACCCCACACCCCAGAACATCTACCCGGGGATGAGAGTGGGCGGTGCACACCCCACACCCCAGAACATCTACCCGGGGATGAGAGTGGCGGCGCACACCCCACACCCCAGAACATCTACCCGGGGATGAGAGTGGGCGGCGCACACCCCACACCCCAGAACATCTACCCGGGGATGAGAGTGGGCGGCGCACACCCCACACCCCAGAACATCTACCCGGGGATGAGAGTGGGCGGCGCACACCCCACACCCCAGAACATCTACCCGGGGATGAGAGTGGGCGGCGCACACCCCACATTCCAGAACATCTCCCTGGGGATGAGAGTGGGCGGCGCACACCCCACACCCCAGAACATCTACCCGGGGATGAGAGTGGGCGGCGCACACCCCACACCCCAGAACATCTACCCGGGGATGAGAGTGGGCGGCGCACACCCCACACCCCAGAACGTCTACCTGGGGACGAGAGTGGGCGGCGCACACCCCACACCCCAGAACGTCTACCCGGGGATGAGAGTGGGCGGCGCACACCCCACACCCCAGAACATCTACCCGGGGATGAGAGTGGGCGGCGCACACCCCACACCCCAGAACATCTACCCGGGGATGAGAGTGGGCGGCGCACACCCCACACCCCAGAACATCAACCCGGGGATGAGAGTGGGCGGCGCACACCCCACACCCCAGAACATCTACCCGGGGATGAGAGTGGGCGGCGCACACCCCACACCCCAGAACATCTACCCGGGGATGAGAGTGGGCGGCGCACACCCCAGAACATCTCCCTGGGGATGAGAGTAGGCGGCGCACACCCCACACCCCAGAACATCTACCCGGGGATGAGAGTGGGCGGCGCACACCCCACACCCCAGAACATCTGCCTGGGGATGAGAGTGGGCGGCGCACACCCCACACCCCAGAACATCTACCCGGGGATGAGAGAGGGCGGCGCACACCCCACACCCCAGAACATCTGCCTGGGGATGAGAATGAGTGGCGCACACCCCACACCCCAGAACATCTACCCGGGGATGAGAGTGGGCGGCGCACACCCCACACCCCAGAACATCTACCCGGGGATGAGAGTGGGCGGCGCACACCCCACACCCCAGAACATCTACCCGGGGATGAGAGTGGGCGGCGCACACCCCACATTCCAGAACAGGTGCCCTGTGAGACCTTCTGCTGACACTGTGTACCTGATGGCTAGACGCACATTTGGGTCACAACTGCTGAGCCCCAGAAAGGGACGGTCCCTGGGGATCCAGCGCTGGAAGGATCGGGCACCATGAGAGGAGCCCGGGGAGCGTCCCTAGCAGGATCTCGGGTCTGTCTCCTGGCCTTCCTCCCCCCTGACCCAGGGGCAGCCGGCGGGGTGGTCGTGCAGAAGCTTTCTCCCCCGTGAGTGCCCACAGCCCAGACAGGAACACGCTGGCCCGAGAGGTCCTGGACACACCCGAAGGCCTAGGGATCCCTGGCTGGAGTCCACAGGGATGTTCTATCCTTCCGTTCTGAGCACAAAGGGTGCTTAAAACTTTAATGAATTGAACCCTATGAGTAAGGGGTGTTCATCATTTTAATTACCCAGCAGTTTGAAATCAGATATAACAGTCCAATAATGTATCTTTAAGCGAATACAGCCCTGCCCTATAAAAAAAAATCCCTCCCAAACCCATTCTAATAATTTCTATTTATCTTCTCTGACGTTAACGGTTACCCAGGCCAGCCGGCCAACAGACAGCCTTCCCCTCACACGGACTCTCAAGGCAGCACCGTCTAGATCTCACCGTCATTAGTGCCCCCCCTGTGGGCAGAGAGCAAGGCGCTGGCACCGGTCACACTTCACTGCTCATCTCCTGTGACAGAGAGAGATGACGCACTCCAGCCCAGGACGCCCCGCGGAGGGAGGCGGCCGCCGGCCCTGCGCCTGCCGCCGGAACCCAGGTCCGCTCCGTGGGACTCGCGCGCGGCGTGAAGGGGCAGACAAATAGATTTCCCTCGATATTTATAACCAGCATTATTCTTCCTTCCAGAGCGTTCAGTGCAGGTAGCTGTTTTATATGAAATGAACAATCTTTATAGACGTACCAGAGCCATAACAAGCCTGATTTCCAGCGAAGCTGAGGTATATAACTCTTACCGAATTGTCAGGCTACTTGCTCAACAAATCAAGCCTAACTTATGATGTTTGCAGTGTAATTTTTATTCCTGTTTGACTAGCCCACTAGCCGGTGGTAATAGGATGTTAGGAGAGGGCAGTGGGAAGTTGGTGTGTGCAGTGATGGATAGGCCAGGCCTGTGCTGCTCATTTATATCTCCGATTCCAAATCAGTTAAGTTTGGGAAAAATGAAACAAAGTGGCAAGAAAAATGTTTGCAGATTGCAGCCCCGCGCTCCCGCAGATCTGAGTTCAGCCCGCATCTGCGGGGATTGTCTGGAGACATTAAGATATCTAAATGAAAATCAATACTCTATGTGCCAGGCATTTACCACCAGGAACAAGCATCAGGAGACCTGAGCTAATCAGACTTCCAGCTTGTGCCTCAGCCATAGACTCAACCCCAGGGGCGTCCTAATTGCCCAGACTAATCACAGAAGAGTTAAATTTATAACCAAGAAAGACATCTTGTTTTTCTCAGCCATCATCCTGGAGGAGGGAGAAGGTTCACCTGTGAGGTGGGATCCAGATGTACCGTGGGGGCCCGTGCAAGAGAGGAAGTCTCCTCACCTGTCAGCGGGGAGGGACACGGGGTCTGTCGGCCACAGACCCAGAGGCATCCTTTCAGCTCTGGGTGGGAGAGACCCCACCAGCTCTCATGCAACTGCAGACCCCTCGTGGGGAACCTGCCCACGCACCCGTGTCGGTGCCACCAAAGCAGACGGCTGTGTCCGCTGCCTGGCACACACAGGTCCCCACCCTGGTTTTCATTCTAAGGAAGGAGCTCAGGAAAGCCCCGAGCATCCGTGATGTGAGAGATAACTGTGTCTGTGTTTCCCGGAGCTGCACCCGCAGCTTCTGTCCCTCAGAACCTCTGAAGGAGCTAACGTCGCTTGGCGACAGGTACGTCCCTAATACACTGTGCAAACAAGTCACCAATATCGTTCACACTCCAACAAGCTACAAAGTCACACAATAGCTCTTGGACAAGCCCTGCCGCACTGCTGGAGAGCCATAATGCACCAGGGGACTGCATTCCTAATATTTGCATTCGAGATGCCAACTGTGAGCATATTTTGTACTATTTTCAACAAATTACACCAAAATATGCAAAATGTTTATAAGGCTCCATCTTCTATTTTTGGCTGCGGTATATTTGCAACTTAATAGTCCTTCAGAGATTTGTCTCCTCAGGAGAAATAGGAAAATGCAAAAGAGAAAAAGGGAGAGAGAGAAGGAAACAGGAATGAGAACGCTTTGTTCACGCAACAAGTTGAGTTCGGCACATTTTCCGTAAGAGAGTGGAGCCAGCTGTCCCCGGGGACCTTCTTCAACAAGACATTTAATAACATTATTTGGATTCTTTGTGCCCTGGATTTCAGATGTATTTTTAATGCACATGTCTTAAAACAAAACAGCCGTTGTCAAACGCTATATTCTCTCCTCACCAGTTTAAATGGTTCCCTGGACAGCACAAGGGAGCCGGCTGGGGTGGTGGCCAGGAGAGAGGGCCTCGGGCTGCGGCTCCCCAGCGAGGCTCACCCGCTCTCTACCGAGGAACCGCGTCTCTGGTCCTCGTGACGTGGGTGCGGACAGCCCCTGGCCTCTGTGCCGTCGCCTCACACCGGCGACATGTGTGTGGGGGAAGGGCTGATCCGGTGGGCGGGGTCCAGGACACAGGAGCCGGGCGTGAGCCTGGGTTCGGGGAGGGCGACAGTTTCCCGCTGCTGGAGAAGAGCACCACGTCCACAACCTCCCCTCCGGCTCCCGCACTGTAAAAAAATCGTTTCTAATATTCTTTCTATCCGGCCTCAGGTGCCCCCGCTTCTCTCACTGGACCGACCCTTTCTAACAAGACTGAAGCTTCGGCCAAATGTGTCACTTACGCAAAGAAACGGTCAGAGGAGGAGAGAGTTCAGTGAGCAAACCCCCGTTCACAGCAGCCTCCAAACAGTGGGGCGGAAGCACGTGGCGCCCGAATCCTGGCACTCACAGTACGTCCTCAGATGCATCTGTGTGGGGGGGCGAGCAGGGAACACAGTTAGGTTGTATGCAGACTCATGAAGACACTAAAGCAGCGTCAGTGACGTGGAGAGACCAGGGAGGAAATGAGTCTTGGGACACACCAGGTGCCGGACAACAGCCCTCCTCGCACAAGCCCTGGGTCACAGGGGTCAGACCCTCAGCTGCCTCCAGGTCAAAGGTCAGCTGCTCCAGACTCCAAACGCACTTGTCGGCCAGACGGCGCCTAGCAGGAGCACAGGCTTGCTGGGGCAGGTGTGAGACACAGTGCAGGGGACACAAAGACACCTCTGTCTCCAAGCCCCGCCTCCACGGTCCTCAGTCCTCACCTGGCCGCTCCCGGGTCTCAGCAGAAGGAAGCCGCTAAAGGCAGAGGAGCCAGCCTGGGTCACCGGGGGAGGAGCCAGTGGGGCTGCAGAGCTCGGGGAGCCCCACACTAGGGCTTGTCTTATCGGGGGCTTGCCATGTGCTGAGCACCCACCCTGGACTTGTAGGTGTGCTGAGCCCTTCATCCTCACCCTGTGAGGGGCCCACCTTTGTCCCACAGGGGAGGGAGTGTCCGCGGGCCTCAGGGACAAAGGCCATCACAAGGAGTGAGATGCCAGAGACCCAAGATGGGAATCAGACCACGTTTATATTATTCACGGAACGATAGGCGTCATAACGTAATAAATCCACACCAAACAAGCTTTAGAATGGATGCCGAGCCCCAGCCGGGCCTCATTAAGCGAGAGGGAGGCTCCGCTGAAAATGCAATTAAAATAGTCACCAGGTAAACCCGGGGCCACCCAGCGGCGGGTGCATGTGGGTGCTGCCCCCGTCAGATGTGGGGAGAGGAACTGCATTCCAGTACCAACAGCTTCGGCTCCATCTGCCCAGCATCTGAAGTCACACTGCAAACCAGAGGGACAGCCACTCCCAGAGGCTGCTGCCCGGGAGCCTGGCCCTGCCTGCAGACCAGCTGCGCCCGAAACCATCATCCCCAGCCCCAGCCGAGTGGAGTTTCCCGGCACTGTCTCCCACAAGACACAGGGGCCATTTGTACAGTGACCCTGCCCTTGTTTGTGGCTCTGGAGGAAAGGGCGAGAGAGCAGGGGAGGGGGAGAGCTCGTCCTGTGGGCTGAGTCAGGAGGAGGACATGGCTTGTTTAATCCTAATAAATCAGAGTGTCCCCGGGAGGTGGACGCAACAGGGGACGGCGGGGAGCCGAGCTGCACATTGACCCAAGGCAGAGCTTGTGGAGAAATGATGTCCTCTCCGGCGGACTCCTGGAGAGATGGTCTGCATTCCTTCTGACAAATGAGAAGTGTGCTGCATTCGGCCATTCCTCAGAAAATCGGCCTGATTTAGCAGAGTGCGAGTTGCCATTATCTGGCTGCATAAAAAGGCCATTTCAGCAGGGCAGCCTGCAGCACGCTGGCCGTTCCTGAAAAATGACGCCTCGACCGCCACCCAAGCCACTCAGGTCCCGAGGGAGCAGCCTCAGCTGCAGCCTGGAAGACAAGCTGGCCTCCGCGAGCGCGTTCCTGTGCCCTGGGGTCCCCCGGGCCCTCCCCTCCTCTCCAGTAGCCAAACCAAGTCCCCAGTCGGGGCTACCTGTGGGGGTCCCATCCCATGCATCTTGCCTGTCAGGACAGCCAGGGCTCTCACCGTCCCCCCTGGATCACAGAGCGACGATACGGCCGACATGCGACAAGCCCCAAAAGGCGAAACCATCCATTTGCACGAAGTGTCCCTGTTTGAAAACTTTGCCTGCAGAGATGACACCCTGTCACTCCGCTCCCCAGAGACACACTACCTTGTACAAAGTATCTCTAATGAGAGCTACAAATCTCTGTTGCAGACAGCTTACTTTATTGTGTTTGTAAAGACGGGCATGTTTTAAATAGGTTATGGCTCCTGGGACGGACGGCCCCGCCGTGGGGGTAAGGTCATTTGGAAATGTTAATCAAAGTTTTCATAAAATACGACGGCACTCAAAGAGTCATGTTTGGATGTAAAAATAACTATAAAGTCTAATTTGTACCGGCGTGCACACGCAGATTCTGTGTCGAGATACCAGCCCGCCTTCTCCTGCACCGGGGCCACAGCTCCTCCAGCTGTTCCACAGCCGGGCCGGGTCTCCACCCTCCTCCGCCTGGGCTGCTGCGGGCTCGCGGGTTCCAGAAAATTCCCCGCACAGCGAAATCTTGCCCTGCGCTGACCACTGGGCCACGAGCTCACGCTCAGCCTGGAGTCGACGGGCCTGTTGTGGGCAAAGCTGACGTCACACCCCAGACAGAGGGGCCAGACTGTGGGGCGCACGGGGCAGGGCACCCCAGGACTCGGCCTCCTGCCCCAGGGCTCCTGGGCTGGTCCGGGGAGAGCATGCCAACGGGAAATACTCAGGTGTTTCCTATTCAGCACTCTGCTTCCTGTTTGAAGCTGATCGCCCACAGGAAATGTTCCAGGAGCACTTTCCAGGTGATGAGATAACTAATGAGAGCAATTTGCCTCCTGTCTGCCAGATCCCATCGGCTCAACTCTGCCTCGGTGTTCGCGTCAGAGCGCTCGTGACACGTGGGGTCCTCAGGACCCTCGCTGGGAGCAAACTCCCTGCAGACCCTCGGGGAAGAAGCTCCGGGGAAGCTGAGGGTGCTGGAACCTGGGCTCGGGGCCTGAGACACGGAGGGGAGGGCACCAGGCTTGCCACCCCACCACGCTGGCGGAGCCGCTTTCGGGACAGGGTTCCTCCTGGTGCCCCCAGCTCAGGCCACAGCACCACCACCCTTCACTGCCGGGGGCCGCCAGGGACCCTCCCGCCGTGCGGCCCCCCCTCCCACCGCCCCACGCCCCCCGGGCCCGGGACCCTCCTGCTCTCTGCCCCTCAGACCCACTGTCGGTGACGCAGCCTGGGCTGTCAGCCCCTGGTCACCCACAAAGCCCGGCCCTGACCCACCACGTGTCGCCCTGAGCCTCAGAACCTGTTTGAAACATTAGAAAGTATTGTTTTCTCGTCCTTCAGTTCTGCCCTGGGACGGGAGGCGGCGGCCACGGCTCGGAGCCTCAGGGAGGCCTGGGGCCAGGGCACGGAGGGAAGTGAGGGACGAAGTCTGAACTTGACTCCAGTCCTCCCAACCCCAGGTGGGGACATCTCCCAGCCCTCTCAGATGCACGGCCCCCCACCTCCACCCTCCCCGTCCCCCCGAATTTTTCCTCTTGGCACCAGTTCCCTGAGATCTTATGGTTGTATTTGCTCGTTCAGTGTTTCTGGGCCCAGCCCCCACGCTGGCGGGAAAGCTCCCCGAGAGAGGCCTCGCTCTGCCCGGCGCGGGCTCAGTGCCGGAACGGCACCCATCACACGGAGGGCTGGTGGACGTGTGTGAATAGGAAGTGGGTCCTGGGCCAGGGACAGGGCGCTGTCCACTCCAGGCCCTCCAGGCAAAGACTCTGAAGTTCATCACTGGAAGTGCCCCCCCTGCCTCCCTGGGAAGAGTCCGAATTCAAACTCGGAACCTCCCTGCAGACCCCACACCGCAAGACACCACCTGCGGAGACACTCGGGTTCCGTGAGGCAGCTTTACCTGCCCTCGGTCCATAGAAGTCCAGGCTCAGGTCTGATTGACAGACAGACAGACAGCCCAGGGTGCAGAGGTTCTGTCGAAGGGGGTGGAGAACACAGCCCCCTCGGGGCAGTGCCAGGGTCTCAGAGACGGAGACGCCGTCAGGGCCGCTCCAGAGTCCGAACCACCCAGGGCTCCGTTATTCAGCGTCACAGAATAACGGCCCCAAATGTGCACTTGGAACCTGGGACTGGTCACCTTTGTGGCGAGAGAATCCTTTAGGCGGGACGTCACCCTGGGTTGTCCGGGTGGCTCGGACTCACCACTCGAGTTCTTACGAAAGAGAGAGAACCTGTCCCGGCCTGGTCCGCTGGAAGGACAGGAGAGGAAGAGGAGTGGGTCACAAAGCGTGCCGGCTGCGGGCGAGGCCATGAGCTCGGGCTTCCTCTGGAAAGGGACTCACTGAGGACCGGGTGCGACTGCCTTGTGATCACACGCCTTCTGCCCAATGTGACTCTCCTTCATGGGTGGGGTTCCCCAAGAGCACCCCAGTGACCCTCCTACACAAGCATCTCTGACTCTCAGAATCTGTGTCTTGGAAAACCTGGCACAGGACAAGTGCCCCTTTTAAAAGCAGATCTGGCCCGGTCGGTGTGGGCCAGTGGTGAGAGCGTCGGCCTGCAGACCAATGAGTCTCGGGTTCGATTCCGGTCAAGGGCACGTACCTCGGTTGCGGTTTGTCCCCGGCTCTGGTCAGGTCATGCAGGAGGCAACCAGTCGATGTGTCTCTATCACACTGATGTTTCTCTCTGTCTCTCTCTCTCCCTCCCTCCCACTCTATCTGAAAATAAGTAGGAAAACATCCTCAGGTGAGGAATAAAACACACACACACACACACACACACACACACACAAAGCAGATCTGGCCCAGCCGGTGTGGCTCAGTGGTTGAGCGTCGACCCTGCACCAAGAGGTGACCAGTTCGATTCCCGATCAAGGCACATGCCCAGGTTGTGGGCCCGATCCCCAGTGGGGGGCATGCAGGAGGCGGCCAGTCGATGTTCTCTCTCATCGATGTTTCTATCTCTCGCTCCCTCTCCCTTCCTCTCTCTCTAAAATCAATAAAGAAAAAAAAGTTTAAAAAAAGCAGATCTGTTTGGGTTTCCACATGGACACACACACACACCCCTAAACCCAGATCACCTGTTCCTCTGAGGACAAAGACCAAATGTCTTGCCCTGGGCCATGATGCCAATCTCTACTGCAGGTCCCTCCACACAGGTCTTCCCGGAGCCCCTTGGGTCTGACACGCCTCCTCTTCTTGCCCCAGAGTCTCTGCACTCGCTGGTGCCCCTCTCATCCTCAGCCTCCAACCTCCAGACCGACGCCTTCGTCAGAGCAGCCCTTGACCTTCCCTGACCTTGATCAGACTGTTCTGTGACTCGGAGCTCGAGTCTTCCTTCGTGACGCCGATCGGTTTGAACTGTGTGTCTGTGTCAGTACTGGTTTAATGTTATTCTGCTCACTATTATAGCTGCAGCACCTAGCACAATGCCTAAGTCACAACCAACCATAAATCGCTCTTAAATTCAGCCCTGGCCGGTTTGGCTCAGTGGTTAGAGCATTGGCCCGCAGACCAGAGAGTCCCGGTCGGTTCCCGCTAAGGGCACGTACCTCGGTTGCAGTTTGTCCCTGGCCCCAGTTGGGGTCGTGTGGGTGGCAGCCAGTCGATGTGTCTCTCTCACATCGATGAATCTCTCTCTCTTCTCCCCTCTCTCCTTCCCGCTCTATCTGAAGATAAATGCAAAAATGTCCTCGGGTGAGGATAAAAAAAAAATTAAGATGCTCATTCCTCCTTAAACTAGATGCAAACCCCTCAACATATAAATGTAGGTGTTGTTGTTGTTTGGTTTGCTTTTTGTGGTTATTTTTCTTGCCCGGTGACTTAGAAGACAGTCCCAGGACCTGGTACACAGTAGGTGCTCACTAAACAACACCTAAATTTTCATCTGAGGTATTATACTTAGCACACAAGTTGTTCTGTTTGTTTTTTCCTCTTATACTGTGAGCTCCTTGAGAGGGGTCCCCTGTTGTCTCTCCAAGTGAGGAGCTTGGAGAACGTTTACTGAATTAAACCCTCAGGAAGTGAGAATGTAAACATCTGGCTACTTTGAAATGTGTAGATGATTCGACTGCTATTGCCCGTCGGGGGTTTGTGTCCCATGGTGCCATCGTCGTGTGTTGGAGGCCGAGGGGCTGACCAGTGCACCTTCACGAACCCTGGACTCAGGACGGCCAGCTCTGAGGAAGGTGCGCCCCAATGCCTCCAGTGAGCCTCAGACCCTGCAGGCGATGCAGCCCCACAGCGGGGCTGACACCCCACGCGCCCCCCAGCCAGACGCCACCACCCAGCCAGACGCCGCCACCCAGCCAGACACCGCCGCTCAGCCAGACGCCGCACCCAGGACGGCGTCCAGTGCTGCTAAGTATTTGGGTTTTTCAATAGAATCCAGAACTGGATTTTTATGGAACTCTCCTCATTATATGTGTCCTCAATTTTAAAAGAAGAAAGAACACACAAAAAGACATCACGCTATCGGAGCAAAATCTACCCACACAAGAGCTAAGCTCATGGGCTTTGGGGAGAATTCAGCGGAGGTCCGAACACGTGGCCTCTTTGAACTCGGAAGACCGGACAGGGCCCTGGAAACGTCTGTGCCTCGGTCTCCCCGTCTGTCAGATGCATCAATTGGGCCAGACGCTCCAGTTCTCCTATCCTGGGTGTCCTAGATTCTGCTCTCTACCTGACCATTCTCTCGCCCAAAATAATCATATTGATTCACAATTCCAAGCCAGCGACCAGAAAGGTATTTTGCCGGAATTTCCATGTCTCTGAAAAGCTAATTACAAAAACGGGGGAAATGGGCGGCGTGCGCATAGTCACGTCTCATTCCATTTATTCTGCGTGATTACCAATCCTTTGCTCATATAATTTTCACCCCGGGGTCCGCATTTTCCTCTAGTGACCCCAAACCCAGAAGCCCACCGGGACTCAGAGGCCTCGACCCCGTGACTGTCGCTATGTTCAGACAAGCTCTGTGAGCAGAGTGCACTGTCCGAGGGGGGCTGCAGGCCCGTCCCTCGAAGGAGACACGCTCCCAGAGCCGCAGATGCCCCTGCTCCACTGGGACACACGAGCACCCGTGAGGAGCTGCAGGGAGTGCAGCTGCCATCAGGGTGGCCGCCTGCTGTGGGCTGGAAGCTGGCGTGTTCACGAGGAAACGGCCAGCTCCCTCCACGGATCTCAGCACACCCCGCCGGGCACGCACGCGACCCGCCGCCCCGCCACCTCCCCGCGCAGAGCCCAGCCTCCGGTCGTGGAACCTCACCTCCAGTTACTCCAAACACATTCAGGAAACAGGTCCCCAAAGAAGCAAACGAGGAAAGCTACAGGAAATGCTCACACATTCACCATGAAACACCCACCCAAAGGACACACTCGGTGATCCCGCCAATGATGGCCCAACCCCTGATGGCTCACAGCCGACAAACAGCCGCAGCCCCCAATCCATTTTTATTGTATTCAGGCTGCAGTGTTGTATTTCCTGCCTCCCCTTAGCACCACACATACAGTGTACTTGAAAACAAAAATCTATAATATTGATCCCGCAATGTCACCACAATTATTCTTTTGAAACAGCCATTGAAAACAAATTACATCTGCACAGCCTTTTCATCCGCTGCCAGTGAGCAGTGCTCACCGTGGCCTCCAGTGCGGCGGTGTCAGCTCTGTCACCCCGACAGGGGAGGGGCGCTGCTGGGACCGGATCCCAGGACCCTTTCAGGAGGTCACGGGGTCTGCCTGCGGTGCGGGGAGGGGTCTGGTCTGCACAGGGGACAGCTGTGGGGCCCCAGGAAGTTCCAGCTCCATAAACCAGAGGAGTGGTTGGGCTGACGAAATTGACAAAGATTTAACCAAAGCCTCGTTTTTTGGATACTCGGTTTAAAATCTAATAACAAGCCCGGCCGGTGTGGCTCAGTGGTTGAGCATCGACCCTGCACCACTGGTTCGGTTCCCGGTCAGGGCACATGCCCAGGTTGTGGGCCCAATCCCCAGTGGGGGGCATGCAGGAGGCGGCCAGTTGATGTTCTCTCTCATCAATGTTTATCTCTCTCTCTCCCTCTCCCTTCCTCTCTCTCTAAAATCGAAAAAGAAAAACAATCTAATGACAAGTATGATTGGAAGAAGCGTGGTCTTCTCCTGATGGCACGAAATTCTGTGGACAGATCGACGCGTGCTTCTCAGAGCAGGGCTGTTTAAGCCGGAGAGGTGCCCCCAGGCCCAGCTCCCTGCGGCTCCGATTCCAGCAGACGCCAGGATGACCCTCCCGAAGAGGCCGGCTGTCCTCGTTCCCAGCAAGCTGCATTGCAGAAGCCTGCAGGGGGAGCAGAGCCCTCAGGTCACCTGCCATCCGCCACAGAGCTGAGGCCTGTTCCTACCCGGGGTCCCAGCCCCGGCCGCATCTGCCATGCACCCGCCAGTTGCCCTGGGGACGTCTGCCGTGGGGGCTGGCCTGTTTGTTTTCGATTGTCATACTTGGGAAATTTCTCCCTGAGCAGTAATTAAATCGCATGCTGCTGAGCGGTGGGCAAGGGAAATTCTTTTGTTAAGGTTTGACCACACAAGTCACCATGGTGGTTCTCACAGGCGGGAAGTGATAACTTTGGAGCATTAAAAAAAACCGATAGCCTTGTTGACATGGACATGGGAACCTAACCCCTGAAGCCTCCTGGTATGACGCATTGATTTTCCTGTCCGTGTACACTTCCAATGCCATCCATTCTGCACGGTCGGGACTCAGAGGGACAGAGAGAAGAAAAAAATCTGTTCTCTCTGCTGCTCCTCCAGGCAAAGTTGAGAAATAAATCCTACGTTCTGAGGGATGATTTGTTCAAGAGAATATGATTGCATTAAAAGGGGGGCAAACACTTTGTTTTCCTGATCCCGTGCAACCTGTAGCTGCTGGCTGTCACGCAAAATCTCGGCACCATTGATGTGGCCTAGAAGGTGTGGACGGCGGGGTGGGGGAGGGGACCTCAGAACTGGGGAGTTTATTTTTCTCCAAGTAATATCACAGAGCTGCCCAAGAATGGCTCGCGTGACCCCTTCAGTCCCTGTTCTTCCTCACATCCTCCACACGGTTACATTGTTACCATTCTTCGGTGGGAGGGCTCCTTAGAGGATCGCTAGGCTCCTGCTGCTTTCTGTCCTCTTTTCCACAGAAGACACTGGCCAGCTGACTCATTCTGCAGGGTCTGCCTGAGAGTCCCCTCAGGGGGGACACCAGGCTGTCCTGACCCACTGTCCCACATGCAGGGGGCAGTACATGGCTCTCCCCAGCCTCCAGCCCCTCCTCCCCTTCTCCTGTGCACCCTGGGTCTTCATTCAGAAACCCCTCCCGGCTCCTGGCTGTGACAGGCAGAGCCTCTGGGTGACAGAGAGAGAGGCCAGGCTGTGGGGGACTTTGCTGAGACACCGCAGGGGGTGTTGTGTAGCCCGGCTCACGTGCTCAGTACTTTCTGAGTATTTAGCTCTTTTAGTTCCGAATAAAGGGAGCCTGGGAGCCGGTCAGGAGGCAGGCGGGGAAGGCGATGGCGGGCTGCGGATCTGCAGGGCTGCTCTGCAGAGGACCACATACATCATTCCTGGTGCAGAGGAATATTGAGCTACTTCAGTGACGCCAGAACGAAAGACTGAAATCGCGCAATTTCCCTGACCTAGACAGAACTCCGGGCCGAATGCAGAAACAGAAAACGCTCACGCGAAGGGCCTTACGAGGCCTGTCTGTGTGAACACGGGGTCCCAGATCCCAGAGCGTGGACTCACACCCACACGCTTGGAACAGGCATCCACGCGGTCACCGTACACTCCTGCCCGTGGCTCGGTCTTGCTGGACCCATAGAAGTGCCCTTCAATTAGGTCGGTGTGGATGTGTCTGTATATTTATTATTAAAATACTTACTGTTCTGCCTTTTGAAGTAGATGGACAAATGATTTAGGGGTGGAAACAGATGAGAAACAAAATTAATGCAAATAATGTGTTGATTTTTTTTTAGCTTGATTGGCCAAGCCAATGGAAAATTCTGGAAAACGTATACAATTATTTTAACTGTCACAGGCTGGCAATTGTAATTGACATGATTTGTACGAGATGCAGTGTAATAACTGAATATATTAAAAAAAAATCTCATGCCTTGATTACCAGGAGAACATTACCAGTGCCACAATATTATTAACAACACAATTATCGTGGCATCCCTAGGATACGCTGTTAGCACTTCAATGCATTAGTGAACCTTTGCTAACGAAGAAAAAATTAAAGTACAGCAAATTTCAAAGCACCAGTTGTACCCAATATCATTAAAAATTTATAAAACTTCCCCCGAACATGACAAGTGTTTGGTTTAAATGAAGATCAGCCACAAGGAGAAAGCAGAATCCGTGTTCCTCTTTGTCTCGTTCCTCACCCCATCTCCTTCTCCAGGCCTCCCCCGCCGGCACGCCTCAGCCCAGCTGAAATATGTAACCATTACAGACTGACAGCTTGACACACAGCGACCCGTCAGAACATTCATCTCGCAATGTTTTATTTTAGTGAGAAGCCAAACTGCAGAAAAAATAAGCAAGTTGTTTCAAGGCTTGGAAGAAGATCAAACATTTCTGGCATCCCCACTTACCAGACCTTTGATTTACAATGGGCTTGTCAGGGCCCGAGGAGACAGCGTGGGCTGAAAACCCCAGAGGCCCCTCCGTGCCCCCGCCCACGCCACGGCCCCCACGACAGCATCCCTTTGTTCTGGGAACCAGCAGGCCAGGCCGAAGCACAGGACCTGCGAGAGGCCAGGCAGCCTGCGAAAGCTGGTCCGGCCCCGTGAGTTCCCGTTCGCCGAGGTGCAAACAGAGAGAGAGAGAAAGGGGGCCGTGGAGAGAGGATGCAGGCTGTTCCTTCCAAAAAACTTATCTTTCCCCAGAAAAAAAACATCCCCAGCGATTGCTACCACCAGTGAGCCTCTCAACCTGATCCAAATGGAAATACTCAGCTTAAGGGGGAAATGAATTGGATCGCAAGAGCAGGTGTTTAAAATATGTTCGCCGCATTACGATTTTTGCTAGTAATTACAACTATGAAAATGGCTGGGAATATATTGTTTCGATTTGTATGGAGAACAGTTGCGGAGGGAACAGCAGCGGGGTCTGTGCCTGGCTCTGGACAGTAATTCCTTAACCCTACGTGGCGGCCCGGGGCTCGCTGGAGCGAATTATGAATACATATGTTTGCAGAGCCTGAGTAGTAAATTTGGGTTTTGTGCATCCATAACAATGCAATCTGACATGTGTGATTTATGCAATATTAAGTTAATACAGTATTATGAAATTAGCTTAATGTACTAAAGCTGTAATTTTATCGTGAAAAACAATGGGACCAGACGTAAACAATATCAACACCCGCATTTCATGAAAGCTGAACCGGTCCACTCCCAGTGTGTCTGGAGAGCCGCAGATTTACCTGCCTGGATGGGCTCAGGGCTCAGGGGAGTTTCAGACCCACAGGACAGTATCCTCTGCTCAACGGCCCCAGCTGCTCACTCTGGACGCCAAGCAGGATGCGGCCGCCAAAGGCGCCAGCCGGAGAGCCCACCCCACCCTGCCCCTCGGGGACGCCGCCAGAAAGGATCTGGAGCTCCTCAGACTGGAGAGGCCGCGGCTGAGGGCCTCTCGGGCTGCGCGCTTCACCCTGGAAGTCACCTCTGCAGAGAGAGGGCCTGTGCCGGGTGCAATCCTGGAGACCGGGGTGCGGAGCCCAGACCGCATGGAACTCTGCAGCCAAGCAAATCTTGCTGATTCAAAAGAACAGATTTAGCAGTGTCGTCCTGGGAGAGGGGCAGCCTCAGAGGCTGTGACATGAAAAGGAACCAGAAACCTTGGGTTCTCTGAGGACAGCCATCCTCACGCCAGCCCGAGAGCCACGGGAGGTGGGGACAGAGTGGTGGGCTCCCCCAGAGGCTTCCGTCAGGGACAGCTCGCGGAGTGGACAGGCCTGAAGGTCCCCACTATCCCCTGACCGACCCCCACCGCCTTCCCAGAGCTGAGGATCGCTGGGCTGAGCAGCAGGAATGGAGACAGAGGAGCAGTGACTCCCGACCAGAGAGACGCCTGAAATGCCATGTCCCCGGGAGGAGGGAGGAGGACACCCTTGGGAAAGCGTGACATGGTCTCTCTGCTTTCTGCTGGGATGGCTGGGAAGGCCGGGAGCACAGTGAGCAGATCCACCTGGAACCCGACGAGGCCTTTGGGGGTGTCTGCTCCCTGGCCCCAGCGTGGGCCCCTCGGTGGGCGTCAGGGTGGTGACCCCAAAACACACTTCCCCAGAGCCTCGAGGCGATCGAATTAGAGACCCAGACTTGGATTGATTGTGGCCCAGCGGGCCTGCTCATCACGGTCGACTCAGCGCTACAAGGTTTAGGATGAAATACAGACCAGACACCCTCCAGGGCGAGAGGAACAGCCTCCCGTGTGGTTCCTGCCAGTTTGCTGAATATTAAAGCTGTTTGGTAAAGGACAGGTTCCAAGGGACATGCCCCACGTGCCTGGGAGGCGGTCTCCTGTCACGCCGACGGGCAATCTGTGGACAGACCAGACGCCAGGTCCCCACGGCCGCACGCGGAGCGGCGGCCGGGCGCACAGGAATGAGCGTGGGGACACGTGCTCCGTCCACGTGCTGGGTCTCTGTGGCCCTTTCCTCTCGAGATTCCCGATGGTGGCTTCACGTGGTGATCAGGATTATTTCATTGATCTAACATGTCACAGGGTCTTCATATGCCTGCAGTAAAAATAAAAGCACCCTCCTTAAAATAAATGAGAAACGTATGTCGAAGTTAGAGATGACACAGTTGCCCGAGTCCACGCGGGGAAATCAGTCGGCGGACCCCGCAGAGGCGTCTGGCTGTTTTCTGGTGGTTCGCCGGCTTGTACGTTCGAGCTGCCCTGCCTTTGTCACAGGAGCCAGAGAACCGGGAGCTGGAAGCCAATACGAAGGCTTTATTCCATCAGGCAAGTTTCCAGTCCCCTTTGCACTGTGCGCTCGGAACCCAGACTCAGTCGGTGCCGTGCTGCGGCCGGCCACAGGGCCCGGGGGCTTCGCCTACGCTGACAATGGTCATGCTGCCCGGCACGAGGGTGAACCGGGCTCGGAGTTGGGAAACTGCTCCTGCCTGTCCTGCTGGAGAGAGCGCCGTGTCTGGTGCCACGTGTTCCCTTAAGGGGACCGCCAGGCATTGCTCCTACCAGGGGTGACATTGGAGGAAGCCACCCTCTTCTCTCCAAAACGATTGATCTCCAGAAATAGCACCTCCCTCCACGAGAAAACAAGGTGCTCTGCCCCCAAGGTGGCTCCGTCTGCTCAGAGCCACACAAACCAGACAGGGACGTGTGTGGCTCCCTGTGGCCACGTGTCCTCGTCCACCCCACGGGGCCGATGGTTCCCCTCCGTGGAGGGAGTGACGTGTGGGCTGCTTACTTGATTCTCAAAGATAAACAACAGGTTAAAAACATTTCTTAAATGTTTAAATATGTACCTGTCTGCGCCAAGCTCAATTTTTTATTTTTAGTCATCTCCTTAAAACAGGAAATAGCCATTATCTTAACGGTCATTTTTGTTCTGCATCACAAATTTAAAATTTTTAACTTGAATGAAAGGGGATATGAACAGACCCCGACCCACTGGGTCATAGTTCGAGGTTTTTTAAATTCAATGTCACGCAGCAAAACAAAAGAAAATCGCTCAGTGAAAACTATACACATCACACAGTAAAAAGATGGGCTTTCTGCATTCTTTTGAGTCCAATAAAACTTTCAAAATAAAATCAGATGATGGGCCTTGATCTCGAAAAGGCAGTTTTTTAATGAACTTTTTCAAAACCAGTCAGTCCTCACCTTCCGGCCTCGGTCACACAGCATCACACAGCCCTTGCTGATCCCACGGGAAGAGTTAGTCACTTAACCCCACAGCGACAGTTCTGCAGAAGAGAATTTTTCCTTAAACCTGTCCCTCCACGGAACTACCGGGTTTACCTGTTCTAATACCAGCCGAGCAACACCTGTGCCTCGGAGGGGAGAAGCAAGAGGAAGAAATTCGGGAAGGTAGGCGAGCTGTCCCCGACCCAGCCGGAGTCCCTTTCCAGCCCATGGGGACTCCGTGCTTGGCCCACTTAACACATTAGGTATAAACAAATGAACCTCCTGGCCCGTTCCCTCTGAATTCCTCCTTGATCTCCGAGTGGTTTTCCATCAGGACGAACCTTTTCCTTTCCCTATGCACCAGCAAACATACTGATACAATTTAAAGGTCATGTTCTTTTCAAACTGACAGAGCCCTCCAAAGTTTTGACGAGAGGCCCTCCCAGCCTCACACCCTACAGGCGGAAAGGAATTAAGTTAAGCATCACTTGGTGGGAGCTCAATCATGTGAGCTGATTAGAAAATGCACCCGGAGAGGGGCCTCGGCCAGGTGACTGCAGCTCATGTCTAAAGGAGATGTCAGCCTGCGAGGCAGGGAGCCCCCGCCACCGGGGTGGGACCACGAAGGGTCAATGATGATAGAATTACCCTCCCACAGGGTACTTCCAGATCCCCAAAGAACCCCACGTAATTAGCCTCCCTTTTGTATTCACAGGCAGCTCAACCGTACCCCAAACCCAAGACTGAATTAACAGCCTCATCTCCCAGCCTCAAAAGAATGTTTGCTTGGTAACAAAGTATCTCTGAGAGGACAGCTCCTGTGCAGCCAGCACGGTGCACAGACCTCAGCCCGACAGGCAGCTCGGGACTGTCTTCTTTCTTATCTGCTTGGAACAAAACGGGGACAGTGATAGGGCGCCGTGCCTTGGTCAGATGTTGTCCACTGGGACCCCATCATGACGCTGAACCTTCTTCTGCTGTTATCATTGTTATTATTATTATTATTTCACTTTTTTTGCTTTGATTACTTTGTTCTTCAGCCAAAACCTGCCCAGGTCCAATGAGTCACGACAGGGCTCGATGGCTGCGAGGCACGAGTGCTCTCTGTCCCAGGTCTGCACACAAAGACGAAGCCAGGCACGGGGGGGGACAGTGTGGCTTCCCTCCGAGACCCTTCCCCCTGGTCATCTCAGGGTCTTTCTCTACAAGGGGGGGCTCTCTGTGACTCCGGACTTTATCTTCAGGGGGGAAGTCCCACCAAGAACTGAACGGTGTAGCCCAGAACAAGAAGTTGTTCTGCTGTGATCGCACCAGCGCCCTCAGAGTCAGCCCGAGCGTTAGCCTTTCGCTGGAATGGCTTCCCTGCGATGGTTCCCTCCGGCTTTAATTGACTGATGCGCGTAACCCACACCGTGGTGTCTGGGGCTTGATCCTGGAATTCAGTCGTCAAGGTTTTCCTTGTCACTCGTCCTGCCTGGACGTCAGGTCACCCCGCCCCTCCCTGCAGACGCTCACCTGTCCTTCCTGCCGTAGCCCCGAGATGCGTGTGCACCGCGCTGTGGGTGCGTGTCCCCCCGTGGACACAGAGCAGGTGGTTGTTAAATTCAAACCCGGGTTGAAGGGTGCACAGCAGGGTCGTCGTGGGAAACGTGTTCAGAAAAAAAGGAAAGAGCAGTGATGTTCTCACACAGATCACACCTCGTGCTCTTAAAACTTGGCTATCGGGACATTTCCTGCTGGAACTTCGCACAGTCTGATTGTGTGTGCGGGACAGGGAGACAATTAAACGCAAATCAAATACTCGATCGGCCTCTATTGATCAACCTTTGCTGCCAAGCACTGCAGCTATTGGCCGGAGATACGGCGGTGAGATGCTGTCCCTTCAGGAGAGGGGAGCGCTGCGGCCGTCCTGAAGGTCTGCAGTTGACAGAAACCAGTGAGCAGCCATGAGCATCCAGAGCAAAGGTGCAAAGATTGGGCCCGTTTCCAGCTGGTCCCTTCCCGAAACAGCCCACATCGGGCGGCCACCCCAGTCTCTGAGATCATGCCGGCATTTGTCCTCCTGGGAGACAGACCTCCCCGCGACGCTGTGGGCGATGCACACTTGCAATCCCTCCCCCATTTCTGGAGGAGGGGGCTTCCAAATCTGCACCCTGCTCACCATTGCAGGGAAGGGAGTCCAAGGCCTGGGAGGACCTGAGGCTCTTTCCCTCATCTGCACCTCTGTTCCTGGAAGAAGTTTAAGAATGTTTTATAAACGCTTAAAATAAGTTGTTCAGCCCTGGCCGGTTTGGCTCAGTGGTTAGAGCGTCGGCCTGCGGACCAGAGAGTCCCGGGTTCGGTTCCCGCTAAGGGTACGTACCTCAGTTGTAGTTTGTCCCCGGCTCCGGTTGGGGTCGTGTGGGTGGCAGCCACTCAATGTGTCTCTCACATCGATGTGTCTCTCTTCCCCCATCTCTCCCTCCCGCTCTATCTGAAGATAAATGCAAAAATGTCCTCGGGTGAGGATAAAAAAATAAAAATAAATAAAAAATAAAGACATTTAAAATGCATCTTCATTTATGAAAGAAAGAAAGAAAGAAAGAAAGAAAGAAAGAAAGAAAGAAAGAAAGAAAGAAAGAAAGAAAGAAAGAAAGAAAGAAAGAAAGAAAGAAAGAAATGATCATCACTTAAAGATGGAACTCCCAAGGACCCCGGGAGGCTGGGATTTCACGGACACGAGTGCTGGAAAGGGCAGCCCCGCCCGTGTCCGTCCTGCAGTCACGTCCCCCGGTGCTGCTCCCGCCAAACACCAGGGCCAGACAACCACTCGGCCCCCGTCTCTCATGCTGGGGCCACAGCTGACTTCTGGGAAGAGGCTTTGCTCCTTTTCCTACTTTTTACAACTTTAAAAAAAAAATTTTTTTTTTCTTTATTGATTTCAGAGAGAGGAAGGGAGAGGGAGAGAGAGATGGAAACATCGATGAGAGAGAACATCGATTGGCTGCCTCCTGCATGCCCCCCACTGGGGATCAGGCCCACAGCCTGGGCATGTGCCCTGACCAGGAATTGAACCAGTGACCTCTTGGTGCAGGGTCGATGCTCAACCACTGAGCCACACCAGCCGGGCTAACTTAAATTCTGTGTAGCTTCTGGATCCCTAAAGAGACTGAATTCTCTGTCCAAGGCGTCTCTCCTCTCGACTTGCCGCACGGAAGCCTCGCCCCTCTGGAGCGCCTGTTAGAGAGAGACTTCGATGGGAAAGGGGCAATGGTTTTGAATTTCATTCCGTGGCCAACTTCCTTCTTACAGATACAGCAGGTTCGTTGGCTAAGACGTGGCATCTATGAGCACAGACGCCTTTGAAGAGGCATGATCAGAGTCAGAGCTCTGAAAACCGTGACTTGTTTTTAGAAGGTGCTGGTGACTTCCAAGTCTACAGTCTGTGAGCGACTGTTTTACCACAGTCGCCGTCGGAACACGGGAGCCAAGGCTGCACCTGGAGGGCGCAGGGTGAATCGTCGACGCTGACACGGGCCCGGCGGCCCTGACCGCGGGCAGGAGAGCAGGAGAGCCGCCGTCGCCTCCCTCAGCCTCTGCGCCTACAAGGTGAGCGTTAATTTGAAAGTCAAAGTCCTTTTTGCAAGAGAACTGACATTCTGAGATAAAGTTCAGACTTAATATACCAAGTCACGGTGATACTGTGTGTTGACAGGATAAGCTGTCTTTAATATTTCTGCTTTAAAAATTACCAACAATTGTTAAAGTTCAGATCAGAACATGTTAGATAAAGCTCGTCTCCTCTTCCGAGTCGTGACTTGCAGGTGGCGGGGTCCCCCAGCCACCCTCCTCATTCCACTGGGACACCTATGGACATGGAGCCAGCAAAACCCAGGCGCACACCTGTGTCCCCAGGCCTCTCGTGCCCAGAGCCAGAAGGAGACAGGGCTCGTGGCTGGACCCTGTTGTCACCCTCCAGTCTGAAAGCCCGGATGTCTCCCGGGAAATGCGTCCTTGTCCTGGCTGTGCGGTTGACACGCCACCGTCGATACTTCCATGGACGGCATGCATCCCTGGGGGTGCAGAATGCCCTCCGCCCTGCTCCAGGACGCACCGCACAGTCTCGGACGGCCGCAGAGCCGACCTCCAGCCAGCGTGGCGCCAAGGGCAGATTTCCCGTGCCCCGAGACTCCGGGACAGGAAGCCCCTTCCGAGGAGGAAGTGCTCAGGATGCAGAGAAGGACGAAAGACGTCCTGAGAGAAGCCACGGCTCTGTGTTGAGGCTGCCGAGGACCCACGAGTCAGAAGAGGGGTGTCCTTATGTGAGGAGTGGGGACCCTGGGGCATCCGAGGAGAAGTTCACAGCTGTTGGGTCATGAGTCTGCAAATCCTTACACCTCTCAGCTCCCCTGAGAAAGTTTTAAACACGAGACATTTGAGCTCAAATTGAACCACTTACTTTTTGGTGAGGTTGGGCAAATGACATGACCTCGCAGGGGCCCACTGCCCTGGTCTAAAATGCTGTAGGCCAAGGAGAGAATCAGACAAGGTGGGTGTGCGCCTCCCTTGGGTGCTCAGCCGTCCAGCCCTTGGCTTGCGCCCGGAGCTACCCGTGTGCCTTCTCCCAAACCGCTCCGTGCGTCTCTTTCTGTGCCCATCCATTGGAAGCCCATCCCAGGTCTGAAGGGTGAGCCCCCTGGACAACTGTGAAGGTTGGGAGCCCTCTGCCCTCTGTCCCCTGACCTCTCTGCCCCGTGCCCCCTCTCTCTTCCCCCATTTCGTTCCCGTTCCAGGGAGTGCGTGTCGGAGCCTCACAGCATCAGCATCACGATACGCTGACATTTGGGGCCACGGAACGTCGGAGATCTGGACACTCAGGACACAGACGGCTTCGTGTGGTTGCTCTTCTCCTGAAAGGAATTGGAAAAGGGACATGGGCTGTAGAAAGAACATTCCAGAACCACGTTGTCCAAGTCTCTGCAGAACCCCCCGGCGGCTCCCAGCACCCTGGCCACGGGGGGCGGACTCTGGAGGTCGGGAGCGTCCCCGGGAAGCAGAAGATGAAGTGATTGTGTTTTGTTTCCATTGATAACGATGTCAGCCTCAGTGATGGGCTCATCACAGCAAACCTGGGACATGTTAATGGCTCACTCATTGAATTTGGAAACAGGACGGAGAGTTTTGAAAGGCCCTGTAAATAGTGGACGCATGGGACTCCACAGTGAACGCCGTCAGCACCAAGCAGAAAGACGGAATTCAACGCGCCTGGCTGCGGTCCCCTCTTCCCGCCTCCAGACCCTGACCTGTGCTGGGAGGAGGTTTTATCATCCCTGAGCTCGCGGGGGCCAAGGAGAAAGATCAGAGCCGTAGGAATTCCCGAGAGTGAAAGCAGCCCAGATGAAATGCAGTCTTTCATTTTTTATTCCAAGCCAGCAAGGTAAGAGGAGCTGCTGACCATCCTGTCCCAAGCAGAGACCCCTCCCCTCACCAGCACGATGCACGGTGACACCCATCCCGTCAGCGGCCCCCCCAGAAGGGAGCCCCGGCCAACACCTGCAGGTCGTCCAGCTCAGGCCTGAATAGGAAATCTAGACATCGTTCGTCAAGTGAATCCTCACCCTCTCCTGTCTCCACCTGTTTCCTCCACCCCACGCTCTCCTATTGACCCGATTCGGCCCCTTCCAGAAAATCCTTGCTCGTCACCTTATTCACTCCGCGCATACACAACCTCAGACAAAGCACATACTTATGCATACACAGAGACACACACAAACGCCGTGCAAACACGCAGCACATTCCTGGGGGGAGGGGAGAGGGGCCAGACTTCGCAAATAAAGCATCCAGTGAAATCTGAATTTCAGATCAACAACAAATTCTGTTAAAACTATTTTAAGGTATTTATCGTGTGTCTGAAATGCAAATGCACTGAGCGTCTCTTACGCCCAGGTGGTATTACTCCTCTGTGAGATCCAGTCTTGGGAGTCGGACACGCGTCTCTCTCCGCAGCCGGCGGGCCTCTCCGCGTCAGCAGGCAAAGCCCGTCCTCGTTGACGGATGCATCCCCCTGCACGCGCAGGTGTCCTCTCTACGGGGGGTGACCTGTCGCCACAGTGCTGCTTAGCAAACACCCACCCCAACAAAGGGAAGAGAAGACAGCGTGACTGGCTGTGTCCTGTCTCCGCGGCAAAGGTGGACCGGAAGTCCACAGCAGGGGAGCATGTCACTGCGCCGCAGACCCTGACACTCTGGTCACAGCAGGCAGCCGGGTGGGAGGAGAGACAGCGAAAAGAACGGCGACACACTGTGTCCAACGAGGACGAGGCACCGAGGTGCCTCAGGCGGGCTCCGAATGAGTCCGCGCACAGAAACCCAGACCAGCGCCTTTGCCAACCCCACACGGACGTACCATCGTGCACAGCCCCTCCTCGTCAATCACACCTTTAACGCCACCCTTCCTGCTGAAAACACAAAAATAAAAACCACGCAGCGGCTTGGTTGACAGCAACAGCATCAGCCTCATTTTACCAACCATTTAACTCCCTCTAAGGACCCCGCTCAGAGACCCGGGCACATTGATGGGAGCCGTACAAAGGTCAGTGATTTGGAGGCTCTTTCCGACAATTTGCCAGGATTTTGGCATTTGTAAGCATCCATAGGACAGCTCTCTAGCAAGCTGACCTTGACAGTGAATGGGATAAATAAACCTTCAATTTACCCCCTCCAGCTCTCCACAAGCCCAGCCGGTCCCCACGGAGCCTTCACCTGTCCACACCGTTCAACTGCCTGCAACTTCCAACTGACGAACATCCACAGCCCGGCAGCCCAGTGACAAACACCATCTAACAGATAAGGCTTCTGAAAAGTCAAAGCCAATCCCGGTTCCCTTGAAAATTTAATGCCGGCCCATCTTCGCCCATCATTCTTCCGACTGTTGCACGTGTCCCGAGAGGCGCTCGGAGCTAAAGCCCTGCTCCGTAACAGGTAATGACGTGGCATTTAATGATACTGTCCAAAGTGATCCCGGGCTTTGGGAAGTAATGTGCACTCATGTACCAGATAAGCAGCGCCAAACGCACTGAGCCGCGTATCTCTCACGGACCTGTCACCAGATACAATGTGACACATCCCGGGCCATCGTACCTGCCGCTCGTCCGACCCCACCGCCAGACAGACACATGTTTTCAGAACAGGGCTCCCAAGCATTCGGGGAATTCAGGCGAAAGGTAGGAGGTACCGCATCCATAATTAAGTATTCACGGCCTCTTTAATACTTCAGCGCGCTGGGGTCCGCCACTAAAATCTGCGAATTATACCTCATTGAAAAATGTCCTTAATCGACTCTGACATGTTTTATTGGAGGCAGAAAAAATGTTTCAGCATGATAGATAAGGTTAAAAATGTTACCACTCTGATCATTTACTCCAGTGCCTGGCAAAACCCTCCAAAGCCGAAACCATTTACATCATTCATCGGATGCAACAGGAAAAAAAAAAAAAAAAGAAAAGCCCTTATCTGACAGCCCGTTTTAGCTGATGGGACAACGTGCACATTTTCAATTCTCTGACAAAGTTACGTTGTTTATGTAGATAAGGGGGAAACAACTGTAACATTTCTGCTGCATGAGGACTGGAAACAATGTTTCAGCTGTAGTGTATCCACAGACTCCAGGAGCCACATCCGGCTTCAGGCTGGTGGAGCTTCGCTGCCCTCCTGGGAGCGGCTGGGGGTCCCCACACAGCCCCCGCGCCCCACGGGGTGTGTCTGTGATGACTGACAGGTGCATTTGCCCCAGAAGTCCCGATGGAACACTGCCAACCTTGCAGAAGCCGGTTTGTCACGGAACCACGGGTCCTGCTTTTTCCTCTGTGCTGCGGCCGGTACAGGGACCCTCTGGGGACATCAAACTCCTGGGCTCCACATCCCAACATGGGATAGGTCTCACGTCATCATGTCGCTGAACCTGGGTGCGTCTTGGTACAAACACTGCCACCTCTCCACCAGGCATCCGTCCACATAGCAGCTCCTTGCAGACTCACACGCCTGTTTTCCCGAGCAGACGGCCTTCCCCGTAACAGCGGCAAGGGTCCCCAGCACGGCACAGTGAGGCAGCAGCGAGCCTGAGTCCCGACCTCCGTGGGCACATGGGAAAACGTCGGGCCTGCAGCTCAGCAGCTGTGGGTCTGGGGCCAGGAGGAAGCCCTTCCTTGGCCTCGGGGAAAGGGAACACTGCTGAGCACCCCCATGTCTTGGTAACTAACGGGTGCTGGCAATGGGTGCTGAGAGGGAACTCTGACCAGTGAGGGCAGGCTCAGCCGGCCACTCGGAAACGTGTCACCAACAGTCCGTGGTCTTTTCTACTCTAAGTCTCTGTGAGGCCCGTCGCAGACAGGATTGTTCTCCAGACAGACTCCTTTCCTGAGGGACGAAGGTCATCTCGAACCCGGCAGCCGCACCTGCTCAGTCCCCGTCTGGGGAAGGCAGCTCGGCAGCAGGTGTCCTGAGGCATGGCCCCGTCGGACGGAGCCAGGAGCCCCAGAAAACGGTTCTAGAACAGCCAGTGCGACTGGACAGTGAGCAGTAGGGAGACTGAGGCCGGAACTAACGACTCGAGAACTAAAATGTTGCTTTTTTCCAAGTCCATGTCCCAGGCAACCCATGAATGTCCTTCATCCTGGACCCCAGGGGCCAGAGCCGCGTGGGGCCGGGCTCGCAGGCGTGCTCCCCGACCCGTCGTCTGAAATGTTCGATTCTTGGCTGCAGAGGGTTCACTGACGAGGCTTCTCGTGGAGACGGGGGAACTCATGGGCAGCTGACCACCAGGCTAAGGAGACTGACGGGTGCGCGTGACGGAGACCCTGGGCTGGGTCCTGGGACAGAAAAGGGGAGCTAGCGGGCATGCCGGTGCTGAGCTCGGCACCGTGGTGATGACACCTGTGTTCTGGGCAGGGAGCTGCTGGTGTTGGGGACACGGGTGAAGCCGCAGGGCGGAGTTCCATTTTATCTTTGCAGCTTTTCTGTAAATCTGAAAGCATTAAAAAAAAAAGGAGGGAGTTTGATAAAAGTGAAAAGCAGAACTAAATCGAGAGGGCTGTGTGGAGCTGATGCCTGACCTACGTCCCTCCCGGTTTCGGTGCCCAGAGCCTGGGCCCTTTGAAGGGGGCACCTCTGTCAGGGTGTTGGTGCCGGATCTCACCCTCCCCCGAGGCCGGAGCTGTGCCTGGCCTTTCCCACCCCACCCCCCCCAGCCCTGACCCAGGGCTCAGTACAGGGCCTCGACTCTGAGGACTTCTGCTGAATGACAAGTCCCTCTGGCCCCGCCCCAGGGTGCTCACCTGCCATGCCCCTCGCCACTGGCTAGTCAGCACCTGGGACAGTTTTCATCAAACACTGATGGTCACGGGGGAGAGAGGGGGGGACAGAGGGGTGGGAGAGGGACCCTTGTGGGGACAGTGTGAGGACAGCAATGGAAGGGGTGTGCCCGGGGTGGACAGTGTCCTGTGTGGCTGCAGCTGAGGCAGCTGGGTGCTGGGAGAACGCGTCCCTGCTGCCCCGAGAGGAGGGTGGACAGTCACAGACGCAGGCACACGGCTCTGGGAGGCGGGCATCACCCAGCAGCCACTGACTCAGGGACATCCCGGGTCACAGCCCCGGGATCACCCTGCATGGGAGTGTGGGCACTGAAGGGCCCATATTCTCAAAGGCGAGCCGAGGGCTTGCTGTCCTCACCCATAGACTGGGACAGCAACGCCAGTGCCCACCTGGCAGAGATGCCTGAGGCGCAGGTGAGCAGGGTGCCAGCTGCGGCTCACGGACCCTGGTGTGTGGTCGGCACCCTGAGTGCCACCCGCGTATCCTGGCAGGACAGAGGAGGGGTCTGGGGACAAAGCCAGAACCAGGCGCGGGGCAGAGGTGGCTGGACAGGCGGGGCCAGAGCCCAGGGAGCCTGCTGAGCGGGAGCGACCGCAGAGGGGCCGCTTCTCGGAGGAGAGCAGTTCTGGGAGGGATGACGTCACGGTGGTCCTGGGTGCACAGGAGCCCCTCCCACACCCCCACCCCACAGGACTTCCCACCTTTCTACCACACAGACCGGCCATTCATGGATCCTGTGCTGTGTTTTATTTCAGAAATGGAGTAATAAAATGAGTGTATCTTTCTGGTTATTAATTTTCTGACTTCTTTTTTTTTTTTTTTTTTTTTTTTTTTTGCTTATTTATCTAAATGGAACATGTTTTCTGCCCCTGGCCGGTTTGGCTCAGCGGTTAGAGCGTCGGCCTGCGGACCAGAGAGTCCCAGGTTCGGTTCCCGCTAAGGGCACGTACCTCGGTTGCAGTTTGTCCCCGGCCCCGGTTGGGGTCGTGTGGGTGGCAGCCACTCGATGTGTCTCTCTCACATCGATGTTTCTCTCTCTCTCTTCCTCCCGCTCTATCTGAAGATAAATGCAAAAATGTCCTCGGGCGAGGATAAAAAATAATAATAAATGGAAGATGTTTTAGCTCCCAGCCGGCTGCATGAAGTGTGAGGAACAGTTGGGAGCCGAGCTCCCTGTGCGGCTGAGGGGGGAGGGGCCGCGTCCAGCCCACGTGTGCACGACCTGCACCCCCCCATGTCCGTCCTCCCCCACGGCGTGCGCTCCAGCCCAGGTGGGGGGCAGCCCCCCAAGCATGTCCTTCCCTGCCTTTTCCAAGTTCCTCACCGGAGGAGTGTGTCCAGTGCCTGCAGACGGGCAGCATCGCCCCCGACTTCCCCCGCCTTCCCACTGGCCCCACATCGGGCTCAGCTGCAGGACCTGTGGCCACCCCCGGCCACCCACCCTCTGACGTGCCCGCTCCCCGACGTCCCTTCCTCTGCTTCTCCAGGCCCTCGCCGGCCCCACAGCCGCAGTGTCGTCCGACAGCAGGTGCACCGCAGTCCTCGGGGCCCCTCAGAGCCCCCAGCGCACAGAACGGAAAGCCTGGCCCACCGGCCCTTCACGGGCAGCTCGCCGCCACCCCTGCCTGGCCGCCTGCACCCGCCTGGCGCCGCATCCGCCTGGCCCGCACCCAGGCTCAGGCCCCGCACCCAGGCTCAGGCCACGCAGGCCCTCCCTCAGGTCTGCGGGTTCTTTTCCAGGGAAAAATGTATGTCCTCCCCTGTGGCCTGTTCGTCCTGCACTGTGCGGAAAGGGTGCCTTTTATAAGAAGTGCTGTTGGGACAAATGGACAGGTGTTTGGAAACAGACACGAGTTTTAGCTCCCGTTTGACTCTGCCTCTCTGCAGACTTCAGTATCAGTCTCTCCCACAGAGCTCTGCGGCTCAGGGACGCGGGCCCTCCGCTCGGCTCCACTCCGCCCCGACTGCGAGCTTCACGACGCGTGTGATCACGCTCACGTATCTCGTTAGTGTATCTGCTTCCTTTTCGTCCTGTTCCCACCTAGAACGCAAACTCCGTGGAGGCAGCAGCCCACCCGCCGGGCACCCCGGTGCTCACACCACCTGGCCCGGAGCAGGGTGTGAGCGCCCAGTGTCACCGGCGAGAGGGTGAATGACGCGAACTCGGGTTTGTGAAACACACGCCCACGGTATGATCTGAGATGGAGAGGGTGCGAGGGAGACTCTCATCACCCTGTGTCCTAGAGTCTGTTCTGAAGGGATAATAATTAAAACGGTGGCATTTCCAATAAAGAGTGAAAACATGAATCCACGGAACAGAATATAAAGTCAAGTGAGCAAACGTATCACTCAGTGATCCAAACACCTGCTTTCCTAATCAGCAGGACAAGAAGGGATTGTTTCAAAAGTCGTCATGGGACAATTCGCTAACGACATGGAGGAAGAAATAAGCCGGAGTCCTACAGCATCGCAGGGAAATGAAGAAATTGGAAAGAACTACAAATCTGAGTAGAAAATTAAGCCATACTGTTACAGAATAAAATCTGTTAATTACAATGTAATCTTGGAATGAATGAATCCTAAGTATGACACTAGAGAAGGCACCGATGTATTTGACCATGTAAACATGAAAAAGCCCAAAAACAACTTAAAAACAGTTGTTGTAGCAGCAGACCTCCAGCCACGAGGGAGAAGACAGGTCCGCGACCTTCACCCACGGAACAAGTGCGGGACTCAGGCAACTGGGCGACAGCGCCCACAGCAAACATTCCGGGACCCTGGAACCGCAGCGACAGCCAAGGGCGGATTGGCCGTGTTTACTCGTGAAAATCTGCTAGAACTTGGAGTGAGAGCAGCGGCAATCGGGGGCCTTTCGTCCCAGGGCCGCCCTGACCCACCGCCTGCTCGGCTGGCACCCTCGTTTTGTCGGGGTCAAGTTGGCTGTGCAATACACCGTTTCCACCGCGAAGGGGCTGACCCGCTTTGGGAGGAGAGGAACACCTGCCACGGCGGTGCTGTCGTTGCAAGTTGCAAACTCGAGCCCGGCCAGTGTGGCTCCATGGTTGAGCGTCGACCCTGCACCAAGAGGTCGCCTGTTCGATTCCCGGTCAGGGCACATGCCCAGGTTGTGGGCCCGATCCCCAGTGGGGGGCGTGCAGGGGGCGGCCAATCGATGTTTCTATCTCTCTCTCTCTCTCACTTCCTCTCTCTTTAAAATCAATAAAGGAAAAAAAAATTTTTTAAGTTCCGATAGCTTTAAATAAAAATGTATAGCAATAGCCCTGGCCGGTTTGGCTCAGTGGTTAGAGTGTCGGCCCACGGACCAAAGAGTCTCGGGTTCGATTCCGGTTAAGGGCACATACCTCGGTTGCGGTTCAGTCCCCGGCCCTGGTCGGGGTCATGTGGGAGGCAGCCAGTCGATGTGTCTCTCTCACATCGATGTCTCTCTCTCTCTCTCTCTCTCCCCCCCCCCATCTCTCACTCTGTACGAAAATGAACGGAAAAATGTCCTTGGGTGAGGATTTAAAAAAACTGTATAGCGATATGTGTGGTAAAATGTTATATCGTTCACATATAATCAGTCTCTACAAATCGAGTGGACAGTTGTCGGGGAGAAAAACACCCGTTCAGAGACTAGGAACCCAGGTGTTCAATGGACACTTTGAAATAGTCGAGCTCAGAAACCAAGGAAAGCGGTTCAGTTGTGCGTCAGACATGCCCAAAATAAGGGAACTTCCATTCAACAGGCAACTGCTAACCATTAAAATGACGTTATAAATAACATGTATGACCAGGAATTATGACATAGTAAGTGCATAACACAGGTTGTAAAACTGTTTGAATACTGGGGGGAAGCCCTTACTGTATTAAATTGAAGGTTCGTGTTACGCAACTGAATATAAATTGCGATTCGTTTTAAAAAGAAATCTATCTGTGGATATGCATGTGTGTCTCTGGAAGAAACAATGCATAGATTTCAAAAGGTCGCGTTTTCACCTCAGTGCTGAGATTACAGATGATTTTAATTTCGTCATTTTCCTTATGTATGTGTTCTAAATTTTTCACAGTGCGCGTATATTAGTTATGAATGTGGGAAAAGGACGTTGTTTTTTAACGAGAGGCCGAGAGTCATGAGACATCGGCGTGACGCAGTGAGGACCCGAGCTGGGGACAGTGTCCCCATTGCTCCTCCCTCAGCACTTAGCTCGTGTCGGCAGGGATGGTTTTGTTAAATAAATAAGACAGATCGACACCTAACCTGTCGAGCAGCTGAAACGAGAGCCTCCATGGAGCCCAGCTGCCCTCACGCCAGGAAGCAGGTCGAGGGGATGTGAGGGCAGACGGCACTGTGCCTGTGGGTGCGGTCAGTCAGCGTCACAGCCCAACGCCCAGAACAAGGATAGTTTGGAGGCACCTGGTTTAAAAATAAATAAAATCTGCCCTGGCCGGTTTGGCTCAGCTGATGGAGCGTCGGCCCTCGGACCAGAGAGTCCCGGGTTCGGTTCCCGCTAAGGGCACGTACCTCGGTTGCAGTTTGTCCCCGGCCCCGGTTGGGGTCGTGTGGGTGGCAGCCACTCGATGTGTCTCTCTCACGTCGATGTTTCTCTCTCTCTCTCCCTCCCACTCTGTCTGAAGATAAATGTAAAAATGTCCTCGGGCGAGGATAAAAAAAAGGAAAACCTCCAGATATTTTTGTTGTTGTCATTACTTTGGGCCCTGATTTGATTATTTTTTATTTTAATTCCATGTCACTATTAGCACCAGGACATGGACAGAGACTGCTGTCTGAGCCCCCTGAACAGGTAGGGACACCGCTGAAGCCCCAAGCGCACAGCACACTGGTCAGGAGGGACGCTGTCGGGCGGGGTTGACAAGTCCTCACTTCCCTTTCCCTCCGAGGCTCCGATGGGTAATTACTGCACCCCTAAGGTGAGTCAGGGTCCCAGGGTCTCTGCATCTCACACCCACCCAGCAAGCACCCATCCTCAGCTGTTTCTCTGTCTTCCGCAGTCGCTTCCTGATGAGAGAGGGAGGCAGCCAGCTGCTCCCTGGAGGCCTCCCCTCCCCCACAGCACATCCCTGAAACCTAGAGAGTGACCGTGTGTCCGGTTCAAGAAGTCCCAGAAAGCCCTGAATTTGTCCCCAGGGTGTTTTTCATTCTGATTTCTGAAGGCGCACATTTGGTTTTCCCCGTCGGTGCCCCTGTGGCCCTGAGTGACGCTGGGTGCTCTGATGCCCACCGCCCCCGTGAGGAAGCCTCGGGTGAGGCTTTGCTTCCACGCCACGACCTGTACCCTTCTGGTCCTTGCAGCATCCCGGGTGAGGCGGCCAGAGCTCCATGGCGGGACTCCGTTTCACCAACGCAGCGCATGACCTGCCGGAGGGCCCCCGAGCCCAGACAGCCAGCCGTCCTTGTTTGTCCCTGTGTTATCCTGTTGCAGACTTAGCACTCACATTGTCCTGCTGGAAAACAGTCTCTGATGCTGGGCTCTGCCAGGCTATTAGGCAGAGCTGGTGACGGACCTCACGTGGCCAGAGCACGTGGCAGTAAAGTGTTGGGACTCAGGGCGGCCCAGCCGTCCGCAGAGGGAGAAGGCACTGACCACGGTAGGGACACCCACTGCAGGCGTCTGGTCACCGCCCGGGTCTGATGTCACCCCAACTCAGCTGCAGTGAAGTGATCTTGTAGCCCTGACAGCATTTTCTTTGCACCAAAGGAAGTGAGTTATAATCACGAGCCCTTTGGACAGTGTCTTCCTGTCGGAGGAAGCCACACTCCCATCATCTAATTGGCAAAGCCTCCCCGTCGCCCCGCCTGGCTCCATTGTGTTTCGCGTATATTGTCACCACTCAGGCAGTGATAGATACGGCTGTTAATACCTGCCGGGTTGCATCTCGTAAAGGCCTGTGGACGCACTTACGATCCCGGCATCGCTTTCCTACCCCGCGCCTCGTAATGGAATGTGTGCTGTGGACACACGTGTTAGACAGGCGTTGATGCTAAAAGCTGGTTCTATACAACCTCATAAAAAGGCTGCCACATCCAAGGCCAGAGTTAACACCTGGCCGGTGCTACAACCACTTAAGAGATGGAAGGGACGGGTGTAAGGTTGACGCCGTCAAGCTGCCTTTCCTCGCCACCTCTGTCCACAGGACAGAGCCAGGCGGAGAGGGGAGCAGACAGACAGCGGCGCCCACTGTGGGTGAAGTCCTCACCCAGCGTTGCCACCGCTCACCCTGGCGAGTGCTGAGAATGCAGACAGACGAACACAATGATGGAGGGCTCTCGGGGTACCCTCTGTGGCCTCTAGAAGCAAAAGAGAATGGTCCTGTTAGGGACAGATGATGTTCCCGAAGTCACCTGTCCACCTCGCACCCTGGGCCAGGTCAGCAGGGCCGAGGGCTGCAGGTCGGTGCAGAAAGGAGCCATAACAGCCGTGTGGAGGTGGAGAGCGTGGTCGCCCCGTGGCGGGCTCCTCAGCAGACTTCCCAGGGCCAAACCCTGGCTCTGCCATGACCTTGCCGTATGACCTTGGCCGAGTCAGTCACCCTCTCCAAGTCCCACTTCCCTCACTGTGACGAGGGGCTCAGCCACAACCCCTGCCTCCTGGGGTTCTGTGAGGGTCTGAGCAGTGAGTCCATGCAAATTCGCACATCGATTCCCAAAAGGGACTGGCTGAGATGCATCCACCACATTGTCAGAGCAGAGAATACATTCTGCGTGAACCTGAACTGCGGTTTCCGAAACTCCATTCCAGGGAGCGGTCAGGAGGTGAGCAGATGCTCCATAAGAGGAACAAAAGTCACCCGGTCAGCCCTGGCCGCTGTGGCTCAGCGGTGAGAGCGTCGGCCCGTGCACCAGTGAGTCGCAGGCTCGATTCCGGTCAAGGGCACGCACCTCGGATGCGATTCGTCCCCGGGGCTGGTTGGGTCGTGCGTCGGCAGCCAGTCCACGTGCCCTTTTCACGTCGCTGTTTCTCTCTCCCTCCTTCTCTATCTGAACAAAAGTGGAAAAATGTCCTCGGGTGAGGATAAAAAAAAAAAATTACCTGGTCAGCTAAGGGAAGTAGACCAAGTTGACCTGGTCTCTGCTTCTCTTCGGCTTTAAGAGGTTTATGAGGTTGTGAGGCTCTCACAACTGACCAGGATTCCACCCACACAATCTGGACGCGATGAGCCACACAGGTCTGAAGACGAAGCCCACAGCCTCAAGACGTTTCTGTGACTGTACCTGAGGCAGCAACGGGAGCAGGCTCTGGAGGGAGGGCCCAGCGAGCAAGTCCTGCTTCGACCAAGGAGCAGGCTCCCCAGGAGGCCGGAGGCAAAGAAAACGCCTTCAAAGACGCTGAGGGGTTCACGTGAGGAAGGCAAGCGGTGGGGACCGACATTTGTTTTGACCTCTCCGGGGGAGCGCGAGTTTGGAGGAAACAGTAGCCGGTGATGATGTTTAAAAGCAGAAGACAAGCTGTGGGTTTTCCAATACGGCTGCAGAACTACATCTCATGCCTAGGCAGACGCCTCGCGCTCGGTCGCGACACATCTCCCAGAACCCCTGCGGAGATCCCAGGGCCTGGGGCTTCCTTGCAATGACCGAGCACCCTCAGGCCTCGAACATCAGCTGGTCTTTCATAGGTGAACCCTACAATGGTGCCCGTGAAAGGGAAGCAGCTGGGCCCACAGGCCGCCTCCTTCCCCCTTCCAGGGAACAGCTTCTTACCACACGGGGCCAAACCCCACCCCCGGCCCCGTGACCGCCACGTAAAGCTCAGAATGATTTCTGGCCATTCTGACATCCACTTACTTTCAAAGCCTAAAATCACCCAGCCCCAAGGTGTTTACTCAAAGGGGGCGTATTCCTAAATGCCTAAAAATGCTTGTGACAATAATAGCTTCATTTCACGAAGGGTATGAATAAGATGCTATTTTATGGGGCCCGTCGACTCGCCGTCTTAAAGCCTCTTGTCTAACAAAACGGCACCGCGCACTCGGCGGGTACACCGTGCTGTGTCAGTAACGTACACCAACCTTTAAGACGATGTTGGAAATGTTAAAGACAGATGCAGGCTGACAGCCTTCCTGTCTGGGCAGCTCTGGTGCCTTCCCGACGCCACCTCCCAAGTCCACCTGTCGGAGTTACGAACGTGCCGGGGGCCGGCTGGCAGGGGAAGCCCCTCACAGCTCCACGAAGCCGGGACCGTTGTTTCACCCCCCACGTTCTAGCTGATGAGAAGGACACATCCTGATGACACCCAACACCCAGTGTCTCCCCAGACGAAACCAATAAGACCCTACGGGGGCCTTTTCTTCACAGAGACACATCTGGAGAGGAGCCTGCAGCCGATTAAGACATTTCCCAAGCATTTGCTAACCTACTTACAGACATCATTGCTCCCCTGGGCCCTGGGACCCCTCCACCCTCCTGAACGGAGAGCTGAATAGGTAAATGGGTTATATCAGGCCAGGAAATCAATGTGTATACTGTGTTCTCAGCCACAGACGAGCAAGTCGAAGCCATTTTATTACAGCTCCTGGAGCCGTATTGATCAGCTGTGACTGCCGGGCGGCGGCCGGCAAGCCGATGAGGCCGCGTCCCTCTGTCCATCCAGCCACCTCTTCCCCGGCGGTGTTCAGAGAGTAAGTGTTTGCACATTGGATTAATTTAATGTTTGCCTAATCAAAACTGACTGCCTTGGAACTTAACTGCTATTAATTACTAAGAGAATCCAGAACTAATCCCCTAACACGGCGAGGCTAGGGAGAAGCAGCATGCTGGGGCCGCTGGGGGGGCTGCCTGTCACGCCTCGCGACGGGCCTGTCCTCCCTGCCGCCCCCACCGCCCGAGAGCCCGCTGGCTCCTCGCCGCTGCTCTTGGAGGCAGGACGTGTGCGCGTTTGGGGAGCAGCCGCTGTGACGCCAGGCCCCGTGTCTAGCCGTGTCCGTCACTTCCTTCTGGGGGCTGGGGGGCTGGTCCAGGCAGCAATGCACCTGGCTGTCAGTCCAGCGAGTGATGAGGACACTCTCCCTCGAGAGCTCCTCAAAGACAGGACGGTCCCTCACCAGCCTGTAACCGTCCCAGCACCGAGCACCGTGCCTGGCACACAGCGGGCATCAAGGTGCTTGCTGATGTGAATTTGGGTGGACACAACGCACCCCAAGGGGCTGGTTCACAAAGCCCTGTGCTGTGCTGACGCCTCCCTCAAATCCTCACCTTCCCTGCTCCCGGAAAGACAGGAAGGTGTCCTTGGAACCCAGACGCGGTGCCTGCTTTGCTTATGGGCTGATCACCCCCACAGGAGAGACCGGAGGGGTCTGTCTGCTCCCAGTCTACTCCTCGGCTTTGCCACAGGGTAACCACGGACCAGTAACACCCCCGGGGCTCAGCCAGAGGCCAGGGAGAGCCAGGGAGAGGCTGCTGATGCCAAAATGTGTGCTTCCCCCACGGCGCCAGGAGTTTTCACTAAAAGTGCACCTGCCTCTCTCTTGGCCTCACCATCCGCAGGGAGGGGCCCCCCGGCCCAGCCCTCGGTGCCTGTGGACAGAAAGCTGGCTCCTCGCGGAGCACCTTCCCTCTGCCGGACGGCTGGTCCGAGGCTCCACCCTCCTCTGTGCCCTGCTCACCCAGGGCTGGCGGCAGGTGTTCCAGGGTCACAGATTCAAAGGCCTACAGGGACACAGCGGGAAAGGTGACTGACCAGTCAGACCAGATGTCGTAACGGAGCGAGAGCTCGGTCCTCCGTGAGGGGCAGTGACCTGGTCCCCCAGACCCGGCTCAGTCTGGACAAAGAATTTCAGTTCTGTGTGACGTCATGCAGTGCGGACTGCCGTGTGACGTTAACTGGAGTGCGGAAACCTAGCAACCGATTAAATTTTAGACACCTGCCAGAATGGCCGCCATCGACAAATCATCAAGCAAGTGCTGGCAAGGGTGTGGAGAAAGGGGACTCTAGTACACTGCTGGTGGGAATGCAGACTGGTGCAGCCACTGTGGAAAACACTGTGGTGTTACCTCAAAAAATTAAAAATGTATCTGCCATTTGACCCAGTGATCCCACTTCTAGGAATATGTCCTAAGAAGCCTGAAACACCAATCAGAAAGAATATATGTACCCCCATGCTCATAGCAGCACTATTTACAATAGCTAAGATCTGGAAACAGCCCAAGTGTCCATCAGTGGACGAATGGATAAAAAAGCTGTGGTACATATACACAATGGAGTACTATGCAGCTGTAAGAAAGAAAGATCTCTTATCCTTTGAGACGACGTGGAGGGACCTGGAGAGTATTATGCTAAGCGAAACAAGCCAAGCAGGGAAAGACAAATATCACACGATCTCACTTATTTGTGGAATATAATGAACAAAATAAGCTCATGAACAAAACAGACCCAGAGACATAGAAGTAGGGAACAGACTGACAAACCTCAGGAGGGGGTGAGGGGGAGGGAAGAGATAAACCAAAGAATTTATATGCATGTATGCATAACCAATAGACACAGACAACAATGCTGGGGGGTAGTGGGCAGGATGGGGAGGAGGGGGGTCTGGGGGAGAAAGGAGAAACATCTGCAACAAAAATAAATTAATAAAAATTGGAGAAAAAATAAATGAATAAAACCTACAACACAGCCCTGGCCGGGCAGCTCAGCCGGTGGGAGCATTGTCCCAGTATGCCAAGATTTCGGGTCTGATCCTGGTCGGGGCTCATGCAGGCTCAGCCAGCGAATGCACATGTGGGTGGAATGACAGGTCAGTGCTTCTCTCTCGCTCTAAAAATCAGTCAATAAATAAAAAAAATTAAAAAATCTACCATGCAATTCAAATAAAGTCGATAGTTCAGTTAACGTATTAACGACGTCAGTCCCCGGCGTTAACCGTGTGGTGGCAGGAGACACTGACTTCGGGGGACGATCGCAGGAACACACAAGGCTGTGTCCGCCGCTCTTGGTGAATCTTAATATTTCCACGTAAAATGTTAGACACGTGCAGAGGACAGGCTGAACTGCAGCCCTCAAGGAGCCACAGGTTTTTCCTGTAAATTTACTGACAACCCTTGATCAGGTCCGATCAGCTGGCGGCCGCCATGCCTCCCGGGCGGTGGGATAAGGACCCAAAGGCCTGGCCTCTGAACTGAGTTGACCCTTGGGGGCACCTGTCCCTGTCGGTGACGCCTGCCTGAACTCCTGCCCGGGAAGCCTGTTCCGAGTTCCGACGTCCAGTCACATTGCGCACAAATACTCTTGTTTGATGGATAGAGCCCCTGCGTGGTAAATTACGCTGGCCAGATTAACTGTGCAAAGAACACGTCTCAAAACAATGAATTCAGTTCGGGCTAAGGAGGAACAAGTGCCCTTTCTTTCATTTCTAAATTGCACTTTCCATCATAAATATTGAAAATTATGTTTCTGATCACCGCTGTCGCCGTGTGAGTGGTGGCACGTGAGCCCCAAGAACGCACAGGCTTTTAGGGAGGAGAACGGGGGCCCCTGGAACACTCAGACCACTTTGAGTTTTAACAGGCTTGTTCCCTGCCCACAGCCGTGCCGAACCACAGCCCCCTGCAGCTTGCAAGGCAGCATCGGTGGCCCTGTTTGCACATTGGGTGTCAAACATGTGAGACTGTCACTCTGGGCACCTCGTCTGGTATGGGGAGTTGTGCAGGGTTTCACAGTAGGCCCGGTACAGTCGTGACCCCAGAGACCCAGGCAGGCAAGTGGCCTGCCTTCTGCATGGTAGACCCCTAGGACACCTGAGCTATAAGCAAATGATTTTCCTTAATACAAAATATGGGCTGGCAAGCTCATGTCCCTCTCAAATAACAACGATGGCCAAGACTCTGGGGACGGACTGAGCCTTCAGAGAAAGAGGAAACAACAGCTCGACCTCGCGAGCATCAGGAGAGAGTCGGAGCCGCCCCAGGGGTGCAGAAGGGAGGGGTGGGGGACATCACGGGGGGGAAAGGGTGTCGGGCAGATGCCGAGCGAGTCTAGTCGCAGGTATTTGGGAGTTACCGTGAACACAGAGCTTGCCTGCAAAGAAGAAACAAGTACCCGCTTCGTGCAATGAAACCTGTCCTTCAAGACGTGCACCCAGCGTCCCTGGGGACAGCCCACATAGGTGGCATTCTTCTCTGGATCCTCACACATTTCAGCCATGTGGAGGGGCCATGAGCTCCTCACTGCCATCCCGGCTGCACTGACCTCTCCGTCTGTGCTGGGTGCCGCTGAACCAACACAGAACCGAGCGTGGTGAAGCCACACGGGACGGTCTCGGGGCGAACAGATAAAGCTGGAGTGTGCTCCTTGTCACCCTGCCCCCCAAATCCCCATCGCCACCCAGGGCGCGTCCCTGCCATTGCGAAGGATACAGTGTCCAGCCCCACACATGGTCATCTCTGTACACAGTGTCCCTTGGCCATCACGGTTCTAGAGCACGTGCCACGCGTGTTCTGCTGAGAGCACATGCCAGGGAGTGATGTCACAGGCAGGCAGGAGCTGGCAGATACATTCCCCAGCCGTCCCCCCTCAGCTGGAAGGACTCGGGCTGTTGTAACTCACCCCGAGATCTCCCAGCCTGTTCATTCACGCCCTGTGTCACCTTTCTCCCTCCCCCCTTCCAGCCGCAGATCCAAAGACCTCTGTCAGTGAGAGTTCTCCAGAGAAGCAGGCCATGCCGGTGATCGGCTCACACATCAGCGGAGCCTGACAAGTTCGAAGTCGGCAGGGTGGCCTGCAGTCCGGAGGCCAGGGAAGAGCCAAGGTTGCAGCTCAAGGTCAAAGGCTGTGTGCTGGCAGAAGTCCCTCTCACCTGGAGGATGGCTTTGATTCTATTCAGACCTTCACCTGATTAGACGAGACCCACCCCCCTTCGGGAGGGCAATCTGCGTTCCTCAAAGTCCTCCTGTTTCAACGCTAGTCTCATCCAAAAACACCCGCACAGAAACAGCTAAAATAACGTTTGCCCAAATATCCAGGTACTGTGGCCCAGCCAAGGGGACACATACAATGAACCAACACACCTCCGTGCCCACCCCTACCTACCAGGGTGTCCTGCTGACCACACTCAGACAACAGACTGTACTCCAACTCTTGTAACAGGGTTGGTCTCTGGAGGAATCCAGCTTAAAGACACTGTATATTTAGAAAACAAATGCAGCCCAGCCAGTGTGTCTCAGTGGTTGAGCGTCGACCCAAGCACCTGGAGGTCACCAATTCGATTCCCGGTCAGGGCACATGCCCAGGTTGTGGGCCCAATCCCCAGTGGGGGGCACGCAGGAGGCGGCCAATCGATGTTCTCTCTCACCGATGTTGCTCTCTCTCTCTCTCCCTCTCCCTTCCTCTCTCTCTAAAATCAATAAACAAAACCGAAAACAGTTTCTACACCTTTCTCCAAGGGCTTAGAATATATTCACAAAACAAAATGCGTTTTTTGACATTCCTGAAAATACAGGATCACGTGCTGTGTGGCAAGACGAGAGCAAGACTCACTGAAGCCACAGTCACGACCGAAGGCAGTGTGGTCGTCTCTGAAAATGGCCACGGGACTCGTGTTCCTCGTGTCGAGGGCCCGGGCAGCCAGGGCCACGCCCCAGACCGGCGGACTGGAGACCACCTCCTCCGCTCCGATTTCATTAGCAGAGATCAGGTTAATGAAACGTTTAAAAGTGGGCGGCCTTCCCCTGAGATTGATGGTGAGCCGGGATGGCAGCCGACACTCTGGCTTCTCCTGCTCCCTCTGGCATCTCCCTCCCTGGTCCCTGGCGTCTGCCAATGAGAGACCTCTGAGACGACATCCCGCCGCTGAAATTGCGCGCACAGGGATCTCCGCAGTCGGAGAAGACTGGTAAGCTTCCTCGTGTAACCCTCTTCCGTTCGTGAGAAATGTGAACAGCGCCCCTTCGTCTGGCCCAAAGGATGCCGTTCCCAGCAGCTGCCGGGGACACCAGCCTGGGTGTCGCTCTTCCTGGGGTTCTCTGGGGGGTGACCCCAGGAAGGCATCCCTCAACTCAAAGCGAGAAGCCCGGGGCCACAGACCAGGCTCACTGCGTCACGGACAGGACGCTCAGGACACGTGGCAGCTGGTTCTGTCCGGAGGAATGTTTTCCCACATAACCAAGCAAAGCTGGACCCACTGAGCACAGTGTCAAAGGTCAGTGCTTGAGGAGACCAGCTCTGGCGTGGGGGGCAGGCTCCCTGCAGCTGCGGCGGGGACCCCTGGGGGCTGGGGGCTGCTGTGAGAATGAGGAGCTGGCAAATCCCACTGAGACATGAGAGAGTGCACCCACGAGGTGAGCTAGGGGCCACCATGGACCTGAGGCCCAAGGGGCCACCCTGCCCGGTCCCTCACCTGCACCGCAAAGCTTCGTGGGCTGGGCTCAACACTCTCCAGAGAGTCAGCATGGAAACCAAAAACCAAAAAGAGAATTCTTTGCGGACGACAGAGTAAACACGAATGATGCATCTGTTACTTACATCTACAGGTTAACTTTAGGAGCTGGTATTAATTGAAAGATTTGGAAAATAACAGCCTGGGTACGAACCGAGCTCCCTCATCAGCCAACCGGAGGCTGTGGGCCCCTCCCGGAGCTGCTCGACCTGGACGGCGGAGTGGGGGCCCCAGCCCGGTCCCAAGTCCCTGCTCCCGCCCTCAGGCCTCAGTGTCAGAGCTGCTGCCCGGCGTGTCCGCCTCGGGGGGCAGTCCACACCACACATTCCTGGTTCTCTCCTCTCACTCGTGTTTCTCTAAGGGAATGACACTTTTCTGGAAATGAAGTAGATTGTGTCTGAAGGGGCTGGTGCAGAAGGGAGAGAACATTCCTCTCGCCGCCCATTTCACAGTCAGGACACACTTCCCTCTCGGGGAGCCGTCCACCTGCTGGTGAGCGACGCCCCGGACAGCCCGCTGCCCTCATTCCCTTTACTCTGGGGCCCTGGCCTCTCCTGTCCCAGTCTCTTCTCTCCTGCTGCTTTTCCCTCCGAAATGCAAAGGCCTGAGGTGCTTTTCTCTTGCACCTGGCGTGGCCGACCCTCCTGTTAACCTGGACTGGGGCTTCCAGGACCTGGGCAGTCCTTGCCTCTGGTAAGTCCACAGTGACATCTCGGTTTAAGTCTCCAGACGTGACACACCCAGCCCAGCCCCGTGGCTGCGTGGTGGCCGACCCACCGTGCCCCGGCCTGGGAAACGTCCTCCAGGCTCCTGAGCAGAGGCGAGGCCGCGCCGGGCTGTGGAGACGGAACCGCCTCGCCCGGGCTTGAGTGACAGCCACGGGGCCGAGGGGCGGGCCCTCCACGGAGGCCTTGCCAGCGGTTCCGTGGTTTCCAGGGTCGGCCCAGTGCCGGCCGCGCCCGGACGCGCCCATGTCTCCCGCACCTGCAGCGCCCTGTCCCGGGCTTACGTCGTGAGCACAGTCCCACTGTCATCCTTGCGTTTTATTAAATCTGCAGGAACGGTCCGAGGCATCGGCGGTGTACCCCGACCTTCACAGGCCTGCAGGAAAACTCTGCTTTGGCTTTTGTCCCCTCGATGGCCCTGAGAGACAACACACTCACAGCCGTTATTTATTATTTATTTTTATCCTCCTGCGAGGACACTTTTGCACTCATCTTCAGATAGAGCGGGAGGGAGAGAGGGAGGAAGAGAGAGAGAGAAACATCGATGTGAGAGAGACACATCGACTGGCTGCCACCCACACGACCCCAACGGGGGCTGGGGACAAACTGCCACCGAGATACGTGCCCTTAGCGGGAACCGAACCCGGGACTCTCTGGTCCACGGGCCGACGCTCTAACCACTGAGCCAAACTGGCCAGGGCTATGCTCACAACCTTTTAAATCCCAGACTATCACACTGACCCCCTAACACCGGCATGTACCCCGCCATCGCCTGAACTCCTAGGGGGGCCTGGGACACCCCACGGGACATTACGTGTGTGCATTGGACTTAAATCCCTGCTGGGAATTTCCTTTGTTTGAAACTGATGTCAGCTGGATACCTGAGTTCAGTCACTAACTCCAGGTCCAAATTAGGCTTTTCACACCTGGAAGGGTCAGGCTGGAAGGCGGGGAATGAGACTGGAAGCGGGGGAGGAGAGACCACGGACTGTCACGGCCCGAGGAACCCCGTGGTTGTGGGTCGGGCGTCACGCCCTTCACCCTAGCACAGTATGCCCACAGGCCTCACAACCAGCACCCCGGGCCCCCAGCCTCTCTCGCCCGAGCACACAGTACAAGCAGACTCAGCCTGTCCCGGCTCGTCCAGATCTCATCCGGAGGCTGTTCCCAATCACCGCCCACCTGCTGCTGGGGCCCAGCCCCACCCCTTGTCCTGTCCTCACTCGTCCCCAAACCGCAAGCTGCTGACAACAGTGGGTCAACCGTCACGATCGACAGCCTCATGCAGGCGGACACGCGGACGGGGGGACGGCACAGACTGACAGGACGCCCAGGAAGCTCAGCTTAGGAACCTGGGAGCCTGGCCAGAGGCCTCCACCGAAGGGCCACCGATGGAGCCGGGAGGGTGGGCGGGGCTTGCCACCTCGAGCATCTCCGGGTCACCACGGCGGGCGCCCGAGGCGTGGGGGCCGCGGGGGCTCTTGCCGGGGAGGCCTCGTGCGTCAGCATCTTGCCCAGCACACTTGGGTCTTCTTGCGATTCAGTTTATTTCACAGTTTGGAACTTGCCTTTTCCATCTTGAAAATATCTCCGCTATGTATATACTGAGTTCTGACACTATTTATAGTCACTTTGATCTCATTCATCACACACAAAAACTCAAACAAGTACCCAGAGTTCTCCAGGGGGGGCCCACTGAGGCAATAAAGTTTGCCGAAGCCCGTTTCCCACGGCTCGGGCCGCTGGTGTCACGGGTTCAAGCATGTAATTAAAAGAAGTCTGTCCGAAGGAGAGGCGTGCCGCGGTCCATTTCCATCCATGCCAAAGTCTCGGAGAGACCCCTCACTTTATAAATCAACTCACAGCTCCGAACGCCCTGGCAGGCTCTTCAAGGACCCAAGGGGGATGACAGGGAAGGGATAACCATCATAGCTTGACTGGGGACAGGTGTTTGCGTTTACAGAGGAGCCGCAAACCCGGGCTCTTTGACAGGCGGCGATGCTATCAGTGCATCGCGGCTATTACTGGCTCCGGTCGCCAAGGGCTGGGGGCGTTCCCTTAGCAACATCGCCGAGGCTGATAACACTTGGCTGAACTTTTCAGATCGTAACCCCCTTCTGACTCTGCAGTCAAAGCCGCCTACACCGATCAGAAGACATGCAGCAGGAAGACAAGTAAAATATTATTGACTGGACTGTTTCATGTCTATTAGGAAGAAAGAGCGGGGTGGGGGGAGCACTGTGCCGCTTGACAGGCGTCAAGATAATCAGGGGAGGAATCAGGCTGCAGGGTAACCCTCGGTGGGGGTGGAGGGGGGCTGAGGCGGGGTCGCTGTTCCGGCCGGGAGCGAACCGGGCGCAGGGCAGGGCTGCTTCTCGGCGGGACCCGGCCCTTGGCCCTGTGCCGACAGCAAGGACACAGAACAAAACCAGGGCAGGTGTGGCGGGAGGGGAGGTCGTTGTGCTCGAACCGAGGCTCAGATTTCCGGGGGCAGCCTGCGTGCTGGCCCTCCGTGCACCCCAGCACCTCGGTCCAGGCCAGGGTGTCCATGAAGCGTCGGGCCATGACCATTGGCATTTTCAATTTGCTTTTCGCTTCCTGGTTCCTTGCCCCCGCAGTTTCAGGACTGACCCCCAAGTTCAGGTCTTTGGCATCGTCGGGTGGGGGCGGGGACTGGAGGGCTCTGTGTGCTCTGAGTGGCCCTGAGGTCAGTCGCTGAGGCCTTTAGGGGTTCCCCAGATGGGTCATGCGATTGCCCCCAAACTCACTGGGAAGGACAACACCCCCCCCTTGATAACCAAGCTCAAGCCGTACGAAGCAGAGACAAGGTCTGGGACACCGATGGGAACAGCCTGAGCCATGAGGCCATGCCCTCCCCAGCCCCTCGGCTTTGTCCCCTGAGAGCAGTGACACACAGACACCGCTCAGAGGACTCAAATCCACCCCACGATCCCCACGGCCCTGCGGGTGGGGTTCACCGGGAGCCCTTGCTCTCGGGGTGCAGGGCGATTTTCCGGACGTGTCTCCGCATCCCGGGCTGTGCGCACGGTTCACTCACAGTTCCCCACGAAGCCCAGCCTGCGCTAAGGGCCCACCTGCTGCCCGGACCCACGGGACGGTCACCGGAGCCTCCCGCCCTGCAGGGGCAGCAGGTGGGGAGGCATTTCAGCAAACTCCAGGACAGGGAGGCAGAGCCAGAGGGCACCGTGCTGGGAGGAACTAAACAGTCACTCTGGTCTGGCCGGTGTGGCTCAGTGGTTGAGCGTCCACCCTGCATCAAGAGGTGGCCGGTTTGATTCCTGGTGAGGGCACATGCCCAGGTTGTGCCCGATCCCCAGTGGGGGGCATGCAGGAGGCGGCCAATCGATGTTCTCTCTCATCGGTGTTTCTGTCTTTCTCTCCCTCTCCCTTCCTCTCTCTCTAAAATCAATAAAGGAAAAAGAAAGTCCCTCTGTCCAACTCCATCCCGTGTGGGGAAACCAAAGGCACAGGGCAAGGGGAAGGAAACGGTCTGTGCAGCCACAGCATCCAGCCCTGGCCCGTCCCGGCCCAGCCACACCCCTGCCTCAGCCCGCACAGGACAGAGCAAACTCGCTGAGCTCCTTCAGAAGCACTCCGTGTGGTGTGGGGGGGGCGGTGAGGGTGAAACACTGCTGTCCCCTTAAACCAGCGGTTCTCGACCTTCCTAACGCCACGACCCTTTAACACAGTTCCTCACGTTGTGCTGACCCCCAACCATAAAATTATTTTCATCGCTACTTCATAACTGTAATTTTGCTACTGTTATGTCTTAGGCGACCCCTGTGAAAGGGTCGTTCGACCCCCAAAGGGGTCGTGACCCACAGGTTGAGAACCGCGGAAAGGGTCTGACTTCTCCTCCCCTCTGCCCCCCCAGCAGGAGCCCAGGAGCCCCTGCAGCTCAGGACCAGCCCCGCCCGGCGCTGCAAAACCTCCACTCCATGCAGGAAACTCGTCAGGGCGGTGTCACCTGGAGTCTTAGGAAAATCCAGCACGTAGGCTCCCTGTCCCTGGCCAGAGATGGCCCCAGCACCTCGGAAGACTCCCACGAGTCAGGCAGACAGAAGGAAGGCCTTGCCCCCCACCTCCTGTCGCCCAGCCCCGCCCTGGCCCCCCGAGGAGCCAGCGAACTGAAATCACAGCGGGCAGCCCTGTGCCTCCTCCTGGTGGGCCCCCTGACATCGCTCAGAAAGCTGAGGTACAGTGTTTGGGGGACCTTCGAACGGGGTTCCAAGGGTCCCCTGCCATCTCCGTGGACCACGGCAGAGTCAAGTCCAGGCTGACAGATGGCGGTCTTGGCGGGCCCCCCAGGTGGCCCCGCGGCCCTGCTCTGCGGGTTTCCAAAGGGCTGTCCATAGACACAGACCCCCGCACCCCTGCGACCGTGTAAATAGTCCATCTTGCTCGGGAAAGCAGAGATGAGCAGCCCCATAGAAAAGTTACATCTCCATTTAAGAAAGAATATATAATTCCACGTTCCACTACCCCTCGAACTTTATTCGCGTTTATGTAGATCTTAATACAGTTATATAGTCGCGGGGCGGACGTCCCCTCTGGATGGTAATGAGGTCCTCTCGAACCCTTTCGCTGCTATAAAGTATGCAGAAGTTAAATGCACAGATGGAAAAAAATTTGTCTCAATTTTATACTTCTGCAAAATGGTAATTTTGTACTTAAAATGTACAAGATGGATGTTCAGAAATATAGGCTGATAGCCTAAATTATATTTGGTCATAATTTATGTAGTACAGTCCCAAAGAGATACAAAAAGGCAGAGCATAATTTATCTGCTGGAATCGGCAATAGCTTTGCTGAAACTCCCATTTATTCCATCCCCCACAGTTCTACGCAGCCTCCGTCCTCAGGGCTCACTCTGGTTAAGTTCCCCGCACCGCTGTTTGATCACATATTGTAGTCCATAATTTGCCTATCATCTGAAGCAAATTCAGGTCCCAGAAGTTACGATCTCCACATAGCAACCACTTTATTTGGTAAATGCAAAATATTTATAGCAATATAAAAACCAGATGAAAATAAAATTCCTATAATCATTGGAACATACACGCTTTATCCCCGGTGCGCATAAAGACCATTCAAAGGCCAGCACGTTGCATGATACAACTACCCCAGGACACGGACTTGCGTTGGCTGGTGCTGGGGGCCCAGAGGAACTTCTCCAGTGTCCCTCCCGTCCGGCCAGCGGCAGGAAGTACCAGGCGTGGGCTCCGTTTGGAGTCGCCCCAAGGAAACCAGAGAGAAGGCGGTCACCCGTTCAGTCATCACCGTGCCTCCAACACGGAAGGAATTTCCAAGTGGGACGAGGTACTCGGCGAGGGCACCGCTCTGGACAGGGCCACCCCTCACCAGCCAGGGACCCTGACCACCGCCCCATCTTTGAGCCAGACCAGTGAGCTCCCGCAGTGGCCAGACGGCTTGGTTTCCTCGAGGAGCCTTCTTTCGATGCTCGTCTGCTCACACCGCTAACTAACACCTCCTCTTCGCGTCTCCAAAGGTTCCCTTGGAGGTGTTCGGGCTGGGACCTCGAACATGACGGAACACAGTCCCAATAGCTCCTTTGAAAAGCACCTAGATTGTTTTTTAATTTTCTTTTCTTTTATTGATTTCACAGAGAGAAAGGAAGGGAGAGGGAGAGAGAGATGGAAACATCGATGAGAGAGAACATCGACTGGCCACCTCCTGCACGCGCCCCACTGGGGATCGGGCCCACAACCTGGGCATGTGCCCTGACCGGGAATCAAACCGGCGACCTCTTGGTTCAGGGTCGACGCTCAACCACTGAGTCACACCGGCCGGGCACGTGTGTTCACTTTTAAGAATGCACCTAGATTTTTTTTGAAAGTGTGGGAAGAGGAAGAGACAGGACAGCAGGGCGGCCCCCAAGTGGAAAGGACACCTAGAAACCAGAGGAGACGGCCTCACAACGATCAACACCAGTCTCTGCTCCTCGCAGTGGCCCTCCGAGGGCAGCCATCACGTCAAAGCCATCAGCACCCGCGCTCAGGCCCAAGGCCCCGGCCTCTCGGGACTGGTCCCGCTCCAGCCGCCGCACTGCTTGTGTGTTTCCACAGCCCACACGGGACACACGTGTTCCAAGGCACGTCTGAAGGAGATTGCTTCTCCACCCTCCGCCCACCTCGACCCCCTTCCATCCAGCCCTCAAGGTTGCCTTCAGCCGAGGGGATGTGAAATAGAGCCCTAGGTGCGTCTCTCAATAAAAACTTCATCTGGAGCCTCGTATATTTTGCAGATACTAAAGATGGCTTGGCTCTTTGAAAACGACCGTTAGTATTAATCATTGTTGTTGTTCCGGTCATTTCCTCATTTTTAACTTCGCTCCAGCCCTCCCACAAAGGGGCCACCTTTGCTGGGTCACAGGCGGCGGGCCCCACCCGGCACCGCGGGTCGCTCTGGGCTCGGGCTTCCTCCTCCATGCAGCTCATCTCCAGCTCCAGGCTCCTGAGTCGAAGGGAACAACCCTCATCCAATCTTTTTCACCCCAAACATGTTTGAGCACATATCCGAATAGAATTCTGTTCAAATCCGCCTGGCCGGCATGGCTCAGTAGACTGAGCGTCGTCCCATGGCCTGAGAGGTCCCGGTTCGATTCCCGATCAGGGCACTTGCCCGGGTTGTGGACTCGATCCCTGGTCGGGGGGCGTGCAAGAGGCAGCCAATAGGTGTTTCTATTTCTCTCTCTCTAAAAAATCAATAACAACATTAAAATAAATTTCTTTAAAAAGAATTCTGTTCAAATCCAAATACTATTCTACAAAATCTATTTTAAACACTGGTTTTTCATACATCACAGTGAAAATACTGACAGAGAGAGAGAGAAAATGACCCAAAGTAAATCTGTCCCCCAAAATTAAAGCAGTTATAAGCAGGGCAAAGGAAACACCTTGATCTAACTTGCCCCCTGGTCCTAGGATTGTCTCAAAACCAAACATGAGCTCATAAAGGTAAGAGTGGGAAGAAACTGTAAGGCACGAGAATGCTCCTTCTACAACGGGGGAAACTGAGGCTCAGAGCAGAGACGTAGTTCACCAGTCAGGAGGAATCTCGGACGGTTATTGGGTCTTCCCTGGTAGCTCGTGGACAATCAGCATGGTCTCGAACGCCACGAACTTGCAATCGATGGGATTTCAAGAATAGCTGGTATATAGAACCACCCACGATGCGGACGCAAGCCTTCTTCCGCCTGGGAGAGGAGACCTCGGCCCCACCTTTTGGGGGGGGATGGGCTCTGCCCCGTGGTCTCCTGATCCCCCGTGCCGAGGCGGGGGGAGCCAGGAGCATGCGTGCTGGACACTTGGTTTGTGCTGTCTCCTCAGGCAGTCCTGTGAGCGGCTTCAGTGCACAGGTGCTGGGCAGGTGCTGGGTTATACAGACCAGGTACTTTCCCAAGGACACACACAGGTCATGATAACACATACATGTGGCCGTGGCAGATCTATCGGAGGGAGACACTACTCCTGGTACCTGGGGGTCTGGCCGGCATTCGGATTGGATCTTGGAGGATGAAATGGAACCTGGGGACAGAGCTCCCGAAACCTCAGTAAATATTTATCGTGACCCCAGTCCCAGGAGGGGACAGTCGTGCAAAGGCCGGAGGAGAGCAGCCATAAAGCCCACAGGAAGGACGTCTCTGAGCGCTGAGAAGCGGCCGTCCACCGCCTTCCCGGGAGCCGTGCCCCCCGCCGCGCCCGGACCAGCAGCCGGGGGCGCAGTGTTGGAGCGCGGGCAGAGCGGCACGTGAAATTCATTCCTCTCCTTCAACGGAGTGCTAACCCGGTGCAGCCTTCAGACCTAATTTCTTAAAAGTTTCAGAGGGAAAAAAAATGTCCCTTCGCGATTGGAATCAAGTCCACATAAATTAGCAGGCCAGCTTCTCACATCCATCTCCCAGAACGCGCCCTGATTGTTCGTTTTAATCAAGCAGCCACATCCTTTGACTTTTCACCCCCGGCTGCCCAGAGCGAGGCCAGGCGGCTGCCGATGACACGCAGGCGTTGACTCGGTGCGAGTGCAGATGTCGTCCACGGGGGGCTCGTCTCAGAGGCGGCTTTGCGAACACCCCCCACAAATGAGGATGAGCAGAGCCCAGCCCGCCGAGAAGCTCGGAGGGAAGCGTGGGGCTGAGACTCACAGGTGTCGTCTCTCCATCCTCCGTCTCTTCGAGGCCAAGAGTAGAATCACTGAATTCTGGAGCCGGGAGGAAACACAGACATCATCCCAGCCTTGCCACAGGCCACTCAGCCTGGAGTGGGAGGGACTGTGCCCAGCCGTCCCTCAGTACAGGAGCACTCTGTAAAATATTTCAAGTCCTTCTGTCATTTAACAGGTTTCAGAAACATCAAGGTGTGCACACGCACGCGCACACACACACACACACACACACCCCTAACAGCTCATTGTAGACCCCAGGCCCATCCCTTCCTCACTACCCCTGCCTGTCTCCTTCCAAGCAGGATGTCACCGTTGCCTCAGGAAGGGCGCGAGAGTGACAGCTGCTCAGAGTGGCCGCAAAAGGAACTGCAAGCTTGAGGGAGAAGTCACCGTGTTCTCCTCCAGACCTTGTCAAAACGGTGACAATCGGCACCAACCTGTGACCAGGCAAGACTCAGACCACCTCCTGTGCACCGGCACTGACACGCCCACACACAGAAAAATTCGTGTGCATGACGGTTGCGGCGATTCCACCTAAAAATAGAACACAGTGAGCCTGGCCAGGCAGGGTGACCCACTGAAACCCCCTCTCCGCCCCTCAGTCTCTCGCCAGCAAGTTCTTGTATTTTATTGTCTTCGTAGCGGAAATCAGCTAAGAACGCATCATGTTTGTTTTTCTCCGCGTGAAGCTCCATAATAAAAAGAATCTCGTCTGTATCCATCACCACCGCCCTCCAGAGCACACAATGGATGGATGGATGGATGGATGGATGGATGGATGGATGAGTAGATGAGGTCATTCTGGTCTATTTCCCAGCAGAAGTCTCCAAAATGATCACGCTAGGTGACTCCCCAAGCAGAGAGACTTGGAGGACCATCTCAGCAGCATGGCCCTAGAGTGCGGCCGTCCAGGCATCTGGGTGGCCTTGACCTAGAACCCCAGCACATGTCCACACGCTGTTGGCGTGACGGTGGCCCGTGTTCGCAGCCCGTCTCCCGACAGAACAGGGCGGACACGTCCAGGCAACACCCGGCATGACTGCAGCGACTCCCTGGCAATAGCAGCTCGTCCTGAAACCCAGCACGTGTTCCTGGGCTTCCAATAATTGTGTTCCATCTTTTAACCCTCCAAGTGTTAAGTGCCGCCATTTCCCCCGAGGACGAAGAGATCTGGGGTTAACAACTTTCTCTTTTAAAAATTCATAAAGGTGGGAGCCAATAGCAGCACCTCCCATGGCCACACATGGGAAGAAACCCAGGGAGAGAGAGGGGGAACCACAGCATTCCCCCACAAGACACGGGGCAATAAACTCCCGCGATGTAGCGACTGTCTGAAAAACGTCCTGAAGGAGGAGAAGGCTCCTCCACACCCTCGGAAGACAAAGGCACGGCACAGACTCTCACGCGTCACAATGTGCGCGTCTTACTTCTTAACCAAGCCGCTAATCACGCAAATTATTGCGACTAATTACATCTGAAGGTCTAATTAATTCTTTCAGTACCACATCATTTAGTACGCATTCACAACACAGCACCTGTTTTGAAAATCCTCGCAGTTAATTTGTTTATAAACAAACACTATTTGCATAAAATGTTTAATGAATGGTTTAACAGTTAGTACAATGCTCCAGTTTTGTCTTCGCAGATCTGAGGTCATCAGAGGCCACGATAAATTAATTTTAAACTATACAAATTAATTTAAATAGAATGTGTGAATTTCTCATTAATAAAGGAAACATTTCCAACATGTTAATTAATATCTCTGGAGCAGGCTAATTACTCCCAGCACAACAAATGCATCCTGAAAAAGAACCTTAAAGATTGGGGGGCAAGGGGGTAGGGACTATTTTAAAACCGTAAAAAAAAAAAAAAAACAAGTGCAACTCAGGACAAAAAACACGACGCCCGGTTATACTGAGAAGCTCACGGCTGCCGAGAGCAGACAGACCAGGCAAAGGAACCATCCTTCTTCTATGGGCATAACACATCTTAGTCATCAAGAACGGGAAACTGGAACACGTCCCCACACAGACTCTGCCGAGATGCCTGCCTTCTCGTACAAACACACAATAGTGAAAATGTTAGTTCTTCTGAAAGTAAGATCTCTCCTGTGAATTCAGGGCGCGCGGGCTGTATTTGTGCCCCAGTGGCAGGAACGGATTTCGTGAAAGGAGCCGGCCTGTGGTCACCAGAATGCAGGCTGAGCCACCCGGCTCTCCCTGTGGCAGACCGTGGAAAGACATCTGTGGAGAAGCCACAGACAAGCCCCGTTACTGCTCAGCGTCGAGCACGGCCCTCGCGGAAGCCAGAACTGAAATACGTCCGCAGCCCTGGAGTTGGTTTCTGAATTGCACGGATCCTCACATTTGATCAGCACCTGTTGTAAATTGACATCCACTCAGGAAGTAGTCGCAGGATAGGAAGCAGAGATTGTAAAGCATGTTTATATTCTTACCCTCGTGTAGTGTTGCCGCGTAATGGGCAGGCTGAGGGGTCCCTGCCACCCGGGCCGAGGACCAGCTACGCCACCTGGTCCTGGGCCTCGCCTGGAGGGGCGCCTGTCCCCTGCAGCAAGCACGTGGTTTTAGTTTTAGGTCTGTTAGCTAACAGAATGTGTGCATGTGTGCGTGGGGGGGGGGATTGCACGGGGGGGGGGGGGGTGCAAGGACAGATACACAGAGAGGTACAAACACTGACTTCACAACACTCCTCAGGACTAGCCACTCTCTTGGCAAGGAAACAACAGAAAAACAAGGGGGAGTCCCATCCCCCAGCAGAAGGAGGACAGGTACTCGCCCGGCCTCTGACTGGTCCCAGATTTCCAGTCCAGTGTCACTGCATGAAAGGGACACACTGGCCCCCTGCCCCCCATCCTGACGTCTCTTCAGAGGGGCCTGAAGAAGGACACCATACCAAGTTGCCCTGGTGAGGAGGGTGCAATGTGAAAACCCCTTACCTCACTCTTCTCCCCGATCAGTGCCACCAGCATCCCTGTCCCTGGGGACCTGGCAGGGCCTCAGCACACTGGGGCTCACTACCCATGGCTACACCCAAGAAGATGAGCGTTCTCCATGAACCTCCAATGTTGACGGTGACACCGTGGAAGCACAGGTCTCAGAGACGCAGGCACTGTCCACTCTTTTAAAAACCCTTTAATTCTTCACAAGTTACCCACCAACGGGCCCCCAGTGAAAACTCAGTGCTTGGGAGACAAGCGTTTCCAGAGCACAGGATCTGAGGAGAACAGTCATCCCCCATCCATCAAGTCACGAACAGGACACGCTTTACCTGCAAAGAGCAAACACACAAATACATGACCGTTGGCTCAGCAGCGCTCAGGACCACAGGCCCATTTCCACAGGGACTTGCCTTTTTGGAACACGCACTCAGGAAAGCCAGGTGAGTGATTTCATGCCCAATAGGAGAGCTGAGCCTGGGAGTCTGGGGGAGGAGAGAGTCAGGGAAAATGGGGAAAATGCCTCGATCCCAGAACAAGCAGGCATTCGGCACCCCACTCTGCAGTAAGAAAGGTGAGCTCTGTGGCACAGATGGAGTCCCTGCCGCCAGTCACCAAGGCAGCTGCTGGGCTCAGGGTGGCTGTTTCCAGCCACCCCCGGTCCTAACTTCTCTCCCACAGCGGAGGGAGGCGGGGCTCCACCTACAGCGGCCAGACCGCATCCTGGCAAGCTCCGGCGGCCCCTCTTGCACGAAATCACTCCGGGATCTAGAGCAGGCTTCTCTCCCCATTAAAAATCGCCAGCGTTTTGCAAAGAAAGGCGATCACAATGTGAAAAATTATCTTTTAAAATGGAGTTTAATTTGCATATAAGGAACGAGAGATTTATGACGAGCAACCCGTCCAGTGCCGCATCTGTCTGGCATCAGTTGTAATTTAGATGGTTTGTGACTGATCTTAAATTCTACAGCTTGGGGGAGATGAAGTACTCTGTTGCCGTATTATTGTCAGGAGTCTAAGACTTACCAGAGATTTATTAGTAATCTTATCACAAACATGTCTCAAGTTTTTGCTTTTAATATGTGCCAAGCTCCTCGGAGGAATTTTCCTCACCGCAATTATATCCCTCAATGCATGCGTTCTGAGGCTGAGTTGATTTCCTTCCCAAAATAAAGCAACCTATCATGGCACCAGAGCCGCGCGTGTACATTTTTCCTCTGCTACTTAATAATCAATGTATTCATCATTAAAATCTTAGCCCTGAAGCGATGGTTTTTAGCATATTCTAATGACTAGCGACTTGCAAATTACAATGACCTTTCATGTACGTTCTGTAAGCACCTTGTTCTAATGTGTACTGTATTTATAGTTTGCCAATACAAACTAGCCAAAGATTGGATAATTACTGTAATCTATTAGCTCGATTGCTTTGCCTGCTCATTTATAGCATGTGCCACGCAGGCCATTTCCAGAAGCAAGCCGATCTTTCATCTCCCACAAGCTCAGAAAGCAAGAGCGACTCCATCTTCACGAGAGACACACTTACTCATGTCTGAAGAGTGGCCCATCTCCGCTCAAGGAGGCTTCAGACGTGAAGAACCCTCCTCCCAGTTAGTGTCACGACGCTGTTTGTGACCGGCAAAAAATCACGGCTCCGAGAGTGTGAACTTCCGCTGCAGAATGTCAAGGCCGTTCCCATCGTATGCCCGTTCTTCTGACCTCCAAACAGCATTTAATAAGATCTGTTTGTTCCTTCGCTTGGAAAGACGGAGATAAAGGCGCTTCTCTTAAGCAAGAAACGATTCTGTTGTTTTTGGGGGGTTGTTGGTTTGTGTGGGTTTTTTTTTTTTTTGCGATAAGTAAATGTTCAGAGGGAAACATTCAACTTTCCCTGCTGTGACCGGGAGCCGAGGAGCTCAGGCCGCCTTCCGCCCCTCGGCCGCGGCCTATTCCGGGCAGTTATGGATAGATAACATTACAGACACTGGTAATTAAAACAACACTAATTTTGTCTCTGTGGCCACGCTTTGTTGTTGGAAGCCATCTATCACGGCCTTCACGCATCACACAATGAGAAGACATCCGTCTGCGCGCAGAGTGCTTGGTCAACGGTTTTGCGGAGCTCCCCGCGTACCTGGCGCCCGGGCCCTTTAAAGACGCAGGGCTTTCTTTTCTCCTCTGATTAATAAAACATCCTGCCTGCTTAGTCAAAACACACTGCGGTCTTCTCACCACACATGCATGGGGGGAGGACAGTGTTCATTTCCTTCCTTTTAGAAAGAAAACAGCAACAGTAATGACAAAGAAATGTTCTTCTGCATGGGAGAGGAAGACAATTCAAGTGTGGAAACACCTGCCTTGTCTGTGAAGAGGAGAGCGTGACGTGAACACAGGACCCGGGCACCTCCCTGAAGCCCACACACGTGTTCGAGGGGGGTTTGTCCCGTGCACCTGTTCCTCTGATTCGTGGACAGTGTCACTTCACCTTTGATTACAAGACCTACAAGTACACGAAGACCAAACGTTTTTATATTTTGGACATTTTTTAAAAGAGATCGACGCAGAGGCCCTCAGAAGAAACTGGGGCCACCAAAATACACACAGACAGTTTAGTTCTGTTGTAATGAACTGAAACCAACCTGTGAAGGTGCATCGCGAGGGATCTTTAACAAGTGACACAAACCAGAGAAGAAGCAGACAGGACCATTTAACTTCAAATGGCACCAAGGAGCCCACGTGTCACACCCCCCCCCCCCCCCCGCCAGCGAGCCCGCTGGCTGCTGTGCGGCGGTCTTCATTTCTCCGCGGAAAAGCCAACCCTCGAGACTCCAGGCACCCAGCTGCATTTTTATCAGGTGTCTAAGGGGCGGGAGCTGTTAGGATTCTTTCCTCTCTTCACAGATGATCACAGCCCTTTCCCCCTTAGCTGCAGATGTACATGTACTTTCAAATATTAGCAGGAACTCCAGCCTCCGCCAGCCCCTAATTGCTCTCCGAGGGAAGGTATCGTAAACGCAGACACAGATGACACAGAGGCAGCGTCAGCTCCACGCAGGCAACAACCCTACATCAAAGCTATTTGCAAGGTGACACGGCGAGTTATTAAAAAGTACATTTTTATTACACGCCTTGGAATTTGCATTCTTCAGAAACCACATGCATTTTTCACTGCGGCCACAGAGCTGTTGGGGTAACTGACCCCTCGTGAGGTCTGCAAGGGGAAAACACCTAACTATTCCTCAAGCTTGCTGAACGCATTCAAGTGCTTCTGCCAGTAACAGTGACCCGGTCATTTAAATAAGTTAATATCGGCTCAGGTGTCCTCCCAGCCGCTGCGAGCATCAGCCGCTGGCCTCACGCAAAGCAGCCGAGTCGACCTGAGTGTGTCCGGTGCACCTGCGTTTCTGGTCCTGACTCTCCCCGAGCAAACGGGGAAGGGAAATGTACTGACTTTTGGCGAACGACAAAGGTCGACCGTATTCGTCGTGGGGGGCAATGCCAGGTGCTCTCTGTCCGTACACGTCAGGGATTTCAAAGGCACTTGCTGCTGTTCTCGGGGTACAGACAGGATGCTGTCTTTGGTGTACACAGGTTTCCCTTTATGCCGTTGGTGTTTCTGAAATCCTTTTCAGACCATAGAGTTTTGTTAACAAGGCTGTTTTCCAGTGATATGAAAAAGCCAATGCTTTTCCTTCCTAGGATCCTTCGTGAGTCTGTTGAGGTAGCAAGAGGGTTGGAAGGTCTGTTAACCCTCCGAGGCGGAGCTCCAGAGTCGAAAAGGTGGGGATATAATTATCACCACCCATCGTACTAAAACATCCTCTCCCGATGCTAATGAAACCTGCCCTGGAGGTGTCCAGAGGCTTCTGAAAGCAGATGAAAGAGACCTGGAACCCACGGCGGAAGGAGCCCGGTGGCCTGATGCTCAATCTTAACCCTTAGAGCAGCAGCTCCCAAGTTCAGAGCCCAAATGCAAGCCGGTGCGTGGCCGGACGGGAGGGCGAGGCCACGGGAAGCCGAGGGCAGCAGGTCCTCTGGCCCCAGCCCCGCCCAACAAATCCTCACTTTCTAGAACTCCTTTGCACGAATTCACTTTTCTGCCTTAAGAGGTTGTTGTAATGTGGGTTGAAACACACAGTGCGGTTTTATCTCTATAATATCACAAAAGAAATACGATGTTAGTGTAAAAGTAAAGGGGGGAAAAAAGAAGAAAAGAATGCTGAGACATTCACGGCTGGGCTCCGCGCACAGCGCTGCTCAAAAGCACCACCCGCAGGCGAGGGGCGGGACTGCAGGCTGAGGAGCGGCGCTGCTAATTCCAGCGAACACGACAGCGCCAAGCGGGCTGACGGGGCTTTGATTGAAGTGACTGATTGCCTCGGCTGCACCTGCGGGAAATTGATGACAATGCTGTCTAAACCATTCATTAGGATCTGGGACTTCACGCCGATGAATGCTGGATTCATAAATTTGCTAGACATGTGTTGTAGATAATATGACAAAGCACTGTTTTCAAATGAACATTTCTTTGACCTAATTTTATCGAAATCATGCAAAGGAATGGAAGAATATTTGTGCCCAAACTCTGCAAACAGCTGCAACTGAGGGTCCCTCCCCTCCTCCTCTCTCTCTCTCTCTCTCTCTCTCTCTCCCTTTCCCTCTCTCCCCCATTTTCTTTTTGTCTTTAAAATACATTTTAATTGAAACACGTTGGCATATATCTGCCGCTTCGGTTTAAAATATTTGTTAGATGACAAAGCACTTATTTTTACCTATTGTGAGCAATGCTACTCCCTGCCAGATGAAGAAAAATTATTTTAAGGTTTTTTTTTTTTCAAGCCTCAAATTTGCTAAATTGAACACAAGTGGGAAACAGACTTTCAAAATACTAATCATGATGTCATCTGCACAGATACCTTGGGAGGAACCGTCTCGATACCTGGCGGACACGCATTCCGTCAACGACCGCCGGTCTGGAAGGGAAGTGAAATCCTTTTAAAATATGGACTTTTCTGGTCAAAGAAAAAAAAAAAGGTAAAAGCAGAGAGAATGCCATCACTACACATTTCATAGAAGACGCCTGAGTTGCTGTTGATTTTAATGTCTCGAAACAGCATCAATATTGAATGAAGCTTTTTCTGCGTGTCCAGGAAGAGGGTGGCTGGGAAGGGGGAGGGCACCTCTCCACCTGGCCGGCCCCGCAGCACCGGGAGAGGCGGCCACACTGACTCTGTCTCGCAGCTGACACCCCACTAGAGGTTCGAATTGCTAGGAAGAGTTACATTTTTAGGAAGGAGTACCTGATGCTTCAGAATCTGAAATCCTTGCTGTAGAAATAGATCTCACATCTACAGTAAGGACCCTCCGCCTAGGACTTGGAATCCCCCCAGAAAAACAAAATGAATATTTATTAATGTAAGAACAACCTGGCGCAGGTCGGGCCCAAGCATCCCAGCCTGCCAGGATGCTTCCAGCTCTCTTGCCTGACATTTCAGAGAAATCTATTTTTACAAATTCTCATGAATTTAGGTTTTCGCAACCAGTAAGGTAATTTCTGATTAGCTATCTTGGGGTTTTTTATTTTCTCTCTCTTTTTTCCTAAAGAATCCCCGCGCCGACCTGAGGTGCTTGCGTTAACCCCGCACCTGGATGGAGAGAGACTGCAGGTGTGAACGGCAAGGCTAATGAGGCCGGGCGCTGCCAGGGTTCCTCGGGTCCCAGCAGCCGCTCGGAGCTGGAACACCACCCAGACAGAGTCCAACGAGGCCCTTCGGAGGGGCCGTGCCCAAGCCGCCAAATCACCACGCAGGTCTGTGAAAAGCCCCGAATACAGGAGGCGCGGGGGCCCCCTCATCGCCGCGCCCTGTTCCTAGCGGGGAAATGCTCCAGACTAAACGAGAGAAGGGCAGCCTGTGCTCCGTCAATTCTGCCGCTTTGCGGTGGATCTGGGGAGCCTGGAGCTCCTGGTTTCCTTTCGACTTGGGGTGATCGTTGAAAACAAAGTCCTGGTTTGTCTTGGGTGGCCTCCCAGCGAGGATCCCAGGCCTGCAAAACCTCCGCGGTCAAACGTCCACTCACCAGTGTGTGGGGGTGGCTGTGGGTGGGGGTGGGGGTTGTGAGTGTGGGGGTGGGGGTTTAGAGGTGGGGGTTGGGTGGGGGAACGGGCCTGGACAGTAACATAGGCTGGCCTGTGTAACAGCACAAGGCAGGAAAGCTGAGGTGCCTGGAGTGGTGGCTCTGAGGTAACAGGTGTTCCGGGCACACACACAGCACGTGGCACGTGGCACGTGGCAGGTGCACCTGAGCCTCCAAGGACACGTGTGCACTCACCTGAGCTGTCTGTTCTCCCTTAGCGACGACCCCTCGACCCCCGGCAGGGTTCAGACAGGCCAAGGAGAGGAGAGTGGTCCGAGGACCGGACCCCCCAGCCTGCAGGCTCACGCTCGCCCCTGTCCCGCCTGAGCTGGCCCCTGCGTTTGTGACCCCAATAGAGAGGCACGCTCCGCCTTCCACATGGACACCTTTCCAGGAAGCCTTCGGTCTCGGCTCGAGAAAAGGATCCCTTCCTCCAGAACCTTTAGCTCAGGCTCATTTCCCTCATCCTACGCATTCTGCTATATTTTTTTCCATTCCTTGTTCCCAGAAAGCCTGCAGTGTCGACATAGTTAAGGAGCTCACACTGATCTCCACTGGAGCTCCTTGGCCACTGGGTTTCGTCCCCTGCCCGGTGCACCCCCCTAAACCCACTCCACACCTGTTCCTTCACAGCGGAACGGAGACCCTCGGGCCAGATGAGACGCCTCTGAACTCACTGGGTGTCAAATGCTGAGCTGCCTCCGTTTTCCCTGAGACTCGGGGACAAAGCCAGCACTTTGGAATACAGGTCCCAGTGACACGGAGCCAGCTGGGGCCTGCTGCTCCTCTCAGGTGCGCGGTCTCAGGAGACACCTCTGGTGTGGCCGTGAGGATGGTGCGGGACCAGCAGCCCCTCGGCCGAAGCCAGGCCGACAGAGGACTCGGGAGGCGCTGCTTGGAGAAGGCGGGGAGGCAGGGCACCCCAGTTCCACCGCAGGGCACCCCAGTTCCACCACAGCAGGTCTCCTCGAGACGGAAGCTTTGTACACCCGTCCCCGAAGGGAGGTGACGGAGCCGCCTGCTCGGGGCCACCGGTCCGGGAGGCCCCTGGGAAGCGGTTCCAGGGCCAGAACTGTGTGAGGGAGGGCAGGAGAGGGCCCTGAAGAGGTGTGGCAGGCAGAGTGACCTTACAACTCTCACCCAGCCCCTCCTTCTTTGAAGGAAAGGAATTGGCTGAGGAGCGGCTGGGACCTGGCTGTGGCCCCCTTGACACCCTGCTCCACTCAGGCTGCTTCTCCAACTCTGTCCCAGCAGCCACACTGAGTTAGCATCGGCCCATCCCCCATGCACGGAGAAGGCAGACCATTCACCATTGATCTATCCACCCCGGCATTTAGTTACAGTGTCTGTGCTACAGATACAGAGAGGGAAACAGCACAGACCCTGTCCTCCAGGAGCTCCTGTCCTCAGGGGACAGAGAGGCAGGTCTTCCGGCCAGTGGGAGGGGCCTGTCCTCCAGGAGCTCCTGTCCTCAGGGGACAGAGAAGCAGGTCTTCCGGCCAGTGGGAGGGGCCTCACACAGAGCCATCCACTCCCTGTAGCTCCTCCCTGTGCCAGACAAGAATGGAGTTAGCGGAGACCCCAGCTGGGCATGCACATGTGCATACACACACACACGTGCACATATGCTACACACGCGCGCGTGCACATATGCTACACACACGCGCGTGCACATATGCTGCATGCACACACGTGCACACATGCATGCTCATATGCTGTGTGCACTGCACATACGTGTACACACATGCATGTGCCCACACGTACGTGCACACACACATACACACACACACGAATATATGCTCATCTTACCACCACTGGGAGGGAAAGGAAAAATAAGTCATGGGAACAACAGCACTGTCAGACCCAGACCTCAGCCGTTGCCAGCCTCTGAGTCGACAGTGCCGCCGTTACGGCTGGGGAATACCCTCCCGCCTGAGGCAGGTGTGGCCCTCACCGCCCACCCCAGCAGCTGTGATGGCGAGGGGGCTGCTCGTAAACCCCTTTATACGTCAACCCCGTGGTCCTTCTGCAAGGCTGGGAGATGGTGTGTGCGGAAGCGTGGCTGTGTCTGGGCTGAAAGAACAGGGTCCCGATGGATGACATAAAAGACGCCTCCTCCGAGCAACACGGCTGACATCCTGAGTCCAGTCACCACTTGCAACAAGCCCCAGCTGGCCACACGAGGTGGGGAGGCTGGGCAGCCCAGGCATGGCCCGACCATCCCCCAACAGGCCCCGATGTTCACTTAGCACCCGCAGCAGCAGAACGGCCCGTGGGGGACCCCGGGGACGGGCTGCAGCGGCTGGAGGGTCTGCAGCACCCACAGAGGCAGACGGGCAGCACTGACCAACCGCTCTGCAAGGGTGTGAGGTGCTATATCCCCAGCATGTCCTCCACGGACCCCAAGGCTCACAGGAGCCCTTCAGTCCTCTCCTCTCCCAAGCCAGCTGTCACCCCATGAATCCCACGGGGCTGGAAGCTGAGATGCAGGTCTGGGTGGTTTCCAGCAGGGGGCACTGGGCGACACGCACCAGAGGTCGAGGGCTTTCCTCTGACTGTGTGACACGGGTGTGCTCCTGGGAGGAGCCCGCATTCCCGCAGAGCAGCACACCCACAGCCACTCAGGACGAAGGATTCAAGGGGGTTCACTTAAGAGCAGCTGATTTCTGCTTCCTGTTTCTCTGTGGGAAAAGGCAGAGCTGCCCCGCACCCCCATCCTGATGGGTCACCGTTTCCCCGCAGCAGGACAGGGTGTGAGCCAGTGACTCCTACTTCACCCTTGTCTACATTCTCTCCCATTGGATTGTATTTTATATAAATCGCTACAGCACATAGTCCAGTGTATACATCACACATCTATCGTGTACATGTAATAATATAATAATCATAAATGTGTAAATATGGACATTCTACATATGAACGTAGTATCTAGGCATACATTTATACACGTATCTATTTTATACGGTCCCTATGTTTTTTGTGTCCTCTCTTTCTTTGCTAAGACCTACAGATTGAGCCCTGATGCAACAGTGAAAATATCACATTTCTCCAAATGGGTTTTTCTGTATTGAAATGTGATCACCGAGGCTCAGCAGGAATCGATTTGCTCTCAGGTTCCCCGGTCCTGTGCCCTCTGACTTTGGCGAGGACATCCCCGGTACGCTGCCACCGAGGCACCCGCAGTCCTTCGGAAGGGGGACATGGACACCATCTCTTTCTGTTCTTTGTGTTACCGTCTGCGCACACAGCCGTAATTGCTCACATCTCGCGTATTTAAAAATCCTATTTAAGATGCAAAGGTCCACACAGTGTCATTAAAACAAATGACTATAACCCTTTGGTCATCTAGGTAAAAGCATTTTGTTGGGTTTTTTCAAATTGCTATTGCTATATATAAATGTAACATATAGCAATAACCGTGGCCAGATACTGTGCCCTTGTGTATGGATAATTAAAATAAGAACATCTCTGGACTAAATTAAAATGTGTAAAAGCCAAATCCTTACAGCAGCCATGAAATTGCAGAGGCTCCCAGTGAATCCCCAGCCCGGGCACGAAGGCTCTCTCTCATTACTTCAGCCATCTCGTCCCCGCTCACCGCTGCACATGGTCCTTTTTATGTTGCTAAGTATCTCAGCTCACTTGACTGCCCTTTTATACGTGCTCATCGGTGACAGAAAGAGTCTCCACCACTTAAGAGAAACCAACATTTCCTGTGCTTTTGATGGCGCGTTCCTACAAATTATGAACTAGACATAGGAACGGGGTGATGGAGATAAAGTCTGTCTTCATGAATATAAAGAAAGATGCGTGTTTTCCCGGGTCAGCAAATCAAACCCCACAGGTCACACTCTGACGAAGAAGACTGTGCACCTGACAACCTGTACACGGATTTCCGCCCTAACCCATGACCTGCGCCGTCTGCGTGGCTCCCCGCGACGGGGACCCTGCGGTGCCCTTTTCTCCTCTGCACTTTGAGCGTAGAGGTGTTATTACCCATAACTTTTTATTTAAAGGAATTGTGCAGCTGGGAAAATGAATGAATTTAATTATCAATGCAGTGTGAAAAAAAAAATCATTAGAGCAAGGGCCTGGAACACCACATATTAAAAACAAACAAAGGTTATTAAAAAACAGTTCCAAAAAAGAATGTCAGTTTTTCTTCAATTCTTAAAAGGTAAATACCAAAAAGGAAACCATATGTAAACATCCACAGTTACAGAAGAAATTACTCTTTAAGGAAATGTTAAATGACGGCCTGGGTCATTTAACTTTAAATCTATACTTTATGTGGCAGTGTGGGAAGGTCATTTGATTGCTGTGCATAGAAAAATGAGGATTCTAACACGTTCCCCGAGTTTCACCTTCATAAGACAAAATTTTCATTATAAAATTTTATTTGATGGGGACGCCTGCGTAACCGGGGAGCGAGCTGCCTTCGCCTGTTGAAAGACATGGAATTATATCTTTTAACTAAATTTTTAAAACCACTCTATATTAATATTCCCTCCATGACTAGAGAGTATTGATTTAGCTCGAGTATTGGGGATAAAAATTAAGCAGGCGGCCTCCAAAAGGCCTTTCGGGTTGGGGAGGAGGAGGGGAGCGTGTTTCTAGTGCACGGGACGGTGGCCCCCAGGGAGGGCGGGGTTTCCTGGCTGGGGCCTCACTTGACCTCCAGCTGCAGGGACCCCCCTGGGGTGCTCACAGCAGGCCTTCTGACCAAGAGAAACCCCGGCAAGCAGAGGGCAGCTCAGCTGCTTTGCACCAAGAGAAGCCGCAGGACAGCAGGGATGGGGCCCCCGTGGTCCAGCTCCAGGCAGAGCTGGTCACACAGAGGGCAGGAGGCGAATTGCGGGGTACGCTAGAGGAAGGCCAAAGGATGCCACCCCGGAGGGAAGGACAGAAGGACGGGTGTTTCTCCACCAGCTCCAGGAAGTTCCTGCTGTGGCCATGAGACCCAGGGTGCTGACGAGAGTCTAGCTGATGAAGGGCCTGAGGGCGCTGTGACTGACCGCAGCAGGGCCGGCAGGGATCCAGGGCACAGCCGGGGGAGGGCCCGAGTGGCCGCAGGGCGTCACGGAGCAGGCGCCCCCTGGTGGACCAGAGCTGCCATTGCGCAGCCACGAGGTGCAGAGGAAGGCACCCTCATCAGACAACAGTCACTGACCAGTCCCTCTGGATGCCGGTCACTGCGGCTGAAAGCTGGGGACGGATTCATCGTCACGACTCTCCTCTCACCGGGCGCCTCTGGGAGGCGGGTTCCAGCAGGGAGTGTAGCAGGTTTCGATGGTTCTTCCGGGTCTCCCCACAAGTGGAACCCCACCAGGATGCCTCCAGGGGTCCCCCTCAGAGCCGTGCCCAGCCTCCCTGCCAATCCGTCCCTAGGCCTCAGTGGTGCCATGGTAACGCCAGGGCCTCCCACGATACAGGGGAAGTGGGAGAGCTCGGCCTCTGCAGGACAAGAGCCCTCTGAAAACTCACTGGGAGCTCCTTCTCCCCCAGAAACAGCCACAAAGTGGCTCAGACTTTCGGGGGGTCTGGGGGGCCTCCCAGGGCTCACACACGGAGCCCAGGCGAGCAGCCGCTGAGCCAGCCCCCGGGCACCACCTGGTCGCGGTGGCAGGAGTGCTCCTGGCGGAAATGTCAAGAACACCGAGGCGCCTAGAAGAAGGATGTGTCCCACAGCCCCCTGACCATTCGTGTCAAACCGGTGAGAACTGGCTTCCTCCCAGGCAAGGGCCTTTCCTGGGCTCCCTGCCTTCCCGGGCGGTTTCCTGACTTTCCAGTAGGTTCCCTATCCGGCCTCCAAGGTCACTGCCAGTCCAGAGGGCACTGCCCAAGGTCAAGGGCAGGAGGAAGAAATGAGGAGGGCAGACCACGGAGCGAGGAAAAGCATCACAGATCCCAAAACACCACTGCCATCAGGTGACCCTAGGGGGCCACTGCTGGGAGGGGTCACCTGTCCCTCCCATGCAGAATAGGCAGCCTCAAGCTGCTGTTTCAAAAAGCGCACTTGCTATCTTTAAAACAGGGGAGGAGGAGGAGGAGCAGGAGGAAGGCATGTTGGTCCGGACGCGTCCGAGTGGCCGGAGCACGCACTGCAGTCGAGTTCAGGACATGAAGCACCAGGATGGCCCCGCCACGAAGCTCGGTGAGGCCCGAAATCGTGAGGCTCTGGCGCCGTCACCTCATCGGAGCGATTCCGCCCTGAGACGTGGAAGGAGGTGGCCACGGCCCGGCACCTGCGAACTGTCCTCATGGGATTCGGCCCAGTCTCTGAGAAACGGCGGACTCCGCAGGGCCGTCGGGATGGGGTGTGGAACGCCGGGGTGATGCATCAGCCATGTGGCTCATTTCCCACCTGAACAGCCAGTGAGTCCTTTGAGAAGCAGCCAAAGTCCATCCCCAAAACCATCCAGGCCCCCAGATGGCCAGGGTGGACCGTGGGGTTTCAGTGGCGGCTCCTCCTGGCAATTCCTTGTCCCCCCCTCCACCCAGCAGGGACCGCCAGAGAAAACTGAGCCGTGACATCAACTAAGGGACCTGTGAGGGAGGAGCTCAGGAGAGAGGGAGGGCTGGGCGCAGGGGACAGAGGGAAGGAGGAAAGACGGCCGACAGGTAGCTGCCTGGAGTGGAGGGGCAGAGGTGTGGCTTTCTGCCGCGCTCCCAGGCCACCAGGGTCCAGAAATGTCCCAGAGCCAACATCTGGGATACGAGCACAGGGTGCAGCCGCACCCCAGAAAGTGGAAACATGGCGACCATCCGGAGGACCCGCCCCAGAGTCCTGTCTGCGCCGCCGCCCTCCCTCAGGAAGCCGGTGCAGGGAGCCCTCGAAGGCACCAGCGGAGCCCGGGAGACGCTCCGGCTCGCCACGCAGGGGTGTCAGCCCCCCGCCTCTGGGGCAGGGAGCCCCGGCTGCGGGCGCGCCCCACGCAGAGAACGTGTGACTCGTTAGCTCCTCTGTGTTCTCGGGGTAGAACTTGCTGCTGGACTTCTGTGAGTCGTTAGCTGAAAGCTGTCGGGCGGACATCTGTTGTTTTTGCCTGCCCGGCCGCTTTCCTTCTTCTGCTGAAAATAGCATCTGATTTCCCTGGAGGAAAACCTCCCCCTGCTCCTTCCATGTGGTCCTGGGTGGCGTGGATCCCACCCCAGCTCCAGGGACAGGCGAGTGCCCCAGGCCACGGCAGTGAGGCCGACGCGTCCCACGGCCACTGCGACAGGCTCGGGCGGGCGGAGGACCTAACCCGGGCCAGCCTGACTCAGGAATGGGTGTTTGTGTGAAGCAGAACCTTTTCGCTGGCGTTCCGGAGAAGACAGACCACTGTCTGGCGCAGCTGCGGGCCATGTGGCCACCACACGATGACGATCCAAGCTGCCCGAAAGTCAGGCGAGGCAGAGGACGGCATGCTTGCCCCTGGAGCTCGGCTCCCTGAAGCTTTCAGTTACATGACCCAAGACAGACGATCGTTTGACAAGCCCGTGTGACGTGGGTCCCTCTCGAGTGAGGGAACTGTTCCCGGATGGACTGACGGACACACGAGGGTCCCTGGAGTCACAGGAGCAACGGGAGGCAGAGCAGTCTCCTCTCCCAGGTCTCCACAAGGAAGCACCTGCTCGGTCAGTAGCATTTTGGGAGACGCCGTCCCCGGAGTCTATCATGCTGCGAAGTATTCACTGTTTTAAAATTGTTCGTCACGAGCTCAGTCTTTTCCCTGTGCTACCTTGTTACCGATCATCTCCAGGTCCAACCGATACACAAACTCTTGTTTTTAAAATGCGATCCACACGCCCACTGCCCGTCTCTGGATGTGAGGAGCAGGGGGCCGGGGCCCCGAGGACGCAGAACCATCACACAGGGTGAAACAGAGCCTTGCGAACGTACGCTCAGCGGGAAAATACTGTTCAGCTGGTGATTCAAGCTGGGGGTGAATAACCCGTTCACTCTGAATAAGGAACCAGGAAAGTCCTGCCGTTCAGGAAACCTGGGGTCCAGCCTGGCCTTGGAAAGCCGGGTGTGGCTCTGTCACTGGTGTCCAGGTCCCCATCCCTTCCCAGGGCCCGGCCGCAGGTCCGGTCAGCTGGACGGCTGATCAGAGACCACCGGTTTGTCCCCAGCTCCTACCACCGGCTCACAACTCCGGCCTCTGGACGCGTTTAAGCCCATTTTTTGGTTTCTTCTCCTCTGTGTCCCTTCACTGGGCTGCCCATGGCTGGGAGCTACAGGTCCTGGCGGGGAGGGACCCTCCCGGCTTACCCGGCCGTGACTCCAGAGGACGCTCGGCTGAGTCGCGGAGACGACGCTGTCAAGGCCAGGGGCCGGCTCCTGGCAGTGTGGACCCGGGAGCATCAAAGGGAATTCACCCATCGTCGCTCTTGAAGGAAGTTGCTCTCTGCCCTGGCGGGTTTAGCTCAGCGGTTAGAGCGTCGGCCTGCGGACCAAAGAAAGCCGCTCCCTTTGGGGGCAGGAACGTCATCAGGGACGTGTGGCCCACAGGTTTTCCAGGCGTGGACACAGACACTTGTCCCTGCCCTGCTGGCTGGGTCACCTGTCTCTTCCGGCACAGGGCCTGCCCCGTGGTGGTCCCATCTCTGGAGTCGGGAGCCACAGACCTCGTCTGGGGCCTGAGCCGGCCGGGACCTGAGTCTCACCCCCGCCTGTGGCTCTGGCTGAATCCACGCCCCTCCAAAGCCAGACCCTCGGCCTCTACAGAAAGCTTTGGGACTGTACTCTCATGACACCCTGACCGACTCTTTGCAGTAAGGCCGGTATTTACATGAAAGTGGGTCACCTAATGGAAAAGTGGAAGTAGTTCATTAATATGCTAAGAAGGGCTCGTCTGAGCATTGTCAAAAAGCAGCTGCGATTCCACATGTGCAAATGTCGTGCCTCACGGGTGGCGGCCGGCGGGCCCATCGCAGGCACGCGGACTTCTCTGGGCGCTCTGTCTGCACCACGCTCACTGGCCTCAGGACCGGAGAAAGCCATGCTCCAGCAGAGGGGCGTCCCTACCAGCCACGTCTACACGGACATCAGGTCACCATGACACAACACTGAGAACAAGCCCACATTCCACCACCACGTGTCTTCGGTAAGATGGGGCCACGCCAGACCACACCTGGCAGCCGAGACAACCCACCCAGCCCCGCCTTCCAGCAGGTGCCTGTGATGCTCTATTGACCCAGGTTGTCTTGAGAGGCAGCCTGAGGTGCCCTCTCTCAGCGGGGACACCCCCGGGAATCAGAGCCAGATTGGTGAGTATCCTCCGGGGGAAGGGGGCAGAGCAGAGGAGCCCAGATGGTGTTGCTGGAGAGTCTGGGCTCAGTTCATTAACAGGTGCAGCTATTCCCTGCGTCAGCTCTTTAGGAGCCAACGGCTCCCGACCACGCCACTCGGGACCACGCCACTCGGGACCACGCCACTCGGGACACGTCACTCGGGACACGTCACTCGGGACCACGCCACTCAGGACCCCATCACTCAGGACCCCGCCACTCAGAACCACACCACTCAGGACATGTCACTCAGGACCATGCCACTCAGAACCACACCACTCGGGACACCTCACTCAGGACCACACCACTCAGAACCCCATTACTCAGGACCATGCCACTCAGAACCACACCACTCGGGACACCTCACTCAGGACCACACCACTCAGAACCACACCACTCAGGACATGTCACTCAGGACCATGCCACTCAGAACCACACCACTCGGGACACCTCACTCAGGACCACACCACTCAGAACCACACCACTCGGGACACCTCACTCAGGACCACACCACTCAGAACCCCGTCACTCGGGACCATGCCACTCGGGACACATCACTCAGAACCACGCCTCTCAGGTCCATGCATTTGCAAATCAGCTCCACAGCGTCTCACAGTGAGAGAGGGCGGCATTGGGAACGGCTCTTACTGAACAGCCTGCACAGACCATGCAGAGGTAATCCTTCTCGTCTGTTTTCTAAACCCGCCAACGCACCCTCCTCACCAGCGTGGCTTTGTGGGCAGCTGCTGACCGCGGGCGTCTCAAGCTTGGGTCCAGGACCCAACTTAGACCCGGAACCGGACACACTCGGCCCAGCCAGGCCTCCTGCAGCCCTGCCCACAGCCTGCACACACGCCGCATCCAGGCACATGACAACAGAATGCAGATGCCTGGGGAGAAACCCCTCCCGCGAAGGGAGGCCCTGGGAGAGGGCTGCAAAGCCACCCTGGTCCCAGGGACTGGTGCTCCCGTGGGACTGTGATGTGCTTGTCATTGAACAAACTTCCAGCGTGAAGTCCGAGATGCCGTGTGACAGACACGCTGGCCTCCGTCAGGGGAGTGGAGGCCCCACCCGGCCGTCCGCGTGTGCGCCCCACACACTGCGCTCGGCACAGCGGCCCTGTCCCCCAGCGGCCCAGCTCTCTCCTCGCTGCTCCCAGTGTCCGCATGCTCTCTTCGCCTCCTAGCTTCTGCTTCGTCTGAGGTCCTCCTTCCTCCTGACTTCACTCCCCGTGACCTCCAATGGCCCCGTCCACCTTGTGGCTTCTTTGCGGCTTCCAGCTTCGAATGTGGTTCAGACGCTGAGAAAGGGCAGCACCTGGGAAGACAGCCCATCAATCCAGGAGCCGCCCCCTCACCCATCTGCTTCCGTCCTCCTTCCACGCACTGGCTCAAAGGGCTGTCGGTGGGGCAGCCAGGACACCTGCATAGTTCGTTCTCCTGAGCCTCTTCTGTTTTATCGGGCTTGTAGAAAGTCAGAGTCAAAACTCAAACTGCTCTGGAGAGGCCCCACCTAAATGAATCTGTCATTTGAAAAGAATGGGCTGACCCATTTCTCCAGCTGGTGCCACAAGGCCCCTGGGGTGGGGGTGGGGGGCGCGCAGAAGGCACAGCTGCAAGAACATAGCTTGTCCCCAAGAAAGGCCAGCTGACGTTGGTTCAAGAAGCCCAGTTGTCATGCCACTGTCTTTCTCAGTTAAGTAACACATTGGGTTTCTGAGTTTATACATCAGTCTTACGACCTTGACTAATGTGAGTCTATACCTAAAAGACAGGTCCACTTTCATGTTCTGAATAAAATCCAGACTCTGGACTTGGGAGGTTGAGAATCAAGCTTGAAGCTGTGACCAGGTGACCAGCTAACAAAGGCCACCCTGCAGAGGCTGTGCCCCTATCCCCTCCCTCATCCCTGCGGGGGAGAAGCAGACAAGGTTATGTATCAGCCATGGCCCTGGTGATGCACCTTGGCCCTGGCTGCACATGGGTTCATCTCGATCACACCCCAAAGACCGTAATTAGTTGTTCCTGGTGCACTGGGCACAGCCGTTCCCTGAGGGGAGGTCTGACACCCTCAGGTCACACATATCTGTAGAGAAATTCGATCTCATAAGGGCCGGGAGTGGAGAGGCCTGAGCAGAAGCCTCCAGAAAGGGGGAAATGATTCCCACTGAGATGCCAGCCTGGTCTTCTCTTCCACTTCTGCCTCCTCCTAAGTCAGGTTCTGTGTCGGCCCCCAGGAGGGACTACTCTCCCCGCGGAAGTCTGCGACCCGACTGCCTTCGGACACCAGCTAGAGCCCATGGTTAGAACTCACTGTGACTCAGTGACACAGCGGTGCCCACAGCCAGGACACCAGCGGCCCCGTGTTAGCCCAGTGACTTAAAGGCTCGGTGGACCCTGGCCGGTTTGGTTCAGTGGTTAGAGCGTCGGCCTGCGAACCAATGAGTCGCAGGTTCAATTCCAGTCAAGGGCACGTACTTCGGGTGCGGTTGGTCCCTGGCCCTGGTCAGGGTCGTGCGGGGGGCAACCAGTCAATGTGTCCCTCTCGCATCGATGTTTCTCTCTCTCTCCCTCTCTCTCCCTCCCACTCTGTCTGAGGATAAGTGGGAAAATATCCTCGAGTGAGGATTAAAAATATTAATAGTAATAAAAAATAAAGGCTCGGGGGACTGGTGGGCCACACCTCGCAGGCACCCTCTGAGGGGCAGCCCCTCTCATGTCCACTGAGGAGGAACTGAACTAGGGCCTCAGATGCCAGGCTGAGAAGTCCTGGGAGGAAGTCACAACGATGCACAGACCTGGATGGGCAATTCGAGGAGAAGGCACCGGGATAACTGAATCCATCCCCCCTGGTCCTTCGTCTCCTTCCGGAAGCCCCCAGCACCCCAGCACCCCATCAGAGGACCGGCCTTCAGGGCTTGAAACAGCTGCAGGGCTCGAAGCGACGGAAGGAGCATGTCCTCAGGACCCTCTCGTCTTGCCAGGATGGAGACAGTGTAACTAGTCTTCACGCTCACAAGTAACAAATACACTCAAATTAAAAATACATTTGTATTGCTCACCCCAGCCCTGCACACATCGTAACACATAAGCACACATTCCTCTCCTCTCCTGCTAATCATTCATTTTACATTCTCATGTTGGTCAACAGGGTGAAGGCCATCGTTCTGCACAGCTCAAAGGCATTAACATTCTTCAAAACGTATAGATTCCCATTCAAGATTGACAGCAAGCGACTGCCGGTGGCAGCGAAAACAATTGGGAAATTGGTGAATCGGATGCCTAGTCTGCTTCTACTTACCAAGCTAAACATTTCAGAAAGCCCTCCTGCCACGAGCTCCGAAACGTTTTCCGTCAGCTCAGCGACCCAGGGAGGAGACTCCGGGACAGCAGCAGAGCCAGCATCGGAGACTCTGCTTTGAGTCCCCGCTCAGACACAGACCGTTCCGACACTGTGACCACCGGCGTCCCCCTGGGGTTCTGCTCCTCAGGGAACTGGGGGCAGAACCGCCTGCCTGCCTGTCTCACGGTGGCATGAGGAGTACAGCAGGTGCCCACCAGGTGAGAGAGGCTGCAAGGGCAGGGAGCCCCGGGAAAGCCATGTCACCCCAGATGGGCACAGGGAAGAGCATGGGGTCCATCCAGGTGGGAACAAGGGACGGGGTGCCCAGAGGGACCAGTGCACACACAAACCTCAGGGGAAGGACCCCTGACCAGAGCTGAGACAGACAGGAAGGAGACGCATGGCCACCTCGGGGTCCTCCTGCCTCTGACTCCTTTGGGGGTCCCAACGGCCAAGTCAGCTTGGAGCCCGCCAGCAAGGGCGTCCTCCATGGCCAGCCTCCTGGGCACAGGGACGGGCAGGGACAGCTGTGTGGTGGGGGTGGGGCCAACAACCCGTACAGACGCCTACGCAGGGGGTCACAACCTCCCCTCGTCCTTAGCTGTGGAAAACGTGGCACTTCCCACAGTGGGTTTTCCAAATGCCTGAGAACTCAGTCCCCTCAGCTAACGAAGCCCCTGGTGCTGAGCCGAAGGGGACCTGCAGCTCCCGTCAGAGCACCAACGGGTCACGTTCAAGATCCACATGAGACTAAAGAAAGGCTATTGGCCTTCAAAGTGTTGCAAGGGGAACCCTCCCAGGGTCCTTCTCCCTTCACCCGAGGTCCGAGGCTGGCATGGGCTGGAGGAGGGAGAGGCCCACAGAATGCAGGTGAGGGACGGTGCTCACCTGCCGGTCCGTCTCTGGCCGCAGCCAGGACCCTGGCCTCAGTCCCGACCTGTGACATCGCAGCGTCGGTGAAGGAGGGTGATGTCCAGCGCTGTGTCTGTGGCACCAGGCGTCTTCATCTGTAACAGGGGTTCAAACACCCGTGTCCGACTGCGGGGAGCCGTCGACAGGATGAGATGGTGCGTGCAAAGAGCTTACCGCCCAGTTGGCAGAAAGGAATGCCTGAGTATCTAACGATAGCAACATGGTCTCAGCCAGGCCCAGAAAGGAAATGTCTGAGTATCTAACGATAGCAACATTGTCTCAGCCAGGCCCAACGTCCGTCCCTTGGGGAGACGTGGGATCCAACCTGATGAGAGAACTCAGCCACTCGACGGAGAGCAAAGGTGCCCCCATCATTTCACGAAGAATGAAAGGCACTGCCTGGGGACACGGGGACCTCGCCCTCAGGGCAGGACGGACAGACAGGCCCGAATGGGCTGCTCCAGCTCCTGCTGCCTGGACAGGGCAAGGCTGTGAAACAGGTGTGTCGACGTGTCACCAGCATCCTGGGGGCCAAAATGGGCCGCCTAGACTTTCAAAGCCAAAACCACACGACCTGCAGTCCCCGCTGCCCTGGCTCTGGGTCTCTAACGCACCCCCTGCTTCCGCAGGAGTTCCCATTTCCCTAAAAGTCCCCAACGGGAACTTCTCCAGGCCGCACAGATGGTTCCACCCATCCACCACAGGTACCACAGCCGTCAGCCACGGTCCTCCCTCTGTCTCTGCTCCCCCTGCTCCCTGTTTCCATGGTAACTGCCCAGCTACCTCTCCTGACCTCCAGGGAGTATCAGGGCAGGACCTGTCCCTCCCTCGCACCCAGGCTCCTGGGCATATCCTGCAACCCTCACCCTCCCACGCCTCTGCAGGTGACCCCCACCGTCCTGTCCAGCCCCACGGGCTCCCTCTGGGGCCTCTGCCATCGGCTACACTCTGGGATCTGCTCCTGCACCGAACGGCCCGACAGGCCGGCTGCCTGGCACTGACGAATCACGGTGCAGTAAGACACCCCAACAGCCACCGAGGCTGTGGCTAGGGAGCCCCCACTGCCAGAGGCCGCAGAATTAAAAAATTTTTTAAAGGATAAAATTGCTATTGCTTCTGGATGACACAGCCTGATAACCACGGGGGAGCTGGAGCCATAATCATAATCATCTGTGGTCTCTGCCCGTGTAGACCTGGCCTAAGGCTTCCGCGGAAACCCACAGCAACTCTAAAAGCTCCGCGAACAGTTCATTTCCCAGCAAAACTGCCATACGGGGAGACAAATAATTTAAGTAGGGACAGCGTCACCAGTATGCACATATTAAGAGTTTGAAATCACAACCCAGGGAAAGCCCGAGAAAAAGAAGGAAAAACACACTTTTGTTCCATTTCTTCCGGCGGGAGCTGTCCCCGGTCCTTGCAAGGGGGTCGGGGGGACTGTCACAGAGGGGTGTGGAGCGTACACCCCTCCTCCGAGGGGCCAGGGGAGACTCAGAGGGAGAAAGGCCAGCCGTCGGTTCACAGCTGGAAACGTATTCTGTGGTGAATGAGCCTCGCCCCCAGAAAAGCATCCAGAGCCACCACTGTCAGGTCGATGGGAGCGAGGTCTAATTTCTAACCATGTTTTCCAACGTCGTGTTTTCCGAGCATTCCCCCCGAGTCCATGTATGGGTTATAGATTATTGATTGCTCAGGGCCCAGACCACAGCCTCTCTCTCAGCGTCAGAGGAGAGGGAGCTGTCCCCTTCCAGGCTTTTAACCACGAGTCATCAGACATTTTCAGACGCGGAGCAATTTTTCATAGTCAAGTTATCCTGCCCGAGCTTATCAAGAATTTAAACTGAGAAGTGCGTCCGCGTGGCTTCGCGTGGCAGCGCGCAGATACGGCAGGGAAACGCGGCCGGCCGGGAGCGGGCGGACTGTCGGCTCGGTGTCTCTCCCTCGGATGCACGGTGTGTCCCCGAGACGGAGCTCTCCGAGCTGCGGACCTGCCACCGGAGAGCACCCGGCGCTGTGGTCTGTTTCCGGGGACAAATGAAGGATGCTCCTCTCCAGAGTTCCGCGGAGCACGCCACGCTCTAGACAGAAGTGTTTCGAGTCAACACAATATGAAAAAATTCAAAATAAAATGAAAAGTGTCTGAAAACAAACCAACATAAATATACAGCAGTCCTGTTAATTATGATTATTTATGATCCTAAGAACTGGCACCACGACTGCGCTTTCCTTTCCAAAATCTCGCAAACTTGTTACCGCACACAGTCTCCGAGGCCTCAGGCTGATCCAGGTGGCACGCTGGAGGCCGAACTGTCCTGAGTGGGGGTCACGTGTGTCCTGGGGCCTGTTGCACACGTGTACGTGTGTGTGATACAGACACAATAAAATCCACGTGGACCTCCCCCACCCCCCAACGTTAAGACGCTGGTGATGCGTCACAGTATCTCTGACCAGCACCCCAGCCTATTAACCGAGGTATTCCAGGGCCTGAAGGATGATCGGGAAGCCTTGGGGAGACAGCCTGTGGACGTGACTGATGCTGCATTAGGGTGACAGGACTTTCTCCCCCAAGCCCCGTCGCCGTGCCAACCACGGCCCCCGCCCACCCGCTCCCTTGACAAGTCATCACGACCACATCACTGCTGTCCTGCGGCTGTCTCGAGCCGACCTCCATGGTGCGCAGCGCCCGGTGGTCATGCTGTCCTGTCTCTCGCCAGCCATGTCTGACAGGCGACAAGCCAGCGCCGCGGCGGCTCCTGGCACCTGGGCCGCCTGGGACCACACAGGTAAACCCGGGGAGCCATGTTGTCTCCGGACTGACGACGGAGGGAAACATATCTGCAGCCGGGAGCCCATGTCCGAATATTCAGAAGTCCGTCATGCAGGTGATGAAGGCACAACCTGGCCTCGGGGGCAGGCGCGAGGAAGGCGGGAGGGGTGGGGGTGCTCCGTGAGGGCGGTGACAGCCACCCGCCAGGAGTGGGCCCAGCCCCACCGGCCCCCGGAGCCCAGGCAGGCCCAGGCCCCAGTCGTGGGGCGGCAGGTGCAGTTGCGAGGCCCCCTCCGCAGGGCCACCCTGCCCAGCTGCAGGCCCGGGCGACACGGGCTCATCCGTCGAGAAGGGGACCGTCCTCTGGCTGGCTGGGGTTTGCATCGCTGTGTTCTCCTGCAGCCCTGTGGGTGAAGTGTAGGAGTGGAGAGAAACAGGACGGATTCTGACTGAAATAGATGCTTCTGTGGCGAACGGAGAGCCCTGGAGAGTGTGCTCAGACTTGAAGGACGTCATACTGTCTTAAGCAGGTGACAGTAATGTCGCCGACTGAGGGGTTGGCGCATTTTCTCCAGGCTTACAAGAAGAAAGATTAAGTTTGCTTCCGAGGCAGAAAGTAAAGGAACTCCCGTCACGGCTGCGGGGATCACTCATGGGCCGCAGCGACGTGTCCCCGGCGCGTCCTTGACAGAGGAACCCGCACCCTAAGGGAGAGTTGGCAGCTCGGAGCAGAGACCCGGGGGAAGTACAGACACGCTCTCCAGATCACTCTGATCTCCCTCCTGTTGCCACACAGTCCTCATCAGCACGAATGCAGACCGCTGTCCCGAAGCCCGCCCAGACCCGCTGAGCACGGGGCAACCAGACACACCTTCCCCGGCTCAGGCTCGAGCCTCTGCCAGCCCCCCCGCCATGTCCCTCTTCTGCCTCAGTTGCACAGAATAGTCAGTAAAAATAGACAGACTCTGTCGGCCGGTGTGGCTCAGTGGTTGAACGTCAACCCATGCACCAAGAGGTCGCGGGTTCAATTCCCGGTCAGGGCACATGCCCAGGTTGTGGGCCTGATCCCTAGTGGGGGGCATGCAGGAGGCAGCCAGTCGATGTTCTCTCTCATCGATGTTTCTCTCCCTCTCTCTCTATCCCTTCCTCTCTCTCTAAAATCAATAAAGAAAAAAATGTTTAAAAAAAAATAGACTCTGGACGTCCCCAGAACCTCAGCACTGACGGAACCCCCCTTTTACACAGAGCCAAAGCGGGGTCCTGTCGGGAGACACTCCGGCCACGTCTGCACCGTGGCCCTGCGTCTCCGTGGCCTTCAGCAGCTGTTTGAGGGTGACTCTTGGGAGATGGGACCAATCTCGGGTCCTGAGTGGGGTCAGACACCCCTCCTGCTCTGGCTGACGTGGGGGGGCTGTCTCCACAGGCCCCTCGGTGGTGTCCCCAGTCACCTGTGTCCACCCACCACCTTCCCATGCACAGGGGCAGTTTGTCCCACGAGGGAGGCACAATCCTGGGGCACCGAGAGCCATCAGGAACGGAAGAAAACAGACAGGAAGGTGGCTGAGCTGGGCCCCCATGCCTCTGAGCTCAGGAAGATACCCAGAGGACGAAGAGGGCGGGTGGGGGAGGGGAGCTGGGGAAACGGCTGCTGCTGAGTTAGAACCCAGAACTCTGGGCACAGGAACCAAGCGCACACACCCCTGAGGACAGAGCACCCCAGGCTCAGCCCCCGCGCTCACCCTCCTGGTTATGTCCAGGAACCAAGCGCACACACCCCTGAGGACAGAGCGCCCCAGGCTCAGCCCCCGCGCTCACCCTCCTGGTCATGTCCAGGAACCAAGCGCACACACCCCTGAGGACAGAGCACCCCAGGCTCAGCCCCCGCGCTCACCCTCCTGGTCACGTCCAGCTCCCTGGGACCCGTTCCCACCCACGTGACCCAGGCCCCTTGGCTGTTGGACCAGTCCCCTCGATGGGGTCAGATGGTCCTTAAGGGTCACTGCGGAACCAGAGCCCCTGGGAGCCCCTGGAGCAGAGAGGCACCCCCTCCCTCCGAGTCCCCGGGTTCTCTTTCATTACTCAGATCAGGGCATGAACCCGGAGCTCCTCGCTGCAAAGGGCCTTACGGTGTCATCTCCCTGATCCCCAATTTCATGCTCATTTCCTCTCCCACAAGGGGCCACACAGCCTGCTGAACACCTCTGGGTGACGGAGGGCTCACTCCCCACCTTCCTTGGAGGTGGTGCCATCTTCGGTCAGTGCAGAGTCTTGGTTTCCCTTGTTAGTGGTACGCATCCCTGTCTCTGGAGCCCCCAGCCCTTGGGGCTGCTCAGAACTCTGCCTTCTCTGCCCCTGGGAGCGTTTCAGATCTGGAAAGCCAGAAACCCTAGGGATTGACTGTTCCCTATTGATTCACACAGCTCTGGACCTGTGTGTCTAAGCCGGGCCCAGTCTTCACTGACCACAAACTGCCCAGGGTGGTCTGGTCAGCCTGGTGGGGTAGACCTTCCATCACCTCCATTGTTCCTTCCACTATGCTCCTAGTAATGCGGCCACATGATGAGAACCTGTGACGGGGTCCGACCAGTGGAATGTCCCTCTGCGTCGTTCAGCAAGGATAGTATAGGTCCTGCTATGTGCGTCCACATGCCGGCAATGACCGCAAAGCCCGGTTCCTTGCTTGGTCCGACGGTGCTAGTCCCCGACCCCCGGCATCGTGAGCAGGTGAGAGGGCACATTTCCTGCCCACGGTAAGTGGCACCCCGCACCCGTGCCACGGCGGAGGGTGTCCCCAGCTTTGGAGATGAATGTGTAAGCAGAAGTGAGGGTGCCAAACGGAAGCTGATCTCTGGAGGCCACCCTCTGCTGACTGTCACCCAGCTCTCCAGTCCCAAGGTAGGAGACAGCCCCGGACAATGACGGGTTCCGACCCGGGCTAGAAATCTGGTTTCTCGGGGGTGGGGGGGAGAAGGGGTCGGAACGGAGGTGTCTCTGGCAGCCCCAGCTGAGGAGGAAAATTAGGGAACAAAGCCTGGTCCCCACCATACGTGGCGCAGGGCCGGGGCGGCAGGAGGAAATACTGCCCGGCCCACGTCCCCGGCCGCGCCGTGGTCCACGCCACCTGCAGCTGTCAATAACCGGCATGATTGATGCTGATGACTTATGTTAATTTTGCCATAAGCTTTATTTGTGCCCGCTGTTGAACTTAAAGATGTCAAATCATTCCTTAGAAGGTTGTTAGAGGTTTTAAAAAGCAAAGTCTAAAATATAATGCCTGGCATCCCATAGATCACGGCCCAGCCCCCAACATGCTCTGAGAGGGGTCACCACCCCGTGTAATTGCCTCTCACTCGGCCTGAGGGCTCGGAAGGGGTCCCCACCCCAGGGACGGCGGCTCCTCAGGGGCCTCCGGGTGGATTTCAGGGCAGCTTGGGAGGCGAAATCCGTCCCTGGCACCTCAGCCGCTGTCCATGGACCACTGTTCACCCCAGAGGCGGGGCAGGCAGTGACAGGCCCGCCTCCCCTCGGGTGGCTGCCCAGGAGCCGTGCCCAGGCCTCAGTTTCCCTTCTGTTAAATGGGGTGGGGGACGTCAGCCCACTGTACGGGAACACCAGGGGACTCAGACACCGCGATGCCTCGGGGGTGCTTTGGTCTCTGTGACGCCGCTGTCACCAGGTGGCCCTGAGTTCCAGCTGTCCCCAGGACCGGGCACAGGGGCTGTGGGCGCAGAGCGGACCTGGCCCTGCAGGTGGCCGTCTGGCCGCCGTACTTCGTGCACGAGCCAGTGGTCAGGGCAGGTGCCGCCTCTGTCCCCGCCCAGCTGCCGCAGAACACCCGCCGTGCGGCCAGCCCTAGACAGGTGAACAAGGCAAGGGGGTGGGTGGGCCAAAATGTAACCTCACCAAACCGAAGAGCAGACACCTGGCCGTGTGGCAGCAGCCAGAGCCCCTGTGCAGAGGATACTGGAGGAGTGGGAAGAGGATGTCAGCTGCTGGGTCCCTGCAGAGCCACTGGTCACGACAGCACCCATCAGCGCAGCCCACTCGGGCCCCGGAGCTCGGTCCGGCACCGCCCCCTGTCCGTCCCAGCTGCTCTGTGAAATCCCATCCCATACAGGCGCCACCCTCAGCCTCCAGCCATCAGGGTTTCCCCGAGGGCCCAGCGGCAGCTCAGGGGACCAGTGGCTCCTTCCGCCTGTAAGCCAGCCACCCTGCCTTCCAGGAAACCCTGACGTCTCCCCGTGGGAGCCCAGGTCCAAGCCAGGACCAGCTACACCCAAGAGAGGGGGAAGTAAAGCCCAGATCCCACCCACCTGCCCACCCCCTCTTGCTAGAAATTCATTATCTATAGCTTAAAAGCAACAATTTCTAGATGGGTTTGTACCAGGAAGGAAGTGTTCTCCTGGCTTGCTGCGATGGCCCTACTGAACCGGCTTGGTCCGGGCTGTGTGGCAAACACCTGTCAAAACGTATGGACCACGCCATTTATCACGTAATCTGCTCCCAGAACAGATAGGCACTATCAGCAATCTGGTATTGATCCGGGCAGGGCCTGCTATTGTTCATCCCTGCATCCCCAAACGCCAGCAGGAATTAATGAAAGGGGCCGAACAATGCATACAGATCAGTCAGCCACAACTTTGCTCGCCGCTCTCATTAAGTTGAGCCAAGTGGCCCCGCCAACCCGAACCCGGCTGGGAAGGCGCTGGGCCCTCAGCACCCTCCACCTCCCGACCTCTGCGGGCCTTTCCAGATGCCCCGCGGCTGTGAGCCCCGAGGACGACTCAGGAGCCCTGCCAAGACGGCCTTTCTGTGACGCCCCTTGTCTAGGACCATCTCCCACGTGGGTCTGTGTGCCTCCCACAAGCACGAACCCTCAGTGGGGAGGCATAAAGCACCCACAGACCACCCAGGGAGACAAGCACCATGCCGGGGGACAGGAGGTCAAACCTCAGCCTCTCCCCCAAGGGAAACTCCCACAGAAGAACGCGCACCCCACCATGGGCCTCCCACTGAACAGTAAGCCCCGCCCCCCCACGGACTCTCCTCCTCACATCACTGTGTCCGCAGCCCAGCAGGCTTCGGGCCTCAGCTCACGCGGCACCTCCTGAAACCTGGCTAATCCCTCCAGCCCGAGCTGCGCTCCGCGTCCTCTGGGTGTCCACCACGCTCGGCCCCGGCTGTAACAGATCATGAACTGTGTGTCTCTTCCACCCGCGAGACTCAGCGGTAGGGAGCAGGTCAAACAAGCGCATCATTACGAGCCCTGAGGTCAGGGACACAGACGCCGTCACCTTCGCGGCTTTGCATAGCGCCTGGCGCTGTTAAAGACGGATGGGCAGATGGACAGGCGGAAGGGTGGTGGGTGGATGGGTGGATGGATGATGGATGATGGGTGGATGGAGAAATGATGAATACATGGATGGATGGGTGATGGATGGATGGGTGGGTGGATGGATGAAGGAGTGGATGATGGATGGGTGGGTGGATGGATAGATGAGTGGGTGGGTAGGTGGATGGGTGCTTGGGTAGTTGGTAAATGGATGGATGGATGAATCTGAACCAAATGGTACAAGAACCCACGAGCACACCGGCCCCATGGCCGTGAGCCCTCAGGGTTGGCATCCTGGTGATGGACAGCACTGTGGGTTTTACTCTCCTTCCCCCAGTGTCAAGTATCTCCCCAGAACCCACCCACAGCACCTTGGGGAAACAAAGGGGGAGCATGAGGTCTTGCCTGGGACCCCACAGCCAGCCCTCAAACAGCAGATCTGAACCAGACCAGACCCCCGACTCCCGGTCGGGAGACGCCTGGAAATCTCAAGGCTAGTGGGACCGAACCAATCCCTTGGAGGACCTGCAGGGCTGCCTGGTGGTCTGTGTGGAGGTGGGAGACCTCTGTGTCCCCGGCTGCAGACAGTGAGGTCCGCCCCTTCCTCACGGTCCCCAGACCAGGTGGCAGTGTCCTCGCAGCTCTGAGGACGTGAGGCGAGAAGGAGATTCAGGGGGCAGGGACAGGCCTGGCCAAAGGAACATCATGCACAGGCAGAGTGGAGAAAGACGCCAGGCCAGGCTCCTGAACGGCCACCAGCCAGGGAGGACAGACACCCCCACGGAGCCCACAGCACGCCCAGGGCGCACAGAGACTGCGTCCCCTTCGGAAGCAGGAACCGTGGACGCGGGACAGGCCACCACACGGATTCCACGGGCACTTTTCCGGGACAGAGCACAGGTGTGCCCAGGTAACACGGCCACCCCACGGCCCACAGCCGCCTGACCCAGCCCCTCAGGCATCCTGTGTCGCCCCAGGACGGCTGCCATTGTCTCCCAGAGCCTGACACCCCGACACTCTTGGCCTCGATTCTAGCGTGCAGGCTCTCCCTCCAGGCCAGCCCAGCAACGCTGACAGAGCAGAGAGCCGGGCTGTGTGGCACCTGAGAGGCGGCGGCCCTGAGCGGGCACGGGGAGCTGGGAGCCCTGAGCCAGCAGATTGCAGGGTCCCTCTGCAGACAGACATTGCTGCTAAAATAGGTCATGTGCTGCTGCAGCCCCGCCAGTCAAGGGGATGGCGCTCAGGGGGTTCTTCCCAGGCCCAGACGCCAAGGTCAAGGTCACCATCCTGCCCTGCACTCCATGGGCACATGTCCCCTCTCACCTCGGAAATGATCCACCAGCTGGCTGAAGGGAGCAGACCTCTCTCTCCCCCTCCCTCTCTCTCTCTCCCTCTCTCTCTCTCTCTGTCTCTCTTTTTCACGCGGCCCAGCAGCGGGCCTCCCTATGAAAGGAGCAGGTCAGTCTCCCATGTGCTAGTGCAGAGCCCGGGGTGACACTGAGCACGGAGGGACACAGAGAAGGCACCGCTCTGCCCCTGAGGATCTCAGACGCAGTGGGAGGTAGATCAGAGATCAGACAGCCAGGCGCATACAAGAAACAGAACCGCAGGCCGCCGTCCCGACAGTACCTCCCCAGGAACTCCAGGGGTGCACAGCATGCCAGGTGGCATTCGCCAGGTCCCTCCTTGCTGAACTTCCAAAGATCTCTTGTCCAGAGCTCACCCAGGCCCTAGTATTTCCCCGAGGCCCCTGCAGAGCCTGGGTCTGGGCAACCCCAGGAGGTGCCCAGGAGGTGCCCAGGAGGTGCCCAGGTGGCCCTGCTCAACTTCCAGGTGGCCCAGCTGTCAGGAGGGCCCTCTTGGCCACCAGGATGTTTCATGATGCTCAGCCCCCTCCGAGGCCATGAGAACGCATCGGAGGCAGGCCCACGAGACAGCGTCCAGACAGCTTGACCTCACCCCTTCCCTAAAGCCAGAGACCGAGGTCACAGCGGAGTCCAGCGTGTGGGAGAGGTCGGGTGGAGGCGGTACCAGTCTGTGGCCCAGCTTGGCTTGACACACACAGATTATTTTTCACACGAATCACCTAATATTTGAAATTAAGAAGTGCGTATTTTTCTAAGTCTGTGCTACCTCTGTGTCAACGATGGAGGTCCTTACCACCCTGGGTCACATTTCCGCCTGGCCACACGGGCGGGGGCCAGGGCGGGCAGCGGTGGCCCCCAGCCGTTAACGGAGTCAGCTACCTGCCCGGCCCCTGCAGGCACACACTTGCAGCCCTGGGTGCATATGGGCTGTGGAACTCAGCTCGATGAGAGGATGGGGGTCCCTGAGGGGTACTGGCCACAGCGATCCCCACCACTGCATAGCCCTGAAAGCGTGACCTTGGAGAGCCCGTTCCCCCTGAGACAAGGTCCTTCTGGGCCTCACCGGTCACCCTGGAGCAGTAAAACTTTGCTGACCGGGGAGTAAAATCTTCAGAGAGGCGAGACCACGTCTTTCCCAAATGAGCCGGGCACCCGGGCGCGTCCAGCCCCCTGCACGGGGGCCCCGCGGGCAGGCTCGCTCCGTGATTGACGGCCGGTCCAGCAAACAAAGAGGGTAACAAAATAAAGCCGGGCTCGCCTGCCCTTTGCACACCCGCCGCGCGCCCGCCGGCCACGTGAGCGTGCGGGCTTCCATCACACGGAACATTAATAAGAGGAGGCGCTGACCCCCGCTCGAGAGCCAGGTAAATGACAGGGAGGGGACGGGCCGGGAACGGGAGGCATTTCGCACGGTGCGGCTTCGAGGGGAAAGCGAGCCTATAAAGATGACGGGTGTTGCAGCGCCGCGGAAAAAACATAATTTTTCACTGATGTGCAGCGGTGGGGCCGGAGAGCAGGCGAACACTACAGTAGATCCATTAGTGGGTGACAAGGAACAGTGTTCACATCCACTGACTAAACTGTTTTTGATTCTTTAGTGCCAACATACAGAGGGGAGCTCACATAATGTCGCCAGCAAAAAAAAAAACAAAACAAAACACGTTAAAATGCATTTATTTCCTAATGCAACTTCGCTGTATTATCATAATCGAGCCATAACAGTGGTGCAGACACTGGGGGGTCTGGAAACACCTAAGGAGGGCTGTCAACTTGGAAACTGGTTAACGGGGGGGTTGGGGTGTCCACAAGGTTGCACCTGCCTGTGGGGCTGGGAAAGCAGCCGGTGACGCCCCACCTTCAGCCCCAGCGCTGGCCTCCTGAGCTCAGGACCCTAAGCACCACCTGTCACAGCCGACGGGGACTGGGGTCCGGAGTCACCCGTGTCCAGCTGCCGTGAGAAGAGCTTTGGGAGCAGGGCTGCCGGGCCCTCCTGCGAGGGGACGGACACGGGTGTTTTGTGGACATGCGCCGGGATCACATGGGTGGTTATCAGCAGCAGGACGGTCACTGGCCGTCCCCACGATGTCCACCACGTGGACAGGCCGTACCCAGCGAGTCAGCCGGTCGGGGTGGGAATGAGCCGTCCCAGGCTGACGTCACTCTGCTCCGTCCTCGGCCCCTCGGAGATGGCCGGCGTCATCTTCGCTGTGGTGGCCAATGCGCCCTCTTCCAAGGCTGCTCGGGCGTGAGGAGGGCGGCCGACCAGCAGGCGCCGAGGCCTCCTCCGTGGCATCTGGGGAGAATGTTCCAATGAACACGCTTTGCCCTCACGTGACGTTTGCCTGAGAACATGGGTGTATCTCCAACATGACACTGGGTCTTGGTGCCATTTCCCTGGATCGTTCAACCGGAGAGGCGAGCCTTGGAAAACCAGCCCGTGCGACCCCGAGAGGCCAGAGCGAAGGTGGGGGTGGGCTGCCCACGCCCTGTCTGTCCTCTGTCCAGACGCTGTATGAGGAGCAGGGGGGCCTCTGGAAGCAAGTCAGGGGGTGTGGATTCATTTCACTGAGAACTAAGTATCTCTGGGGTGGTTTCCCCTCCAGAGGAAGGTGGCGTGGCTGGGAAAGCTCCTCCCTCGTGGTCTGTCCCCCCGTCAAGCCCAGACCCCTCTAGGCTGCAGGTCTCCGCTCCGTCTTCCCGGGACACAGCTGCCAGTGCCGGGACCTCCCACAGCCCCGGGCCCCCCGTGCCTCCGTCCCCCCCTCAGTCAGGTGCTCAGAGCCCCCACTCATTAGCCACAGACTCACAGAGACTCGCAAGGTATTAAGATGGCAATATCATCTTATTGGCTATTAACACAAATGTGCCAATAAACACGGTGCATAAAGATTATACATATTCCCTCCGAGTCCATAACCCAGAACTGATACGGCCCAGCGCAGAGCACACTCCCCCAAAAGCCGTGCTCACCGTCACGACGCACAAATTGAATTTTAAATAAATTTCCTGAAACATCGCCAGCCACACGAGCTGCTCCCATTTGCTAAAAATAAAGTGCAGGGCTCTGCGCCCACCTCGTCCGGAGGGCCGGGACAGGCATTCACCCACACCCACCTCATCCGGAGGACCGGGACAGGCATTCACCCGCACCCACCTCACCTGGAGGGCTGGGACGGGCATTCACCCGCGCCCACCTCACCCAGAGGGCCAGGACAGGCATTCACCCGCACCCACCTCGTCCGGAGGGCTGGGACGGGCAGGTGGGCTGGGACGGGCATTCACCCGCGCCCACCTTCCAGGGTGATCTTGCCACATGTGCGTTTGGGCACGGAGGCTGGAACAACCGGGTGTATCCACCTCGAGGGTTTCTCCTAATTGCCAGTGACCGTCAGGTTCCAAAAAGTCAGCTTGTCCTCCCCTCAGCCTCCATCAAAGAGGGAGATGTTAATCGCATTATCGTTCTGCCAACAGCCTCTGCAATGCCGCGGCGATCGCCAGCAGCGACTGGAGCCGTTCGGAGTTGGCCCGAATCCGGAACCAGCCGGTGAAGCGCAAACACTGGACAGGGGGCCGCCGCCCAGAGGAGGGGCACTGGGGTGCTGCCGTCCAGACCTGCACCCAGGACGGGGGAGGGGCAGCAGCCCCATACACCGTCCCGCTGGCTGGGCTCGGATCCAATGCTCTCACGCACTCACACAGGCACACACACGCGTGCAGATGTACACATGCACACGGGCAGAGTGGTAAAAGGCAGGGGGTCCCCAAGCCTTGTCAGGCGTCTCCCCAACCTTCTGCCCCTCTGGCCATGCTGAGAGCCAAGGAAGAAAAATCAAGGGGAGCCCAGTGGACTGGCTCCATCAAGAGTTTCTCCGTGACCCTTTCCCGGGTCAGCGCGCGTGGTCGCTGGTTACGTACGTGTTGTTTTCAGCTTCGACCAAGACCAGAAATATGTTGTCCGTGCTCCCCCGACGCACTCTCCAAAATGCACCCAGCTGTGGGAACCCCGACGCCTCGAGGCCTGGCTCGCACTCCCGTCCACAGGAGAGGGAAAGGGACTTGAGCACTTGACCTCTCCGTGCCGTACAGGACTCTTCCAAGGACTCCTCAAGAAACAATCAGGCGAATAATCAAACACTTCGCAAGGGAAGGCAGAAACATAAAGCAAACATGAAATTTTACTCAACCCCCAGCCCTGGCCGGTTTGGCTCAGCGGTTAGAGTGTCGACCACAGGACCAGAGAGGCCCGGGTTCGGTTCCGCTAAGGGCACGTACCTCGGTTGCAGTTTGTCCCTGGCCCCGGTTGGGGTCGTGTGGGTGGCAGCCAGTCGATGTGTCTCTCTCTTCCTCCCTCTCTCCCTCCTGCTCTGTCTGAAGATAAATGCAAAAATGTCCTCGGGTGAGGATAAAAAAAAAATTTACTGAACGTCCACCATCAAAGAAATTTCAGTTTTAAATATTTCCACCAAACAGGCAGTGTTGGAGAGACGAGTTTGAAAAACAAGACGGCCGACCCACGCCTCCCGGGACCAACCTACCGGGGGACGAATCTCCAAAACAGAGGGGCCTCGCTTGGTAGGACTTTCTCTCCCGGGAAGTTGATGTGGGGTCCATGGTTAATGTCAGAGCATCTGAGTCACAGTCCCCGGGAACATCAATGAAACACCTCATTGTTTACCAAGACGGGAACGGTCAAAGGATAGAGAACACCCATAAGATGCAACTGTGTGAGTTCTTAAAATTAAAACAAGAAATTTGTGGAAGACCTTAAGGGCAAGGGACACGTAGACAATATGTTAAGGGTGGGGGGAGCAGGACATGAAAACTATGTAGAATGGAAGCCCAATTTTGAAAAAAAATAATAATACATCTGAACGCTCAGGTGTCTGTAATGAAATGCGTGAAGAATTTAACAAGGCTTGTCTCCGGGAATCGGGATTACAGGCCGTTTGTATTTTCTTCTTCAAACGCCCCTGTCTTTCCAAGTGTGAGGACATACAGCGCCATACAGGTGCCTTCCTCCTCGTCCAGACAGCCGTGTTCGTTTCCGTCCCTGCTCGGAGCCCGGCACCTGCTGAGGGGATGAGGCTGGCCCCCTCCTGCCCCTCCCCCAGCACCTGGGGCCCAGGTCCTGGTTTTGGTCGTCGACCCTCAGTTCCACGCTGACTTCGGAGGTTCAGACAAGTCTGGACGGGGTGCTTTCCTGGGGACGGGGCCAGCCGCAGCAGGCCCCCCGCGGTCCTGTCGGTGTCCTGGGGGAGCAGTGGGCGGTCCCCCAGCATCCCGAAGGGGCAGCGACGCCTGTGCCAGCCCCCCGTGTCCGGCACGCTGTTACCCTCCTTCACTCTCGGACTTCGGAGTCAGAACACTGCGGCCCCCTCTCAGGGTCTGCTCGCGGCAGGGAAGGGACTGGAGGCGGGAGGCGGAGGGCTGGCTGGAGGCAGGAGGTGAGAGAATCCTCCCGGGTCTGCTGGGGAACGCGCCACGGCGGGCTGCGCTGTGCACCCGGAATTTGCAGGACTTTCCTGACGCGCACCTGTCCTGGGCAGTGTGGGGTGAGCCTGCGCCCGCTGCCCCACCAGTGAGCAGGAAGCTGGGGTCTGCGGGTCCCTCGGTTGGGGGCTCAGCTCTTCTGAGGTCTTATGGCCTGACCATGTCCCCAAACCTAATGCGATCACGGGGTGGGCAGAGAGGCAGCGTCTGGTCAGCGCTAAGGGGACTCAGGCTCTGCCAGACGTCGGTCATTCTCTGACGCGGCTTCTTCCCGCGGGCTCAGGGGGACCTGGGCTTTCTCTAATCTCACCTGGCACCGCGTAGTGACCCCAGTCCCCACCTGGTGCGGTACAGTGTGTCCTGTGTCCTGTCCTGAAGTGTCCCCCGCCATCCCCTGCCAGGGTCCTCCGCAGTCTCACAGCCCTGGTGCCAGGCCATCCCTCCAGCCGTTTCTCCCCTCGCCCCAGGCCACCCGCTCATCCCAGACGGTGGCACAGCCTGGCACCACACTGCGGGTGGTCCTGCCCCACAGCCATGGCCTGCCGTGGAGGCACCGTGTGGAGGGAGCAGCCGTGTGCACTGGTCACCGATGAGCACCCTCCGCCCCACTGGCGGCTCCCCAAAAGGCGTTAGAATGGCCGTTCCGGTGACCAGGCCCCCACATGGCACAGGCCCTGGCCAGGCCCCTCCGGCTGGTTTGCCCAGGAGAATCCGTCACCCTCTCTGCACCACTGAAATGTCCCTGGTCCAAGCAGGTGAACAAGGTACAGGGACAACCTGCCGTCCTCCTGACTGCGGCCAGGCCCCCCTCCACGAGCTGGGAGACAGGGTCGCACCTGCCGAGGCTGACGTCCCACCCGGCACCTGTCTCCCCAGCCCTCCATGGTCTCCGCCAGCCGTGCCCATGGCTGTCAGAACCCAAGGGGGACAGGAACAGCATTTCACCTCATCCGGCAGTTTCTGACATGATGCCACCGTCTTTCCCACTGGCCTCCCTCGCCGACGTGACTGGGGCTTCGACAACGAACGGAGGCGGAGTGGAGACCGTCCCACCTGTGCCTTCTGCTCCCTCCCAGGTGGGCTCACTGTCCAGTGTCGTTGGGGGTGGGGGTCTGGGGGGCAGGGTAGCGTCATCCCCAAGCCCGTGGATCAGCTGTGGAGATGCTGACCCTTCCCAGGTGAGCCTCTAATGAACGGTCCGTGGTGCTTCCTTTTTTTTTTTTATCCTCAACTGAGGACATTTTTGCATTTATCTTCAGATAGAGCGAGAGGGAGGAAGAAAGAGAGAGAAACATCGATGTGAGAGAGACACATCGAGTGGTCGCCACCCACAGGGCCCCAACCAGGGCCGGGGACAAACTGCAACCGAGGTACGTGCCCTGAGCGGGAACCAAACCCGGGACTCTCTGGTCCGCGGGCCGACGCTCTAACCGCTGAGCCAAACCGGCCAGGGCCCATGGCGCTTTCTCACGAATGACTTTCACACACTCACTCCACCAGGAAACACCAAACCTTCTTCTCGGGAATGCAGTTAAGGGAAAAATTAGCGATAAATTGTTTTCAGGACTTGACCCAGCTCCAAATTTATGGTTGCCAGAATTTATCGTTTCGGAGGCCTGAAAAATGGCCATTCATTGTATCCCGTCTCCTGTCATTCACCGTCCAACTGAACAGCAAATTCAGAAGTGTTCCCAGTCCTGGGTCTCCCCGCAGACCTCCTCCCGGGCCGCTCCAGCCCGTGGACACGCTGGCTCCGGAACCGGGGACCGCCCGTCCGCAGGGACACCCGCCCCCCAGAGCCACCGGGCAGGGATGCTGCCCAGAGCGAGTGGAGGACGCTCAGCTGGACTCCGACGGCCGTGCTGGATGGACCCGCTCGCCCTATAAATACGCACTGATCACCTCCAGTTTATTGAGCTCATTTTCCAGGCAGGCAAAGCCCACCAGACTCCTCTGCAATTTTCCCTCCCGTACTGCTGCTCCCTCACCTCGGACAGATTTATGGTCCATTCACTCACGGGAACAAAAACCCTGCCACGCTGGTCACGGCACACGCAACGGCAGTTAGTTCAAAAGGTAACAGCCGCAATTCCTCACCTCTCCACTCAGCACCCCCGAGGCGCGCCACCTCCAGGTACGGAATGCATCTCGGAGGCCTTCGAGTCACCGTCCAGAAATGACTGTGGCGGCCCCCCCAGCCCCGCCCGGGAGCTGCTCCCCGCCCAGGCCTCCGCCAGACCCTCTGCCAGACAAGGCGGGGGCTCTGTGGATCCAAAGACCCAGCTCTTCCTCCAGCCCACTCGACGTGGCTGCAGCAGAGCCTTTGCCATCCCAGCAGGGACCCAGAGCTGCATCACTGGGCGCCCCTCCTGGCCCCCCGTGAGGGCAACGAGGCACAGGCATGCCTTCGGTCTGGCCCTCCGTCCCTGGCTGCCCTGGCTTCCTCCTGCACCCTCTCTCAAGGCCCACGCTTTCCTGCACCCATAGCAGCCAAATCTGCTCCTGGAGCCCAAGCCTGATGAAGACCCAGAGGAGGGCGGGCCCTGACCTCCACGCTGGTGAGAAGCAGTCAGAGCCGGGCATGGGCCCCGTCCCCCCAGGAGGAGGAAGCTGGCCTGACCAGGCACAGAGCGGGCACCGTGAGCTGTGTCAGGAAAAGCAGAGGAATCGCCCACCTGGACAGACAGGAGTCTGAAACTCAGACCAGCGAGGCTTTGGACAAAGAGGCAATGCACCAGTGAGCTTTCTGCCTCATTTTGAAGCTGGCCCCCCTGCTGACCAGCCTCAGTTTCCTCATCTGTAAAATGGGGATTAACTAGACCTAACAGAGCACTGTTACTAGAAGTAAATGATATCTATAAACACATCGAATGTTCTACGTACTCTAGAAATATCTGTCATAGAATCATATAACATATAAATATATTTAAATAAAAAAGATACAGTCAATGTGTTTTAGACATACGTACACACATATAAAAGCTTAGCACAGTGCTAGCCAAACAGTACATGTTATCCAATAAATTAATTAGTTTAGTTGGAGAAACAAAAGATCCACACACGAAAATTAAGAAAGATCAGCCCGGCCGGGGTGGCTCAGTGGTTGAGCATCGACCCACGGACTGGGAGGTCCCGGTTCGACTCCCGGTCAGGACACATGCCCGGGTTGTGGGCCCGATCCCCCGTGGGGGGCGTGCAGGAGGAGGCCAGTCATGTTCTCTCTCGTCGATGCTTCTACCTCTCTCTCCTTCTCCCTTTCTTTCTCTCTAAAATCAATAAAGGAAAAAAAATTAAGAAAGATCAGTAGAACGCAGAAGATACTGAGCACGAGATGACCCATTTTTTAAAGCCTCCACCAGCACCCGCAGCTGCCTCCCCTGTCTGCTCGGCGGCCTGTGTCCTTTGGAGGCAGGTCACTGTGGCTTTATGCTAATGCTGGGACCCCTGAACACCCAAGAAAAGGGCTTCCAATGCAGGACTCTGACAGCCCCCTTGGAACGCCCCCCAGGCGGGAGTCACCCTGCTCGGGGTCCCGGTGGGAAACGGGGCGTGAACACAGAGGGCTCCGGGGCAGACGGTGGAGACGGACGGTGGGGAGACGCCGAGGCCCCGCTCGAGCAGAATGCACAGAAAACGACGCTGGACATTGGTCGCCGTAAGTACATTCCTTGCTAATCAATCAGCTTTTATTGTGACGCCTCTCGCCCAGCTCATAACGCAGGGAAGCAGCTTCAGCAGCAGCTTAAAACGTTTCCAGTTTAATAATCTCCGCTAATTGAAAGCAGTGCGGATCCGGGGTGGGGGTGGGGCGCCGCACGGTGTGTGACAACCGGCACTCCTGCGGGGACGGACGGACTCCACGCTCCCCAGCCCCAGACCGCTCGTTCCTGCAGCCCTCTGCGCGGCGGTGGGACCTCTTCTTCCTACGCTTTGACCGTGGAGCGTTCCAGCAGCAGAGTCGTGCTGGAGCCTGCTTTTATCTGTGGGCATTAACCACCCCTGCTGCAAACACCGGATTTTTTCCCCTTCCTCAGAGAATTACATCCATTTTTACCATTGTTCTTTCCTTTCCAATCACAAATGCGGGCACAGTGATGGGTCGCCTGCTAAGGAGCATCCTCAGAGTCGGGTGTTGGGTCTCCGATGGCGACAGTGCCTGGGTTACCCTGGGTTACGCGGACCGCATGGCCCTCGCCCTCCCCGACCGTCCCCGCGGGTCTGCCCACCCGGCCTGCAGGGCAACCACACCAACCCCCTCCCTGTCCAGGCTGGACGCTTGGTTCAAAGGAGGTACAAATAGGTCCAAAGGAAAAGTAATTTTAACACATAGCAAAGGCATGATGTAAGTATACTTCGGACAGTCTGTACCCATACATAATTGTCCGGCGTTGTCCTTTAAACAGGTAGGAGACAGATTTTAGTAGAAAAGCCCCAGCGTCTCAGCCCTGTGTCTCTGACTTCCCAGGTCAGCTCAGGGGGAGCAGACAGCAGGGGCCGTCTCTGCCGGGGGGGTGACAGGAACTGGCCCTGTTGGGCCCTGGCCCCCAGGACACAGATCTACCCAGGAGGTTGGCTGCCCCGCCCCCGAGACACCACCTCTTGCTGTTACAGAGCAGGGAATCAATCCACCCTGGTTGCGTGAATGAATAAAAATGGCCAAAACTTGGGGGGAAACATTCTTAAAAGTGAACACACGTGCCTGGCTGGTGTGACTCAGTGGTTGAGCGTCGACCCTGCACCAAGAGGTCGCTGGTTCGATTCCCGGTCAGGGCACATGCCCAGGTTGTGGGCCCGATCCTCAGTGGGGGGCGTGCAGGAGGCGGCCAGTCGATGTTCTCTCTCATCGATGTTTCCATCTCTCTCTCCCTCTCCCTTCCTCTCTCTAAAATCAATAAAGGAAAAAAAAAATTTTTTTTTAAAACTCAACACACGTAAAAGTGTAGAGCAGGTTTTCTCCGCATGAAGGCGGTGACAGGTGTCACGCGAGGGGGACAATCTGCCGCAGACTCACCCTGCTCCTTCTGGAACCCGACCCTGCTCAGCGAACACTCCTGCCTCCCTTTCGTGGCGGGGGAGGGAGGGCAGCCGCGGCGGTTTTAGGGAAAGCACCTTCATGCTCAGGAAATAACACTGATGTATTTAGGGACCAAAGTGAATGATGGCTCCCGCCTATTCTCAAAGGATTTAGAAAGAATATCAGTATGCATACTGAGGTGTTCCAACATTCGTGCACGCCTATTGATCCCAACAGGTGAGAGAGAGGAAGCAAATGGGGCAGACTCGCACTGCTGATACAGGATATGCGGGACTCCCTTAAATTCTTCCCGTACAGCCCTGGCCGGCTTGGCTCAGCGGTTAGAGCGTCGGCCCGCGGTCCGGAGAGATCCGGGTTCCGTTCCTGCTAAGGGCATGTACCTCGGTTGCAGTTTGTCCCCGGCCCCGGTTGGGGTTGTGTGGGTGGCAGACAGTTGATGTGTCTCTCTCACATCGATGTTTCTCTCTCTCTCTGCCTCCCTCTCTCCCTCTCCCTCTATGAATGCAAAAAGTGTCCTCAGGTGAGGATTAAAAAAAAACAAAAAAAACTCTTCCTGTACATCTTAAGTCGGAAGCAACTTTTTTTAAAAGGTTACCAAAAAACTTAAAACAATTGACAACTTCTTTAAAGTTAAATGACAAAATAAATTTGAGTGGCTTCCTTAAAACAAACAAATTCCTGTCAAGTCTGATCAGAACACAGTTGTGGAAGGAGAAACAATTATAAGAACAAAACAGGAGTCCAGCTGGTGTGGCTCAGTGGTTGAGCGTCGACCCTGCACCAAGAGGTCGCCGGTTTGATTCCCGGTCAGGGCACATGCCCAGGTTGTGGGCCCGATCCCCAGTGGGGGGCATGCAGGAGGCGGCCAGTCGATGTTCTCTCTCATTTATGTTTCTGTCTCTCTCTCCCTCTCTCTTCCTCTCTCTCTAAAATCAATAAAGAAAAAATAAAAGAATAGAACAGGAGAGTGGCCAGCTGCAGGAACAGGGCTATGCTCATAGAACATACTTCATATCAACCATTTTCGACTGAATTCCAGGTTTTGTGTGGCGGCCACCACCTCCCCCAGTCATTTTTCCTAACGCAGGGTCCCACCCACCGCACCCCAGCGCCTGGCCCCTCACGCCCAGCTCCTGCGGCCGGCGGCAGGTGTCAGGCTCGCCACGCGCCGTGACTGTGGCGGAGGGAGGGGGCTGCTCAGACCTTTACGGCCACCCCTCAGCCTCACCTCATTCCGTTTTGGGGGTTTTGTTGTGTGTGGTTTTTCTTTTTAATCCTCAGCCGAGGATACGCTTTTATTCATTTTAGAGAGAGAGGAAAGGAGAGAGAAGGAACAAAACCATCCCTGGGAGAGAGAAGCGTCGCTCCGTGGCCTTCTGCAGCCTAGGTGTGTGCCCTGACCGGGAGCCGAACTCACCCCCTTGGGTGTACAGGACGAATTCCACCGACTGAGCCACCGGACAGGCTCACGTCAGTGGTTTCTATTTATTTATCTATTTTCTGTATTGATTTTAGAGAGAGGAAGGGAGAGGGAGAGAGAGACAGAAACATCGATGAGAGAGAACATCGACTGGCCGCCTCCTGCATGCCCCCCACTGGGGATCGGGCCCACAACCTGGGCATGTGCCCTGACCGGGAATCAAACTGGAGACCTCTTGGTGCAGGGTCGACGCTCAACCACTGAGCCACACCGGCCGGGCTCACATCAGTGGTTTTTAAAATCTCAGAAAGAATGATGCATTTCTTGGAAATATATAAATAACAAAAACTGTCGACAAAATTGAAAAAAATCTAAAATAAAAGGGGGGATTAAACACAGAAGGGAAAAAAAAAAAATTGTCCAAGAACTCATTCCGAAAGGAAGGCCCTGACCTAACGTTTCAAGTCCAGCGTCTCCGAACGCCGGGCAGGGATGGTCCCCAGGCCGTCCAGGTCACTTCGGAGGAGAGAAAACTTGGAAAGTGTCCGACCGCATGCGTAGAGCCAGCTCAATCAATCTCGTTTACGAGCGCGGACGTCAACGTCCCACGGAAAATATTGCGGCGCAAAGCCCACACGACCAAGAAGGCTTTCTTGCCAAAATGCAAAGATGCCTCAGACACATCCACTGACCATAATTCATTTTCTTCTTTGAAAAGCCCAGGAAGAAAAACGAGGTAGTCATCTTGATAGCAGCTGAAAAGTCACGGCATGAATTCGATACCTTCCTGATGAAAACAGTTAATTTGGCATAAACTCAGCTGGTCTCGGAACAATGGAGAAGGTTGGCCTCGAACCGCAGACAGGCTCACACGTGACAGAGCAGAGAGCCGTCATTTCCGTCCGCGTCAGCAGCGGGCGGGGGACCCTCCCTGTCCCCGTTCGCAGGGTTGTGTTCGTTCTTGGCAATGGGATAAGACCCAGATGAGAAAAATGAAATTTGTGGTTATTGAAAAGGCACCGGCAAGTTTTTTCAGTATTTCTCAATGTGTTTGTTGACTCAGAAAACTCAAGAGATTTAACTGAAAATAAAAATTAGAATGGCTGCCTGGCCGGTTTGGCTCAGGGGTAGAGCGTCGGCCCACAGACCAACGAGTCGCAGGTCCGATTCCAGTCAAGGGCACGTACCTCGGTTGCGGTTCGTCCCCGGCCCTGGTCGGGGTCGTGTGGGAGGCAACCAGTCGATGTGTCCCTCTCACATCGATGTTTCTCTCTCCCCTTCTCTCCCTTTCTCTCCCTCCCACTCTATCTGAAGATAAATAGGGAAAAAAAAATATCCTCAGGTAAGATTAAAAAAAAAATTTGGAATGACTAAGAGTTCAATCTAGTGGCCAATTACAGATTAAATATATAGTTTTTAAAATACACTTCCCTGGCCCAGCAGGTGTGGTTCACTGGTTAAGCGTCAACCCATGCACCAAGAGGTCGCCGGTTCGATTCCCGGTCAGGACACATGCCCAGGTTGTGGGCCCGATCCCTAGTAGGGGGGCATGCAGGAGGCGGCCAATCGATGTTCTCTCTCTCCCTCTCCCTTCCTCTCTGTCTAAAAAAAATCAATAAAAAAAATAATTAAAAAAAATATACACTTCCCTATTTCTCCACATAACCAGTGAAAACTAGCCATAATTAATAATGCAAAATAACACCACCTACAATAGCAATTGAAAATCTCAATACATAGAAATAAGCTAAACAATACGTGTGAAGGGTGCCTATCACTAAAACAAAAAGTTTGGAAAAATGGAGAGATACAGCATGTTCTGATAATATTATAAACATATCCCTTTTTAAACTGATCACCTGGGAGTTCATCGACGTTTAAAATTTAAAACGGAATGTGAACTGAAGGGTGCTACCTCTGTGTTCCGTACGAGCAAACTTCAGTTCGTGCGGGATTTATTGAATATGAATCGTGTTCTTAGGATTGAAATGTATTTTCCACTGTTAATTGTTTGAAAACTCAGGGCATCGAGAACGTACTGAAATCTTACAGCAATGGTACAATTCCGTGGTTTTGCCCTACTGTGAATTGGCAAAGTTAACGGGTCCTGGAAATATTTGCCGACAGCTGAACCCACCTTGAAGGTCGGACGGAGAGAGGTCAGCTCTAAACGGCTCCTTTGAATGCCGTGTCCAGAGGCCGCGGGAGGACCCGAGTCCACGGCACACACGTGCAAGGTGGACAATTAAATAGAAAAAGAATCACGTTTTCAAGAAGAATGCCAGGAGATATGACAAAGGACACACACTCTACAATCACCCGAAGAAACTGAAAAAACAAAGCTAGCCCCTCGGCCATTCCGTATCAGGAACCGGACACTCGTCAGAGCAACAGACCCAGCGACATCAAGCTCACAGTCACCCCACCACCTCGCCGATTCCTGTAAAAGAAACTCTGAAAGTTTTTCCGGAATGAAACAGAACCTGGTGATGGTACGTTAGTGATTTTCAGTGAGGAGACATCTGAAGGCTGAAACTATCCTCATGTTTGAGACTTTTCATAACTACGTGTGCATCTGTTGCTTCGTGGGAAAGAAATTCTTTAAAGTTAAAGTTAATACAGATGTGTTCTTTGACCCACTCTGGGCGAAGACAGACAGACAGACAGAACGTGAATGGAAGGAAAAGTTGGCAAAGCCACTGGCAACCTTGCAGGAGCCGAGTTCGAAAGGAGACACTGTCACGTTAGAATTTCCTTTGCAGCAGAGCAGTGGGTAGGGATACGTTTTTCCACATTAATGTAATTGAATAGTATTAGCCCGTTATATATTTTCGTTTCTGTGCTGTAAGTTTTTCTGGCGTGACTATATCACTGAGGCCACGGCGGGCCTTGGGAGGCGTCCTAACTGAGGCGCTGGTGAGCAGACACTGTGGCCCCAGGAGCCCCCACGGGTCCGTGGGGAGACATCGGCATGCCCTTCAGTCCCTCCCACCCTGGGGAACGGGAAGCCGCAGTGACTTCTCTGGGGATGCACACAAATGCAGAATTTCCCAGAAGGACCCCTGAAGGATGAGGGGCCTCTGCTTCTCCCTGATTAAAATCCAGCCTGGCCGCTCCGACCCTCCGACCCGGTGAGGCCCCTGCAGCTCCCCAGACAGGGTGGGGAGGGCGGGCAGGGGCTCTGGGGACCCCTCCCCACACGGTGGCCAGCACACATCTCCTCCCGGCTCAGCTGCTGATGTCAGAGCCCCCTGGGACGGGGCGTAAGGGCTTTGGATCGCAGAGCACAGGAAGAAAATCAGTGTCAACACCCAGAGGAGGCACTGTCCCAGGAGGTCACCGGCCACTGTGAGCCGCTCTGGTGTTTGGAGACCTGGACCACGAGGTAAGGGAGCTTGGGGTCTGACGCAAGGCCCTGCCCCCAAGAATCATGTCACAGAATCCTGGTCAAGGCAGATCCCCTGAGGTCCTGTGCTGGCCAGACACCAGTCTTGGCCTTTAGGTGTGACTTCCAGATCTACAGCCGCAAATGTGGAAAGACCACGCTCACGCCCAGGGGCCCCTCTTTCGCTCGGGCCTGTGCAGCCCAGCACGGCCAGGGCAGAGGTCAAAGGAGAGGTCCCCTGAGCTGCTCACGTGACACCGTGTCTGGGCGTGGAGAGACCGCTTGGGGTTCCGGCAGCACAGAGATGGGCACGTGGTCAGGATCCTGGCAGGTCCACTAGGGCTGCCGCTCCCCAGCCACCCACAGGAGCCCCAAACCCTCGCAGGATGAGGGACAGTGCTGCAGTCAGAGGAACCCACGGGGTGGGCAGCAGGGGCCCTGCTGGGATCAGAGCCATGGGAAGCAATGACGTTTCTGGAATGAAGGCCCCTCACCGAGCATGAGTCCCTGCGGCCAGGTGACCCACCCCGGAGCACAGTGACTGTTCTCTAAAGACACTTCCCCCAGGGCTGCTGAGACGTGACAGTGTGGGCCAGTGTTCCCGCCACAGAAGCTCTAGCCGGTGACCCTAATGACCCAGAGGGGGCTTCGGGGACGGAAGCAGGCAGAGCCTGGCACCCCGCACAGCCTCCGCCTGGAAGCCACACCCGCCGCTGCCCACGGTCTGAGCAGAATGGAAATACAATGAAAACCTGATGGAGTGACACCAAAACACACCCATGGAAGGGAGAAAGGATAAACGAAAACGTCTGCTCTGCAGAAAAACAGTGTTGACGAGAACGAAAGACAAACCGCAGACTGGGAGGAAGTATTTGCCAACCGGCGTCCAACAAAGGACGCCCATCCAGATCACATCAAACACGCTCGGCAACGGGAAACACACGCCCAGAGACCACGGGCAGAACTCAGCAGACGCGGAAAGACCGAGGCCGGTCAGCCAACAGCAAAGCAGCTCCAGGGAAAGGTGCTGGGCACCTCTGGCCGCCAGGACCGCGCAGATTCAACCGGGAGCTGCCTGCACACCTGCGGGAGGGCGGGGCCAGGAGACACCAGGAGGACACGAGAAGGCCCCGCCCACAGCTGGACTCCCCACACCACCCTGCAACCTGGTCCAGCCACCTGGGAACCCGTTTGGCGGTTTCTTATGCATTACAACCCTAAAGAGATGAAAATGTATGTTTCCATGAAAACCTGAATCTAAGTGTTTATAGAAAATTTATTCACAATCTTAAAAAAAAAAGAAAATGGTGCCCCGCCGGTGTGGCTCAGTGGCTGAGCGTCGACCCTGCACCAAGAGGTCACCGGTTCGATTTCCGGTCAGGACACATGCCCAGGTTGTGGGCCCGATCCCCAGTGGGGGGCATGCAGGAGGCGGCCAGTCGACGTTCTCTCTCATCGATGTTTCTATCTCTCTCTCCCTCTCCCTTCCTGTTTCTCTAAAATCAATAAAGAAAAAAAAATGGTTTTAAAGAAAATGGGAACCAACCAAATGTCCTTCAACTAGCAAATGGGTAAACAAAGTGTCAACCGTTCGTACAATGAGACACTGCTCAGTGACGAAAAGGGACAAACTCCTGATACACACAGGACGTGGTGACCCGGACGGTGCCCTGATGCTGTGGTGGGGTCAGCAGCACAGCGGTGACAGGCCTGGGGTGATCACAAAGGAATCGTGAGAGATTCCGAGCGTCGGTGCTTGGTACCTTCGCGGTGCTGGTCATATGTGGACTGTTCTTGTCTAAATTCTTAGAATTATACACTAAAAAGAGTGACTTTTACCCCACAGGAATTTCAAAAATGAATTTGTTAGAAGGGTATTAAAAATAAACTCTTGGAAAGAAGTTTCTTCTCAAAATGGCCTTGGCCCAATCAGGAACCTTTACAAGGAGACCCCACCCACTAGGCTTCACAGACACAACCGGGCACCCAGAGAGGCCCCTGCACGGCCCCGGGTCCGGGAGGACTTGGCCTGGAGCACAGTGGGAGCGGAGGGAAAACCCAAGGGGAGGAGGCCCGAGCAGACCAGGGTCCAGGGCGTGGCCATGGGTGAGGCGGATTCCAAAGTAAGGGGGTCAGATGAGAGGCGGGCACAGGAACTACCCACTTAGATCGGGAAGTAAAACAAGGCAGGAAGAGGCTTTCTTAAAAACTCCGTAAGGAGCCCGTCAGAGGGACAGATCAACGAGAGGTCGTAATGACCACACGAGCTGACATTTATGAGCACCTCCCACAAGCTGGGCACCATTTCAAGTGCTGGACACAGTCTGACTCATTCCATCTGCCCACGACGCCGTGAGACACTTTTATCACCCTGGTGACGCGCAGGAAAGTCGAGGCCTGGAGCGAGGCGGTGATGGGCACTGGGTCACACAGGGCTGGGGAGAGCCGGGTGCAGACCAGGCGGCCGGTGCCTGACTGCCGGCTGTGGTTTATGGGGTGATTGTGAGGCACAGCTGCTACTCCATAAAAATACTGAGACTGCTTGTCTACGCATCTTGTCTGTCTCTGTGCGGCATCTGCCCACCACGCCCGACCCCCAGGCTTTCTCAAGCTCTGGTTTACACCTGCGTGGCGTTGCCCAGCACACGGGCACGCACACACACACTCACACGCACTCATAGTCACACACACTCACACACACTCATAGTCACACGCACTCACACATGCACTCACACACACACTCATAGTCACACGCACTCACACACACACGCATTACACACACTCACACACATGCACTCACACTCACACATGCACGCTCACACACACACATGCACTCACACTCACACTCACACACATGTACTCACACACACTCACATGCATTACACACACGCGCACTCACACACATGCACTCACACACTCACACACATGCACTCACACACACACTCACACACATGCACACACACTCACACACATACACACACTCATACACACACTCACATGCATTACACACACTCACACACATGCACTCACACTCACACACACACACACTCATACACACACTCACATGCATTACACACACACATGCACTCACACACACGCACACACATGCACTCACACTCACACACACACATGCACTCACTCACACATGCACGCTCACACACACACATGCACTCACACTCACACATGCACGCTCACACAGTCACATGCACTCACACTCACACACACGCACTCACACACACACTCACACACATGCACACACTCACATGCACTCACACACATGCACTCACTCTCACACATGCACGCTCACACACTCACATGCACTCACACACACGCACACACACACACACACTCCAAGGTGCGCACGGCCCCTCAAGGCAGCGGCAGGGACCCGCAGTCGAACACCATGGAGCAATCAGAGACAGTCCCTCTTCACAATAGCCCGTCTTTTCCGGAAGAGGCCGGCACACACGAGCAGCTGTGGGAGCCAAATGACGTCTGAGCAGCACAGCCAATAAATTAATTTCATGTGGAACAAAACTGGGCTGGCCCTGGGTTAATAAAGATCTCCCGACATGAAGATCTCATTACGGAGCAGACAGCCTGGCAAGGATCTCCTCTGGTGACGTGGTTCCGGAGCCACGCTTCTCCCGGCACTCCCCCAGCCCGGCCTAACAAAGATTCCGTCAGATGCAGACAAGATGGACCTGTCTGGACACCGCTGCGTACGGACACGCAGGCTTCTCCCGCGCACAGAGTGGGCCCTGGACAGAGCTCCCCAGCCCGCCGCCAGCGCAGTCGGGGGAGAATCCCATCTCCCTGGGCTGCTCCGACTCGGACGTAGTGTCCAGGCTGGTCGTAGGACGAGGTGGCTGAGCTTCGGGAGGACCCTGTGGCCTCCCAGTGAAGACTGAAGGGCGAGGTGTCACTGTGAAGCCAGTGGTCGCCCGGGGAAGCCGGATCACACCAGTGACTCTCACCTCCAGGCTGCTCCCAATCAGCTCCGCAGTAACTCAGGCCGAGCGGAGGACACAGCGTGTGAGCAAGGACGGGGTGGACAGCTAGGTAACCTCACTGGTCACAACGATAGTCACTCAACGTTATAAACGTTCATTCGGCATCTACCGCTTGGAGCCGAGTGCGCTTCGGTGGCGTCCCAGGCAGCTTGGTGCAGAAACCAGACATGGGGCCCAAGCAGACACGGCCGACTCCAGACCACGGCCACCCTGCCCACCTCGCCATCCCGTCCCCTGCCGCCCTTGCTGGGCCACACAGCCCAGGGCCTCGCCACCGGCTGCCCCACCCCGAGGCCTCCTCCCAGCCGGGCTTCGCCATGGCCACACTTCAGGTCTCGGGGGCCACCACCCAGCTGCCATGGGACCTCCCCGCCGCCCGCCCTCCCGTGAGATGACGCCTTTACCCTCTGTGTTCCCTTCATGGCATATGAACATCTTCTACACTTATTTTTACTGTCTGTCCCTTGAGCTAGGTGGCCAGGAACACGGGAACAGGAAACGTACTTGTCTTACAAACCACTAAGAACCGGTGAGCACCTGCGAGGTCGGGCGGCCCATCTCAGCGGGTGGGTGGGCCGACCCTGAGGAGGCGCCATGTGAGCCGAGGCCAGACACACGATGGGCTCAGCAGGACCCGAAAGGACCCAGCTCTCCAGGCAGAGGAGAGAGCGCTTGGGCACCGTGCGGGGAGCGGAAGGGAAGGGCGTGGGGGGAAACACGGAGGGCGGAGTGCGTGCCGGGGACGGAGCGGGACTGCCCAGGCTGACCCTCCTCCGGACACCGCGGGTTTAAAGCGGATGCAGGAGAGTCTGATTTTATCCTCTCTCGAGGACATTTTTTACATCTATCTTCACATAGAGCGGGAGGGAGAGAGGTGGGGAGAGAGAGAGAAACATCGATGTGAGAGAGACACATCGAGTGGTTGCCACCCACACGACCCCAACCAGGGCCAGGGACAAACTGCAACCGAGATACGTGCCCTTAGCGGGAACCGAACCCGGGACTCTCTGGTCCGCGGGCCGACGCTCTAACCGCTGAGCCAAACCGGCCAGGGCTGATTGACACTTTTAAAGGAGCATTCCGGGAACAACCTAGATGACCTTGGGATGGCAATGAGTTTTTAGATACAACACCAAAGGCACGATTCACCACAGAAAGAATTGATAAACTGGACGTCATTGAAATTAAAAACCTCTGCGAAAGACACTGTCAGGAGAGGGAGAAGGCAAGCCACAGGCTGCGAGAAAACATTTGCAAAAGACTCAGCTGATAAAGGACCGTCACCCAGAATGCACAAAGAACTCTTAGGACTCAACAGCAGCAAGCAAACAACTTGATTTAAAAATGGGCCAAAGCCCGGCCGCTGTGGCTCAGTGGTTGAGCGTCGACCTTGCACCAAGAGGTCGCCGGTTCGATTCCCGGGCAGGGCACATGCCCAGGTTGTGGGCCCGATCCCCAGTAGGGGGCGTGCAGGGGGCGGTCAGTTGATGTTCTCTCTCATCGATGTTTCTGTCTCTCTCTCCCTGTCCCTTCCTCTCTCTAAAATCAATAAAGGAAAAAATATATATTTTTTTTAAATGAGCCAAAGACTTTAAGAGACCCCTCACCAAAGAAGATACACAGATGGCAAAATGAAAGCCGCCCCAGGTCCTGCGTCATCAGGGACATGCAGACGAAAACAGACAGCGTCGCAGCCCTGCTAGGCGGCCAGAGCCCGGGCGCCCTCCGCACCCAGTGTTGGGGACGCGGAGCCCAGGAACTCTCCCACAGCCACTTTTGGAGACAGTTTTGGTGGTTTCTGACCCACAACCCACCCCCTGCCACCACCCCTCAGCACTCCAGTCCCCACAGAGCGTGGGCATCCCCTCCACCGACGTCTGCTCTGCGGGCACCTTGGCTAACTCGGGGTCCAAAGGGGGCCCCATCCTTAGTCTCCATCAATTTTCAAAAGCTGGGTTTGCTCCCAGCCGAGGGTGGGAAATGAACGACGGAGGGTGGACTTGAGGCTGACGGAGGGTGGAAGGCACCTCCCACCCCTCAGGGGTTCAGGCCAAGGACCCGGCGCCTGGGGTGCAGGGACAGGGTCCAGCCCAGGTTCAAGGCTCAGGAGCAACCAGGCAGCGACCACTCAGTCCTGGCTGAGCAGAGCCTCAGGGCCCACAGCCGTCCCCACACGGAAACCTCACACCTGCCCCCGCGCTCCCCAGCACCTTTGCCTGGAGAAGTTTATAGACTGGCACTGGCCGGTGAGGCTCAGCGGTTAGAGCGTCGGCCCGCAGACCAATGAGTTGCAGGTTCGATTCCGGTCAAGGGCATGTACCTCGGTTGTGGTTTGTCCCCAGCCCTGGTCGGGTTGTGTGAGAGGCAACCAGTCGATGTGGCTCTGTCACGTCGATGTTTCTCTCTCTCTCTCTCTCTCTCTCTCTCTCTCTCTCTCTCTCTCCCTCCCACTCTATCAGATGATAAATAGAAAAATATCCTCAGGTGAGGAATAAAAAAAGAAGTTTACAGACATAGAGAAAACACACTGAACGCAGTTATTAACATCAAGTAATGTGAGACCAAAGGATCATCTCCATTCTAGTGAGAAGGCTCAATCACTAACATTCATGTGCTAACTGCAGGTCAGGCGTGTCCTGAGAACTCACCAGCACGGTGTCCCATGAGCCGTTCATGGCTGGTGGTGGCTTCCAGGTCAAGTTCACGGTGCTGACGAGGACCTTTGCTCAGGGTCACAGATCACAGATCACAGACCTGACCCAGAGCGCCTGGCTCAGCCTTCACCCTGTGCTGTCACAGAAAGGTCAGAGTGCGTGAATGGCCCCAGGGTCACGTGGCGGCCACACTGGGGTCCAGACGGAGCCAGGCCCTCAGACTCCCAGCCTCACGGACGGGTGTGGTACCCACCGTGTGCCCTGGCACGGAAGCCCTGGAGGTGCTCAGGTTGGCCGCATTCTCCACCCACAGGGCTTTGGGGACGCAGAGGCGGAGGAGGGAGTGGCTGGGGCTGAGCCTGCACCCTGCCGACCACCACTCTCCCCACCTTCCTGCAAAACCACAGCCCCCTCTCCCCATCCCTCACACCTTCACGGGGACCGCGGGACGTGAATCACTTCTCTCTGTCAAGGTTATATTTCCTTGTTTTAAAAAGAGCACCTATTCTTCTTATTATTCTGGGGGCGAAAAAAAAAGTCGCCTCTTTTTTTTGGCTTAGAAGGTGGCTGAATTTTCCAATCTATTCATGCAAACGAGATATTTCATCTCATGGATTTTACCCCAGTTCTGTCCGTGCACATTTTAAATAAATTAAGATGAAATAAATCCGTTTTATTATATTACCCAGTGCCATCTCCGTGAAATAATGCCCATGTTTGTATTTCCTGAGGAATGTCGACGTGGCGAAAAATGTTGCCGCAAGTGTAATCTTCGAGGATTGTGCTGCCAGGGAAAGAATAAATCTAGGCTTTTGTTTAGAGCTCAGAGCGCACCCCTTTCGACTGCAACGGCTCAGAATACCCACCACCAACACGTGGACCAGGCAGTACGTCCACGGGCTGATCGCTGTCCGCTCGGAAACCGACGCACGCCTTCCTTCGTTTCCTTAACATCTGCGCCCCCTCCCCCACCTCCCCCCACACAGAGATCGTGACACAGGCTCCCTGTGTGAGGGAAGGAGAAATGAGGGTCAGGGGGTGGCAGCCTGAGGTGCCCTGGGTGGCCACCAAATGTCCCCGTGCGGCAGCCAGATTATCTCCGGACCGTGTTCCCCTGACCCGCGTGGGCGCTGACGACAGACACGCCAGGACCTCCACCCCCTGCCTTCAAAGTGTAGGACCCATGCAGGTCCTGAGAGGGCTGGGGCTCCGTACATCTCCGTCCCTTCGAAGGACAAGCGCTGGTGACATCTGCGAGGCAGCTGGAGGCTGGCCTCTGAGGCCAGCTGGACCTCGGGGACGGGAAGGGCTGGCTTTGTCCCGGAGATGAACCGGGATCACAAAGAATGGGGAAGACTGAGCCCTGGCCAGTTTGGCTCAGCGGTTAGAGCATGGCCTGCGGTCCAGAGAGACCCGGGTTCGGTTCCCGCTAAGGGCACGTACCTCGGTTGCAGTTTGTCCCCGGCCCTGGTTGGGTCGTGCGGGTGGCAGCCACTCGGTGTGTCTCTCTCACATCGATGTTTCTCTCTCTCTCTCTCTCTCTCTCTCTCTCTCTCTCTCTCTCACATTCTCTCTCCCCCTCCTACTCTATCTGAACAAAAAATGGAAAAATGTCCTCGGGTGAGGATAAAAAAAAAAAAAAGAATGGGGGAGACTGAGTGACAGCCCCCCCCCCCGTGAACACAAAAGTCACGCAAGTCCTCCTGGCAGGTGTGGCTCTCCTAGAAGGCTGAGGCGTGAACAGAGGGGGCTGCAGTGGGACAGCAGAGAGCCCGGGCCACCTCCTCACACCCCTCCCCTCTCCGGACATGTCTGTCTGTCTGTCAGATGGATGAACAGACAGACTGACAAGTCCCGTATCCAGCCCAGCTCTTTCCGAACAACTGATCTGGGCACAGCAATGCGTGCTGGCTGTGCGCGCCGCTGACAGAGCCTCACCTGCGGGCACACCTGGGATGCGTGAGCCCTCCCAGGTCCCAGCACACCTGAGCACCGCAGCAGGGAGCATGGGCAGTGACCATGGGCACAGCAGGACCTCCACGCCCCCCTGCAAAGTGGTGGGGCCGACGTCGCCCTGCCAGGGCTGTGGACCTGACTCCTGCTGACTGGCGAGCACGACAGGCCTCCCCGGACCAGCCTGCCCCGTTCCCCAGCAAGAACCGGCACACACGGCACTGGCCGCCCTGTCGGTGGCCTGGTTCTCACCCCAGGGGGCCCCAGAACAGGAGCCACCAGCTGGAAAGACTTGCAGAAAAGGCGTCCTTTTCCGTGGCAGGCACTGTATCAGACGCTAAGAGAAAGTGCTTCCAGACCACCGGGTGACAAGGGTCCTGAGAGCTGGGAGCCCTCTGTCCGTGAAATGCAAGGGGGCCTGCACTCCCCTCCTGGGCCGCCTGGAGCGAACCCCACCCCTCAGGGCGGCAGGATCCCCCCGAGTTCTGAGCTGGCCCCTCGTCCCGCCACGCCGTTAGCGTCGATGACCTTCAGCCTGACGGACCACTTTCGACAAAACGCTGGCTCCACAGACAGACACATAAACAGCACCAGAGCCTTTGGGGCTGATGTACGATCGCATTTCATAGACATTTGTTTGCATATTTTTTATCATGCTAATGAACATAATTACCTTAATTTATGACATCAAGCTATGCTTCTCTTCTGATCTATACGTCACGTAAATGTGTCGTGTTAGCATTTTGCACAAACTGGCACTTTGAAGGGAGAACTTGGAGCAAATGTCCTTGGTCGATGCACGGTGGCGGCGGCACCAGGTCTGCGCTGGGCCCCTGAGCACCCCCCTGAGCACCCCCCTGCCCAGAAGGCCTTCTCCACAAGGCCTGCATGGCACTCCCCTCTGACCTGCCCAGGCGGAGGCCCGCCCAGGAGGCCTGGGTAAGAACGCTCACCCCAGCACCACTGTGCTCAACACGGTCATAAAAACAAGCTGTGTTCCCCTCCGTGGTTTCACTGACTATAAAAGTGGTGCACTTTGTTTCAGAAAGTAAACGCCGGAGATCCCAAAGCGATCAGGTGGAAGTGATGCGTTAAACTTCTTCTTTCAAAATACTTAGAAATCATATATATATGTATCTCCTCTAAAATGCACTGGATACAGCAAGGATCTCGGTAGATCAGGAAGCGCGACGGGTCCCTGAAACATACGAGGAAGGCGGGATCTGATCCAGGAACGCAAACACTCGGGAAAGACCCAGAGCAGTGAAGGCGGAGTGCCAGGGACGTGCCAGCTGGGGGCAGGTGGGCGAGGTGCAGACGGGTGCCTTGGGGCACCTGCAGAGCCTCGCTTGAGAACTGTGTCAGGAGAAGCCATGGGGGTCCGCCCAGTCATCTCCTCCCCTTGGCCGATGGATGGGCACTGGCTCGCGAGGACCTCCTCCAGAGGGGCCACAGTGGCTGGGCGACCAGAGCCCCCCTCTGTCGCATGGGCCACCGTCCCCCCACATTCATAATACCTGGGACAAGCTGCGGAAAAGGGTTAGGAATCAACTGAGCACCAGGCCTGAGACTTCCGTCCCCCACCCAGAGCCCGCACGCAACCACAGGCAGGGGGCATTGCACCACAACACGCAACCCAGCCAAGGAGCTCCTTCCCCACAGGGCCTGGCGTGCCCACCACGCCGGAGAGCCATGGCAAAGGGGATCCGTCACAACCGTCCCGGGGCCCAGGGAACACTCCCTGTCCCCCGCCGGCAGGGGCAGCCTGCCGCTCGCCCTCGGAAGTGCTCTCTGCCTCTGGGCCAGGTCCTGTCCCACCGATGTTCCAGGCGGCCCAGCCTGAAAAGCTCCTTCCCATTCAAGCTGCACCAGCGAGACCCGTGGGAGTCCCTTTGGGAGGAAATGACTAAGCGGACCCGAAGGACAGCACAGGGCTCTGTGACGTACACCGTCTTTGGAACTGTGGCCCCAGGAGCAGGCAGAGCTAAAGCTAGCCAAGCTGCAGGCATAGCTGACCGAGGCAGCTGCTGCCCCAATGAGCATTTGGACAGGACCAGAGTCTCCTAACCTAACAGCCAGAAGGTCTAGGGGAAAAAATCAAAGGTCACCTATCATCCCAAGAACCAGAAAATTACAACTGGAATGAGAAGACATGACCCACAGATGCCCACACGGAGAGGGATCAGACCCTGGAAGTCACTGACAGGGATGTCAGAGCAATTACCGTGAATGTGACTCCATCAGCAATTACCTATTCTCTTAAAACAAATGAGAAGCTAGAAAAATCTCAGTAAAGAAACATAACTTGTCAACAAAAACGAAATGGAAATTATGGAACCAAAAAAGTCAGTAATAGAAGTAAAAACTTGTTGGGTAGACTCAATATTGAATGGAGTTCACAGAAGACAGCATCAGTGAATGTGGGGACAAACCGATCTGAACAACAGGCATAAAATAGATTTTAAAAATGAACAGAGATTCGGGGACCCGGTGTATCACTGGAGTCCCAAAAGAAGAGGCATGTGGGTTGAAAGAGTATTCAAAGAAATATGGCTGGAAACTTCCCAGATTTGTCAAAAGATATAAACCTACATAGTCAAAAAGGAAAGCACACTTCAAATAGGTTAAGTGCTCCCTTGCCCCCAAAAAAAAATCTGTGCTAAGACACATCATAATTAAATTTCTGAAAACTAAAGACAATGGAAAATCTTAAAAGCAGCAAGAGAAAAACAACACATCACCCAAGGAGAACACCGACTCAAAAGACATCAGTTTTCTCCTCTAAAACCATGAAGGCCAGAAGGAAGTGGCTGAAAGGAAACTGTTGTCAGCTGAGAGCGCCATACCCAGCTAAACTAGCCTCTGGGAGTGAAGAAATGAAGAAATTCTTTACCCTAACAGTGGAGGGCAGTGTTAGGGGCGGGAGCAGCTGAGAAACCTGTCCAGGGACACCCAGTTGGCAGAATAGAGATTTGAACCAGGAAATTCAGCTTCAGAATCAGCCAGAACATTAATCAGTGTCCTGCTGTGTCACAAAATACCTAAGTGCCCATCAGTGAACAATACAGAGCATTATTTTCTTTTAAATAGAAGGTTTGAGGGTTTGATATTACACAATACATATTATGCTACAACCTGGTCTTTTTCAAATGTCAATATATCTTGGTTGTCTTTCATGTCAATTCATATCAATCCACTTTGAGTATTTTCCTTTTGATTTAATAGTCTCTTCCTTGTTAATCTGTAAAATTTTACACTCACTTTGGACATTACTCTTTCATCTACTACAAATGTTGCAAATATTTTCCACCAGCATGTGGTCTTTTCATTTGTTTATGCTGTCTTTTGTCATTAGAAGCCTTTGATTTTATCCATACAAACCTATATTATCCTTTGTAAATTATGTACTACTATATTTTTTGCTACATTTTTAGGTTTTGTTTTTGTATAACATTTAGCTTTTTAATCCATCTGGAATTAAAAGCGGCATTTTAATTTTTCCAAATAATATCTAACTTCTGTACACAATTTATCAAATAGTCCCTTTCCCCCTCCCCACAATATGAAATGCCAATGATTTCACAAACCAATACCCATACATACAGGGATCTGCTTCTGGGTTCTTATTCCATTGTTCTAGTTAAATCTTTAGCACCAATACCATTCTATTTTAGTTAATATAGCTTTATAATATGTCTTGATATTTGGTAAGGCAAGTACACCCCTTGGGGTTTTTTTATCTTATCTTGACTATTCTCATGCATTTACTCTTTCAAAGTAAATTTTATAATCAGTTTGGCAATTTCCATAAAAATATTGTTGGACATTTAGTTATAGGTTAATTTGGGGAGAACATATATCTTTACAATATTAAGCATTCTCATCTAAAAATAAAATAAGTATTGTTAAGGATCCTTGTTTTGCTCGTGATTTGAATGGAAGTATTTCTGATGATTTCACCACTGCTATAGATTTATGGTAGAAATCTTTACCTTGATATTGGAATTTTTCTTCTGTTTCTCATGCACAGTAATATTGGGGGGAGGGATGTTGATTTATCATGAAGGAATTATTTTTTTTAAATACATAGACTTCTGTTATAATTTTAATACCAAAGCTGTACTAGCCTTATAGAATTAGTTGAATATCTTCCCAATTTATAGCACAAGAATTATTTATTATTTATGGAACGTGTGGTAGATCTAAATAATAAAATCATCTGAGCTTGATGTTCTCCATAAGACTATATCTTTGACTAGCTGTCTAATTTCTTCAATAAAAATCAGCATATTTAGATTTTCTATAACTTCTTGAGCCAATTTTGGTCATTTGTTTTTTTATAAAATTATGCATTTCATTTATTTTTTCAAAGTTATTAATATAAATAAAGTAGCTTATAAAATTTAATTCCCTCTGTATCTATAATTACACTCCCTTGTCTCATTTGTGATGTTGTTGGTTTGTACTCTCTTTTTTCTTAATCAAATTTGAAGAAGGTTTTATAGATCAGTTCTAATGGCTTTGTTGTTCTTGTTTATTTTATTAATGTCAGTTTTTATCTTTATTACTTCCTTCTACTTTGTGCATATTTGATTTTTTTGTTGTTGTTGTTGCTGTTCTTTTTCTAGTATCCTGGACATTATGCTTGGTCCATTTGATTTCAATTTTCCTCGTTTTCTAATGTATGTATTTAAGTCCATAAATTTTCCTCTGATTGCTGCTTTGGCCACACCTCACAGGTTTTAATATTTAATGCTCTATTGCTCGTTTCTAAATAGTAATTTTCACTTTTTATTTCCTTACTAGCACAAGACTTTTTATGTGTTTTTATATTGATTAGTATAGAGATTTATTTCCTGTTTCCTTTGTTGTTATTTTCTCATTTGGTCAGAGAATGAAGCCCATATGACCTTTATTTTTAGAATTTGTTGAGATGTCCTTTGTTGTCTAGTATATTATCATTTGTGTGAGTGGCCTGTGTATGTTTGAAAAGAGTGTGTATACGTTTATTTGTACCAGATTGTTCATTATATCATTATTTTCATATGTTACTATTTTTGTCTGCTTGAAACAGTCATTTCTATCAAAAGTATGACATTTTCCTGCTGTGATTGAAAATTTGTCCGTTTGTTTTTCTATTTATTTCTGTTTTATATTTTCCAAAGCTACAATTTTAAGGGCAAAGGTACACAATTGTTACAACATCTTGGATTTTTTAACAATATTAATTCCTCTATGTAATCTTTAATATGTACCCTCAGACTTAAAATGGCACCTAAATCACATAAAATTTTAATGCTATTAGGCTAATTTCTGGACTCTCTGTTTCTCGCCTTTGATTTAACTTATTATTTTGGCGCCAGCATCACATTTTTGTTTATTGTCATTTTATAAGTTAATTTGTTATCAGATAAGTTATTAGTTGCTCTAGCATATGCATTTGTCTATATTAACTTTAGATTTATTTTGTAAAACTCCCCCAAAAAATCCAATTTAAAATTTTTTTCTAGAATAGAATTATGTATAAATCAACTTGGGGAGATTTCTATACACTTCACTATTTTTACATAAGCCTCAGGAAATTTGTATTTCTTTCATGTGTCTCTGGCCCACTTCTTAAGCTTTTATCTGGATGTTCTATATTCTGTGTCATCTATATAATTAGAGTATTTTCCTTTCCCTTTTATCTCTGTTATTATTGGTTTAATGTGTAGGACATCTATCGATTTCTACGCATCTGTTTTATAACTGGGCACCTTACTGAACTCCTGCACATGGGACAGGAGTGTTTCAGAGGGTGTTCTTGGTTTTTCTCACATGATCATAAAACAGCAATAATTTTGATTTGATCATTCCAAAGTTTACTCCCAGTTCTTTTTATTACTTTGACACTAATAGTCATAGTGTAATTATTTTAGATGTTTTTTGTTATTATAACAAGAATTCCTCCAAGTTTTCCATTTGAATATAGAATCGATGGTGATTTTCAGATAGATTACCACGTGAACCAGAATTTCTCAACCTTGGGACTATTGACATATCGAGCTGAAGAATTCCTTGTCGAGGGGAGGCTATCCTGTACGTTGTAGGATGTTTAACAGCAACCCTGACCTGCACCCTACGTAATAGTAGCACCACCCCAAAATCATGACAGTCGAAAATATATCTGCACATTGTTAAACATCTCCTGGGTGGCAAAATTGTCTCTGGTTGAGAACCACTGATGTAATAAATTATTCTTCCATTCATATTTTAATCATAACCTTCTGTAGGATTGATGTCTAATTTTATCAAATATCCTTTGGTATGTGCGATAAATTTTTCATTATACATTTTTTAAATTGGTACCAACCTCACAATATTGGAATAAGGTCTTATTGGTCAAAGTATATTATCTTTTTACTATACATTTATTGTTCTTTCTCAAGATTGCTTTGGCTATTTGGGGTCTTTTGTGATTCCATATGAATTTTAGGATTGTTTTTCTATTTTTGTATAAAAACACATTTGGATTTTTTATAGAGATTGCATTGAATCTGTAGATCACGTTGGGTAGTATGGACATTTCAACAATATTAATTCTTCCAATCCATGAATACAAGGTATCTTCCCATTTATTTGTCCATGCTTTAATTTCTTTCATCAATATTTTATAGTTTTCAATGTATGTCCTTCATCTCCTCGTAAGTGTATTTCTAAATATTTCATTATTTTGATGCTATAGTAAATAAGATTATTTTCTTTTCAAATAGTTCATATTTAGTGTATAGAAATCAACTAATTTTTGCATATTGATTTTCTACCATGAAACTTTGCTGAGTTATTAGTTCCAACAGCTTTTTGTGGAGTCCTTAGGGTTTTCTATAAATGAGATCATGTCACCTGCAAACAGAAAATTTTACTTTTTCCTTTCTGATTTCTATGCCTTTTATTTATTTTTCTTGCCTAATTGCTCTGGCTAGGACTTCCAGTGTCACGTTAAATAGAATTGACAAGAATGGACATCCTTGTTTTGCTTCTGATCTTAGAGGAAAAGCTTTCAGTTTTTCCCGTTGAGTGTGATGTCAGCCATGGGCTTTAATATATGATATCATACATGACCTTTAATATAGTGAAGTACATTTCTACTATATCTAATTTTAAGTGTTATCATTAAAGGGTGCTGAATTTTGTCAAATGTTTTTCCTGCATCTATTAAGATGATCATATAAATTTTAACCTTCATTCTGTTCCTACAGTGTATAAAACTGATTGATTTGCATATGTTGAACCATCCTTGCATCCCAGGGGTAAGTCCCACTTGATCATGGGGTGTGGTCCTTTTCACGGGCTGCTGGATTTGGTTTGCTAGAATTTTGTTGAGAAATTTTGCGTCTATAGTCATCATGGACATTGACCTATAAATGCTGGAGGGCTTCCTGATTTCAACACTCACAAGCCTACAGTAAGGAAACAGCATGATCGCAGCATAAGGACAGATGTACAGACCAAAGGAACAGAACAGAGGGACCAGACATAACCCCACACGCACACGGCCAGCTGGCCTTTGACAAAGGTGCCAAGAACACACGAGGGGGGAGCCTCGTCTCCTCCACACACACAGTGCTGAGAAAACTGGAAATCCCACAAAGGAATGAAACCGGCCCCTTCCTTACCCAGACACAAAAGTCGGCCCAAAATGGATTAAAGACGTCAATGTAAGACCTGAAACTGAAAATTTCATGAAAGAAAAGAGGGGAACCCCTCTTGACGTGGGTCTTGGCAATGATTTCGTGGATCTGAAACCAAACGCACAAGCAACAAAACAAAAAACAGACAAGTGGGGTTCCTTTCTGCGCAGCAAGAAAACAGTCAACGGAAGGAAGAGGAACCCTCGGAGCAGGAGGAAAAGTTGCAAACCATGTATTGGTAAGAAGTTAATATCCGAAATATACAAACATATCCTACAACTCAATAGAAAAAAAAAAAACAGCTAAAAAATCAGCCAATGACTCTCATTGATGTGTCTTCAAAAAAGACATACAAATAGCCACCAAGTGTATGAAAAGATATTCAACATCACTAACCCTTGGGAAACACAAATCAATACCTCAGTGGGATAGTACCTCACACCTGTTAGGAGGGCTATTCGCAAAAACAAAAAAGATACATGTTGGCAAGGATGTGGAGAAGTTAGGACTCTTACGCGATGTTGGTGGGAAGGCAGAACGGGCAGCCACTGTGGAAAGCAGTGTGGAGGCTCCTCCCGTTCCTGATATGTCCAAGAGAACTGAAATCTAGGTCTTAAACACACCTTTGCACCCCCACGGTCATGGCAGCATTATTCCAATAGCTAAGATATGGACACAGCCCCTACATCCATTCAAAGAGGAATCAGTGGACGCCCTAGGCTGTGTTGCTCATTGGCTCATGTCCTGCAGGGTCACAGGTTCGATTCCTGGTCAAGGGCGCATACCTGGGCTGCAGGTTCAATCCCCAGCGCTGGTGGGGGCGCTTGGGGGAGGGAACTCATCGACGTGTCTCTCTCATATCGATGCTTCTCTCTCTCTGTCCCCTCACCCTCTCCCTTCCGCTGTCTCTGAAGACGCTCACACTTGGACTTACTGTCACCGTGCGCTGATTCGGTTGTATTTGGGCAGAAGTTTCCATGCAGGTGATCACATCCCCTGCAAAAGCGAGGTGAGGGGCTCTTCCAACCCGCACACGAGAGTGAGGGTGTCGAGCGCAGATGCTCAGACACACTGACCACGGGCTTCACCGCTGATTCAAGCTGTGGTCACTCACGTGGGACTCAGCCAGGTCATGTAGCAATGACTATCCCTCACAATCGTTATCGTTAGCAGGAGCCCACAGCGAAGCAACAGGACATCTCCCGTCCCCTTCCCCTCCGTGGCCAGCACGCCCCGAGCTGAGTGGACATTTCTCTGTGAGCACATCATACACGCGGCTGACGAGGCAGAGGCTGTGGGCAGGCTCCCGGCAAGGGAGCAAAGACTACTTCTCCATGTGTCCCTCCGCAACTCCCTGGCACCCGCCCCTGGAGAGGAACACCCAGGGGGGCGCTGGGTCTTCACTGGCCCGCTAACATTCAGGTGCAGCAACCACATCGTCTCAAAACCTAAGGCCAGCCTGGGCCACCTGCGCCGTTCAGCTGTCGGCACCTTGCTGACCTCTGCTGTTCACCCACCTGGTGGAGGGGTGAGCCTCCACCCCAGTGTCCAGGGATCCAGGAATTCACCTGGCTGACCGTTGACCCAGCATCCACCCCAAACCAGTCCGCTCGAATGGGGACAAGGGACAGTGAGGGTGCCACCCTGCTCAGGCAGTACCTTGCCACGACCCAGAAAAGGAGAGCCCTCAAGGTGCATGTGTTTCTAATTCGCCGCCGTCCTGATGTGAGGGCCACCGCATGGGCCGGCCGCGTGTCGGAGTCGTGGTCCTCACAGGGGCTGGGGTGCCACCCCTGCTGCTTGGGGCGGAAGACAAAGCGGATAATAAGGGGTGCGCGATGAAGGAGCGCCACGAGCATGCTGAAGAGAAGCTATCATGTTGGCAGATAAATTCTACACACAATTATTCATTCCTAGCCTCCTGACATGTAGATTAATGAGTTTGATAACCCAGGCTTCTGAGAAGGAGACTCCGCTGTGTGCACGGAACCTGCACCGGCAGGCGGGCTGGGGAGGGGGCAGGATCGATGCGTGGCCTGGCCGTGGCATCGGCGGCCTTTGTGATGGGAGTCTGTGTCGGGCACTCTGCTCCCTGCCTCTCCTGCCGGCCAGCTGGACACCGGAGGGGACAGTGGGCCTCCGACCGTGACCTCCACTTACATTCTGGACCTCCGATGGCGGGCTGGCCGAGGGGAAGGGGTTCTTGGTAAGACGTGGCCTGCAGTGCTGGTCCCCTCCTGGCACTAGGACACCCCCACCCAGAAGGACCCATGAGAGGAAGAGCGTGCACAGGGGACACACACCGAAGCCTCTCCAGGCGTGCTGTGGAGGGTGGGGACACAGCGCCCAACTCCAGCTGTCACGAGGAACCAGTACACTGTGTGCGTTGTAGCTCGTGATTCGGTTTTTATGCCATGACCGCACCACCCCAACCAGGAGGGGGGTCTGGAGATGCGTTTGGGATGTCAAGAGCACCCCCGTCATGTCCTCATTGGCCACTTACAAAAGCGTGCCCAGATCCCAGCACGTTTTATTTCCTAAACATAATGCATGCTTTGTGCAACAAATTCGAACAGAACGGGAAGAAACAAAGTGATGAAGGGAAGTGTTTCTCCACGACCCTCCATCCCACCGTGGAGACACGACCCTCCATCCCACCGTGCAGACACGACCCTCCATCCCACTGCACAGACACGACCCTCCATCCCACCGCACAGACACGACCCTCCGTCCCACCGTTCCCTCCACCCCACCGTGCAGACACGACCCTCCGTCCCACTGCACAGACACGACCCTCCATCCCACCGCACAGACACGACCCTCCGTCCCACCATTCCCTCCACCTCACCGTGCAGACACGACCCTCCATCCCACCGTTCCCTCCACCTCACCGCGCGGACACGACCCTCCGTCCCACCGTGCAGACACGACCCTCCATCCCACCGCACAGACACGACCCTCCATCCCACCGCACAGACACGACCCTCCGTCCCACCGTTCCCTCCACCTCACCGCGCAGACACGACCCTCCGTCCCACCGCGCGGACACGACCCTCCGTCCCACCGCGCAGACACGACCCTCCGTCCCACCGCGCAGACACGACCCTCCATCCCACCGTGGAGACACGACCCTCCATCCCACCGTGGAGACACGACCCTCCATCCCACCGTGGAGACACGACCCTCCATCCCACCGTGGAGACACGACCCTCCATCCCACCGTGCAGACACGACCCTCCATCCCACCGTGCAGACACGACCCTCCATCTCACCGTGGAACCAGCACGGCTGAAACACGGATGTGTGCCCCTCGGGCCTTTGCCGGCACCGTGGCCTGTGCAGAAAGGGGCCGGGGGCTGTGAAGCCAGCGGGTGGGGCGGGTGGGGACAGAGAGGACACCTGGCTGCCGCTGTGCTGGTTCCCCGAGAAGCAGAGCACCCCAGACACCTGCACAGAGCATCGCCTGGGCACAGGGGAGCAGGGTCAATGTCTGTGGTCTCTCTGGTGCTGGGAGGAGAGCTCAGGCACTTTCTTTTATCCTAGGAATTGGGACGAGCGGACAGAAACCTACAGAAACCCAGTGAGGTCTTTGATGAGCAGCGTGGACCAGGTCCCGGCCCCGCCCAAGCCGCCAGGTGAGCGCCACGAGGCGCAGCGAAGAAAACTCAGTTTGCCGGGTGACCGCTGAATTCCAGGAAAGTGACAAGTACGTTTTTAGTATAAACACGTCCCAAATATGCATGAGACATACTAATGCTTTTAAAAAGTGGACTATATGGCCCTGGCCGGTGTGGCTCAGCGGTTAGAGCGTGGGCCCGCAGACCAAAGAGTTGCGGGTTCGATTCTGATCAAGGTTCCCGTTGCGGTTCGTCCCCGGCCCTGGTCGGGGTCATGCGGGAGGTAGCCAGTCAATGTGTCCCTCTCACATCGATGTTTCTCTCTCACTTTCCCTCTCCCTTCCTCCCTCCCACTCCATCTGAAGATAAATACAAAAATATCCTCGGGTGAGGATTAAAATAAACAAAGAAAGAAAGAAAGAGCCATATGCTAAATACTAAAATAATATAGTAAAAAAAGTTTAATATTAGTATGTCCCATGCATATTTGAGACATATTTATGCATAAAAAAAAAAAAAAGATGAGCTGTCTAAAATTCAGATTTAACCAGACATTCGGTACATTTCTATATTTCTTCAGGCAGCCTTACTCGGGGTGCCCCTTGCACGTGCTCAGGCCGGAACCAGGGTGGACCCGCGGGCAGAGAACAGGAGCAGGCCCAGGCTCAGGACGGCCACACGGGCTCCCCCCGCCCCACCTGCCTCCTCCTGACCCACAGTCCCAATCACAGGAGGAAAAGGTAGACCTTGTTTTCCATCTGTGCGGATGAGAAGCCCATGCCTGGATTCCGGGGCGCTGCATATAAGAGTCTGAATCTAGGGGGCGGGGGTCTCAGGCTGGATACCACGGCAGGACCGCGAGAGCAGGGCCCAGGGGACTCCCCTTGATCAACCCCTACCTGCTCTCAGACACCAGACCTCAGCGTCTTGCCATCGCCTGGCCGAGCGTCTGCTGGAAGTCGGGGGACGTCTGGAGGCCCTTCTGCCCCGGCCTAGCAGGTATCCCGAACAGGACTGCAGGGTGCGCGGGGGAGGGCCAGAAGAGCCTCCTTCCTCAAATCCGATGTGGCCAGATGGGTTCATCTTCCTCGCAGACCAGTCACATCGAAACCTGTCCACCTCCTCCCAGGGGAAAGCGTGGGCCCTTCTGCTGTCTTCCGACTCTCGAGTGCCGGGCGGCCAGCAGGACCGGCTTCAGGGCCGTGTCCTCGGCAGGGGCCGTGTCACAGGCCCAGGCGGGCGCCCGTCCGCTGTCCTGCGCGCTCCACACGCACCTCGAACGCCCTGTGGACGGGGCACAGGGCAGGACGCTGGCATCGTGGCTGTGTCACAGCAGATGCCTTTGCCGAAAGAGTTCTCCGCCATCCGCCCGCAGCAGCCGGCTGCAGGCCCCAGAGCAGACTCCCACAGCCCCGCGGAGCCCTGGCTGGGCGGCAGCCGCACGCTGGCCCGGTCCTCCTCCACGCTGTCAGCTCTCAGAATAGCTCAATATCCCTCAGGAAGGGTCTTCAAGCCCAAAGGTTCTGACAGCTGAGCCAGGCAGCCAAGAACAGGGACGCAGAGGAGAGCCCCCAGTACAGTCCCAGCAAACCTCCCGGGTCTGGGAGGAAATCTTAGAAGAGACGACAGTCACATTGCAGTGGCCACTAAGCACCTTTGCAAAGCGCCCTGGTCAAATCAAGCAGCAAGAATAATGAGGCCAGGCAGGGGCCCGGCAGCCTGGCGTCCCCGGAGCAGCAGGCCTGGGAGAGCCGTCCTCCGTCTCCGCGTCACGCCCGGGACACACAGCAGTGTCCCCTGGGCATCCCGCACCACAGGCCTGACCCGGCCACGCCGTCCTCAGGCCAGCCCAGTCTCGTTCAGTTTGCACAGAGTTTAATGTTTGAATTAATTACCAGTGTTTGAAAATCAGGAAACTTCATGGGAAAGTCCAGACTCCCAGTTTCCCTTAAGAAGTCTGAAGGTCCTACGACACTGGGCCTGTGTCTGTCCAATTGTTGGGAGCCTGGGAACAGCTGCCCCCGGGACAGGGCACACATCTGCCAGTTCTCCCTGGTCCCCAGACGCCCTGCTGTGTAACTCCTGTGCTGTGGGGCCCCAGCAGGTCCCACGCTTGGCCCCTGAGGACCACAGCGGGAACACAGCAACCTCTGCCCTCCTCGGTCCCCCGCCTCTCCTAGGGAGCCGTCACTGCAGACCACAAGCACAGGTGGGCTCTGATTTCCTTCCCCCAAGGCCTGAGGCGTGCCATCGACAATCCCAGTCGCAGAATTGGAAACCATCTAGAAAATGACCTAAACAGAAAAGAAGCCCCTCAGACCGAACCGGAATAAAGTCACGCCCGGGCCCAAGACCACGGCGGAACACGCACCACGTGCCCATTTCACAGATGACGGAACTGAGGTCACAGTCTCATCACCCCCGGCTCTGTTCGCCTTCCCTTCCAGCATGAACGTCCCCCCGAGGGTGGAGGAGAGGCCGCTTCACCAACGTCGTAAGTGTTGAAGGGGGGAAAGCTCTGATTGGCTGACGCAGGAATTGGGATTCTGGGCCCAGCTTCACAAAGGATAATGTATCTTTAAGCCCAGGTGCCCTTCAGGGACTGTATTGGATAAATGTCTCCTGAAAAGCCTGTAAATATTCCATCGCCTCCCTGTCATCACTACCATGAAATGATAATGAAGCGTGAAAGAAATATAATTCCATATTCAGATGACAGCATTAGCCTCCATAAGCAAACTGAAATATTTATTAGTAAAATGTTCGGTATCTACGCCTGTAATCTAAAAAAAGGACAAAAATGTTTTATAATAAAAAAGAGATTGAATGCAGAGGTAAAATCTGGTTGGCTGATTTTATTGCTTATTATTAAATCCTGGCAAAACAATTATTTTTTTCTTTTCATTAGTAAGACACCCAAATTAAAACTATGCCCTCCGGCTGCGAGGTTTACAGAGTGATTAAAAACAAGGGATTGTGATGCATGGGGTTTTTGACAATGGCATAATCAAATTCATTCATATTGTTCAATCTTTACTGACAAATATTTTTACAGTGAAATATACCAAACAAAGAATCACATACAACAACTATCAATACAGAGAAATTAAGAAACCTTGTTATTATTTAAACGGTGAAGTGATACAGTGTTGCCACAGTCTTGAATACAAATATTATAGTGTAGTTAATTAGGGTAATGATTGCCTAAATTGTGCTTAATTGTCTTATCCCGAATACAATGTGTGAATGAAGCCTTTTGAGCTTTTTGTAACACGTAAGTGCCACTGAGCTGTTTAGTTATCATCTAATAAGTTTTGATGGGATTGCCTATAAGTCAGGAAGTGCATCTGAATACAGGAGAAGAGATAAACAGAAGCCACCGGCCTTGACCTCTGTTTCACCTTATCGAAAAAGAGAGTCGTTGAGTATCACCAGGGTCACAGAGCGTCCTCGGACGCCGAGCACATTCCTCTCAGGAAAGGGAGCAGAAAAATAACAGGGTCTTTGCAGCGCATGAGAAATTAGAAATTCAAGTGACCGCGATCAATTCTGAAACACTGCACAAAATTAATTACAGTTTTGCATCAGAAGCAGGAATGTAGATTTCGGACAGTCGGCGTCATTTATCTCCAGCCGCACAATATACCAGACGATTAAAAAGCCAAACCGGCGCCCGCCCCCAGGCCGGGGGCCCTCGGAGGCCACGGAGCACAAATGATTAACTCCCAATCGTGCCAGGGATGCTCTGGACACCTCGGCCTGAACAGAGCCTGGCGACTCCAGGAAGCCGGCGAGGGGCCGCTTTGGGATTCTATCCAAATCCGGCGCGGCCACCACTGACGAAATCCAGATAAATTGCACAGAGACCTGACAGCGGCTGCCGAGAGCTCGCTGGACAAAAATCTAAATCTCTAATTTCTGTCTGCTTTGAATTGCTCGCCTTTTATTTGCATTTTTATACTATCGGTTTAAAGGATTTGTTCTGTTCGACAGGACAGTCTGACGGACGGCTTCCCAGCTCTCAGGGAGCTGCAGGGACCTGTCGTGGGGGTGGGGAAAGAGTCAGTGTCCAAATACACCTGAGCTAGGGAGGTCCCTTGCCCTCGGCTGCCTGAGGAGCCATTGGTGTCCAGGTGGCCTGCAGAGGTCCCAGAGGAAACTCAACGGCTAAATGCACCACCCAGCAACCCGGGCACACTACCCTCCTTCCCCGGGGCCTACTCTCATGACCCCCTTTGGAAAAGGTGGGATGCACATGCATTCAAAATATATCTTATTCTGTGGTTAAAACTAACGCAGTGTTAGAAAGGCTGACAGAGTCCTTCCTGCAACGGCCAGACACCACACATACACACGCAAGCCGGGTGCCCGCTTCGGTCCACCCGCTGTGAACACGGGAGACCGCCGTGAAAACTGCCCCCTTAAGATTTGCAAGTGGGGCCTCGCCTCACAAACGCTCCAATTCCGAGTGACGGGCTCTGGGTCCCTGTGAGCCCGACGCTGGTCCTGGAGGGGGGAGCGGAGAAGGCCTGGCGTGAGAAAGGACCTCCCCCTTTCCCTCTTAGGGTGGAGACACGGACACCGAGCTTGGGCCGCTGGAGGAAAACAGCGGAATTGTTAAGAAAGCGGGAAACCGAATTGATTCAGAGAATGCCTTCGCTTTTGTTTTTTTTTAATGTCGATTCACATTCCTAAAGTAAATAACAGACGCAGCTATATAAAAACACTCCTGAGAGTATCACAGACGTCTGATACTCTCAACCATAAAGATTATTTTTTTAAATGAAGTAATTCAAAAATATACTTTTTAAAAGTTGTAAAAATAAGTAAATAAATAGAAACGCTTCTTGTGGCCAAATCCTGCTTGGAGTCCCCAACCTTTGATGGACATGAGCATTTTCTTTTAAAATTTTTCTTTATTGATTTTAGAGAGAGAGGAAGGGAGAGGGAGAGAGAGATAGAAACATCGATGAGAGAGAACATCGACTGGCCGCCTCCTGCATGCCCCCCACTGGGGATCGGGCCCACAACCTGGGCATGTGCCCTGACCGGGAATCGAACCGGCGACCTCCTGGTGCAGGGCTGACGCTCACCCCTGAGCCACCCAGCCGGGCGACATGAGCATTTTCATGCTGAGTGGCTGTGAAGTCCTCTCGGGGTTCTGCAGGTCAGACCGCGCCCCCCTCTGCTATGACAGGCAGGAGGAGGCCGTGGTGGGGGCCCTGAACCCCTCCACCCCCCTCAGAGTGACTTCTCCTGCTCACCTCCGGGACATCTGTGGGCTTTGGCCCAGCTCAGGGTCTAGCTTCATGCTATTTGCAGATTCTTAATGCTATTTGCAGAGCCTAATTCGCCCTGTTTTTTGTCCAGTCCTTGGACTTTGGGGAAGTTAAATTAGTGCCTAATACCTGTGAATCCCAGCCTTGCATTCAGGTGTGCTGGCCCGGGGCCCCCTGGTCCCTGAGGCTCGGGGCTGGGTCCCCCTCTAGACAGACAGTCCCATTACCGTGAGCAGCTCTGTGACGCCCATTAGAGGAAAATGTGCTCGGCCACCGTGGGGCGTCCTCAGTCCGTGACCCCTACAGGGTGAGAGGTCAGAGGGAAGGCACCAGGCCGGTCCCCAACCGAACACCTTCCCAAAGCCACCAGTAGCGCTCTGCTGATCCTGGCCAGGGGAGCCCTCAGCTCCCACCCGCCTCCCTCATTCTGGCTGTCCTGACGGCGAGGCCACGGCAGCTGCCACACGAACGCCCACGTCACGTGCGCCCCGCCCCGTGGCTGAGGAGGCGTGGCCTGCGTGTGAGGACGTGGGGCAGCCACGGGAGCTCAGAGCTTCCCTGGTGCCCTGGAGAGAGGGCTTGCACCACCGGCCTCACAGGAGCTGGGAGAATTAAATTTGCTGTTCGGAGATGTCAAATCACCACGTGAACCCGGGGACGAGTCTTTCTTTTTAGGGTTCGTGTCGAAGGACACGCACAGTGGCGGGGGTCCGCCTTGAGTCACAGATCGGCATTCGAGGGCAGCGACCGCGCCCTTGGAAATGAAACCGGTGAGGATACGTTCTCTGAGACACCCAGTCGTGACCCATTTCCAGGTGCATTTGGAGGCCCCGGGGACACGAGAAACCAGAGCACAGGGTCCTCCTCCAGGGGCTTCCAACCCTCCCCGTGCGAGGTGGCGGCGGAAGCGGGGTGTGAGGTCCAGGCCCCTTCGAGTCAAGGCCGAGGCTCGTGCCAGGACTGAGAAGCGACAGCTATCACGTGTGGTGCTCCTGTAATCTGAATCACCTGGGACCCAGGCAGGTCTTTCTCGCCTTTGCTCCCCAAGAGCCGGGTGGGGAAGGAGCCCAGCGGGGTTCGCTGCTCCGAGCCGAGCGCACCAGCAGGGCTGTGGTGCCGAGGACGCGATGGGGCTGGAGAAGGGGTTTTATAAACCACGCCAGCGTGTCGTCGAAGGGATTCCGTCCTTGCGCTCTGGCATCAGAGAGGAAACAGAAGGACTGGCTGTGGGACTCGGCGTCGCAGAGCTCAGGGTCACCTGGCGCGGCCTCTGTGGAGAACAGTCTGGCGGGTCCCCAAAACACGAAGAACAGTTACCACCTGGCCCAGCCGTCCCTCCTCTGGGTAACTACCCCCCACATGTGAAACTCTCGTTTTAAAGACACATGCACCCCTGCGTCCACTGCAGCCTCATTCACGGCGGCCGAGACGTGGAGACAACCCAAGGTCCTTCGACAGAGGACTGGAGGAAGACGGCACGGGGCGTGTGTCCAACGGGACACGCCTCAGCCATAGGACAGATGAAACGCTGCCGTTTGTGACAACAGGGGCGGACCTTGAGAGTATCATGCCACGTGAAATGAGTCAGACGGAAAAGGACGGGGACTGTAGGGTTGCATTCACAGTGAGACAGTAAACAAAAAGCAACACATGAACAAACAAACAGCACAGTAGTCACCGGGGGGAGGGGGAGGGAGGACGAAGGTGCTAAGGGGTCAAGGAGACACAGGAGAGGTTGGGTGGGGAGAACGCAGGTGCCGTGTTATAAAGTTGCCCACCTGGAGAGTATGATGCTGAGTGGAATGAGGCAGTCACTGAAAGACAGGTACCACATGATCTCACTTATCTGCGGAATCTAACGAGCAAAATAAGCGGATGAACAAAACAGATCCAGAGACATGGAAGTAGGGATCAGACTGACAGATCTCAGAGGAAGGGGGCGGGGGGGGCAGGAAGAGATAAACCAAAGAACTGATATGCATATTTGCACAACCAGTGGACACACAACAGGGGGTCAAGGTGGGGGGAGCGGAGAGGAGGGTGTCAGTGGGGGGAAAGGAGAGGCATCTGTAATACTTCCAACAACAAATTTCATAAATTGAATAAAATGAAGTTGTACACCTGACACGTGTGATTGACCAACATTACCCCAATGCATGTAATAATAACAAATCGATAAATAAACAACAACAGCTGTTATTGTTGTTAGAGAGCTCACCCCAAGCCACACTCCTCAAGTCTGCATAAGTCCAAGGGTCACACGGGAGGCAGAGCCCACGGCAGATGTGGAGAAAGCAGAGGTTAGGAAGACGGGGGGACCCACACCCTCGTCCACGCTGGAGGACAAGAGCACCAGGGAGGAGAAGCCAGGTGCCCCAGCTGAACCCCCAGCCAAGCCCCAGCCAACAGTAAAGTCAGCCTAACCCCCACCACCACCTGTACTCACTCCCACGCTGCAGGGGACCAGGAAGCCCCATCAACCGACCGACCTGGGGCTCCCCAGCACCCGCAGTTGAGACACCAGCCACAGCCTCAAGGCACAGAGGAGGAGTGGGGACGGGGATGAGGACACCTCCTTTCTGCAGGGCGGCCTCAGCCCATCTGATGCACCCCCCTCTCAGCCTCCAGAGCAACAGCCGTGGTGCAAATGGTCCCTCCCCTCTGCCCCCAAATCGCCCTCGCCTGGTCGCCCAGGGCCCAGCCCTCCTGCCACGCCTTGCCAGGGAATTCTCTCTCAGTCCTCAGCACTGCCGCTGACCCTTCGAGGACAGTCCCCAGGCCTGGCGCTGTCCAGGGGAGCAAAGCTCCTGGTAGAGCAGGCAGCGTCCCCACTCCGGGCTGCAGCCCCCTCTCCTGGGGCTGGGAGACGCCCTCCATCCACCCTGTGGGGCTGCGGCCACCGGTGGTGACGCCTGGTTTCACCTGCAGGTGTGACCAGGGAGGGGCCCTGGGTTCAGATGGGGCCCCTTTCATTGCCGCGGGTGACCCAGGGGCCGGTTGTCCAGGAGCGCAGAGCCAGGGTCCTCGTTCACAGCAGGAGCCGGTGAATCTTGGCCGAGGCCCAGGGACCCTGCCAGTGGGAGCTGGGAGCAGCCGCGGGCTGTGTAGGCCCCGCACCCCTGGCCCGCGCCCCTCAGTGAGCTCGCACAGCCTCCACATGGCAGAGACCTCTGACCCGGCGGGAAAAGATGTCACATGCCTTTGCTCCTCTGATTCTATTTCAGAACCTGCAGGAGGCAGCCCCCGCCAGAGGCGGCCCCTCGTACCGTCTCTCGGGTGAAAAGCTCCAGGCGGGGGTCCGGGGCGAGAGTTCTGCCGTGAGCCCCTTTCACAGAGCTCGGCCGTGCTTGGAGCCCTGCCTCCCTTCCTCGGAGCGCACTGGGGTCCTTAAAAACAGAGCCCCTGCTGGACGCAGCCTGCATGCTGGGTGCCTGGGGAGCAGACGCGAGGCGAGGAGCCAGCCCAGCCCTGCCCGCTTGCCCTCCTGGGCCTGGCACCCTCAACGCCTTCGAAAGGCGAGCATGCGACTGTCCCACCCATGAAACCTCCGTCTGCACGCCCCGGGACAGATGTCAGATCCTCAGGCTGACACTCCCGTGTGCGCTGTGGTATCATCTGTCCACCTGCACACCTTAAGAGGTTCGGCCGTGTGGAGGTGTGTTTGCTGTGAACTGCTGGAAGAAGGCAAAGCAAACTCCTGATTGAAAAATAGCATTTTATCAGATTCTCCTCCGATATTATGCGGCAATGTCGTGCTTGGAGTCGTCTCAATACTTCCGTAAGTGGTGAATTTTAAAAAATAACATCTTCAGGGCTTTGCAGAAATTGGGGCTGTTACCAATTTATACTGCTTTTTTAACCATTATTTTCTTATATTTCCCACAATGCCTCGGATCAGAAGCAAACAGAAACTGAGTGATTACCCCAAAGTGTGCTAGATGAACTGGAAAAAGTCTATTCAAACAAAGCTCATTAGTTCTGATACCTCCAGGGCTATGACAAATTAAGCGTCTGGTGAGTGCTCGTAGAGACAAAGGGATGATCCGAAAACGAGGGCTGAGCTCGGCACAGTGTCAATAAATTCCCCTGAAAAAGGTAAAAACTACAATTGGAGCGAAAATGGAATCGCTTTAAGGAACGTGTACAAAATAGATCATCCCTTCCCTCCTAAGTGCGTTTGTGAGCCGGCCGTGATGAATTATTGCAGCCCAGGAAGTGGCCGCCCACAGAGGCTGCCGGCCAGGTGTGCCTCCGAGGTGCTGGCTGCTCCCCGCCCCCGCCCCCACTCGGCGCTGCCTGGGCCAGCGTTCCACACTCAACGCCCAGAGCGCCACTTCCAAGACGCATGGCCGGGGACCGCTCACGGCTGGGCTCAGGCCAGCCGCTACCGGCTTCGAGGGCTCCAGGACTGAAAGGAGACCTTGCGTTCCCAGCCAAAAGTGCACACACACCCCACAAGCTTTCTTCTCCTGGCCTGTGACTCCATCGATATGAGGAATCTTAGAAAACTCTAAGAAGTCACCGTACGGCGGCAAATGTGGCCCAGAGAGGCCTCAGTGGCCGTTTGGTGAATGAATGATGGAGGGAGTGAGGGTGTCAGGGCTGGGGTTCGAGACCCACCTTGGGTTTTCTTCGAGACTGGGCGGCCCCTGTGTGCACCCGGCTAAGCCGTTGGTGGGTGCCTCACAGCATCTGACCGGGTTGTCAGGGTTCCCCATTCCCAGATGGGCACCGTGGGGAACCCCTCGGAGAACCCCATCTCTGGGCCGCCTCAAGAGAACACAGGCCCGTGTGACCGCAGACCTCGTGTGGCTGCTTTTCCTTCTCATTTGAAATTCTTGCCACTTGGAAGTTCTGAGTGTTCACAAACATTCAAAGTCCCAGCCTGAAAGATCTGGCTAAACGGAGCCGGTGTCACCACAGGGTAAAATCACAAGGGGCCCAGTAGACCAGGATGCCCCCTCCAACCTGCCCCTCCCTCTGCCCACCCCCCACCCCAAAGATGTTCCCACCAGAGACCAAACTCCCTCCTCCAGTGGGAGCTCAGGCCCTCAGAACACACAGTGACCCGCCGGCCCCTGCGCTCCAGTCCCTGGCCCGCCGCCCTGGTGCCAGTCACTGTCCCTGGGAGAGAGAGCCCAGCAAGGCTGGCCCCAGGCACTTAAGAAGCTATTTTCCTGCTCTGACTGGCTCCTTTGCACACCCACCCATCAACATGACAGTATCTCAGAAGTGTGGAGAGTTTCTTCATTGCACAAGTAATAGGTACTCGTCCCTGCGGAATGTGCACACACGGATAAGGAATGAACCGCCTGGTCCCGCCATCCACCCGGCGCCTGTGCACGCTCGGGCCGGGCCGCGTGCTTCACCGGGCGGCTCCGTGGCGGTCCTTTCGCTGAGCTCTGGGCCTGGGGTGCGGGCTCCGGCCTCTCTCCTGCCCCAGGGCATCAAGTGCCTGGTTCAGCCATATGCTCGGAGGGAGCCGCTTGGCATCGCCCCCTCCCCCGCCCGCTGCAGGCACTGGGCCTCGGCTGCCCTTGGTCACCACTGGAGGGTGTGTGCCTTGCTTCGCCCCCCCCCCCGCCCCGCCCCAGCCCCTGGCCACCCCTCTGGCCACGGCCTCCCCAGCAGCCCAGCACATACCTCAGGTTCTGGCATCTCTGGCCACCTGTAGACTTGCAGAAATCCCCTCACCCCTGGGTATGGGGCTGGTGTCCTCAGAAGCTGCCCAGGTGCAACCCCGAGGGCGCAGGGCAGAACTGAGAGGGGCGCCACCCACAGGACGAACTCAGACAGCAGGAGACCGGAGAAGGGAGCTGGGCACACCCGTTGTCCCTGCACCCACGGACCACTATCGACAGCTTCCTGGAGAAGCCGACCTTGAGAAGGGGAGTCGCCTGCGGTGCCCCCAGCACCTCCCAGACAGAGCCTCAGCACCTTCCCCATGCCCCAGCTCCATGTCCCAGCCAGCCTGGGTTGGGGCCGGTCTGCCTGGAGACTTAGCGTTTCTGCCTATTATCACTCATTTAATCATCCACATGAACTTTCCCAGAAGTTAGAGTCTGGGGGAAAGAAATGTCTACTTCTGAAATCGTCTTCACGTTGTCTTTTCCCAAATCCATCCCAATGTCTGTGAGCAGCTGGGATGTAAGCACAGCTGGGGCTCAGGGTGACCCTCAGGGAACTGTCGTGTCCCTGGGGGAGGAAAGGGGGTGAGAAGCAGGCTTCACATAGCCCTCGGGGCCGATGACACTGTTCCCTTCGCGAAGCTGGATGTGACATCCCAGAGCTGCCCAGAGGAGCAGCCGGGGAGCCCTGGTCGGGGCAGATCCCTGGGCCCCCAGCCCGAGCCCTCTGCGCACTTGCCAGGCTGGAGGCTGAGGACGGGGGACAGAGTATCGGGGGACAGGTGAGCATCTGGAGATGAGGGAAGGGACCTTATGCCAAGCACATACATCTGCAGGAGGTTCCAAAGGCAGTTGGAATCAGATCCCAAAAAGGACCCCGGAGCAGGAAGACCCCCGTGGACAGGGAGAGCACGCAGCAGGTGCAGTCGGGGCTGGGCGTGGACAGCCGGGGGCAGCCGTGGCTTCCTTGCCCCGTGGATGCCGGTCGTGTCCCTGAGGACTTTGCTCCCAACTCCCCCTTGTGAGCCCAGTGGACAGAGTCTCAGCACCTGCTACACACTCTGTCCGGGTCCCAGGGAGGTGGCCGGAGGCCGGGACCGCACTGCCCCGCCCTTGTTTTGTAGGATGTTTTATCTTAAAATGTTCCATTTTCTTGACCGTCTCAAAACAAAATTTGACCTGGAAATAACGCCTCTTGTTGTGGCCGTGGTCTGGGTGGAAACGGTGGAGGGTTGAGAAGTACCGGTCGGTACAGATCGTGGTTACAGAACAGTCACGGGGACATAAAGCACAGCACAGGAAACGCAGTCAATATTCCGATAACTCTGCATGGTGCCGGGTGGGTGCTGGGAATAGCAGGGGTACTTCACAAAGAACATGATTTTCGTCTGGCCTGTGTGGCTCAGTGGTTGAGCATCAGCCCATGCACCAAGAGGTTGCTGGTTCGATTCCCGGTCAGGGCACATGCCCAGGTTGTGGGCCCGATCCCCAGTGGGGGGCGTGCAGGAGGCGGCCGATCGATGTTCTCTCTCATCGATGTTTCCATCTGTCTCTCCCTCTCCCTTCCTCTCTCTCTAAAATCAATAAAGGAAAAAAAATGCAAAAAAAAAAAGTATACGATTTTCTAACCACTGTGCTGTACACCTGAAACTAAGACAGAATAATATTGGATGTCAACTGCCATGAATAAATAAATAAGTAAAATTCTCCCATCAAGATCAACTCACACGAACACAGTGTGTCACCCACCTAGCGCCGTGCGCAGAGGCCTTGTGGGTGCCCCTTTGGGAAACGTGTGACGCGCCCCCTTGTGGGAAGGGACACTCTCCCTGCGTCCGGCGACCACCGTCGCTGGGCCACCACGGACGCCCAATGAGTGAACGAGTGAGTGACACATGTCGGCAATGAAGCTCATTCAGGATAACGGTGACACTCCTCAGACCTCGCCTCCCCACTGAAGGCCACAGTGGGCCCCAGCATCCAGGGCACTGTCCGTCCTTCATCCCCCAGAGACAGCAGCTCACCTGCCTGGCCCCCACCTCTGGGCTGTGAGTGATGCTGGGACTTGGTCACGGGAAGGGTGGGGGCACGGGTGAGAGACTGCCCAGTGTGCCCGCCCAGGACACCTCCACAGCAGCACACTGCACAGTGACCCCTGCACATGGCCGGGAGGCGAGGGGGGGGTCCCCAGCTCAGGGCTCGCTGTCACTCCAGCTGAAAAGGTGTTTGAACAAATTAAACTCCACGCAAAAAATCCTGTTCCCTGTCAAGTCAGTACCTGTTTGCAAGCACCTGTGACGGACGCCTCTCCTCACGTGCATTTCCAAATGTGAAACCATTTTGTGTGCAAACACCGCGGGAGCGGGAAGCCCTTGGTCCAGTGATCCTGAGGCTTCCTCCCGGGCGAGACCTGGCGATGAAGTTGCCCTCACTGTGAGCCTTCTTTTCCATTCCTTTCATCTTGGGTCCCAGAGCATAAACAACGCACACGGGGGAAATGAATCTGTGGGTGCCTCCAGGAGGGTGCCACGGCGCCCGGCTGACCCGGCGTCCTTCCTCACCGCACTGACCGCAGCCACGGTACGGGAGGACCCAATGCTGTCACCAACGCTGGGCGCCTTCCCTCCAACCTGGCCGGTTCCATTGGCCTGCTGCCTGGGCAATGCTGCCCTGGGGCTCAGTGCTGAGGGAATTCCCCACCCCGGGGGACACCCGATGCAGGCGGGCTGATGGTCCAGCCAGGGCCAGGCAGGCGGGAGCCCAGGAGCCTGCAGGGAGGCGGGAAGGCACTCCCAGGGTGTGCAGATGCAGAACTGGAAAAGCGGAAGAGCCCAGCTGTGGGCTTCCTGGAGGAGGGGGCCCAGAGCTGGGACTGAACTGGACAGGTAGGCAGGATCTGAAAAAGACATGAGAATGGAAAATGGGAGTGTGGGGTGGTAGAGAGGGGAGATCAGCAGGCTGGGGGAGCTTGATTGGACAGGGGTCCCGAGACCCCTTTTCCTGGCCACCCCAGCCACTGACCTGTGACTTCCCCCATCCTCCCGGGGTCACGGCACCTGCCGCCCCAAGGGCCCCCGCCCTTCGTCTCCCCACACAAAGCCTGCTCCAGTTTTCTGTGCAGCCCAGGTGAGAAGCAGTTAGGGAACAATGCTATCTGTGCATGGTGGCACCCGAAATACGACTGCCATTCACTCCGTTGTATGCAGTTGGAGCGCACCAGTGCCATAATGAATCATCTCCTGGCCTCAGCCCCGGCGTCAGGCAGGAGCTCGAGTCCCCCTTTCAGGCCTCTCACTTCCTCGCAGGCTAATAATAACCACCCAGGTGAGTGCACGTCCGCCCAGGACAATGCAGGGCCCAGATGGGCATTGTGGGCTGAGGAGCCATGCCCGGGGGGAGGGGCACCGGCCAGGCTGGGCCACAGCGAAGGGAAGGACGGTCCCGGGGTGCAGGCCCAGGTGGGCACCTGGGGCCCTTTCCCAGGCTGCTCCTCTGCCAGGTTCATTCCGGTCAGTGCCCAGGTCCAGCACAGAAGCCTCTGCCCAATCGCCCACCGGAGGTGTTCTCACCCTTCACCCAGGGGCAGCTTTCACAGACTGTTAGCACAGCCTCAGCCCAGCCCACCCTGGCCTAGAGCAAGCCCACCTCCTGCTCCTCAGTCCCTGCCCAGCGCAGGCTCTGCAGCCACAGGTGCTCAGCAGGTGAATGGACGCGTCCTGATGCCACCAACCCCCCGGGCATCTCCCTCGGGACTACGACCTGGGAGGTCCAACTCATCCTGGGCAGGGGAGCAGACCCAGGTCCTACCCCGTGAAGTCTCCTGCACCAGGGAAGGCCCGTGTAGGGGAAACACCTTCCAAGACCCTGTGATTATTGTCTGTCCCCCCACCAGCTATAACTCAGGAGACCTTGGCTCTGTATCTGCAGCAGTAAGCACACAACCAATTTTGATGAAGAAAAGGATGGATAAACGAATGAGCATTGAAGGTCACGTGCTGAAAGACAGGGGACACACCCAAGGGGAGAGGGACCAGAGGGGGGGGGCTGCTGTCTGGCCCCAGGGGACGCGGAAAGTCCAAGGCAGACTGGCTACGACCCCAAAACTCGAGAAATGACGTAGCAGTCATTTCCTGCGGTTTTCCTTTCGCTTCCTATATTCTGGACTTACAACTGAAGAAGTCAGAAATATGGACACCATATGGGTGCAGAGGGAAAAAATACTCCAAAAAAAGTCTGATCGCTCTGGGCAAAGGACAAGGAAAGGGGGCAGCCTAGCGAGACAAAACTTTCAGACAATAGCCATTCTTCTCCAGGTAAACACTGCAGGGGAAAAGCCTGTGGTTCCGCCCACAAGCACTCCAGCAAAGGCTATGTGGGGAGGCCATGCTTCCACCCTCAAGAGATGCAGCGACGAACCCCAGCACCCCATTGGGGGTGTCAGAGGAGTCCAGGTGTGGAGACAGGTTGTCATCCTGCTGGGCTCCCTCTCCCAACACTGTCAGGAGAGACCATGGGGGGCCTGGCCATCACCTCTCACTTGGCAGTTATGAAGCATCCCTCCCACCCCTGCTGGGGTCAGAGTGGGCATCGTGAAAAGTTCTCTAAACAGAAAGGACGCTATCAAAGAAAACACTGGGGAACAGCAGGAAGGAAGGAAAAATCAATGAGCAAAAACGTGGAAAAATGCAATCGCCTTCCCTTCTCTTGCATTTTCTAAAGGATGTTTGATGGTTGGAGCAAAAATTGTAACACTGCTTGATGTGGTTCTAAATGTATGTAGAGAAATATTTTAAACAATGATATTGTAAGTGGGGAAGATAAAGCCACTTAAAGGGAGGTAATGTTTCTATACTTCATTCAAACTGGTGAAATGACAATACCAGAAGACGCTGACAAGCTATACATAAAGAATGTAAACTCCAGAGCAAGCACTAAAAATGTTATACAAAAAGATACACTTAAACAATACAGATAAATCAAAGTGGAATTCTAAAAAATGTTCATGTAACCCACAGGAAGACAAGAAAATGAAAACAGAAAACAAACGAACAAAAAACAATGGCAGAATTAAGCTCTAACATACCAAAAATTATATTAAATGTAAATGGTCTAAATACACCAATTAAAAGAGAAGGCACAAGTGGATTAAAACATGTGACCCAGTCCCATGCTCACTTCATAAGAAACTCACTTCAAACACAATGATATTGGCAGATTGAAAGCAAAATGATAGAAAAGATATATCACGAAAATATTAGTCAAAGGAAAGCACTGATTATATTAATATCAGATAAAATAGACTTCAAAGCAAAGAAAATTACCAGGAACAGAGAAGGATAATATACAATAATAAGACAGTCAATCTGCCAAGAATGTATATACATTTTGTATACATTATTCTCACAGACAGGTGTATACATTGAGGATAATGTGTATGCACCAAACAAAAGAGCTGAAAAATAGGAAGCAAAAACCGGCAGAACTGAAAGGGAAAAGAGACAAATCCACAATGTGGTGGTAGTTGAAGTCCCCTATCTCAGCAACCAGACAGAAAACCTACAAGTATACAGAAGGACTCAACACCATCAACCAACAAGAATTGACTGATATTTATAGAACAATTCACACTACAGTAGCAGAACACACATTGTCTTCAAGTGTCCATGGAACATATACAAAATTAGACTATTTCCTGGGCCATATAATAAATCTCAACAAATTTGAAGAAATTTAAATCATACAGAGTACACTCTCCAACCACACTATATCGAAGAGAAACTAATAACAGAAAATTTTCCAAACACCTGGAAACTGAACAACCCATTTCTAAATAACCCACAGGTGAAGAGGATATCACAAGGTAAATTTTTTTAAAGCAATGAACTTGCCCTGGCCGGTTTGGCTCAGCGGTTAGAGCATCGACTCACAGACCAAAGAGTTGCAGGTTCAATTCCAGTCAAGGGCACGCACCTTGGTTGCGGTTCGGTCCCTGGCCCTGGTTGGGACATTTGGGAGGCAGCCAGTCGATGTGTCTCTGTCCCATCAATGTTTCTCTCTCTCTCTGTCCCTCCCACTCTTTCTGAAGATAAATGGAAAAAGTATCCTTGGGTGAGGATTTAAAAAAAAAAAAAAAAAAGCAATGAACTGAATGAAAATAAAAATACAACTATCAGAAGTTGTTGGACACAGCTAAAGCAGGGTTAAGAGGGAAATTTATAGTACTAAATGCATATATTAGGTAAGAGCAAAGGTCTCAAATCCATAGCTTACACTCCCACCTCCAAAACCTAAGAAAGAAGAGCAAAATAAACCCAAAGCAAGAAGGAAGAAAATAATGAAGATAAGAGCAGAAATAAATGAAATTGGGGGGTAAAAAAAAGTAGAGAAAATCAATGAAACAAAGAGCTAGTTCTTTGGAAAAATCCACAAAATTGACAAATCTCTAGCAAAACTGACAAAGAAAAAAGAAAGAAAAATACAAATTGCCAATATCGGGACTAAAACAGAGACTGTCACCACAAACCCTACAGACAAAAACAGGAGGATGGGAGAATACCATGAACAGCTCCACACACTCGTGAATTTGACAACTGAAACAAAATGGACTGATTCCTCAAAAAACACAACCTACCAATAACTCACCCAATATGAAAAAAATAATGTGAATAACCCTAGCCCTATAATGATTAGAATTTTTAAATTTGTAATTTAAAAATCCTCGCCCTAGCCCCGCAAAGAAAGGAAATCTGGAGTCCAGATGGTGCCACCGGTGAATCCTATGGACCATTTTAAGAAGAATTAACCCCGTTCTTTAGAGTCTCTTCCAGATAATCAAGAAAAGGAAACATGTCTCATTCATATTCTGAAGCTAGTATTACCCTGATACCAAAACCAGACAGACTGTGGGAGGGAGGGAGGGAGGGAGGGAGGGAGGAGGGAAGGAAGGAAAGGAGGGAAGGAAGGAGGGAAGAGAGGAGGGAAGAGAGGAGGGAAGGAAAGAAGGAAGGAAGGAAGGGAAGGAGGGAAGGAAAGAAGGGAGGAAGGGAAGGAGGGAAGGGAGGGAGGAAGGAAGGAAGGAAGGAAGGAAGGAAGGAAGGAAGGAAGGAAGGAAGGAAGGAAGGAAGGAAGGAGGGAAGGAAGAGAGGAGGGAAAGAAGAAAGGAAGAAAAGAAGGAAGGAAGGAAGGAAGGAAGGAAGGAAGGAAGGAAGGAAGGAAGGAAGGAAGGAAGGGAGGGAGGAGGGAAAGAAGAAAGGAAGAAAAGAAGGAAGGAAGGAAGGAAGGAAGGAAGGAAGGAAGGAAGGAAGGAAGGAAGGAAGGGAGGGAGGGAGGGAGGGAGGGAGGGAGGGAGGGAGGGAGGGAGGGAGGGAGGGAAGAGGGGAGGAAGGTAACAGCATGAATATAGATGCAAAAATCCTTCACAGCCCTGGCCAGTTTGGCTCAGCGGTTAGAGCACAGGCCCATGAACCGAAGGGTCTCAGGTTCAATTTCCAGTCAAAGGCAAGTACTTGGGTTGCAGGTTTGATCCTTGGCCCTTGTGTCAGGATCATGCAGAAGGCAACCAATCGATGTGTCTCTTTCACATCAATGTCTCTCCCTCTCTCTCTCTCTCTCTCTCTCTCTCTCTCTCTCTCTCTCTCTCTCTCTCTCTCTCTTTCTCTCCCCCTCCCCCCTTTCCACTCTATCTAAAAATCAATGGAAAAATATTCTTCCAGTCAAGATGGTGTGTAGGTAAACGAGGTATAGCCTCCTCCCACAACCACATCAAAATCACACTTAACTGCAGAACAACCGTCATTCAGAACCGCCTGACATCGAGCTGAAGGGAAGTCCTACAACTACGAGATTAAAGAAGCCACATGGAGACTGGGAGGAGGACAGAGGCGGAAGGGCTGGTCCCACACCCACGTGTGGCGGATAAAAGGCAGGGGGACACCTCGGCTGGGAAGGTCCTCCCTGAGGAGTGAGGGGTCCCCGTCCCACACCAGGCGCCTAGCTCAGGGTTCCAGTGCCAGGAAGAGAATCCCCATAGCTTCTGGCTGTAAAACCAGCGGGAACTGAGGCTGAGGGAGGCTGAGGCTTCTGGAGCCCCAGGCAGCTCCTCTTAAAGGGCCCGCGCACGGACTTACTCGAACTCGCACCCTCAGGCTCCAGCGTGGGGGAGGCAGCTTGAAAGGCACCAGAGACATACCGGGAAGAACTGAGTTGTTCGGATTTGGGGCAAGAGCTGAAGAGGCAGCTTTCTCCTGGACAGACGTGCTGGTAGAGGCTGTTGTTCCTTTGGTGAGCCCTTCCCCCACAGGCAGGCATATGGGCACCATATCTGGGACTCCAGCAACCCGGCTCACACTGTTGGCCCCGACCTGGTGATTCCCTGAAGCCCTGCCCCACCCAACTTTCAGGCCCACCCAAGCTGTTTCCAGTGGCTTTACCACAGGATTGGCCTGTCTTGGCTCCTGCTTCAGATTTTCCAAAATTTTATCAAACAGCATCTGGCCTCAGTGAGCCCCATACCTCTCACTAAGTGGCCCCAGGCCTGGCACTAGAAGCAGCCAGCCTTGGTTCATGGCTTGGCTTTGCCTGGAGCCATCTGCAGATCACTTTGTAGCTTATGCCTGGTGGCCCCAGGTAGAACACAGGCAGTGGCTGACCTTGCCCCAGAGCCAGCACACCCAGTGGACAGTTTCAGACAAGGTTGAAGCACCACCACCCAACCACCTCCACAAGCAACATACTCAAGGAGTGGACTCAGTGGGTCCCAGAGCCCTGCTGAAGTAAGTCTTGCTCTGTGTGGTGGGCCCTGCACAGCTGATCCTCCAAGGTGGTCAGTGGTCAGTGGTCGGTGGGCACAGCCAGTCCTTGCAGCTGATCAGCCTGAGTAAAACCCTCCCACTGACATGCCAACAGCAAGCAAGGCTCAATAACAACAAAAGGATGTACAGTCCTCACTAGGGGTGCACCTCGAGGGCCCACCTGGGGTGATCAGGGAGGCTGTGCCACTGGACCCTACAGGACACCTACTACAATAGGCCACCCTACAAAGCCTAGGAGACATAGCAACTCTACCTAATACATAGAAACAAACACAGGGAGGCAGCCAAAATGAGGAGACAAAGAAACATGTCCCAAATAAAGGAACAGAACAAAACTCCAGGAAAAGAACTAAACAAAATGGAGATAAGCAATCTAATAGATGCAGAGTTCAAAACACTGGTTATAAGAATGCTCAAGGAACTTAGTGAAAACTTCAAGGAACTCACTGAGAACATCAACAACATAAAAAAGGCCCAGTCAGAAATGAAGGATGCACAGTCAGAAATCCAGGATGCACTAACTGAAATAAAGAATAATTTACAGGGAATCAATAGTAGAGTAGGTGAAGCCAAGAAGCAAACCATTGATTTGGAATATAAGGAAGCAAAAAAACACCCAATCAGAACAGCAAAATGAAAAAAGAATCCAAAAAATGAGGATCGTGTAAGGAGCCTCTGGGACAACTTCAAGCGTGCCAACATTCGCATCATGGGAGAGCCAGAAGCAGAAGAGAGAGAGCAAGAAATTGAAAACCTATTTGAAAAAATAATGACAGAAAACTTCCCTAACTTGGTGAAGGAACCAGACATACAAGTCCAGGAAGCACAGAGAGTCCCAAACAAGATGAACCCCAAAAGGCCCACACCAAGACACATCATCATCAAAATGAAAAAGGTTCAAGACAAAGAGAGAATCTTAAAAGCAGCAAGAGAAAAGCAGTTAGTTACCTACAAGGGAGTTCCCATAAGACTGTCAGCTGATTTCTCAAAAGAAACTCTGCAGACCAGGAGGGAGTGTTAAGAAATATTCAAAGTGATGAAAAGGAAGGACCTACAACCAAGATTACTCTATCCTGCAAAGCTATCTTTTAGAACAATAGACATATAAAGAGTTTCCCAGACAAGAAAAAGCTAAAGGAGTTCATCACCACCAAACCAGTATTATATGAAATGTTGAAGGGTCTTCTTGAAGAACAAGATAAAAAATATGAACCATAAAATGACAATAAACACATATCTATCAACAATTGAATGTATAAACAAAATGAACAAGCAGAACAGAAACAGACTCATAGATACAGAGAACTTTTTGTTGGTTGCCAGATGGGAGGGGATTGGGAAGATGGGTGAAAAAGGTGAAGGGATTAAGAAGTACAAATTGGTTGTTAGACGATGAACCTCAAAGGGAAGCAGGGACAGAGGACAGGAAGGGATAAACCAAAGAACTTATATGCATACATGCATAACCAATGGACATAGACAATAGTGTGGGGAAGGCAGGAGGGGGGTGGGGGTGGGGAGGAGGGGGGTCAATGGGGAAAAACTCGGTGGGAGGACATCTGTAATACATTCAACAATAAAGATAAGCTTTAAAAAGAAAAGATAAATATTCTCAGGTGTGGATTAACAACAACAAGAAGAAAAATCCTTCACAAATATTAACAAATAGAATTCATCAATATATAAAAAGAATTACATGCCCTGGCTGGTTTTGCTCAGTGGTTAGAGTGTCGGCCTGCGGTCCAGAGAGACCCGGGTTCGGTTCCCGCTAAGGGCATGTACCTCGGTTGCAGTTTGTCCCCGGCCCTGGTTGGGTCGTGCGGGTGGCAACCACTCGATGTGTCCCTTTCATGTCGATGTTTCTCTCTCTCTCTCTCTCTCCCTCCCACTCTATCTGAACAAAAAAAAAAAACGGAAAAATGTCCTCGGGTGAGGATAAAAAAAAAAAAAAAAAGAATTACACACACTAAACAAATGGGATTTATTTCAGAAATGCAAAGCTAGTTCAATATTAGAAAACCAACCAATGCAATCCACATATTAACAGGCTAAAAAATACAAATCATATGATGATATTAATTGAGACAGAAAGAGCATTTGACAAAATTCAACACCCATTCACGACATCTTTTTTTAAAGAAGAACAAGGAGGAGAGGAGGAGAAGGCAGGGGAGGGAGAAGAAGCAGCTGCTCTCAGAAAACAGGAATAAGAGGAACTTCCTCAACTTGATACGGGCATCTAGAAACTAATCTTGTGCTTAATGACAAAAGAATGTTTCCCCTGAGCTCAGGAACAAGGCAAGGTATCTGCTCTCACCACTCTTGTCCAACACATTGCTGGAAAGCTAGCCAGTGTAATCATGGGGGAAATGGTGCACAAGTCATAAGAGAAGAAACAAAACTGTTCCTGTCTGCAGATGACATGACTATCTGTGTAGAACATCCTAAGAAATGTAGAAAAGCCCAAAGAAACCTACTAAAAAACTAGAGCAAGTGAGATCAGCAAGGTTTCAGGATACATGATAAATATGCAAAAATTAATTGTATTTCTGGATACTAGCAGTGAACATATGAACACCCAAATGTTAGATATAATACATTCATAACTGCTCATAAAAGGAAACACTAAGATGCAAATCTAACCAAACGTGTACACGATTTGTACAACTGAACAAGGCAAATGAAGAAAATCGGAGATCTACATAATGAAGAGACATACCATGTTCATGGATTAGAAGACTCAGCATAGTAAAGAGATCAATTCTCTTGATACAGGTGTAATGCAATTTCTACAGGTGTAATGCAATTTCTATCAAAATCCCAGAAAGAATTTATACTATAAATACTATACAATACTATTCTCAAATTTATTTGGATAGCGAAGGAACTAGCACAGCTAAATGTTGGGGAAAGGAACAAGTGGAAGGAATCAGTCTGTCCAATTTCAAGACTTTCTGTGTAGCGAGTAATCCAGACCATGTGGTTTGGCAGAGAGATAAGCATGTGAATCAAGCCAGGGGACAGGAGGGGGCCCTCAAGCTGGATCTGGGTGACAGGTCATTTTTCTGTTCATGCTTCATGTGTCCATTTAAAAAACTTTCCTGAAATAAAGTGAAAAATAAAAATGTAATAAACATCCTTGTACAGGATTCTTTGTTTTGGTCTAGGATCATTCCCTGCAGACAATTCCTAGAAGTGGAGTTTGGGGTTAACGGCTGCGCACATTGTAAGGCTTTTGAAACACGTTGCTCGAGTGAACCCACGGAGCACAAAAAACAGGAGCAACCAGGACTGCCCCTGACAGGGAAGCGGGGGTCAGGGGACATGCTCAGAGACGAGGCTTGCCCTCCCGCACCCCGCCTCTCTCCCCCTTGCGGGTGTGTCCCTCCTGTAGGAAAGAAACCAAATTCTTACAAGCACCCCAACCCTGGTTCTAACCATTCACACGTAGCTGGTTCGTGCACCCACCTGCTAGATGTCCAGTTGGTTATTTCAGTGGTCAGTCATACACCCTCGGTCTGTTTCTTCCTTTTAGACAAGACGCTGTAAGAACACACCCATAGAAAGTTGCTGTGCTCATTTGTAATTATGTCCTCAAGATAAATTCCCAGAGAAGCCTAGCTGGGTCCAAAGAAAGTGTCCTTTGCCCTCCCTCCTGGAAACTGCTCCACGATTCCCACCTGCAGCCACCAGAGCTGCTGGTTCCTTCCTCTGACTCACCCAATCTACAAGCAAACGCTGACCAATTTGGCGGGTTAAATAAGGTCACCCTGCTGTTAATATTAGCATCTTTTATTACGAGGAGGTTGACTATTCTAATGTGGTCAAGTCTTAGGATCACAGGAGAAAGCTTAATTTTTTTGACTCGGAGGAAAATAAGTATAACACTGAACCTTTTTCAAGAAAGTAGGTTTTCAGTTACCAAAGCTCTCCCTGAACCGTGATTCCCAGTGTGGGAGAGGCCCCAGCCCCCAGGACAGAAACCACCTGGACAGGAGGGCCTGGAAAAAGATCAGAAGCAGAGTCTCTGGGAGTGGAGACTGGGCATCACTATGGGATTCCTGTGAGGACCTTGGGCCTATAGAGAATGTCCCAGCACCTCATTCTTAAAAACTGTACTGGAGTGGCAGTTAGAGCTTTTTCCCAGGAGGCAGCCAGAAACACTTACCTACTGAACAAACAAACAAACAATGAATAAATGAATGAATGGATGGATGGATGGATGGATGGATGGATGGATGGATGGATGATGGATGGGTAAATGGATGGATAGTGGGTGGATGAATTGGTGGAAAGACGGGTGGATGGATGGATTGATGGATGGATGGAGGGTGGATGGAGGATGGATGGATAGTGTGTGGATGAATTGGTGGAAGGATGGGTGGATGGATGGATGGATGGATGGATGGATGGATGGATGATGGATGGAGATGGATGGATGGATGGATGCATGGATGGATGGATGGATGGGTAGATGGATGGGTGGTGGATAGATAGATGGATGGATGGATGGATGGATGATGGATGGATGATGGATGGAGATGGATGGATGGATGGATGGATGCATGGATGGATGGATGGGTAGATGGATGGGTGGTGGATAGATAGATGGATGGATAGTGGGTGGATGAATTGGTGGAAGGATGGATGGATAAAGTGACGTGTGGGTGGATGGATGTGTGGATGGATGGAAGACAAAAGAAGAAATGGATTGCTTAATTAATTGACCAATGAATTCATCAATGAACAAATGAGTTAATTCATTAACAATGAAGAAATGAGTGAGTTAATAGAAAGAAATTAGTGGGTTAATACACAGATTTCTATGAGAGAGTTTGGGGAAGCCAGCCTGACCTCTGTCCCCCTGAAACCCAGGTTGCAGGCAGCCTTCAGAGGAAGAGACAGAACCCACATCCTTTAGGTGCCCCAGGATGCTGATGGGTGGCCCCCAGGACAGGACACCAAACAGCACCCACAATGCTTCCACACACAAAATAGCAGAGTTTTATGTTTTCTACACATACGTTTGTTTTTAAATATTCAAAGAATTTTTGTACGTGTCCTACAAAAAAATTAAAGAATTATTTAGGGGGAGCTTTCAAAATCTGAAATAAAATAATACAAGCTGATGAGCAAATGAGTACCCGCCTTCTGGGTAAGCAGATGGATTTTCCAGGAAACGGACATCCGTGGATCTTGGGAACTGGCCCCCTCTCTCCCAACTCACCTCGCCCCCCACTCCAGCCTCCACATAGAGCCCCCCCGACACCCTGACCCACTCCACACAGTGTGCTGGAGGTGGGCTTGCACTTCTCTGCCAACTGGTGCCCAGAGATCAGAAGAACAGTGACATGCCTGGGGTCCCCAGGAAGCTGTACAGGGACCCTGGGTTGGAAGCTGTTTCCGAAACCCATCCCCAGCTTCTCCAGGGTCTCCTGGGCACGGGCAGGGCCACACCTCAGACTCAGAAGTCAGCGCCCAGTTGGTTGGCGGAAGTAGGGGTACCGTTGTGACTAGGAGACAGTTCATTCTCCTGCTGTGTTCACAGCTCTCCTCCCTTCCTGGCAAAGCAGCCTCGAACCTCATTTCCAGTTTAACAGTCTGAGCACCACCACGGCGAACATAATTTTTTCATCTGCTGCACAGAGCCGCTCTGTCTGCACCTGCCCCATCTCCACCCCGGAGGCGAGCCAGGTGAGGAGGGGCCCCGCCCCCACGTGCCGTGACCTCTCCATCAGGCTGCCACCCCGCCATCTGGGCTGGCCCGGCCGCCAGCCGGCCCTGCACCCTCACCTTCCTGGGACCTGCCGACCACGTTCTTCCCACCAGTGTTAATTCCGCATCTCGTCATAAAACTGAGTGATTCCGCTGTTTATACAGCTAGTGCATTTATCTCTAACAGCAAGATGTTGAGTTGAGTTTTAATGATGAAAAAAGCCTTTTTAAGGATAACTCATTGCAACTCATTACGTATATAAAGGCCACTATTTAAAGATTCGGTAATTCCAGTGATGATCTTTTTAAAGCAGATTTATAGCAGAAAATAGTTAGATTCTTTGACTTCGGTTATAATTTTCCATTTTGTAATTTAATACCCCTTTAGTTTATATTTGCACATTAAAAATATAGCATCTAAAAGTCCATCATTAAATACTTTTAATAAGTGCAATAAATAAGTTTTACAGTGTGCATAAATCTAAAAACAAAACCCAACATAAATTGTTAATCTTACACTTTTTCTCATTAATTGCAATACATAAACATATGTTTTATACAAAGATATTTGCTACAAAATAAGTATAATAAATACAGTTTACCACATGTATTAATCTTAATAGTTACAAGCTGTTAATCTTATATATTAGGTAATAATTTGCAATAAATAACTGTTTATTATCTTGATGTTTGCTTGTCTTGGGTTTTAGCAATATGCAATAAAGAAATGCAATTTTGAATAATTTGATTTTAAGACTGCTGGGGAATTCTGTATGTTATAATTAGCTGAGAGAGGCTTCTGGTCACAAGAAGAACTATGAAATGGGGTAAGATAGCCAAACCATGTGTCAGTGAGTCCACAAACAACTTACAAAGTTCCGTTCCGTTTCAAATAATACACAGTTTTTAAAACTGAAATGCAAGTGCAATTAGTGGAACATGTCGTATTCGTTAAGGCTGTCATTCCTTCACACTCAGAGAAAATGAGGGAAGCAGGGAGCCCCGGTTCGAAGCTCAGGCGGGCACACGGCTGCCTCTGGCAGGAAGAGGACCCCTCCCCTTGGCTGAGGCCCCCTCGAAGCCCCAAACACCGGCCTCTGCCCGCACCCGCGGAACCCCTCGGGAAGAAGGCACGCCCTTTTTCTGGGAGGGGTTTTCACCTTTCCTGAACTTAATAGAAACTGTTCATCTTATGTGTAAAGGTACTAATTTGTCATAAATAATTGTTCATTATCTGGGTATTTGCTTGTCTTGGACTTTAGCAATACGCAATAAAGCAGTGCAATTTTGAGTAATTAGATTGTAAGACTGCTGGGGAATACGTGATTGTAATGAGCTGAGGGAGGGTCCTGTGGGTGAGAGACGCCGGGGCAGGACCAGCCCTCTGTGTACCAGAGACGCCAAGCCGGCCTCGCGGTGAGGACACCGGCCTTTCTACATCCTTCCAGACGGAGGGAGAACCGCTTGCCTTTCTGCCATTGCCAACGGCGACAGCCTCACTCAGAGGAAACCAGCTCTGGCTAAACTGACTCCATCCCTCAGTGTCGCCCAGGAAGCTCGGGCCCTAGTGTGGGTTCGGGGGATGCACCCGGAGAGGAGGGTCTCAGCCAAGACCCCACAAGGCCCTGGTGCTGTCCAGTAGGCTCCAGAGCCTCACCCAGCACCCCTCAGTGCGGCGGCCACACCCTGTCACAGCTCTGCGGGCACGGATCTGGCGCAGTCCCACCCAGAAGACACCATACTGTCAAACGAGGGCCCTGTAGGCTTTGTCTTCATGGGACGCAAGGGAAAACCTCCCCCAGCCAAGAAGGGAAAGGGGATAGGAGGGAGGGAAGGAAGGAAGGAAGGAAGGAAGGAAGGAAGGAAGGAAGGAAGGAAGGAAGGAAGGAAAGAAGGGAGGAAGGAAGGGGGGAAGGAAGGAAGGAAAGAAGGGAGGAAGGAAGGGGGGAAGGAAGGAAGGAAAGAAGGGAGGAAGGAAGAATGGAGGGAGCGAGGAAGGAAGGGAAAGAGACAGAACACAGTCCCAGATCCATATAACACAAACCACTTCTATTAGCGGACACACACGTACACGTACACTCCTGGAGTGAGGTCTCCACATCAAAGCCCACCAGCACTGTGCCCATGTGGGTCATTCCTGGTTGCACCATCTCCTCCTCTGCCTCAGGTACTGTGTGCCCCGTGCGGTCAGCCCGGCTTCCCTTTCCTCACACAGCTCCTGGCACCGTAACCCAAGGACGCTCTGCCCAGGCTGGGTGTGGCCAGGTCCGCAGCCGACGGGCCACAGAGCCGCTCTGCTCCGCTGCTGCAGCCTCCTCGGGCGGGCCTCGTGCTCTCCAACTTCTCCTCCTCCGGGTCCTCAGCAGGGGGCCCCTACTCCGTCACCCCGCAGTCAGCCAGGCTGGAAACGGCCGCGGGCACAGGGTGGACGGGCGCGCTGGAAACGCCGCGGGCACAGGGTGGACGGGCACTCCTCCCCAAGGCCGGCGCCTCAGCAGGCCCTGTCCCAGGTCCCACCCCAGCCCTGCAGGAGAGACACCAGGTTTCAGGATGCGGAGAGCCTGGGGGAGGACTTGCCCACCCCACCCCACATCGTGACCTCGGAGAGGCCTCTGGGGACAACCTGCACTTGGGAAGCCCTGGCTGAGTCAGGGTCCCGACACTCTGACCCCCAGAAGGGGTTGTGACAGCCGCACAGGGAGGCCTGGGGCTGCTCTCAGACTCAAGGGGAAGTCTGCAGTCCGGTGGCCCCAAACCCGGGCCCGCGCCGCAGGGATGGACGTGCGTCCCCGAGACACCAGCACCGCGTCCACGGTGCGCGGGCCACTGCGGGACCCCGCTGCCAGATGAAGCTCGTAAATTTCCCCCATGAGCAATCGTTTTCATTTCCCTCCCAGGCCACCAGATATTATAAGTGGAAAGCAAAACACAGTCAATGTGTTCATTCCGCTCGCTGAGCAGTGATGAACGAGGGGCTGCGGAGGCGGACAGAGGTCAGCGGCCGTGCGGGTCTGCGGGCGCACACTGCCACCCGGCGGCCGCGCGCGGGACTGCACCGCCGCCCTCCGCCCGCACCTGCGGCGCCGCAGCTCCCAACCTGCAGGCGGCTGGACCCTGGACCGAAGGCCGCGTTAGCAACAGCCCCCGTCCGTTCCCACCCCGCATAAAACTGCTCCGATCAATATTTTAGTGCATGCTCTCCCCTTCGTCTGTGATGCGTACAGCAGCTGTACGCACACAATACGTGTTCATACAATGCTCAACACCGATACTATGTAACATTTCAGCTGAAGTAATTGTCATAAATATCTGTTTAAGGGCTGCATGATATTGAGCCGTAAGTATCCAAAGTTAGTTAACCTTCGCCCAATTACTGTTCGTTTAAAGTGTGTCCAATGTTTTCATCATTGCAGATGAGGTGGTAACTGCACGGACTTTTTTCACGGTAGATCGCTAAAGGGGAATTAGCGTGTTTGAGGTTCTTCATGAGGTTATTCTGTCCTGGGCCTGTGATCCGCACACAGAGGGCATCACAGGAATGAGGGTGAGCGGGTGAGGCCCCGGCTCCCGCACAGAGCGACTCTCTGCCTCAACGTCAGCCTTCTCATCTCATCTCTCAAGTTGATGCCAGTCTGGTCAAAATTCCATCAAAATGGTTTGATCGTTTGTCACGTTGATCTCAAATTTCATTTGATAGTATAAAGAAGTCAAAAATACCCGAGGAACATTTTTTAGAAGGAAAAAGAGAGCGTAATGGGAGGGGATTGCTCGATCAAACATATTGCAGAAACCCAGCGATAATGGAAACAGGAGCACAGAGTAGAAAGCGCAGAAACAGGCCCAAATATACACACATTCAATTTTAACAGAAAGGCATTTCAGTCACTGGGGAAAGGATGGGTAATCAATAAAGATACAGGTACAATCTGCCGCTCATTCAGAAAACAAATAAAATCAGTGCCCTGTCTCGTACCACGTATTCAAACAGGAATTAAAGATCTAAATTTTTAAGTGAAGCCATAAAAGTACCATTTACATAATGTCATGTAATGGGAAAGCTCTCCGTAAACCCAATTCCAAATGCAGAAACTGGAGAGAGAACAGATAGCCAGATTTGCATTGTACACATTTAAAATATCCATATGTGGGAGATGCAGTTCTGAAATCGAAAGGTAAACCAACCTCCTCAGAGTGTTAAAAAGATATTTCCAACATATATAACAGAGAGGTCCGTGCCCTGGTGTGTCAAGCTTTCCTACCAATGAATAACAAATACCAACATTGCAGAGAACAATGCATTGAGGACAACAGCGATCCACAAAAGAATAAATACAAATGATAAATACATGGATAAAAGGTTCTCAACCTTATTAGTGATCAGAGACATGCAGATTAAAACAAAAACAAGAGACCACTTTTTCCCTCTACTGGTGACGATACAGTGATCACAGGGCTGTGAAGAAGGGAGACATGACCCATTCCAGCACCCCTGGACAGGGTAAGTGGGGTGACCATATAATAAAGGGTGACTTGGCAATATTACCAAACTCCTTACAAATCCATCACGGATGTGTGTAAAGATTTAGCTGTAAGGTTGTTCACCGCTCTCAGAAACAAACCAAGTGTCCAACAAGAGAAGTGTAGAAAATTATACATATGTCTACGTATATATATAAAGTCTCTATACAAGAGCTTCCTTAGAAGCAATGTTACAGAAATGTACTTGGGAACACTGAGGGCGTTATCATCACATACCGCTGAGTAATAAAAACCAAGGTACAAACAATGAAACCGGGCCTTGGATCACAGGGGTTCACCTCCACGAGGTAACAGCACATGAGGGTACAAGTCGTTTCTAATATCCTTTTGTTGATTGGTGTTTGCTCACTTTCCACGTTCAGGGATTCTCATCAATTGTCGAGAAACATAATCTGGGGTGGATTTCTAGAAATGTGCTGGTATGCGTTCCCACCAGCAGTACATTTGGTGTTTGTTCATTTATTCATCGCGTACTCTCAGAGCACATCCTCAGAGCCAGACACATTCTGGACGCTGAGCTACGAGTCCTCGCGCAGGGCTAGGCAGGCCAGCGAGGATCTGGTGCCGGGTGACATGCTGGTTCGTGCAGCGGAGGAAAGCAGGCGATGCCAGAGGCCATCTCAGGGAGGGGCTGGGGACACTCTGAGGAGATGAGGACTGGAGAGAAAACTCGTGGGATGCGTGAGGCTGGAGGAGAGACAGCAGAGGTGTTGGCAGACCGTGGAGTTAGGGACGTGGGGGAGGGGGAGTCGGCAACAATACCCTGGAGAACTTTCTGGCCCACACTAGGGGGTGTGAATTTTCTCCCGGGTGCAGTGGGAGCTGTAAGAGGATTCTGTGCAGAACGATATGCTCTGCACATCATTTCCCCCGGATGCCACCAGCTCTGGGGTGGGCCTAAAGTACAGTGGACAAGGACAGAAGCAGGAGACCAGTCAGGACGTCCTTGCAGATGCTGGGCCTGGGCTGGAGTGGCACGGCCCATGAGAGTCTGGCAGCACTGGCCGTCACACGTGGTAACTCAGTAAGCGAGCAGAGGGCCCCCGGCCAGTGAGAACCCTCAGGGCCCCTGGTTGGTGAGAACCCTCAGGACCCCCGATTGGTGAGAACCCTCAGGCCCCTGGTCAGTGAGAACCCTCAGGACCCCCGATTGGTGAGAACCCTCAGGGCCCCTGCTCGGTGAGAATGCTCGGGCAGCTCGACCCTCAGCGGGTCTGGATGTTCCTGCAAAGAGAGAACTAGGCCCTAAGTCATCCTGGAAATCGGCCTTGAGCCCAACCAAAACGTTGGCGGGTCAGTGGCTGAACACAGAAAGAACACGAATCGTGGAGTCACAGGTTCATCCACCCCCACTAGAGCTTTCGTGTATCAGCACACATAGGAGTCACACTTCCCCCAAAATGTGGACCCAACAATCTCGTGTGTCCCATATTACAGAAGGACTTTTTCAGGGTGAGATTTGCAGTGGATTTCCGGAACATATTTCCTCCTGGGTTCCCATGCAAGCCCTCTGCATTTACATGGAGAAAAACATTCTGTGTTTCCTACAGAGTAATTTTAAAGTCATTATCATCCCTTGTAGGATAAAAAGTAACCCAAATTCTTTCTTAAAATTATTCTTGTAACATTGTAGACCTGTGCGTCTTATATACAGCCAGGGTCTGTGCTCAAGTGACCCCCTTCCCCCCAGCGCAAGGAGATGGTGGGAGCGAGTGAGAACCAGAGCTGGCGCTGGCTTCTCTGGAGACACCAGAGCCCAGGCCCTGGACTGGCCCTGAGTCCCTCCTGCAAGGCCACACCTGCTGCCTGGCACATTCCACTTTCGCCCCCCGGAAACCAGGCAGTGAGGGACGAGACAGCGTGCTGCTCGCAGGACACAGACAGAGGAGGCAGGGCATTCTGCTAGGAGGTAATCAGACCTGAAAGTTATCAACCTGACTGTCTGGGGTTCACCCCGCCCCCCTCCCACACCACTCCCCCTCACCCCAAGGGCACCCCCATCCTCCTCACCCAGAACTGTGCCCACTGTCCCCGGCCTCTGGAGAGAAGCCCAGCTGGGGAGGTGCCTGCCCAATGCCAGCAGCCGGGCACCAAAGGCTCTTGGGGACCAGGCCGAGGGGAGCCCAGCCGGCTCCTTGCTAGGGGGAGGTGGGTGACTGCCGATGGCGAGCCCCACTCTGCTTTGATCCTTTGTTAAAATGAGCAGGGGGCCAAGGGTCAGACTCCCTTTTAGAAGGTGTCAGTTTCCTCCTGGAAGCCCTGTGAATCCCCATGTGCCCTCGACAAACAATTTTAAAAAGGCCTCAAAATTTCCATTGCTGTCACGCTAAGCACTGGAAAGTTCTGCGTGACCTTTTATTAACATTTTTCTAAACCAATATGGTTTTGTTTTGTGGGGTTTTTTTTTGCTACAAGCACCCTGAGGAATTATGAAAAATATTTTTTTCTGTAGTTTATCCCATATGCACTTAATAGGCTCACAAATATAATACTATTATAAAAAAGAAAAACTGCCAACTCTGCTAAAAAAATTGTCATAACACTAAATTATTATATAAATATAAGAGGAGTGTGTCTGTAAAATATTCACTCAGTGAACATCCCAAGGTGATGGTTTGCTGGGCTGTTTTTATCCCTGTGAGATCCATAACGCATTTGGGTCTGCCACATGTCACCACATGAATCAGGCCGCTAATGCATGTGCTTTTTAGAAGCAGGATGTCTTCCCCATAGAATGCGCTATAAAAAAAAAAACGTGGAGATCCGGCTGCTTTGTCTGATCGGCATAATTTAATGTCTTGCTTATAACATTGCATCTTAAGGAAAAATACGCACTGTCCTGCGTACTTATTTACAATATATGGCTAAGTCTATGCAAATATGTTTCCCCGAGCCCGGGATTATATAACAAAGGTCAACAATGTTTGAAATATTTTGAAGCGTATTCCCAATATGCTTAGTGTATGGTGCTAATGTCCAATATATGCACATATATCTTAATATATTTCCAGATATTTCTGTTCATTGTTCTCTCTGCAGCTTCCCACAGAACGCTCTTACAGGAGTGTTTCCTTCTGGAGAAAGCCAAACATCGCCTATCCATCTTGGAAAAATTTATTAAGGTGGTAATTACACGCTCCTTAATATTGCATTAGTGGGAAGGCTGCGGCACGCCCCGTGGAGAGAAAAAGGTAGACGCCGGTTCAATAATACTGAGACCAGGGGCTCGACATGCAGAGACCATCACACACCCATGTGGGCATATGTTTCTGCAACCGATTCCAAATCAGGCCATGACACTTAGGGATCCCACGTGCGCACGCACACATGCACAGGCGTACACACGCGTACACACACACACACACACACACGTGCACACACAGGTTTGTGATTTGGTGGGCGCAAAACAAAGCTTACAAGCCACACTATTCCACTTCTCGTTTCTGAATATTGCCCGTTCTGTCCTTATTTTCCTGAGAGGCATTCCGTGATCGCACGCAGATCTCATTCTGTTTGCTTGACTGATAAGGACAGAAGGTTTGCTTAGTGACGCGAGGATAAGGGAAAAGGCGTAGCCTCAGACCCCTGGTCCCCACGCCCAGAAGAGGATGTAAGTGAGAGATTGTTTGTATCCAAGCCATCCTTCCCAACCTTGCCACGCTTCATTATTCAACCGTGGGGTCGGGCCAAATTAGACAAGACCACAGTCACCCAGACACCAAAACAAGCAGCTGGCACCACCAAGAACAGGCTGCCTCTCGGGAGATATGCTCCCCGGAGGGGGCCCCGACTGGGCTGGTCAGCTGGCTTCCACTTCTGTGCTGCTGCAACTCCGTGTGGTCGTCACCGACTCGGGGCCACACGGAACTCCGGAAGCTCCCTCTGCCGACTGCAGACACCCCTGGTTTCTGGGGCCTTCAGAAACCCCAAGGCAAGCCCTCAGAACCAATCCAGTTTTCAAAACACTACAAATATATCCCCCATCTTCAGGCCATGTCTCGGTGTCCACATCAGTCCTTCCATTAGAACCCTTTTCCACAGATGGTCCCACAGCCATCTGGGAGCCAGAGCGGTGACAGCGGCCTTCCTCCTCTTTGCATTCTCACCCGCAGCCACGAGGCACCAGGACCACCGGCCACGAGGCATCGGGGCCACCTTGAACATGGCGTCCTCACAGGACAGCTGTCCCACGCACGGAACGCAGGTCTCCTCGGGAGATGGCAGGTCCCCTTCCCCAGAGGGAAGTTCATCAATAGACTGTTGCAGGTGCCCCTCCTGCCTGACACCAGTGACGACGCCTTGGGTGTGGCGGGGGCTGGGGGGACAGGACGTAGGACGGCGGGCACACACTGTCACGGAGCAGCCCAGGTTTTCAGGCAGGTCTCACAAAGGCCAAAGGCGCCGTGAGAACGTGATTCCCCTGGAACCTCAACTGTGTATCAGGAAGCAAATGTTAAATCATTTAAAGAGAGCTATTTTTCATAGTTTCCCGCACATAAATGTATCTCAGTACATGTTATTGTAAAATAGTGTTCTACTTACGTTCCTACACATCTGTTGTTGTGTTTACTCATCTCTAGTCCTGGCTTTCAGAAATAGCAATAAATCTATTTTTTAATCCCCTCTCCTGATGACTGATTATTCATCACTAAAAGGGACAGAGGGCAGCCCGTGGGAGGAGGGGCCCCACGTCCTCAAGCCCCCTCCTCTTCCCAAGATAAACAGGGCTGGGAGACCGCTCTCCGACCTGGGCAGTCTGTGTAAACTGGATGAGGGTTGGTGGCAGCTCAAGTACATACGAGTTACCCTCCCGCGGAGACTCCTACCACTCGCGGCAGCCAGTTCAGCAAGAAGGAGCCACTGGTGACGCCTGCCACACAGCACAACTCACCTTCACACTGCGCCCCCAGATCTAAGGCCCTAAATAGCTTCGTGGAGAGTCGGTCATCACCGAGCCGAACGGGAAGCCCGTCGGGTAGGAGGAGGGGCAAGAGGAGCCTCTGCTTCTGGGCCCTGGGAAGAGTTAGGAGTCGCCACAGCAAGTGCCCGGAGAGACAGGTGTGCGAGCAGAGGTGTGTGAGCTGAGGTGTGCGAGTACAGGTGTGCGAGCAGAGGTGTGTGAGCTGAGGTGTGTGAGCACAGGTATACAAGCTGAGGCGTGTGAGCAGAGGTGTATGAGCTGAGGTGTACGAGTACAGGTGCGTGAGCAGAGGTGTGTGAGCACAGGTATACGAGCACAGGTGTGTGAGCACAGGTATATGAGCACAGGTGTGTGAGCACAGGCCTACAAGCACAGGTGTGCGAGCACAGGTATACGAGCTGAGGTGTGCGAGCACAGGTATACAAGCTGAGGTGTGTGAGCACAGGTATACGAGCACAGGTGTGTGAGCACAGGTATACGAGCACAGGTGTGTGAGCAGAGGTATACGAGCAGGGTCAGATAGGCCGTGCTGCTGGAACAAACAGCCCATCTTGGCAGCTTCACACAGCAGTATTCCTTTCTGCCAAGAGTTTGGGAGTCTCACAGGACCAGTGTCTACACTGCACGTGACGCGGTGACCTGCTGCCGTCACCCTGTGGCTCCTACATCCACGTAGACGCCACAGGCGAGGACTCGGGAGGCTCCTGTGTGCTTTTGCCAGGAGCAGCCCTCTGACCAAACGAGGCAAACCATCTGCATTTGCAAGGGAGCCAGGGAATTGGGGGGACAGAGGGGAGGTTTGGGGGACATCATGACTTCTGACACGGGTGACAAACCACGTCACAGAGAGTCAGAAGGAGCACAGCTCCCAGGCAGAACACAGTCAAGGGTGTTCCCAGCACTTTTCCTAAAAACGGTTTCTCCCTTGGTCTCCAACGAAACCGTGTTCTGTTTAACTGGACTCCTCGGACCAAGAGATCAAGGAAACCTGCTGCTTTGCCCACAGAGGGGTCTGAGGCCAGTCTCACAGGTCACTGTGAAGATCCACACCGTGCATTTGCAAACCCCTGACGTCTGCCCACACACGGGTGAGTGCCCATAAAAGCCACGGCCATCTGGCCAGCTCTCGGCGAGATGGGACAGGCCCTGGTGCGATGACCAGATGTGGCGTCCAGAATGGTAGCCACAGGCTGACCCCCACCAGTTCTGTCTGGTGTCTAGCTGGTTGCTTTGGAAACCACTGCTGTGTTCGATGCCTTTTATTGTCACATTTGCCTTAACAGCTGTGACACTGACGTGCACGTCCCCACTGGATGTACACACATCTCCACGTGTGCTGGGTTCCGTGCCATTGACCCCCAGCAGGTGCCTCGAGCAGTGGCCAGAATCGTTTCCTCGTGGTCCAGCTCTGCCCCAGCAGCCCCTGCTCCGGGATGCCCTGCAGGGCCTGGCTTTGCACTGAGCGCCTGCTTGACGCTGGTGGTCTTCCCACAAGAGGAAGTTGATGCTAATGGGTCTGTGAGGAGGGACCCAGCTGCTCTTCCAACGGGCTGGTGCCGGTGCTCTTCGTTTTGGTTCTCGTGTATTGCAGACTATTCTTCCCAACAGCTTCTTGACACCTGGTCGTCTCTGAGTAACATTAGAAATGACCTTGAGCCCTGGCCGGTTTGGCTCAGCAGTTAGAGCGTCGGCCCGCGGACCGGAGAGTCCTGGGTTCGGTTCCCGCTAAGGGCACGCACCTTGGTTGCAGTTTGTCCCCGGCCCCGGTTGGGGTCGTGTGGGTGGCAAGCAGTCGATGTGTCTCTCTCACATCGATGTTTCTCTCTCTCTCTTCCTCCCTCTCCCCCTCCCGCTCTGTCTCAAGATAAATGCAAAAATGTCCTCGGGTGAGGATAAAAAAAAAGAAAGAAATGACCTTGAGGTTGGACAAAAGGAAGAGGTGAGGCAGGGCCTTCCCCAGTGGGCTCCGTGGAGACGGCTCGGCTTTTAACTTGAGTCCCAGTCTCAACTCTGCCATCGACAGTGTGGCCTTGAACAGAGGGTGTCCTCTCTCTGCTGTCCTGGCGACCCTGAGTGGAGTCCAGCTCTCTCACTCACACCTCTGGGGACACGCTCACCCCTAGGCACCCAGAGTGCCGTGAGACCGGGCCCGTGGGTGTTGTGGACAGTGGTTCAGGCCGTGCGTGTGAACAGTCTCCTCTCTGAAACTGTTGGTGAAATGGAGCCTCGTCCAGAACGGAGCCTGTGAGACCCTCCTTGGGGCTTGAACTGTGGCCGGAAGCACCAGTACCAGGGTCACTCGACGGTGGGTGCCCGGCTCAACGTCACCGGCCTCCGCCAACACTGGGATCGCGGTCTGTGCTGAAACCGCGTCCGTTCTCAGGTGACCCCAACCCGTTCCCAGCCCGGCTTTCTTAACCGGCCTATCGGCCATTTCGACCAAATTACGAAAACACAAAGATCAAATAAACAGAAATGCTCGTGTGTCACTGAAAATCCAGCAGGCAGGGCCTGTATTGGGGGGACAGTTTTAATATTATCCTTTTGTGCTTTCCTAAACTAATTTAGCCTACTAATCTCCCATAATTACCTGGATGCGCTCAGCTTCCGCCGGTCAGATGAGTTCTGAGACACTTGGGTAACCGGCATTAAAAAGATACACTTGGCTGCCGGGGTTGTTACAGCAGCAAAGCCAACGGAATCTGGAGGTTATTGTCTTCTCCCAAAAGTACTTAAATAATAGCCTAAAATCTGAAGAATTACTTTAATACTTCAATAAAAATAACCCAATTCAAAACATTTTCAAAGAAACAGAGTTCTTTGCTCCAGGCTACCGAGTAATGGCTGAGAGGAAGTATATAGCCTGTCACTTCTGATTAGAGAACTGTGCCTCTGTGCTTTGAATGAGGGGCATGTCTGGTAATAGGAAGTGCAGATATTAAAGTTAATAAAATAATGTGGAATACGATATATATGAAACTTGACCAAGTAGCGCACGGAATATCACATACATTACCCTGCTCAGTCGACTCCTGTGGCCCGGCATCTAATGACAAGCTTAATTTCTGTTTCCAACGCGTGTACAGCTAAAAATACAATTTCCAGATTAGACAAATATTTTATCCGACTCCCTAACAAATGGAACCGAGAAGAGCTGACATGTGTGCACAGATGCCCAGCCACCGTGAGAGGGAATTACCGGGATTGCAAGCCGCGCGGCCTGAGAAGTCCACGAAGCCTCCTCATCCTTGAGGTCGTTATAAATAATTAGCTGCAGACACAGTGCTATTGAGGCTTCACCGACAGGCGAGGACGGGGCGCCTCCACTTCCCTCCCGCCCCAGAGGCTCCCGGCGCTCCGCGTGACCGGCCTCCCCAGACGGCCGGCGTCCAGGCCCAGGACGCCATTAGACGCCTTCAATCTCAACCCAGCGCTGACCGTAATGGTTTTGTTTTTTGATACATTAACCTTCAACTTGTATTTTCACTATTAAATAACCAGCTTGAGAGGCTCCCCGGATTTTTTTTTCCCCAGTCACCTCCACGAAACCGCGCGGTACCCACGATGGGGCCCTCTTCGGGGATTTAAAAGCAATTCAATGAGCTAATCTCAGTAAACCTAGAATTAAAGTTCTTGTTTCCATATTTCACTTTCAAAATATTTAGAACTTTGACAGATATGACATTATGTTTTCATTAAAACAGCTGATTCCGAAACGCTGCGCTGTGCAGAAATGCCGTAAACAGTTCATGACGAACTGCCACGCTCTTAATTAAAACAATAAATCGCGCGCACACATCTGCGCAGCCTCCGCTCTGACCTTTGCCTCCTGCTCGCCACCACCCCGCCACCACCCGCCGCGGCTGCGGCCGCGCTCCGGGCGGGAGCTTCTAAAACATCATCTGAGAGGCAGTAAAGATAAAATAAGAGAAAGCGTACCATTAGTCTTTGCCGTTATGATTAATTCGGTTCATATTTTACAATCTGGTTACTGAGTGAAACTGCGCACTTTACATCAAGTATTTGCCACTCACTGTACGTAATGTATAAAAATGCGTGATATTTTAGAAAATGGCACCGAGCTAACTCACCACAACCCCGTGAAGGAGAGGAGCTGACATCACAGACACGGGGAGGGCTGAGCCGAGCCGCTGAGTGATGCACGGACCCACTCGCCGGACAGTCGGCCTCAGACGCCACACGGGCCGACGGCAGGCTGGCCTCCCCACACCCCTGGACTCCACGCCGCCGGGTCTCGGATCAAAACACCCTCTCAGGCGCTGGCATTTGCCGCTGCAGTGGCATGGGGGGTAATTAACAACCAGGAGCAGCGTGTCGCACTGGCCCAGAGTCACCAGCGTCACCTCGGCCCTGCCAGCCCCGGGGCGGAAACGGGGCAGAACTGGGTCTCTTGCACCCTCCACGGAGAGGACTCAGCAGGCAGAGAGTCAGTCCCTGGGCCCAGAGGCAAATGGCCCAGCCGTGAGAGGAGGAGAGACTTTCTGCAGCAAGGAGGGGGTGTGCAAGCTCCTTTGGGGGGCTGAGGGCTGGTCCCCCGCAGCTCCCCATCATACCTGACATGGGCTCTGTCCCCAGGCCTCTCTGCTCTGGGCCCTGCCCCACCCCCTGCTGCTCCCTTAGATGACAAAGCATGCACCAAGCACATGGACACGTCCAGAGATGGGTACAATTCTGAGGCTGGGGACCAGGAGGTGACAGTGACCTGCCCCACCCCCACCCCGAAGGTCTCTGTTGGAGCGGCAGGCAGAGCCACAGGAAGGAGGGAAGCAGTCCTAGCCACAGGAAGCCACAGGGCCCTCAGCCAGGACCAGGGTCACCTGCCGACGCTGGGAGGAGTGGAGGGACAAGTGGGCCCCTCCCATGGTGAGGGCAAAGCCCACCTCAGCCTCCTGGCTCTGGCCTCACCCCTCCCTGCAGCCCCACCTTGCCTGTCCTTGCCAGTCTTCGCCTCTGAGCCTGGAGGGGACCGATGCTCGTGGCCTCTAAGCATAGCCTCCAGGGGGACATGCCCACCCTGCCCCAGAGACACGCCTCAGCCCCAGTGAGGCTGGGGATTCTGTCCAGGTACCCTAGGACGGCTGGAGTCCGGGGGTCCCTGAGCACTGTGCCAGGGTCCTGTGCCCACCTGGCCCGGCCCCAGGACAGGCATGGCCCTTGCGAGCGCCATCACTGGGTACCTTCGCCCTTTGAGCCAAGCATCATGGCTGGGTGGACCCCATCTACCCCCTCTTCACAGAAGAAAGTGCCTGAGGTCCTGAGGGTGACGAGAGGCAGAGGCGCGAAGGGACAGCTGACCCACCAGACAGAGTGTGCCCAGGGACCCCCGTCGTCCGAGCTGTGAGCTGAGCGGGCAGCCAGCTCGGCCGTGTGCCGGAGGCCAGGGCTCCCTGCAGCCCACACCTGCTTCAGAGCCTCCCTTCTGCGGGCGGGATCCCGCCACCCGAGGGGCAGCCTGTGCGGAAAAGACCAACCGTGGGCTCCAAGTCCCCAGCCGGTGCCGAAAGGACAGCAAAGCTGAGCGAGGCCAGGCCACAGCCGTGCGGTAGGCAACCCGGGCGGGACAGGCCCTGCTCCAGCTCCCGCGCCCAGCCTCACAGAGTCGCACGGCGGGAGACCGTGGCAGGACCTGGGAGAGGGCACGACGCACGGGAAGTGGCCGGGACACGGGCCTCCGCATGCATCACTGTAGTCTCCGCCACCCTCCTGGCCGCCTCTCTTGAACCAACACTGCCGGCTGCAGCCGATACTGACGACAGCCCAGAGACCCTCCAAGGGCCCCAACTTGCCCCGGAGAAAATCGTCTACATTTTCCACCAGCTTGTGGGGAGAAGGGGGCAGAGACACTGGCCGGGGATCGCCCACGGACCCCGCACACCCAGGACTGAAGCGGCCTTGGGCCTGGCCAACCCGGCCGTCTGCCTCCCCCAGGCCTTGCTCTCGCCCATGGCCCCGCTGTCCGGCTCGCTGTCGGATGACCGTGGAGCCAAGACGGCCAGGCCGAGCTCTGGGAATACTTCAGTGGTGACCAGGAAGGACACCGGCGTCCCAAAGTCTGTTTCCATCTTGAGACTCAGAAACTGCAGACACCATGGGCTGTGCCGTGAAGACAGGTCCCTGCCGGCAATGTACCCACGCCTCGTCCAGGGCCACAGGCACAGCGGTGGACGTCAGCAAGGGCACGCCGACGGTCCGTGTGCGCGTGTGCAGGGTGGGTCCTGCGGGCCCTCTGTATGTGAAGCTCCTCACGCGTGTGCAGGGTGGGTCCTGCGGGCCTTCTGTATGTGAAGCTCTTCACGCGTGTGGCGGTGGGAGGATCCACGTTGCTATGGGAACGTTTGCATCAGGCTCGCCTCCCAAGTGGAGAGAGGAAACGTGTCTCCTCGGCGTGCGTCTCCGTGTCGAGTTTCAGAGAGGAAGAAGCCTCGCAATGAAGTCAAGTGAGGCCAGGAGGGGCCTCCCTGTGGTTTGGGAAAGGGGGGGATTCCGGAGCGGTGCCCTCAGGCGACAATGTCCTCGCAGCTGAAAGAGCTGCAAAGAGACCCCGGGCCAACCCCACCCCGGCCAGGGGCAAGCCTGGGGTACCAAAGCCGCAGCATCCCCTTGGGGTGACTCCAGAGCACCCCCGGAGACCAGGTAGAAAGCCGGCCCCTGGCCCTGCCCCGGCCTTGGAGAGCACCACTGCCGTGGGCCAGGCCCAGGCTCGCAGGCCCACGGTCCCTCAGCCTCCCGCAGCCCTGCTGACATCAACGCGTCCGTCCAAGGGTGCACGTTTGTATCCCCGTAACCGTGGAGACCACGCCTGAAGGGGACCGTATCCTAGACACAACGTGGACATTTCTGAAGTGGTGCTAAGTGTGAAGTCTTCTGTTCCACAGGGTCTGTCAAGAAGTCAACAACTAACCTAAGCCTCTAACTCCTTACCCATGTGAGCGCAGAGCTGTGGCACGTGCCCTGGCCGGTGTGGCTCGGCGTTAGAACGTCGGCCCGAGGACCGAAGGGTCATGGGTTCAATTCCCACTCAAGGGCGTGTGCCTGGGCTGCAGGTTCAATTCCCGGCCCCGGTCAGGATCCTGAGGAAGCAACTCGTCCTCACTCTTCTCGTCCCGCAGAATGTCCTGGGCCGTTCCTCCCGAGGCGTCACCGCCAGCACAACCGCACAGTGACGTGAACTCTACCTTTACTGTCTTCTACTCCACGGGGTCAGCACTACACACTCTTCTCCCCGTCTACCTGCCCTAAACAAGCTTCGGCTTATACGTCCTCAGGAAATGTGTTTTCAGTGGGCCGCTGGTCCTCGTCCGGAGCTAGGCCCACAGTGAGGCCCAGAAGTCGTGCATGGACTGACCGACTGCACCTCGTCCGATTGGAGCTTGTCTCTGCAGAAGACCATGCGAGGGGGCTACACACAGGAGGTCAGGGCTGCAGAGCGCGTCCAACAGAGGGCTGGTACCCAGAAAATACAAAGACCCCTCAAAACTCAACTGTTAAAAGAACATAAACAACCCATCTAGAAAACGGACACCTCGCTCGTGGGACTACCCCAACGGCAAAGAACCACGTAAAAGCAGAGTGGAGCCCTGGCTGGTTTGGCTCAGCGGTTAGAGCGTCGGCCCGCAGACCAGAGTCCTGGGTTCGGTTCCGGCTAGGGGCACGTACCTCGGTTGCGGTTTGTCCCCGGCCCCGGTTGGAACTGTGCAGGTGGCAACCAGTCAATGTGTCTCTCTCACGTCGGTGTTTCTCTCTCTCTCTTCCTCCCTCTCTCCCTCCCGCTCTGAGGATAAATGCAAAAATGTCCTCGGGTGAGGATTAAAAAACAAAAAAAAGCAGAGTGGACATGTCAACAGGCTTTGTGCCCAGAGATTCCACTTCCAGGGATTTGTCCGAGAGATGTGCTGAGCGCCCTCAGGGTCCAGACCGCTAACTGCGCGTGATTTTCTCACAGGGACAGAAGCTGCGCCCCATCCTCGAGGGATTGCTCTGGCGGTTACCTTCCATGCAGATGAAACCGGACAGCAGACTCCCCAGGCCGGCCTCTGGGTTGGGACACCAGTGTCCTCGACCCCTAGAATGCTCTCCAACAGCAGGTCGGTGTGACCTCAGTGACGGAGCAGAGGACCCACAGAAAACGGCAATAAGTGAAAAGAGAAACAGGTCGCGAGACTCTACATTGTAGCCAGTTTTGTGTCAAGGAGAGGAAACTGATGTATTAAAAAACTCAAAGAAAGTAACCAAGACACTGGCCACGCCTTTTTCAAACAGGAAATGAGACGGTGGTATTTCTGAAGCAGTTTGGGGTCCACGCTGAGCGACAGTGTTCCGGGCAGTGACCGAGCTGCCCTCTCGCCACCAGCCCACAGCCACTCACTCAGCACCTGCAGGCCCTTCCTCGTGAGTGGGCACCATCCACACCCTGGTTTCCTTAACATTATTCTCAAATGGACTCTTCTTATTCTTTTTTTTTTTTTTTTCTTTATCGATTTTAGAGAGAGAGGAAGGGAGAGGGAGAGAGAGGGATAGAAACATCGATGAGAGAGAACATCGACTGGCCGCCTCCTGCATGCCCCCCACTGGGGATCAGGCCCACAGCCTGGGCATGTGCCCTGACTGGGAATCGAACCGGCGACCTCTTGGTGCATGGGTCGACGCTCAACCACTGAGCCACATTGGCCGGACTATTCTTTAAAAAACTCATTTAGAAGGATTCTTTATAACTACCAGGAAGGGAAATCTGTCTCATTTGTCACAAATAAAACATAGCTATAAAACAAATACTTTTTTTTTTAATCCTCACCCGAGGATACCTTTCCATTTATCTTCAGATAGAGAGAGAGAAACATCGATGTGAGAGGGACACATCAACTGGTTGCCTCCCGTACAACCCCAACCAGGGCCGGGGACTGAACCGCAACCGAGGTACGTGCCCTTGATCAGAATTGAACCTGCAACTCTCTGGTGCACGGGCTGATGCTCTAACCACGGAGCCAAACCGGCCAGGGCAAACACTATTTTTTTTTAAGTGGCATTTTTAGCTCTGGCTGGATACTGTCACCTGAAGAAGGTTCTGAGTCTGAAGCCTGGTCTCATTTTTGTTTTTGTTAATCCTTACCTGAGGATATTTTTCCATTGATTTTTAGAGTGCAAGGGAGGGAAGGAGGGAGAGAGAGAGAGAAACATCTATGTGAGAGAAACACATCTGTTGGTTGCCTCCCGCACGACCCCAACCAGGGCCGGGATTGAACCTGCAACTAAGGTACATGCCCTTGACCAGGAATCGAACCCGCGACCCTTCAGTCCATGAGATGACGCTCTAACCGCTAAGTCACACAGGCCAGGGCTGTTGTCCCTTTTTTTAATAAAGGAAGGTTGGCGAATGCCCGAGAGGCAGGTGTTAAGGACACCTTCACACCGCACAAGCCTTGCTCTCAGACGCAATCACAAGGCTGGGGAGTGGACGGACATGGAAAGGCGGACGGCATTGGGCTCGATGTCACTTATTGCCATGTCCCCGTAGCACCCACAGTGTTTTGTGTGCTGATAGCAGTACACGCCCATAACCGGGGGCTTACTGTGCCTTGAGGATGATCCCAAAGACAGCCCTGCAGCACTGCAGCCTCGGTGACCCCTCGGGGCCCCAGGCCAGCCGTGCCCAGGTGTGGGACAGTGCAGGGGGGGCACAGGAGGCCCAGAGACTGTGAGGAACTGTGACCTTGGCCAGGCCCTGGGGACTCAGCAGGCCCCTCTGAGACCTGAGGGGGTGTCTTTTCCCACCTAGGGAAGCGGGAGACCTGCCTCTCTGGCCCAGGGAAGTGTGCTGGGCGGGGAGGACAGGCGGGAGCAATATGCAGTCCCGTCTGCGGGTGACAGAGCGAGGGGCGACCCTTTCTGCCCGGAGCCCGTGACTTCCCACCAGGCAAGGTGCACCAGCCCCTCCACACTGGACCCTCACGGGAAATTGCGGATCCTATGACGCTCTGTCTGGAGACTGTTCGGTTCTGACAGGAAGTCCTGTTACACCTGAATTTAATTCTAAACAGTTACCCACAGATCCCGATGATTACCTTTAAGCCATCTGCTTTCCTCGTCTCGTACCTGGTCGGGGAGCACAGGACGGGCTTTTCAGGGCCTGTGTGATGAGCCGAGATGAATGCCCCTGTGGTCTTTCCTGACTCCAGCAATGGGAACCTGTCCCTCAGCTCTGCGTCTGTGAGCAATCCGAGAGCTGAGCCCAAAGAAGGGCATCGGGAAGAGCACCCCAAACTCTCCCAGGCTGGGTCTGAACAGTTAGGACATGAACCCCTCTCAATACCAGACATTTTCTTTCGTGCAGAGAGAAGGGAGAGAGAGAGGACCAGAGAGAGGGGATCCACTGAAAAAGAAAACCTGTCACAAAGGCTCACCAGAGTGTGAGCGCGATGGCCCGGCTCAGCCAGGCGGGACAAGGGTGGGTGAGTGGCAAGACTGGACATCAAGCCCAGACAGGAGTTAGTCTGGGGTTTAACCCCTGTTTTCAACAAGTCAGCTCAAGCTCGGGGCAGAAGGCCAGCTGGGTCTCTGGCTGGCGTCGGGTCTGTTCCTTCCAGGGGCAGCTGGGCAGCTGGCAAGACGTCTGCCGCACCCCCGATCCCAGTGGCAATTCCTCGTCCCCGGTTTCCTGCTGTAATTTCCTCCCCATCTGGTCGGAGGACGGGTCCTCTGGTTCGAAATGGCCAGAGCGCCCTTGGGGTTGGATGGCTGGGGGAGAGGCTGTGTGTCCTGGAAGGTACTCGCCTGGGCCGCCCCGCTCAGACCTCGCCCGAGTCACAGCACAAGCTCCCAGCCCAAACGTTACAAAAGTCAGTCAAGTAAAATGCAAGAAGCCCACGGCTCTGATTTCCCAATTTTAGAAACCATGCAGAAATAGACTCAGAGTAATCATCTTTGTGGCACTGGGGACCCGGCCACCCTCTAGGACTTGGGTGGCCAACCCCAAATACCCAACCCCAAATACCCAACCCACAGCCGAGGGGCAGGACAGTACGTGGCGCTGTAGCAGTGGCCTGCCCTCCACTCGGGAAAGGGGTCGTGTCCTTGGCGCGGGCGCTCCGTTGCTCTGGGCCCCAGAAAGCCTCTCCCTCCCCACCATTCATGGCATCTTTGGAATCAAGGCTACAAACTGCATGAATAGCGAGTAATTCAATTAACTCCACAGCCTGAGATAAAGGGGGGCGGCATTTTGCGAGCTCAAGTGGAGCACCCGCTTAACCCTGGCGCTCAGGAGATTCCCAGGCCAGATAGCGTATTAAAACCAGCTCTTCAACTTAGGAAAAATTGCTGTCATTTGTCAGCCTGAAAGCTGGCTAGGTGTGATGATATGCAAAGCCACAGCACTCTGCATTCCGGACTGTCTCCACGCCATCAATGCATCTCCCGCTGCCGACAATCTATCAGTGCAAATGTGGGGCCCCGTGAAGGCGAGACCGGGAAGATGAATAGGGACGGGCTGAGGGAAAGGCTCGGGAGTGGTGGATTTTTAAATGATGAGGTACAGATCGCATTCTCAGAGCATTTTACATGCAATGACCCCATCACACTGTGTTGTCTCCTGGAAAAGGAAAACGAACAAGGGGACTGCTCGGCCCAAGGTTGCAGGTGGCTGCACCTCCCCTGTCTTTTCCGTTCCCGGTCACGTCGCTGACGGAGTGTGGTCACTGGGGCCCTAACAAGAGTGGCGGCGACACTGCCGATCCCAGCGATGGGTTCGCACGGCGCCTTTCTCCTGATTCCTTTCACGGTGTCGTTTCGCTTCAACTTCAGGATCTCTGCAAGACATACGAAGATAAACACTGCACCCCCCTTGAGAGAAAGGGAAACCGAGGCATGGCGTTCATTGGAGGCACCCTCCGTGTCAGTCAGGGCTAGAGCCAGGGTCCGGACCTCCTGGGAAGTCACAGCACGCTCAGGCTGCCTAGGACGCAGAGGGAGCGGGCGGACGCAGTGGGCGTCATGGGGTGTGGGGCAGGAGACACAAAACTTCACATTTCAACACCAGACAAATGGCCCCAGCCGGTGTGGCTCAGTGGCTGAGCGTCGACCCTGCACCAAGAGGTCGCCGGTTCGATTCCCGGTCAGAGCACATGCCCAGGTTGTGGGCCCGATCCCCAGTGGGGGGCATGCGGGAGGCGGCCAGTCGATGTTCTCTCTCATCAATGTTTCTATCTCTCTCTCCCTCTCCCTTCTTCTCTCTCCAAAATCAATAAAGAAAAAAAAATTTTTTTTTAAACCGGACAAATGGAATTCCCGGGCTGCATCACAGGGACTGAGCCCCTACTGTGCGCCAGGCACTGGGGGACCATGCACTGGGGACCAGGCCCTGCCTGTGGTCCCCGCCACCCACACACCCACCACACACAGACATTGTGCTGAGCGGCCCCATTGAGGCTGAGGGAAGAATCTGCCTTTGTGCAGAGGGGCTGGGCAGGAGCACCCGCGGTGGAAAATGTTCCTGCAGAGACACAGGGGACGGTTCCCCCCCAGTTTCAACGTGCATCAGTCAGGGGAGAACCACCCAGCCAGTGGCGGGGCCTCTGGGGGTGTCGGCCGCTGTCGCCCACGGTCACTCGTCACCCTGGAACTGCTGCTGCAGCCCCCGGGCCCCCCCAGCAGGTCCATCACCCGACTCACCTCCCAGCCTCACTCTCTGCAGGGGCCTCTCATTCCGGCATGCAAACGCTTGGCCGGTCGGCAAGATTTTTAACTCATTTAGAAAGGAAAATCGTGATTGCTGATAAGAGTTAGAGGATGTGTGTGCTTGGTGTTTGTTTAAAAGGTTGGGATTTTTTTATTCTGCTTATCTTCATTTCCTGTGTAATACCTACCTGATTTAAAATCACACACAAATAAAACGGTCCTATCTCACAGCCCACGGAGATCACCCTTTGGGGAAGCCACACCCCATGTCTCGATTTCTAAGTGGGTGACAGCAGCCTCGAGCAGAGCCTTCTTTTCTGACATCGATAAGAATGCGGCGCGTTTCGCTCCCTTTCTAAGGAATTACACCTTGCTCCCACTATTAAATTAGAATCTCCTCTCCTCGTCTCTGAAATTTGGCTGCTTCGCAGTCAATACATAAATCAAAGAGGCATGGGATCCAGACGCCAACTGGCAGACGGCGCTACGAAATCAGCACCGGGGCCCAGGCTGCGGAAGTGTTACAACCTTCTCCAATCTGCTCCCTGCTCTCCCTCATAACAGAAGAGGAAGGGAGTCCAAGCCCTCCCACGCGCACACAGGCGCAGAGCAAAGTTGGGGAGGTTTGAACGGAGCCGGAGCTGCGAAGAAGACACGCCGCCCAACTGCTTGGGACTCGGGCTCTCACGCTTGCCGCTGAGCTGCAGTATTTGCCCATCTTGCCAGCAGAAGACGTGTGAATGTGTGGGGCGGCTGCTGAGAAGTTCGGAGAAGCGGGGGCGCAGCCGGCATTGTTCTCGTCGTGTGCGTTGTTGTCAGGCCAGAGAAATTTTGCGAGCCACGGAGCCTGGGATTTCTCCCAGCGTCCACGAGAGTGTGGGCATTAGAATCACCGCCTTCGTTCGTGGCACTAAACAGACCCAGAGGTGAAGGTGAGTCGGGGACCAGGTGCTGCGGCAGCTGGGACACTTCCCGGTTGCCAGCGACGAAAATTCAACCCAAAAGGCTCGAAGCAAAAGAGGTGTCGTGGGCTCCCGTCAGTGGAAGCTGGGAATCACAGACCCTTGCCGCCCCGCCTGGCGTAACCTCCTGTCCAGGCTTGGCCCGGTGAGTCCTAACCAGAGCTCGGGAACCTTTGGCCCAGACTGCACTGAAGTGGGTCATGTGAGGCACCTGAGACAGTCACTAAGCCAGAGGGAGGATGTGCACTGACTGGCTTAGCCTGGGTCACTGCCCTCTCTCGAGCAGGAGGACAAAAGCTTCAGGAAGCGTGTGGGCTCGGAGAACTGGTGCGTGAGCCCCACCCAGCAAAGCCAGGAGGAGTGGATGCTGGGAATGTAACATGCAACAAATGCCCACTTCACAGCATCATGAGACGAAAAGTCTTTGGCTGGACCCAAAATCTCCAATTTATGAGCAAGGTACCACGCCCAGAGCTCACACGCGGCTTGAAGGGAGAACCTGTGTCGAACGCCCTGTGCCTTTCGGAGACTGCGCAGGGCCTCTGCCTCCCCAGAGTCTAATGGGCTCAGCAAACCCTTCTGGAGGTGAGGTTTCATTCACTCCAGGATTCTCACAGCTGCCTCCGCGTGTGACGAAGTGAAGGCCCGGCGATTAAAAGCTCCCTCGTCAGGAGCTAGGACAGTGAGGTGAGCTGCTGAACCAAGAGGCTGCCTTACGTAGTTTCTAACGTTTTCATTAAGATTACAGGTCAGATTAAGTAATCGCTTTCTGTGAGACAGATAAACACAGGAAGACACCTATTCCTAGATTTTTTTTAACGAAACCACTTAGTTCCTTCAACTTTGATGCTTTCTTATTTTGTTCGTACTCATGAAACGTTCCGTGTTGAAATACAATATACATATGGGAAAATGCCCAAGTCATAATGTTTACGTCAACTCAGTATGCCCAAGGAAACACACTTGAGGAACTATTGAGGTCAAGAAAGCTCCACAGCCTGAGAGGACTAAGACAGCCCGTCATTTGGTTACAGTTGGCAACATTCTTACACACACCCAGACGTCTCTGTTGGGTTTCTACCCAGGAGAGAAGCTGTTGGCTCCTGTGTTCATCTCCATGGTGAATGGACCAGCTCACTTTCCCAAAAGCAGTCACCTCCCTGAACCCCTTCCCCAGGGGTGTCACTGCATTGACCGGTCCAGCTCGGTTCGTAACCATGCCCCAACTAGAGGGGACCTGTGTACAGTTGAGGAGGCAGCCGGAGCTCAGTGTAGATGCTGGCTTCACCCCTCACGAAGCTGGACAACGTTCTTTGCAGAGCGTGGGGGCTCAGCTCCTCGATCGGCAAAGGACTCACAGTGGTAATGTTCTACGGTAATCAAATGGGATTTTATACACAGAGTGTTCTGCAAACCTGAAACAATATACCTGTGCCAGGAATTAGGAAGGAGTGTGGGTTCTTTGGGCCAGTTTCAGTCACCTGACGTTAAGCTAGAAATCCCCCAGGAATATGAGGCGTGCAGGTGTTCAAAAAATGACCGTCATCAGCAAAGGTCTAGAAAACAGTACCTGTGTGCTTCCACGAATTTTGTTGTTGATATTCTTCTTTTCATAATGAAAGCTGACTTATGCAGAATTGCCTGTTGATTAAATTTGGCTTTTTTGCCTCCAGATCCCCCTTTTGTGTTTTCTGCCTGATCCAAATACTCGGGGGCCAGCATACCCAGCATCTCTACCATCCAAACCCTCCAAGGCAGCGGTTCTCAACCTGTGGGTCGCGACCCCTTTGGGGGTCAAATGACCCTTTCACAGGGGTCGCCTGAGACATAACAGTAGCAAAATTACAGTTATGAAGTAGCAATGAAAATTATTTTATGGTCGGGGGTCACCACAACATGAGGAACTGCATTAAAGGGTCGCGGCGTTAGGAAGGTTGAGAACCACTGCTAAGGAAAGCTAGCTAGCAGGAAAGAGCAAAAGGTCAGAATTCAGTAGGACAGTCCCAGGCTATCAGAGCGTGGAGAGACCTGAAGACGACAGCTCATTCCATTCGTTGCATAGACAGCAAAGCTGAGGTCCTGCTCTCCTGACTACCAGGCCAGGGCTCATCCTTAATGGCTTAGTACACACATTAACCTGTGTCTGCAAATAGAGAACCCAGTTCATTATTGAATAAAGAACCTGATACTTCCAAGGATCAGAGAAAAAGTTAAATCACATGTGATCTGCCCTGGTCAGTTTGGCTCAGCGGTTGGAGCATCGGCCTGCGGTCCAGAGAGACCTGGGTTCGGTTCCCGCTAAGGGCACATACCTCGATTGCAATTTGTCCCCGGCCCTGGTTGGTCATGGGGGAGGCAGCCACTCGATGTGTCCCTTTCACGTCGATGTTTCTCTCTCTCTCTCTCTTCCTCTCTCTCCCTCCCACTCTATCTGAACAAAAAATGGAAAAATGTCCTCGAGTGAGGATTAAAAAAAAAAAAAAATCACATGGGATCTACCCATACATTCATCTGCTACAATTTAAAGTACTAAAATCGACCAAAAAAAAAAAAAAAGCAGCGTTTATATTTTGAAAACTATATCTTTTTTAAAAACTTGGAGAACTGCCCTGGCCGGTTTGGCTCAGCGGTTGGAGCGTCGGCCTGTGGACCAGAGAGTCCCGGGTTTGGTTCCCACTAAGGGCACGTACCTGGGTTGCAGTTTGTCCCCGGCCCCAGTTGGGGTCGTGTGGGTGGTGACCACTCGATGTGTCTCTCTCACGTCAATGTTTCTCTCTCTCTTCCTTCATCTCTCCCTCCCGCTCTATCTGAAGATAAATGCAAGAATGTCCTCGGGTGAGGATAAAAAAACAAAAAACTTGGAGAACTTCAGCTTCCAGCCATGACGGAATAACTGACATGAGACTTGCCCTCTGCCAAACACAATCGTAAAACGAGACAAATATATTAGGGACCTGTTTTCACACTGACTGCAACTTTGAGAGAAGACATACTCAGGAGGTGAATCCCGTTATTTCTCTGGCTTTGTGCCCAGGGGCACCTGTCTGCCCCAGCACAAGGATAAGGGGTCCAAACGGAATAGAGCTGCATGAACTAAAGAGGTGGACACCAGAGACCAGGCTGTCGAAGTGCCGAGCTGTGTGGAGCAGGACAGTGTCAAAGAGGGAACTTCACGAAGACGGGCCCTGTAATTTGGTTGTGGGGTCACGTGGGACCTTGGCTGAGGGCTGGGATGTGTGTGCACAAAGTAAGATTCCAGGAGGCCTCGCAGACATGTCCTGCCATGGGGCAGAAAGTGGTGTGATGATGCAGAGGGTGTGTACAGTCACTGGACATTGGAGCCAAGCCCAGGAGAAGCAACGTCACTGAATACGCCAAGCCTCCAGCGGAGACCTCGGAAAGGCCATGCCCTCAGAGTAAGGACCACAGCCCTAAGCGAAGGCAAGTTCAAAATTAAAATGGATTCAGGGGGTTGGGGGGTGAGCGAAAAAGCTGAAGGGATTAAAAGTACAAATTGGTTGTTAGACTGACGAATCTCAAAGGGAAGGGGGAGGGGGTGGGAAGAGAACTTATATGCATGTATGCATAGCCAATGGACACAGGCAATAGTGTGGGGAAGGCAGGAGAGGGGCAGGAGCAGGGAGGAGGGGAAAAATGGGTGGAAAGGGAGGGACATCTGTATACATTCAACAATAAAGATAAGTTTTGTTTTTTTTTAATTAAAATGGGCCCAGCCAGTGTGGCTCAGTGGTTGAGCGTCAACTCCTACACCAAGAGGTCGTCAGTTCGATTCCCAGTCAGGGCACATGCCCAGGTTGTGGGCCTGATCCCCAATGTGGGGCATGCAGGAGGCAGCCCATTGATGTTCTCTCTCATCGATGTTTTTATCTCTCTCTCTCCATTTCTCTCTAAAATCAATAAAGAATAAAGTATTTAAAAATAAAAATAAAAAAATTAAAACGAGTTCCAACAACAATAGAGCTAACAAGACAGAAAAGATCTGCTGGTAACATTACTGCCTGAAAGAGCGAAAGGTATAACTTTCTGTACAGAAAGATGGTATCACCTGGAATCCCCACAGGGCATCATCACAATGTCCACTGCCCACTCAAAAATTACTAGACATAAAAACAAGCATCAAAATCGATCCATTATTTTTAAAAATCAGTCAATAGAAACTGATCCCAAGGAGACCCACATGTTGAAATTAGCAGGAAACGGTCTTTTAAGCAGCTTTAGAAACATGTGGTTGAGGACTTAAAAAGATCATCATAACAAATGAATAGCTGATCCATCCCCTCAAGTATATATATCAAATGAAAAATGCTGGGACTGCGAAACACAAGCCTGAAATGAGAGCTCTGTATGTCTAGGCTTAACGGAACACTGGAGGCTGCAGAGGAAAGTCAGTAAACTTAAAGACAGATCAATAGAAATTATTCAGAGAACAGAGAGAAAAATATTGGGGGGAATAAACAGAGCCTCAGGGAGCTGTCGGGGAATGTCACACAGTCTAACACATATGCAGTTAGAGTCCAGGATGAAAAGGAGAGAGAGAAGGCAGAAAATCATGTGAAGGAATACCAACCACGTTTTCCACAAATTTTCTGGAAAGTATGAGTTCACAGAGCCAAGGGGCTCAATGAGTCCCAAACAGCATAAATACCAGAAGAGCTACACCTGGATCCCATCAGAGTCAAACTGCTGGAAACTCAAGGTAAAGAAGCAATCCTGTGGTTTCCAGCCAGGATGGTGGCGTAGGTAAACACAAGACTCGCCTCCTCCCACAACCACATCAAAATTACAACTAAACTACAGAACAACCTAAAAAGTCTGAGCCGGCAAGAGATCACATCCTCAACGCAAGGCCAGTGTAGAGCAAAATTGCTTTATTACACCGGTGGGCTGGGGGGCTCTCCCCAAATCCCAGCCCTGAGGCTTCTTTGTTGCCCGCTTTTAAAGGCACAAACTACAGGAAAAAAACTACATTCTCTTGGCACCGCTTTTGGCACTGTTAAGGGGGGGGCTGATAGAAGGGGGCTAGGGTAGCTGTTAGGTCAGGGCGACCATTAATCTCTTTCTTCTCATGGTTCCTCTGAGTTTCCAAAGGCCTTCATTAACCCCTTATCTTTATAGTTTTCTTTGGGTTTCTCAAGGCCCTTATGTTTACAAAAAAGAAACTGCCAGGGTGTGTATGTGTAGTAACTGAGGGTCAGAATGGAGTTTAATTTTGTTAAAACATTATTAACCCTTTCACAACCATCCTCCAAAATCACCTGAGTCTCTGCCTGAAGTCCAGCTGAGTAGAAGCCCTGTAACTAAGGATGTCAAGAAGAAGCCACACCGAGACTGGTAGGAGGGGTTTGAGACATGGAACAGGCTGGTCCCACACTCACCTGTGGCTAAGAAACAGGATGGGCCCAGCCGGTGTGTCTCAGTGGATTGAGCATCGTCCCATGGACTGAGGGGTCCTGGTTCAATTCCTGATCAGGGCACATGCCCAGGTTGTGGGCCCGATCCCCAGTGTGGGGCATGCAGGACGGCCAATCGATGTTCTCTCTCATCAATGTTTCTGTCTCTCTCTCCCTCTCCCTTCCTCTCTCTCTAAAATCAATAAAGATAAATAATATATGGTCAACTAAAAAATTACAGAGGTAGAATTATTTGTATCGAAATTTATAAAAAGAATCAAAATGTGATGCTACAAAATAGTACATTGTTACAGGTGATCACTGTGAAATATCTTCCTTCATCTGTGGTTATATATATATTTTTTTTTTCCTCACCCATATTTTTCTATTTATCATCAGATAGAGTGGGAGGGAGGGAGAAACAGAGAGAAACATCGACATGATAGAGCCACATTGACTGGTTGCCTCCCGCCGACCCGACCCGGGGCCGGGGATGGACCAAAACCGAGGTACGTGCCCTTGACCGGAACGGAACCCACGATTCATTGGTCCGCGGGCCAACACTCTAGCAGTTAAGAGTCTAACCGCTGAGCCAAACCGGCCAGGGCTGTGGTTATATTCTTTATTTTAAGGTCTATTTGACTGATATTAATACAGTCAAACGAGCTTCCTATATCCTTATCGTCACTTCTCCATCCTTCCACATTCAACCTGGTTCTTTTCATTTAGAATGTCTCTTGTAGACGGCAGGTAGTTGGATATTGATTGTTGAACTCCATCTGGCGACCTGTGCTTTCGACTGGAGAGTTTCGTTGACTGCACTTCACTGAATCATTGAGAGTCTACCATTGCAATTTGTTTTCTAGTTGTTTTTTCCCAAATTTGCAATACTGTGTATTTGTAGCACCCTGGTAACTCCCCAAGTCAACAACTGGCTGCGGCTGTGGCTTTGACCCTCACCCCACCTCTCAGTCACATGAGCCGGGGAACAGCGGGCAGAGTCCGACCGAGACTCAGAGTAGAAACTCAATTTGTGCCCTGGCCGGTTTGGCTCAGCGGTTGGAGCGCTGGCCTGTGGACCAGAGAGTCCCGGGTTTGGTTCCCGCTAGGGGCACGTACCAAAAAAAAAGAAAAGAAACTCGGTTTGCTCTGGAACTGTGGCCCACAGTTGGGTTTCCACTTACCAGCGGTGTGACCTTGGGCAACTTGCCTCCTCGTCTGAAAAACGGGAACCGTAACAGGAGCCCCCCCACAGGGTGGCATGAAGAGCCAGTGAGCTACACAGGGAAAGGCTTAGGACAGCATCTGGAACAGGGTAAGCGCCATCGCCTGTTCCTTGAATCAGTCACAAACCTTGTTTACAATGGTCTTCGTGGACTTCGAAAGGAGGACATGACCTGGGGGGAAAACGGGTGAGAGAAGCCGAAGTCCACGCACTTCTCTGAAATGCAGCACTCGTGTGAACGTTTTTAATTCAGCGGAGGGGACACTTAGGCACGTGCATACACAGGTTGCTTTCAGCTTAGTCAACATGAGCAGAATCCTCAACACGGCGACATAAACTAGCGTCGAAGACCCTGCTGAAGGGAAGGTGAGTGATAAAATTGGGGTCAAGCAGGCTTAAATGGAGGGCAATGCCTCGGCTCTGATCCCTCCCAAGAAGAAATACAGGTGGGGGGACGGGAAAGGCCGTGGGCCCAGAGCTGTCTGCGTGTGCAAGCAGCAGCCGGCAGGCAGCGGAGGGACGAGTTCCTCAGCCCCTCACTGCAGGAGGAACCCCCGCAGAGGGGCTCTGTCCTCCTGCCTGTCAGGGCTACAGGGTAGATTCATCCATCATTCAACAAGCCTGGCCCTGGCTGGTCTGGCTCAGTGGTTAGAGTGTCGGCCTGTGGACCAGAGAGTCCCGGGTTCGGTTCCGGCTAAGGGCACGTACCTCAGTTGTAGTTTGTCCCTGGCCCCGGTTGGGGTCGTGTGGGTGGCAGCCACTCAATGTGTCTCTCTCACATCGATGTTTCTCTCTCTGTCTCCCCCCCTCTCTCCCTCCTGCTCTATCTGAAGATAAATGCGAAAATGTCCTCGGGTGAGAATAAGAACAAACAAACCTGGAGTCCCTGCCCCAGGCACTCAGACATCAGGAACCAGACCAGGAAAGGCCCCTGCCACAGTGCTGCGGAGACGACAGTGGCCAATACAACAAGCAAGCACAGTGCACAGCATGCCGGTGGGAGGAGGGGACGGCTGGGTGGGGGCAGCAGGGCCAGGCAGGGACCAGGCCAGGAGAGTGAGGCGGTGCCCAGGCTGCAGCAGGCAAGGAGACGCTCGCTGCAGGGTCAGGCCAGCGCAGGGCTGGTGCCTCCTTGCTCGCCTCAGCCTGCTGCTGGCCCTGAGCTTGGGTTTCCTCGAGATGGTGAGCTTTTAGCCAAAACAACCTTGACGACGAGAACAAAGCTGGAGTTCTGATTTCAAACTTCCTGCAAAGCCACACTAATCGGAGGAGCTGGTGTGAGCACAGACACAGACTGTGGACCAGTGGGTAGAATGCGCTCAGATGATTTTCGACAAGGATGCCGAGACCCCTCCACGGGGACGGGACAGCGGCGCTGGAAAAGCCTGTTTACGTGCCGAAGGAGGAAGTGCCGTGTTCACACCACACACGGAAATTAACTCCAAGTGAAGCAGACACCTAAACAGAGGACCTACAACCCGAAAAGTCTTAGGAGAAAACACAGGGGAAGTTGTATGGCATTAGATTTAACGACGATTTCTTGGATACAACACCAAAGCCACAGGCAACAAGAGGGACAGAGCTGCACTGGACGTCACCAGAACTTAAAACTCCAGTTCATCAAAGGAGACCATCCACAGAATGAAAAGGCAACCCATGGAATAAAGGACATGTCTGCAAATCGTATATCTGATAAGGGGTTCATATCTGGACTAAAGAAAGAACTAAACTCAGCAGCAAAAAAAAAAAAAAATCCAAATTAAAAAAAAAATTTTTTTCCTTTATTGATTTCAGAGAGAGGAAGGGAGAGGGAGAGAGACAGAAACATCAATGAGAGAGAACATCGATTGGCCACCTCCTGCATGCCCCCCACTGGGGATGGGGCCCACAACCTGGGCATGTGTCCTGACCAGGAATTGAACCGGCGACCTCTTGGTGCAGGGTCGACGCTCACCCACTGAGCCACACCGGCCGGACTCCGATTTTTAAATGGGCAGAGAACTTAAACAGACGTGTTTACAAAGAAGACATACAGACGGCCAGTACGCGCGCAGGAAAATGCTTGCCACCACTGATCCCTCGGGAAATGCACATCAGAGCCCCTCACAGCTTCCAGGGGAGCTACAGTGAGAAGTGGGGAACAAGAAGTGTGCAAGCAAGTGTACAAATGGGGCCCTCATGAGGGCGGTGGGCATGAGACGGTGCAGCCCCCAGGAGAACAGCGTGTGGCTGCTCAGAAAATAAAAATGAAATTACCGTCCCATCAGCAGTGTTATTGTACGATCCCAGGACCTGCGGGACCTGGAGGAGTCACACGCACAGGCAGAAAGGAGGTGGCGGGCGTCAGGGCAGGGCCGGGGCAGTTAGTGCTTCACGGGACAGAGTCTCACGCTGGCAAGACGAACGGAGCCCCGGAGAGGACAGTGGTGCTGGCTGCACAGGTGTGGGCGTCCTCGGTGCCGCTGGACTGGACACTTGACGGTTAAGATGGCACATTTCATGTGCACACACGATTTTATTTATTTATTTATTTATTTATTTTATCCTCACCTGAGGACATTTTTTTTCATTTTTTGTTCAGATAGAGTGGGAGGGAGAGAGAGGAAGAGAGAGAGAGAGAGAAACATCGACGTGAAAGGGACACATCGAGTGGCTGCCACCCGCACGACCAACCAGGGCCGGGGACAAACCGCAACCGAGGTACATGCCCTTAGCGGGAACTGAAACCAGGTCTCTCTGGACCGCAGGCCGACGCTCTAACCGCTGAGCCAAACCGGCCAGGGCTGCACACAGGATTTTAAAGTTAACACATTAAAAATAATAATTACAGCCCTGGCCGGTTTGGCTCAGCAGTTAGACCGTCGGCCTGCGGTCCAGAGAGACCTGGGTTCAGTTCCCGCTAAGGGCACGTACCTCGGTTGCGGTTTGTCCCCGGCCCTCATTGGTCGTGCGGGAGGCAGCCACTCGATGTGTCCCTTTCACATCGATGTTTCTCTCTCTCTCTCTCCCTCCCACTCTATCTGAACAAAAAATGGAAAAATGTCCTCAGGTGAGGATAAAATAATAATAATAATAATAATAATAATAACAATAATAATAATAAAACAGAAGGAGAAGTGGGGGCCACAGAGACATTTGGGGGAAGAGCGGACAGGACAGGAGACGGGACAGAGGCAGACGCCTGGGGTGAGGCCATGCTTGGCGGGAGTGAACCGCAGCCCTGGAGACCTGGGTGGGCATGTGCAGAGGACATGAGGCCAGAGACCCTCACCAGCAGGCCGCAGTCTGCGCCCACGTGACTAAACCTCTACCAGTCAGGTTTTGGGGATGACAGCCCCGCGGGGCGCCCCTGCAGTGCCTCGCTGTCCCAGGACGGGGGCCCCTCGGCTGCCTGCCCACAAGCGGCGTGCTGAAGACAGGAGCATGAGGCAGGAGAGAGAAAGGCGTTTCGTGCCCCCCAGAGGATCCAGGTCCTTAGACATAAGGTGGTTTAAGGGGTTACGATGACTCACCCACTTTGGCAAAAAATAAACATCTTCATCCCCAGTCTGCTGATAGGAGCTCTCAGACCGATCAGCAATCAAACTTAAAAAGATGGTCTGTGAACCCCCAAGCCCCCCAGAAGGCCGCCCCGAAGTTCACTGCAGCCCCTGGAAGGGTTTATGAAGCTCTTCAATCTGCTGGTGGACTGAGGAGCCGGGGCATCAGTGGGGCACCGAGACACGGGTGGAAATAAACATTAACTGCATGTTTGGGAAGAAGGGAAAACTTAGCCAGGATTCATACTTTTCTAGGGCAAATGAGGTCATGCACTGCTTTGCGGTTGGTTCTCCCTCCTACAGGGTCCCGTGAAGACGCGTGAGCACCCCTGATGCGGCCGCTCTGTTACTGCTGGAGGTTCATGGGCTTTCGGTTAAACGTGATAGGAGTTTCTCCCCGAGACAGACCCAGAGGCAGCAGCTGGGAGATGGCACGCAGCCCCGCCAGCCAGGACGACAGTGCCGACCACAGCCTCCTGCAGCCGAAGGAGGGATCTGGCCCAGCAGGGTGCCCCCTTCTGCTGCTAGAGCGCACAGCAGGGTGCGGAGCGGAACCAGTGGCTGTGGGCTCCCGGGTTGTCTCAGCAGGAGCGGGCTGTGGCTGCTCAACACTCAACACCCCTTCTTCTCGGGTCCCCAGCTTTCTTTAAGGTACTCCCCTGTCCCTCGAGGGTTCTGCCTTCTCCCAAGAAGCGGCCCAATGTCCAGACTTATCCAGTCATGCTGCTTAGCCCGGGCCCTAAGTCGTGGGGAAGTGACCGGGTAAGGAAGCCTCCACCCCAGCCCTGGCGCCTGGGCATACACCACCCAGCTGTCTGGTGCCCCCGTGCCTCTGCCCCTTTGCCCAGCCATGCCTCCAGCCTCTGCGGCCTCCCCCAGCTGTCTGGGAGCTGTCCGGCACATTCCTACTGGCTGACATGTGCTGCAGAGTCTCAGCTGCCTGTCAGGAAGAATCCTGATGGGCACAGATGGGCAGAGTCCTCATCTCTAGGCAAACACGTTCCTCCAGAGACAGTGGGACCTGTGTCCCTCTATGGACTTCAAATAAAGGCCCGAGTAGCTGTGAGTCCTTATTTCACAACCAGAAATAAGCCTTGGAATTAAGTCTTCCTGGGGGCAGAGGAGGAGGCTCCCTGGAGGACTTTCCCGGCAGGCTCTTCAGGCTGGAAGGGTACGAGCATCCCCAACCAGGTGCCGCGGTGCCGAATCCTGAGTGTGCTTTTTCCTTGCGGTGAGATACACAAGTCGCAAGGTTGCCATTGTAACACTAAGTGCACAGTCCAGTGGCGGTGAGCACATTCACTTCGTGATGCAGCCGTCACCACCATCATCTCCAGGACCTCTGCACCGTCCCCCAGTGAAGCTCCACCCATTAAATAAACCCCCACGCCCCAGCCCCCGGGAAACCTCTCTACTGCCTGTGTGTACACATTTGATGACTCGAGGTACGCACATACGTGGGATCACACCGTATGTCTTTTTGTTCACTGAGCACAATGTCCTCAAGGGTCATCCAGGTAGTAATGTGTGTCAGAGTTTCCTTCCTCCTTAAGGCTGAATACCATTCCCCTGAATGTGTGGGCCACGCTGCGTACATCCATCGTCTGTGGCTGGACAGTGGGGCTGCCCCCACCTCCGGCTGTGTGAGAGTCATGCTGCTGAGAACAGGGTGCTCAGACACCTGCCCAAGCCCTCGCTTCCAGTCCCTGGGCTGGGTTTGCTTTTGCCGACTGCCAAACGCGAGTGGCACGGGCTTGTCTTTTCACACAGGTGGTTTCCATGAATCGTGTCTTTCTGTGCTGAGGTGCAGGGAACTGTGCGAGGTGCGAGAGACAAAAGGTGGATAAGCTGGGCCCCTTCTCCAGCGCCACTGGGAACAGAAGAGGCTTCAGCACAGAAGCGTCAGGAACAATGGCCACTGCACCCCACGAGGCCCAGACAGAAGTGCTGGTAACTCCTCAGGAGCCCGAGGAGACAGGCCAGCAGGGGCAGGTGGGGCGCTGGGGATGGGTCGTGACCGTGCCAGGACCTGGGGTGGTGGCAGGGACTGTCGTTACTGGGGCCACCCATCCAGTGGGAGGAGTCTGTTGGTGCCCCGTTAGACAAGGTCCAGGGCAGGCCTTCCAAAGGCTCCTCGCCCGGGGTGGCCACAGACCCTGACCCACACGCAGGCAAGCATTTCTGAATTCTCCGAGGGTGCCAGCGAGCCTCCCAGTGGATGTGACCTGGGGTGAGTCGCCCGTCCCAGGGTGGGCCTCATCTGAAAACACAGCAGGTTGTCTCGAGGACCAGTGGGGTCACCCCTGGAAACCCTGAGTTTCCAGTGCAGCCTGCTTCTCCCTAGCCTCCGACGTCCAACAAGCAGGAATTCTGTTGTGCTCACACGTGTATCTCCAGGACCAGAAGCGCCTGACACTTAACTTAGTGGGTGTAAAGTAAATATCTGTTCCGTCCTCTCGTGTTCAGAGTTTGAGCCACAAAGAGAAATGCAATGGGCACCAGTGACCGTGCTGGCCGCCGCCTGCAGACCGCCCTCCCGCCGGAGTCAGGTGTCAGGGGCTGAGGCGGGCAGGTCCCCTGGGACGGTGCGCCAGAAGCCAGTGGAAGGCCTGACTTCTGAGCGTCCTCCCGAAGGAGGGGCAGCAATGGTCCCAAACCCCGGGGCGGCTCACACCGCTTCCCGTGTGCCCTCAAGCCAAAGGGTGGGAGCTGCTTCCCCAGTCACTAGTCTCTGGGTAACGGAACGTTACCTCACTCTTGTCTCCTCCCGGTCTTCCAACACCCTTGTGACCAACTCCCTGTGTTAAATCCCTTTAGAAATTCCTGGGAATGGAATTTTACTGATTGGACTCCCACTGACACAGTTAACTGATTCTTGGAGCAAGTGTCTAGGGGGCTCAGCGAGGCCTTTGCCCCACGGCCACTCAGGTGTGGGGCCACCTGCTCGTCTGCACAGCAAAGGCAGCCAAAACCCCCTCCCCCCCACCTCTACCCCACACAGGCCAGGGGATGCAGCTGTGCTGGGTGCTGACTGCACCACGGGGCCTGCTGAGGACACACGGGATCCAAGCCCCGCCCCCTCCAGGCCCCGCCCCAAGCCCCGCCCCTCCAGGCCCCCTCCCGGTCCGGCTCCAAGCCCCGCCCTTCTTCCAGGCCCCGCCCTCCAGCCCCTTCAGTGGTTGCCGCTTTCTCCTGCAGGGCCTTTCTCCCAGTGACGCCTGAGCTGCTGATACTCCTGCTGAGACACTGCCAGGCCCAAGCCTGGGTGAGACGAGCTCCTTCCCGAAAAGCGCAAAGCCCCGGGCCTCCTCCCAAGTAGCCCAGGGCTGTTTCCTGGGCCCAGAGGGGCATTTCAGAGGAGAAGCATTTGGGGGGCATTTCCACCTAGGTGGGAGCCAAGCCAGGACAGAAGGGGTCAGAGACTCGGCAGATCTTCTGAAGCGACCCTGCCCGGGCCTGACGCTGCCCAAATCATCCCCAGGAGTCATCCCATCTCATGAGGTACTGAGCTGGGTGCAGGCCCGTCCCTGCCCTCTGGGAGCTCCTGGACCTTGGCACCCCAGTGGCCACGAATCTTTCTCCTTGGCTCCTGTTCCTACATTAAGAGCGCAGAAGGCTGCTCCTAGTCGTCCCCAAACCTCACGCCCCACAGCCAGGCCTTGGTACTCTATCCCGGCGCCTGTGCCAACACTGCATTTTTGAAGGGTTTTAGAGACTCCCATGAGTGCGATGGAAAGAAGCAAGCCGCCCCCTTGGGCTCCCTGGTCCCTCCGTCTCCCCACTTCTTTGCAGGAGAAGCAGAGCAGTGGGGAGACCGGACCACCCACGGCGCTCACCGAGGCGTCCCTGCTCCCGGGGGAGCAAATGCGGGTATGCCTGCATCCCGTCCCCCCAGGCACCACACATGCCGACCTAAGTGGAAACACTGACACATGGGCTCCTGCATCAAGTTCGAGTTCCGCAGTCAGCCTGGTGCCCCAGGACGCTCCGCCCGCCTGCAGTTCACAGGCTGGCCCCCAGCCCCAGCGCCAGCAGCCACTGAGGACGCTGCAGTCTGTCGCATTCTGTCTTCCCTGCTCTTCACCTGTATTAATTAATCGGTGCTATAAATACGACTCTGCTAGAGCTAATCAGTCACTGACTCCGCGCAGCACCCGGAGGGAAATTAGGAAAATTGAATCTTTCCAAAGCGGGGCCCATACAAGGTAACGTACTCGACTCTGTCCTGGGGGTCGGTGGGACGAGGTGATTTCAGCTCCAACTGGGCAGAAAGCAATTTCTGCATCAGTAAGCTAACACCCCGGTTAAGGTGACACGGACCCGTGTCCTTGCAGGCTGAGAGTACTGGCACCGATTGAGGGCCGACTGTATGCCCCGTCCTGGGCTACAGGACAGGCTCAGGCTTTGCCCTCCGAATCGTTGGGTGGGTCGAGCAAAGCCAGCATCAACATCTGCAAATTACCTTCCAGGCCCCTGACTCTGAGACACAGCATGGCAGCACCCAGTGAGGCCGGGCTCAATAAATGTTTAATTAATTAATCAATCAAGCCAAATCAAAGATGCGGTTGATTATCTAGATCTTTTTATCTATACAACACTAGGCGACGGGTTAATTGCTTCTTTCTTTTTTTAAGTTTCTGGAATGACAATGTGCTTTAGAATTACACAGATATAGCCTCCGAGGTCAAAAACCTGATAAGTATGAAATATTCCCAGGATGCCCTTAAGAGAAGATTGCTGCGGAAGCAATAGCCGTTATCCTGGAAGTCAATGCCCTCATGTTACCATAATGCTGAGGTCTATAATACCCCAGCTTATGATAGGGCAACTGAAATCCGAAAATACCGTTCTGCAAAGAATAAAAAGCCAAACTCAAGAGACCCTGGATCAGCACTCTTTTCCCCACTGTGGACGTCCACACAGATGCTGACCATCAGGACAAAGGACTGTGTTATTACCCTTACTCATGCCCCTCCCCGTGGGGTCCAGCGGGAACCTCAGCACGGGCTCTGCAAGAAAATATGATGTTGGGTAAAATGTAGGAAAGTGAACACCTGCCTCTAAAATAACCACAGTGAGGAGAGATGCTACATGGTTCCGGTGTTTAATAAGCTTCCCATGACTGTGGAGATTTCCAGGAAACCCCACACTGGGCTCCCCAAATGTCTTCACAGGCCCGGCTGGTGTGACTCAGTGGTTGAGCGTCGACCCTGCACCAAGAGGTGACCAATTCGATTCCTGGTCAGGGCACATGCCCAGGTTGTGGGCCTGATCCCCAGTGGAGGGTGTGCAGGAGGCGGCCAATCGATGTTCTCTCTCATCGATGTCTCTGTCTCTCTTTCCCTCTCCCTTCCTCTCTCTCTAAAATCAATAAAGAAAATATAAATTTTTTAAATAAATAAATAACTCACAGAAGCATCTTTCCCCCACTTTCTAAAGATCTGCCTTTGATTTTTACAAAGCACTGCTGGGTTGGGCTGGAGCCCTCGCACGTTCGCCTGGAGCGGAGAGCTGGCAGCAGCCCAGGCCTCCGAGGCTGCCAGGAGGACTCCGGTGGCTGGAGGAGGCCCCCAGCTCTGCCGTCTGAGCCTGAACGCAGACGCCCGAGCCCGACCGCACGCACCGCCTCGGCAGGCTGTCGGGGAGTGTGAACCCGGGACTGCGACGCTGGCTGCCAGCGGCAGGAGCCCCTTCCTCCGCCCACTGCGAAGCCGACACGCGAAGACCGACAGCTGTGGCTTCAGAACTCCCCAGTTTTCAGCGTGGTCCACACACGTTCAGCCACACGTTGTGCATAAGCAATTGGATAAATACACACGCTGACACACACATGTGTCACATGCTGATCTTCAGGGTCAACCCAACCCCTCTGAATGGTGCAACAGCCCTGGCCGGTTTGGCTCAGCGGTTAGAGCATCAGCCCATGGACCAGAGTTGCAGGTTCAATTCCTAGTCAAGGGCACATACCTTGGTTGAAGGTTCAACCTCCAGCCCCGGTTGGGGTCATGCAGGAGAGACACATTGCAACCAATCAGTGTGTCTCTCTCACATCAATGTTTCTCTCTCTCTCGCCTTCCCTCCCTCCCACTCTAAAAAAAAAAATCAATAGAAAAGTGTCCTCACAATTAAATAAACCCTGCTTCACGGGATCGAATAATTGGGGCCTGGATAATGCTGGTGCCCAAGGGGTCCGCAGTCTAATTGAGTTCCACCAAGACTCTGGGGACTGTGCTGTGGGAACCTCGAAACCTTGCAGGGACACCTGGGCCTTCCTCGAGCCTGGCTCACCTGGGAGGGGACATGCATCCTGGGCTGAACAACAGATCATGTATCAGAAAGCACAGAAGTCGTGTCCCGAGGGGCAGCACCAGGGGCAACACTCCCCAAGGCGAGACACGGGACGTGGTTATCAGCGGAGCGTCTGTATTTGGATGGGATGTGCTGCCCGCTGCCACCACAACACAGCGGATTTTCTCGCAAATTCCATGTGCAAAGCACTGCTCAGGTCGAAGTGTGAGATCACTCAGGATGCACTACCGATGTCCACTGGTGAGTCGGCTCCGTCACTGAGCTCCCTGCAACCATCTCCCAATCTGATTTCACCCGTCAGAAGCTCTCTGCCTGCTCGAGTGGATGCCTGAGGAAGTCGGCCGGTTTGGACAGGGGAAGAGGGTGTCTAACCCCCCAGGGCCCATGGGAATGTCTCTGTCTGGAGCAGCAGGTGGCCTTCCAAGGGACTCATGCTTCTTCTGCAATAAAGAGCCACTGCTGTTGCGAGAGGCTCTCCTCCTGGAGCACAAACACTGTCCACCACACTTGCTGTCCCTGGGCGCCCTGGGCAGCCCTTCTTGCTGAGGCTCGTCGGCACCCCTTCCCTCCTTTTCACCCCATTTCTCTGCAGTAACCGGGCCGAGGAGCTTGTAGACAGCACCAGTTCCAAGAAGGGCAAAGAAGCTGACTTTTCAGCAGAGGAGGCCTCTCCCGATTTGCAGGGGCCGTCCAGGACCAGAATTCCTCAAGTATCCTGCCAGCCCTCCTCCCCCAATTCTTCATCACCTAGGACAGTGCAGACCAACCCTGGGTGTGAACACGGGGCATTGGGTAATGGCAATGAGATGCACAACCCCAGCACAATTCCTTAGAAAGAGTAAAAAATAACACTAAAAAGGGCTGCTCGCCCTGGCCAGTTTGGCTCAGCGGTTCAAGCATCGGCCCTCAAAGAGTCACGCGTTCGATTCCAGTCAAGGGTACACATCTTGGTTGCTATTCAGTCCCCGGCCCTGGTCGGGGTCATGTGGGAGGCAACCAGTCAATGTGTTTCTCTCACATCAATGTCTCTCTCTCTCACCTTCCCACTCTATCTGAAGATAAATGGAAAAATATTCTCAGGTGAGGATTTTAAAAAATAAAAAGGTCTGCTCACCCAGAAACTCTCAGGAGAGAGGGAAGTAATTCAAGAGACCATAATAGGAAAAAAGACCACAAAGAGAGAGAGGGCTCGGTGGCCCAACGTGTTGGCCTTGGGGTCTGGGATGAGTGGGTGCGCCGGGTGCTGTCCTTGGTGCTGAATCCCACAAGGCTGATACCAGCTAACAAGGCATCCGTTACTCTGGCACTTACATACTCATAAGGAGAGACTGGCAATTATCACAGACAAGGCAACTCTACACGTTGTAAATGCTGTGGGGGGGAAACAGGACGGAGTGATAGAGAGACATTGGCAGGGTTTGCAAGATGGTCCCGTTACATATAAAATAAGCTTCATCAAGGCAATCTGTGGCCTTGTGAAAAGTGACAGACAAGCCCTGGCCGGTTTGGCTCAGCAGTTAGAGTGCTGGCCCATGGATCAAAGGGTCGTGGGTTCAATTTCGGTCGAGGGCATGTACCTGGGTTGCAGGTTCACTCCCCGGCCCCAGTTGGGGTCATGCAGGAGGCAGCCAATCGATGTGTCTCTCTCACATCAATGTCTCTCTCTCTTTCTCCCTCCCTCCATCCCTTCCACTCTCTCTAAAAATCAATGGAAAATATCCTCAGGTGAGGATTAACCAAAAAAAAAAAAAAGTGACAGACAAGAGCTGCACTGGAGTCCGATCCAGACAGAGGCCTGGGTCACAGCTAGACTCTCAGCTCCAGGAGGGTGACGCCTCAGCCAGAGGCAGGTCAGCTCTGAAGCACATGGACCACACATTTCTCAGTGGAGTCACAGAACTGTCCTGTTAGATCATTGTGTGCAAATACTTTCCAACAAATTCCATCAGCCCCTCAAACTGACACTGTCACCAAAATTAAATCAGTGTTTCTGGTGGGAAAGGAACAAGTATTTCATCTAATAATCAACTTACCTGAGCTTTACAGAGCTGATTACCAAAAGTCGTTTCTTCTTTCTGGGTTGCTTACATTTCACTATACATTCCTTTGATCTTTGTATCAGTTGCATTCAGATAAAATGTAAGCTTGTAATTTAATTTTTTTTTTTAATTTCCTAGGACATGTCTATTTATGCCCATTGCCCGGGAGGAGAAGACCATCAGTGACCATTACAGCTGTGGAAAACACGCATCGAACACTTCTCACATGCCAGATTCCGGGCTCCAGCCACCACCAGGACTGTCTATTCTAACCTTCAGGCAAGACTACAGGGAAGCCACGGTTGGTGTCCCCATTTTGGGGGTGATGACTGAGAGCTTCCACATTCAGTGTCTCATCCCAGGAAGTGACCCAGGCAGTCTGCACAGCGCCCCTCCTTTGGGGCCTGAGCGATTCCGAGGGAGAATCCCTAGGGTTTCTTTCCACTGAGTCAGCAAATGATCCGAGGGCCACGCCTCACAGAGGACCCAGGCCCTGCATAAGATCAGAGTCACTGCTTTTCCTGTCCGTGTGCCTCTGTCCAAGCTGCCTGCCCTTGTCCAGGAGTGTCACCTGACAGACCGGCTGCAGTCCGCCAGTCTGCAGACAAAAGGGCATTTTCTAAGTGAGACTGACAGGGAAGGAAAGACACGTGTGGATGTGATGGGCATGCAGGGGAAGAGTGCTGAGAACGGACCCCAGCTTCTCGTCTGTTAACTAAGTGCTCCTGAGGAAGGTCGAGTCTCCGAATCTCGATTTGTTCATCTGCAAAATGGGGATGGTTATAATTCCTCCATAAAATGGGTTCAGGGAGAGGGTTGCAAGCACCACACTCGTGAAGGGCTCGCCAAGCACCTGACATATCGTGAATGTGCTCAGGGTCCCCACCACCCACCATGCTGACGTCTGCTCTGAGGCTCTGTTCACATGCTGTCGTTCTCCACTGTACTGTGAGTCCTCGTGGCCCGGTGTGCCTCACTCATCTCAGAACCCCAGCCCCCATCATGGTCTCCAGCCCATGCGGCACCCCTGAATGTCTGTTGAGTGGGTGATCACACATACACACTCACTGTGTGGGCAAGCCACTCAGCAAGGCCATGGAACTGGACGGCGGCACAGCCTCGACCTCCAGTTCCATGCCTCACCACAGTCACATGCCTACCACGGCATTTTCTTAAAAAGGTTTAGTCAAAGACCAAAGTGATCACCATTAATATGATCCAACCAGGGACACATTCAGAATCTGGTTTTCCAGCTTCCTGTAATTTACATGTCACAGTCCATCACATGAAATGAAAAAAAAAAAAGTCGCAAAAATACAGATCTAAACACTTTTACTTCTTGCATCTTCAGTAATTGCCCAGTAATACTGTGATCATCTAACAGCAATTGACAGGACCAAAAAAAAGCACAGTAATCACATATTGTACCTGATATAAGCAATATCACATCCCCTAATATCCTGCCTTTTACACAACTACTTCATTACTTGGAAGCTCCCTGGTAATGAATATGCTATTAAGCAGGGTTTTTTTAATTTGCGTGTTTCTCTTATAGCGATTCCACAATAAATTTTTCTGACTTCCTCCATAAATACGTTTCATGATTCCTCATTAATTAAAACAACACATTCTCCTTTCCTGAAAGGATACCGTATATCTGATGACCTTACTAAATAAAATCATAAATAAAATGGGGCCACACCACCTGCAGGAAGGTAAGTAATCAGACGATAGGGCCCTCAATACAGTGGGGCCGATGCACTCCAGTCAAAAGCATTGCAGAAAGAACGCAAACAGAATTTCACCTCCTACCGCACGAGACAAACCCAGCTTTTGCACAGTGTGCCACCGAGTTCTTCAGTTTGTTGCCTTAAGCATGCGTTTTAAGACATACCGAAGAACCAGTAAAAACTGTGCACCATGCAAATGACACCGCGGATATGTTTTATTGACTTAATGCTCTGATAATAAAATTATAACAATCAGTATTATTCTGATTTACGGCCATTTTTACTTTCACTTTGTCACGGACCTGGGGCACCCCAGGACTGAGTGCAACGCTGCTGCCACCCCAAGGTCACTCCCGAGCATGAACGGCTCGCTCAGGTCTGACGCACCGAAGCCAGTGCGTTAACCACGGGTTTTATGGGTGAAGGTGCCACATTGTGGTCACGCCGCAGTAAATCTGAACTTTTATTTGCGACGAAACAATGGGTTTTATATGCAGTTTGTAATGGAAACATACTCCGGGGATGCGTGATGGCGTGAGCACTGGGTCTGCAGCAGGAAGGGCTCTGATCACGGTCCAGGGGAGAGACGTCAATGCGCCCAAGTGAAGAGCCATCTGTGCAGAAGTGTCACATTGACAGGGCGTCATCCAGTCAGGGCGGCTTCGCAGAAAAAGTAGTCCTGGAGTTTTTCTTTGTGTGTGTGTGTGTGTGTGTGTGTGTGTGTGTGTGTGGTTTTTTTTTTTTTCCCCCATGAAGCTCACTTGGCATTTTTCCTCTCCTCCTTCAATCTCTCCCAGTTGGTGACCTCTCTAAACCTGACTTTCTTCCAGAGGGATGTATCAGACTCCCCTGAACATGAACAAACAGTTTTCGGGGAGGAAATGCCAGGGAGCCGGCTCGCGCGGAGACGCGTGTTGTACCTAACAGGCTGTCAGAGACCCACTGTGATCGCGCTGCTTTGGCTCGGCGGCGCTGTACATCAGAAACCAGGGGAGTGTGGGCATCTTTTCCAAACTCTAAAACGCATGTACCCTCTGACCAGCAATCCTATTTCTAAAAAAAAAAAAAAAAAATTCAGATACATACATACATGTGCACAGAGATGTCTGTACAAGGAGACCGATTACAGCAAAACACTGGAAACAAACGAAAGGTCCATCCACAGAAGACGGTAAAGAAAAGCGAAGTAAATCCATCGCGGGGTTCCTTGGAATGCACAAGGCAGCTCTGCCCACTCCCGCGGCAGGGTTCCCGAGACCGAAAGCCTCGAGCGAGGAGAAGCGGCGGGCAGAACCGTGTGCGTGCTGTGCCCTGTGCGCACGTTTGCAGAGTCTCCGTGTAGGAAATACGGTCAACCATGCACAACGCTCCCTCTGCAGAAAGCTGGGGACCAGTAACAGCGGGGGGCAGGGGAACTTAACTTTCACCATGTACCCATTTAAGCCTTGAGTTTTATACTGTGCATAGGCATTCCCTACTTGAATGGTAGAAATTAAAATATTTTTGAAACTGCTTTAGGTTGCAGTTCAAAGGGCAAGTCGGGTTACGAAGAAGAGACAAAGGAGGCCGCAGAGGAGGAGGCAGGCACGGAGTCCAGGGAAGGCAGCTGGGCCCGGCTGCAGACCCATGGCCTCCCCAAAGCTGCCACAACCTGGTTTCTCCGCTGCTCCCCTCATTCCATTCATCCTCCTCTGACTCTTCCAGTCATCCATTCTCGTCTCAGCCTCGTCCCTCTCTGGGGACCATCTCTCTCGTTCCCAACGTGGGGAGGAGCAGAGCCATCCTGTTCCCGCTGCAGCGTGTGGCCCAGAGAGCCGGGTACACGCTGTGTGCGCTCCCGGCACTGCAGTGGACAGCCGCAGGCCAGCATCTTCTGCTGGAACCCAGCTCAGCAGAGGGCTGTGACATTTAGCTGCTTCTCTAAATCCGGACAAACAGCTCTGACCAGAAGGCAGAGGGAACATTTGGGACAGAATCTGGACGTCTGGACATATCCCAGTGAGGGAGAGGATAGCAGGGCCGGAGCTCCTTTGACCAGTCCTTCCAATGACACGTCATTAACAGGGAAGCCAAAATTCCATTTGACACTGCTCAATAATTCAAATTCCACCCAACACCATCAAGTGCTTTCATACGCCACCGATAAGCAGCGTCCTAACAGCACGCGGATTTCCCATCCGAGCCGACACACGAACTGGCCGGCTCTCCTCTGTTTTCACTGGAAATGTTACGGATTATGAGTATCCCATACTGACTCAGCAAGTTTTACAAACTTCATCCATTTCTATTATGTTTGGCGTTATATTGGAAAAGAGGCAAAATAAACCAAAGTTATTTCTTCTTTTTGCTAATCCTCACCCGAGGATATTTTTTCCATTGATTTCTAGAGAGGGTGGGAGGGAGGAGAAGGAGAAAGAGAGACAGAGAAACATTGATGTGAGAGAGATACATCAGTTGCCTCCCCAACCAGGGCCAGGGATCAAACCTGCAACCCAGGCACATGCCCTTGACCGGGAATCACCGAGACTCTGCAGTGGTCAGGCCGACGCTCTAACCACTGATCACACTGGCCAGGGCAGTTATTTCATTTTAAACAGATGCCTTTGTCGACTTCCGGTCTGTGAAAGTCCCTGTCCCTTTCTCCCAGGCCCATGGAGAGAAGGTCACGTGGGAAGTCCTGCACACCCTGTGAGCAGGTCCCCAGGGAGGGAGGTGGTGCAGAGCTGTGGGACGGCGGGTCCTCGTCCCTGCTCGGCAGCCCCACAGACCCCGACCTCCCTGCCCTCTGTTCCCGAGACCCTGCCCGCTCTGCAAATCTCCAACCTCTGTTCTCAGATAAAGAGGAAAGAAGGGAAAGACAGCAGAAATACACGTCAGTGGAAGCCAGAGTTTGGAAAGCTGGTACGATGCCTTGGGCCCAGCCTGAGTCAGGAAACACAGTTCCGTTGTCTTCCCTTTGTTTTTATGTGAGTTGAGAGACTATTTCACTGAGCGTTTTTGCCTCCAGAGTCCCTTCTTCCACCCTCCATGTAGCTGCCTGCGATCATCTCAATAATGTCCCCGCCTCATTAGATGCTCCAGACTCCGTTTTGAGACGGCATTCTAGAAATCCCAGCTCTCCCGAGGACACAGGTGTGCCGAGCTGAGAAAAAGGGGCAGGTCTGGTCTCTGACACCACGCTGCAGCCTGGGGGATCGGAGCCTTCACACAATAAGCTGTGGGCGGCTGCAGGCCCCCGGCCCCGGGGAGAGGAGGCCGCTCCTACAGGCAGAGCGCGGGGCTGGGACCCTCCAAGAGGAACTGGAGTGGGGTTTGCCCTGAATAACACCGGCAGTCTGATCTGATTCGGGGCCTCCCTGCTGACCACGCCCCAGCATTGCACAAAAGTGGGTCGGACAGGATTAATGACTACCACTGTTGATGTTGCGGGGTTTTGAAGGTTTTTATTCCGTGTTTAAGAGATTTACAGGAAGGCTCCAGGAAGTGAGGGCAAGGGGGTGAGTCTGTCTCGGCTGGCTCCATGCCAGCCACTTGGAGGGAAACTGTAATTCCTGGGACGCGGAGTCACACAGTCAGGAAGCAGGCTGACCCCGGTAAGGTCGAAGTCGTGGCCAACTACCCTGGGCTCAATTTAGAGACATAACTGTAGTCGTGGCTGTGCCCAGTCGGTGATTAGGGGAGATTTATTGACGGATATGCTTGAGTAGCAGAGCCATTAATTGTAATTACCAGACAAGATACTTTGTTCATCTCGGGAACTGGATGCCAAATGCCCTAACAACCTGAGAACCCCACTTGCTCTCGCTGGCGCCCCACACCTGCTTAGCTTCCAACAGGGAGGAGAGGGTGCAGCTCGACATGGGCCACTGGAGAAACGCTGTGGGGGCCCCGCGGCCACCACACCAGCCTCATGGAGTGCGGAGTGGGCAGTGCTCGCCTCCCGGCGCCCCTCCTGCCCACTGAGACAGAGAGGTGCCTTCCGCCTCCGCTCCGCCAATCATGCTGGGCATTCTCTTCAGGACCCTCTGGGTCCTGTCGTGGCCCTCCTGCACTTGGGGTAGCTGGGCCCAGGCTCCGTTCTGCTTGTGGTCCCCCGAGCTGGAACCCTTGATTCCTGGATCTCATGCTTCTGGTCTCCCTCAGGACAGCCTCCCCCGAACACCCCATTTCTCCATAACAGTGGCCGCCACCCCCACCCGTACCGCCTGTCCTCTCATTTGCCCTGATTCCCTGACTCTGCAGCCAAGCTGGTAATGGGTCTGCCTGTCTGTTTCTGTCTCCTTCGCCAAGTCTAAGGCCACAGGGCAGATCTGGTCTGCCCTGGCCACTGCCGTAGCACAGCCCACGGCACATAGTAGGTGCTCGAGAAACATGCGGAATGAGTGAACGAGCTCAGAACACTCTGCAGCTTAGGGAGCTTCTCCAACTGGATCACGACTCCCTGGGAGCAAGGTGTCCCTGTGGCGTCTCCTTCAGCACCGAGCACGTGAGAGGTTGGGGACCTCAACTCCCATCCACGGGTCAGACCGGCAACAGCACCTGGCCCTCCACTTGCTGGAGTGATCGTCGCTACACGGAAGCCACACTTCCTGCAGGGTGCTGTTGGAGGTGCCGGGGCATTCACCCATGAAGCCCACACGACGGGACACAGGTCTGGACTGTTACTCTGTATGTTGGAGGTGAGGACTGGGCACAGAGGTGAAGGGCCGGGCACAGAGGTGAAGGGCCAGGCACAGAGGTGAAGGGCCGGGCACAGAGGTGAAGGGCTGGGCACAGAGGTGAGGGGATGTGCTCACAGCAACACAGCCAATCAGCAACAGAGCCACAGCACAGAGCCGGGCAATCCAGCCCAGAACCTGGGCCGTAGCCTCTAGGCTGTGCCCTCTCCCGACTTTGAAATCTAGGATAAATACCAAAACTGTGAGGAAAATGCCCCGGGACAGGCCTGTGAGGACTGACACTATGTCTCCTTAAGTCATTCCCATTTTTCTTTCAATGTAGATTACACATTACCAATCTCTGCTCCAAATGAAGATGTCCCCTGTAATCTTCCCCATATAGATAAAACAAAGACTATACTAATGTGCGTCCCAGGAAGCTCATTCTGCGGGGCAGGGAAATGAAGCTAGCTCCTCCCCAGAGCTGTGAGTGGGCAGCCCTCCCTTCCAGGGCCGCCAGGACCTCACCCGACGTGGATGAACTCCTCAGTGCATAGCTGGCCAACCCAGGTGCCCTCCTCATCCCAGGGCTACTGTGCAGGTATGACCAGACGGCTCAAGTAACTGGGATTCTCTACACTTGCTCATTACTGAGGCCCAGTGATGTTAAATAGCCACTTAAATAAAAATTTCCTCAGTGGGTCCGACAACCTTATATTTTTACCCGTGTTGTCCGTCATCTACTTCTCTGTTTTATACAACCAACTGGGGTCCTGTAGACTGATTGTTACGCCCCCCCCAAAATCCACATATTGAAACCTATCCCCCAAGGGATGGGATGGAGGTGGGGTGTTTGGGAGGTGATTAGGTCATGAAGGTGGAGCCCTCAGGAATGGGATTGGACCTTTATAAAAGGGAAGCCAGAAGGCATCCTTGTCCCTTCTACCGTGTGAGGACAGAGAAGACACCACCTAGGAACCAGGAAGCAGGCCTCGTCAGGCTCGGAATCCGCCGGTGCCTTGATCGCGGGCTCCCAGGCCCCAGGACTGTGCGAGATAAATGTGTGTTGTTCATAAGCCCCCGTCTGTGGTTTTCTACGACAGCAGCCCGAATGGACAAGTCACGGATGCTGGGTTCATGCACCTGAACCACCACAAGCATCTCAGTCACGGAGAGATTCTCTAGTCCTCATCCATTCATTCACCAATTCATTCATTCGTGGTTTCCTCCTTAGCATCCCCGGGCGCCAGCACCACGCCGACGCACATGCCAGCTGGCCTCCAAGAGCCCGCTGTGACGGGGACGGGGTCAACAGCAACACAGCAACCACACAAACTGCAGCTGTGGCCGGCGCTGGGACCCGGTCGCGGAGGCCAGGGGAGGATGTGACAGCCACGTGAAGAGGAGAGAGCAGTGTCAGGAGGATCCCACTGGTGCAGCTGAGAAACCAAAAAGCACACTCGGGCAGGTGTGACAGAGCCGAAGCCAAGGTGGTGGCTGGGACGCCGCGACCTTGAGGCTGGACAAAGGTCGGGATTTTGTTAGAAGCTGCTGGAGACTTTAGGCACCATCACAAAGGGGAAGATTTGAGGACAATCCAGAAGCTGGAACGGACAGCCTAATGATACATCAGCCCTGCACACCCCACTTGCTAAGGCAGGAAACTGGACAAACACACGAGGGAGAGAAAGTGGTTGCGACGAAAAGGATCCCTGGCCCATCTTCAGATAACCAGAAAGCTGAGTGGCCAGGGCGCACGTCCCCAGAGCGGTACAGCGGGGCCAGGCTCACTACCCCAGCTCAGTCTGCAAGCCAGAAACACCTCCCAGCTGGATCCCACCGAGGGTCAGCTCGAGCTCGCCATGGAGACAGGCGATTCTGCACTGCTCTCACCAGAACACAAAAAAAGCTACACTTCTTGTTCTGGCAACAGTGTTACTATGCATCAGCATAACGGCACTGATTTTATTCTGCACACAAACTGGAAAATTCTCATGCTGAGAGGAACCTTAAACATCATCTGAATCTTTGTGAATTTTTCCGGTAAATTCATAGATATTTTATGTATAATTTATTTCCCATTAACATGTTATGTTTGGTGTCCTTTAGATAAACATGTTTTTTCATGGGCTTAACCCAGGTGTATTACCTTTCGGGTCCCTCTCATTCCCACCTGAACCCTGTGGGGGACACACACACAAGAACAAGACTGTACCCAGAAGCTGCTCAATGCACCCTGTTAGTTGACTGATGGACCACAGACTAAAGCTGCCTCTGAGTCTGACAGTCAAAACCATAAAGTCAGGAGAATGATCCATTTAAAAGAATCTGGTAAAACCCAGCTGGTGTGGCTAGTGTGGGTTGAGCATCGACCCATGCACCAAGAGGTCACCGGTTCGATTCTTGGTCAGGGTACATGCCCAGATTGTGGGCCTGATCACCAGTGGGGGGCGTGCAGGAAGCGGCCAATCGATGTTCTCTCTCATCGATGTTTCTATCTCCCTCTACCTCTCCCTTTCTCTCTCTCTAAAATCAACAAAGGGAAAAAAAATTTTTTTTTAAATAAAAGAATCTGGTAGAAACACAAGGTGGAAATGAGGCGAATCACCAGACTCTTCCCCTGGCTCATCAAAGAACAGAAAACACAGAGGAGCCGGAACCTGAGACCCCAGCCCTCTCCATGTGGACAAGGTTTGAACAGGAGAGCTGGGAAGACGGCCATGTCTGGCTAACAGGTTAGGGAAATGCGTACACTCAGCGCCCTGCGAGTGGCTGCATTTTCCGGGGGACTGTCACTTTCTGACACGGCAGCAGGGGCCACCTCCAGCTTTTTCTTTCTTTGGTCCGTCAGTGTGGCCCGGGGCCACCAACCAACTTCACACAGTCCAGACATTTCAGACTGCGTGAACGTGTGAGCACCCCTAGTTTTCAAAACGTCGAGGATCTATAGCTAAGATTAAACCCGCGGAAAACAAACCCTGGGTGTCATGGTTGCTGCTGAAATAGCAAATCTCAAGCCTTTGAAATTTTAAAGCTGAAGAGACAGAAGTGTCCATCTGAATAAGCCACTTAAATAATGCAAATTCAATTCACTTTCGATTGTTCAAAGCCAAGTCCAAAGTCTTCTGGACTTCATAACCAAATGTGACTGAATCCCAGGGTGTTAGCGCGAATTCCGCTGCCAACAAAATCTGCATGTCGGAAAGACAGGCTGAAGCCCGCGGAGTCGGCTGCGACATGCCCAGCCGGCCTCACGTGTAATCCCATGACTGACAGCCGGTTTTAGAGGAGCGGGGTGACTGCGGCCTCTCCTTCCCCGTGGGTCCTGTGGCATCAGATCCGTGCCCTGGCCCCCTGCTCGGGCCTGATTCCGGATGCGCCTCTGGCTTGTTGAAGCTTCGACAGGCAGTTCCAATCTCACAAGCAGGAGGGATATAAAAACCCCAGTGTGGACCACCTCCGGGGCTCATACGCATTTTCCCTTCTCTTTCTCACTCATGTCTCTTTCTCAGTGAAACAAACATCCCAGAAGGTCAAGTACTAAACAGTGCTCTGCTTGGTGTCCCACCGCATGTGAGGGACTCCGAGCCGAGGACACGAGCGGGAAGATGCTTGCTGTCTGTGGTTATCCATCGACTGGTGTCTTCAGGAAGTGAGAAGTGGAACTCCCGGCCAGCGGCGATGATGCCAGGGGCTTCTGCAGTCTATCACCCCAAGAGGAGCTGCCAACATGACAAATGACACATTTTTAAGTCACGGGATTACCCCTTGGCCAGGCCCTCCTGGTTTGACAAGCAGTTACTTTTGCTCTTGGTGCCTTTTCTCATCCCCTCCTCCTTTTCATTTTCTCCCTCTGTGCCTCTCATCAATAAAGGTCACCGTGTTAAGGAAACGGCTTCTGTGGGAAGACTTTCACAGCATCCCATTATAATCGCGCTGTCTCGTTCAGAAGTAGGTGGTATTACCTGTCAACAGGGTTTTGGACAGAGCGAACAGCTGCCACCCAGCTCGCGGAGGCAGATAAAGTGGCCGAAGGAGACAGCCCTTTGGAGGCCGCAAACTCTCATTTCCATCCCCCTTGTGGAGAAGAGACTGACTTATTGACAAAGATGACTGAAAACTGCTTGAGCGTTCCAATAAGCAGCCTGCACTGAAGCAGACAGACAGTCTGGCGGAGGCGAGCTCCGTGCCCCACCGTGCAGCCCGGCCAAGCCTCGCACAGCCACGCAGTCTGTGGCATATGCCAACCCGCTGAACGGAGCCTCCCGACGTCCTCCAACAGCCCCTCTGCACCCCCACTCCCAGCCTGCTGGTGCCTTTGCTGGAGCCCAACCACAAATCGACATGAATTCAGGGACTCTGCCAGAAACCAAACTTTCAGACTGATTCAGGGGCCCGGGGCTGGGCCTGGGTAACCTGGCAGGGCAGTCTTTCCAGTGAGCGCTCTGTGGCCTCACCGCACATTCCAGGTAAGCCACTAGATGTCACCACTATGGACTCTGGTGCTTACTCCCAGGTACCAGACAAGCGTCCCAGAGACTCAGGGAACTGTACAGAATCCCATCACCACCTGAACGGCAGGGCTGATTCCGATGCTACGACAGTCTGAGCTCCTCCGTGGGCCTCTTCTAAACTAGTCAGCGGCTCAGACCCAGAACAGCTGAGCTGAAAGTTAAGCAAGACCCTGTCAGCTAGAGCCAAGCCCAGCTCTCACAGCAGGTGCCCTAGTCTTCCTCCTGCCCTTCTTCGCTGCCATCGGCTGTGGCGTGTCCTTCTGGGATATTCAGATCCGCAGTAAGAAACGAATTAACATGTGTGCCTTGTAGCACACAGCATTTTAGATTGTCGGTGTGCTGCTGAAATAATGCAGGTCTGTGGCTTTTAGCAGAAAATGAATGACAGATGGGTAATTTATGATGATTCTTGAGACCTGAACTATAATTATGAAGTATTTCTAAGTGTATACTCAGGATGCAAAGTGTAAAGAACCCAGAGCTAATGTTAATTTATTACTGATAGCTGAATATATAATAATATATCATGTCTTTTAATCTTACATTCCTTCTGACTTACATCAAGCCATCATTCCATTCATTAATAAAATCAAGCCTTGTCATTATTTCTAATGACGAAGTCCCATTTTGAACCCGGAGGACTCCTATAATTAAACTCCCTACTTCCATATACCAGACATCTGAAGAGCACAGAAGGGATAGATTGAACTCTTGTTTTACAGGCAGGAAAAATACTCCAGAAACATGAGCCCTCATGATCCCATGGGGAGGAAAACAGAAAATCAGGGAAAGTGTCTGTTCACCTTCTCAGCCACAAAACCACATCCTTTTTTCCCCCTTTTGGCTTTCCCGCCTCCTCTTACTCTTCCACAATCTATCCTTTTTGGAGGCAGTATATTCAAAGTGCATATATGCATATATATATATATATATATATATATATATATATATATATTTTTTTTTTTTATCCTCACCCGAGGACACTTTTCCATTTTTTGTTCATATAGAGTGGGAGGGAGAGAGAGGAAGAGAGAGAGAGAGAGAAACATCGATGTGAAAGGGACACATCGAGTGGCTGCCTCCCGCACGACCAACCAGGGCCGGGGACAAATTGCAACTGAGGTACGTGCCCCTAGCGGGAACCGAACCCAGGTCTCTCTGGACCGCAGGCCGATGCTCTAACTGCTGAGCCAAACCGGCCAGGGCTCAAAGTATATTTTTTAAAAGATCATGATGAAAATTACAACAAAAAGAAATACAGTCTACTTTGTCTTGTCCAATTTTCTGTGCTGTGCCAAAGACTTATATGACTAATCCCTTCTAAAGAAATCTAATCTAATCTTATTATACCAAAGACAAGGTGTCCTTCATAAGTATCATACCTGGAAACAAGTTGGTTTTCTAAGTCCCAGCTGATTCGGCATCTCATCCATCTCCCTCCCTGCACTGCCCTTGGTTGTTCCCCGAATTTAAACAGTGCCCTGGTTTGGGTTGTCAAGCAAACACCAGGTATTAACAGACTCCCCCACTTTAGAAGAGACAGACCCATGATGCTTGTAGAAAAAGTAAAACCTTTAACCTCATCAACTAATTAATGAACCCAAAGTGGAATAATGAGATATATGAAGATAGGGACTCAGCTGTCTGGGTCATTGCTCATGTAGAGACAGAATCAGATTCCACCGAGTAGGTGCTGATAATGAGTAAGCGAGTTTCCTATCTATGGCACTCAATCTTACTATGATTGGTTAATTAAATCATGATAAATAACACTGTGGCAAGTGGAAGGTGCTTAGAAGAGTTTCAGTGAGACGTCCACAAGTCCAATGAAACTATGTCTGAATGTCTAAATGTTTACTGTAATTCTCTGGACAGCTCGTGTATAGGAAAGAGAAATACTGAGGTTTGGCTGCACTGGCTTTTTTAAGTAACCTAGGTTTTTCTGTTGGACTCTGCACCTGATACCTTTCCTGTCTTCAGGGATGAAGGTGCTGATCCTCCGATTAACATTCCTGTCTGCCCGGAATGGTCTCTTCCCATCGGTTCTGCCTCTTCCAGTGGCATCACTGAACAGAGGAGGCGTGTCAGTCAGTGGTGGCCATCACGCTGCAGTGACAAACAGCTCCAAAACCTCAGCTTCTTCACCCTACAGATCCGTCACTGTGGGTTGGCTGGGGGCTCAGCTCCTCGGTGTCACTCTAAAATGTGGGCTGACAAGCCAGTGGGGAATGAGTTCTCTGGACGAAACTGCACTAGCCACTAAATGCTCCAGGACGGCACCCCTCACTTGCATCACAGTTTATAGCCAGCACGTCACAGGCCACCCCTCGGAGCCAGGAGGAGGGCCAGGAGTTTGGTCTAACGTGGTGCTTGATGGGGAGGTTGGAAATAGCTGGTGAGCACCTGAGATGACACCGGGACTTCAGAGATTCACTTACTTTCCTTCCCGTGTTCTCCCTAGAGTACGGTTTCTCTATGTTCCTGCACTCCCCCCTGATCAAATAATTCTCTGATTTCTATCCTGCCCACTTTCAGATTCATGGACATCACTTCGGGGTGTTATTAACCAGGGTTGTTTGTGTTGGCAGCGAAAGGGAAGAGAGGGAACCTGCACATGGACTGTTGGATCTCACATTCTCCCTTTTAGGTATTTCTAGCTCGCCTCGATCTTTTTCCTTGCACCCTTCCATTCCATGCTAGTCTCCTGCTCAGTCTCTTTTATTGAAAAAAATTACTCAGCCCTTTATTTTTCCTTCTCCTTAGTCCAATTGGAAAAATACTCTTTCTTTTCTTTTTTTTGCACAATACTCTTTAAAATAGAAGAAGTCTAACTGCTGGTTTCCCAACCCCCAAACTCGGATTAATGTGTATAGAGATACCGATCTCAGGAAGTGCTGATCTGTCTGAACAGTGATTGTACGTCTTGTGGGCTCTTCCTCCCACGGACCAGAGCCCAGCCTGCTGCACAGACTCCAGTGCACCTGCAAGTCCCCAGAGGTATCTCGGTCCATCACTGTGACCAAATGTTCAGTTTTACTGTCTTTCCACTGTTGGTGACCCACCTGCTGAGTCCGGACCCAAGCACCCATTGGTGTCCTTCACGCACCCAAACCGTCCAGCATCCTGGGTGACGCGGGGTGCAACGCTGTCCTCGCTTCCTGCGTCACCCTGTTGCCGAGCGGCGCACGAGCCTGGCACGGCGGTCACGAACCAGATGCCACGCCACGGTGCGCCCGGCAGACGAGGGGCAGGCGGAGCTGCGTGACGGGGTAAGCCGCCAGGTCCGCCCGCAGCCCGTCGGAGGAGCCCTTCCCCAGAACATCCCCAGTCCCTCCAACGGGGTGCGCGCACAGCCCTGCCCCTCGCAGGGCACCCCTCAAGTCGACCTGGGAACCCAGCTGGACCTCGCTCTGCGCTGCAGCCACTAAAGGTCCAGCCCAACCAAAAGCCGTACCAAGTTCAGAGGCTGCGGCGACAGCGCTGGCGCACAGGCGCGGGGACCTGGGAACACAAAAGCGACACACGCCGACTGCCCCCGACGACCCCAGGGCACGGTCTGGCCTCTGGAGTCCCGCCCCGCACGCACGCCCCGCCCCCGCGAGCCTGTGGGCGTGGCCTGCGCGTCGCCCCGCTCGTCCAGGTCGGGTGTGGGCGTGGCCTACATGGCGCCCGCCCCTCCGTCACCTGACCGTCCGCGGCTCACGTGACCGGCCCCGCGCCGCCATCTTGGAGCTCCGGTGAGGAGCGGAAAAGCGGGGGAAAAGGCGCTGAGCCGGGAACGCGGCGGGAGAGGACGAGGGCGAGGGCACGGGGGCGCCCGGCCAACCCCAGGAGGCCCGCGGAGCAGCCGCCGCCGTCCGACCGCAGGTACCGCGCCCCGGGGCCGCCCCTCGCCGCTGCGGGCGCCGCCGCGGGCCATGTGCGCCTCCCCGCGGGCCTCGCCGCCGCCCCCTGCGGTCCCCGTGCGCCCGCGGCTGCCCCGCACCGCTTCCCGCCGCCCGGCCCGCCAGCACCGCAGGTGCGGCCCAGCCCGTGCGCGGCCTCACCGCCCGGAGCCTGCCGGTCGTGGAGCCCGGGGGCGCCGGGAGCCGCTCGCGCAGATGAGTGACAGCCAGGCCGCCTCTCGCCGGAAGCCCCGCCGCCCGGGCTGCGCCCCGCAGTCGCCCGCGTCCCTGTTACCCGGCGGCCGCCGGTGGTCGCCGCCCCGCGTTGGCGCCGCACTTCCTCGGTGGCTGTCCGGGCCGGTGCCTGCGTCGCCGGTCAGACGGAGCGCCCGGCCCCCGTTCCTTCGCCGGGGCGCCTCGCTTTGCATTGACTCCAGGGGAGGAGCAAGTAACCGTAACCTGCGTGGGGTGAAACGAATAAGCATCTGATCTTTGAGAGTTTGTCGAGGTCGTAAAACAATCAGGAGCAAGGACACGTGGGCCCGGGGCTGGCACTGCGTGGCAGGGCGTGTGGGTCAGTGCGCTTGCGCCTCGTCCTGTGATGCTGCCGCTCGGCCCACCTTGCTCGTGGAACTGTTTGAAGTGTGCAGAATCACCCTATAGGTGGTGTTTTCCGTTAAGATTAAAAGAATAGTTTGCAATTCATTGTTCCTTACTCATTAGAAAGAGGTATCCGTAGAACCAATAGCATTTTCAGCCCATTCGATAAATTCTGAGCTATAGCGTAAAAGGCACAATTATGGGAGAAGTTTCCAGAGCTATGTTTTTCTAACTTGTGCAGAATCCTAAACTCAGTTTATTAGATAAATTATGTAAATGTGCATCCCATAATTGGGTTCTTCTTGACGTAGAATATTGAGAAATAGTTCACTGCCAAAAAAGTCATTACTTTGTTTCACCCAGTAAGAGAAAAGTTTGATAGTACATACTTTCATTCTTGGCCACAGCTGGATTTTGAAGATTGAGCTATGGGACTATTAATTCAGGAACTGATTTGAAAGACACTGGCTCTGCCACTTAGCCATGTAACCTTGGGTAAGTCACTTAAAGGGCACGAAGTGTTTCCTTCTTTGTAAAATTATGTAACACCTAGACCCTCCCAAGGACCAAACACACATACGTGATTGGTAAAACCTAGCTGTGAAGGTCTGTTACTCTTCTCAGTATCACTACTTTATACACATTTGTTCTCACTGAGAAATAACAGGATATTGGTGTATCAAGAAAGGATCGATTTGGAATCATATACCCTTGGATTCCGATTCTTAAACCATTTATTACTTTATATCTGTGAGTCTCAATTCCTCATCTTCATAAAAGAGGTTGTAGTCCCAGGAATTACATGAGTGATGTACAGAATCGCCACAGACACTGTCGAGGGCAAGGACCCCGCCTACTCATCTTCACAGTCTCCAGCACCGTGCTTGGCACATCGTAGGTGCTCGATAAATGTCATGTCTTCAGTATTGGTTGACATTAGTTAGACCTTATGTCTTCATTGTAGCTGCCAAATTACAATATTACCTTAGGCTAGATGCCAGCTAAGAAATGTTATACATACACTTGTGGTATTTATACTCAGTTTTTTCTTCATGGCAATTAATAATTACATTAAGCCCAGCTGGTGTGGCTCAGTGGCTTGAGCATCATCCCATGGACTAAGATGTCCCGGGTTGATTCCCAGTCAGGGCACATGCCCAGGTTGTGGCCCTATCCCCAGTGGGAGGCATGCAGGAGGCAGCTGATCAATGTTTCTCTCTCACATCGATGTTTCTCTCCGTTCCTCTCTCTAAGAAATCAATAAAAACATAAAATAATAATAACTAAACTAAGGAGACTTTAATTCAAATAAAGAATAGCTGACATTAGTAAGGTAAATCTATAAATAATATGTAAGCAGTTTTGGGTAATTTTTTACAGATAAGTTTACAATTCAGGGACACAAATGTTCATCCAGCTCCACTCTTTTGTTTTACATCTGAGTAATCTAAAACCCACAGAAATAGCCCTGGCCGGTGGCTCAGCTGATTGAAGCGTCGTCCCATACACCAAAAAGGTTTCTGATGCAGTCCCTTGTTGGAGCACATACGGGAGGCAACCTATCAATGTTTCTCTCTCTCTCTCTCTCTCTCTCTCCCTCCCTCCCTCCCTCCCTCCCTCCCTCCCTTCCCCTCTCTCTAAAATCAATTAAGGAACACATCCTCGGGTGAGGAAAAAAAATAAAACCCACAGAAACATCGGCTTCCTTAAGGTCACACAGCTAACTGAGGTTCCTCCAGAAGAGGAATCCACGAGTTTATGTCCCTTGCCTTCTTTTGGCTGAAACAAAATCAATGTTTTGTATTTTAGAATTCCAGTAATCTAAGAGAATGGGGACTTGGCCGTTGTTTCTAGTCGGAAAGGAGCAAATTCTTAGCCTGAAAAAGAAAAGGTTCTGTATAACTATTGAACTGTCTTTGTACATACATAGGAAAGTTACAGCCTTTCTCCATCCCACTACCTGAAAGGAACTAATCAGCTATGTAAATAGTCTACAGCCATACCACCCTGAACGCACCCGATCCCATCAGATATATAAATAAGCCAAGTATAAGAGTACAAGGAAGTAAAGACAGCTAAGCTAAGTTGGCTCTTTTCTTGCAGAAGATATTAGTTAAAAGCTTTGCCTGTGGAGTACTGTTGTTTGGGAGAGATTTGAGACTAGTGGAAAAGGTGGTAGAACTATTCTGGTCTGGGATACAACTTTTATTTATTTGTAATTGATACATTTGATCTAATGTTATGTATGAAGGCTGCAAACAAAACCCTGTTTGATTGATGCCTCTAGTCTTTCCTCCTCCAGACAAGTATTCCGATTCGGTCATGTTGGTCTTTTTTACCAGCCCCTCGATAACATGCTTATTCTCACTTCTGAAAATGATGTTATGGCTGCTCTCCTTGTCAGTCTCACCCTTGTGTCAACATAGCTCCAAGAAAGCGAACGGCACCCTCAGAGTTGGATAATTTATGGAGGATGTGTTTACAGAGATGCTCTAGGTGTAGGACTTGGGTAGGCAAACCACAGGGATAACACGGTTACCCTGGGGCAGATCAGGAGAAGGGAGAGGGACCAGAACCAGGAGCATCTTGTGGAGCAGCCTGCCTAGAGGAGCACAGCCAGCTCAAGGGGACCTGGAGGGAGGGGGCTAGGGAAATGAGTGTCTTGATATCACTCTGCTGCCTCCTGATCTCCTGTCATGGCTCCCCATTGGTATAACTCCCCCAGAAACCAGAAGGCAGGGGTCCTAGGATATACTCCCTCCTGGGGCAGAGAGCCTAGAGGGACCAATGGATGACATCATTTGGAATTCAGTGTATATTTTACCTCTTCAAGAAGCTTTTGCTTACCTTTCAAGATCAAAAGAGCTCTTCAGTCTCTTAGGATTTGGTAATTGACTATGGTGGCCTTCTGACATTTTACCTTGTGTATTGTTGCATTGTTTAAAAGCTGTTAATTCTGCCCTGGCCAGTTTGGCTCAGCGATTAGAGCATCGGCCTGCAGACCAAAGGGTCACAGGTTTGATTCCTGGTCAAGGGCTTGTAGCTGGGTTGCAGGTTCGATTCCCGGCCCTGGTCAGGATCATACAGGAGGCAACCAATTGATGTGCCTCTCTCACATCAATGTTTCTCTCCCTCCCTCCCTTCCACTTTATCTAAAAATCAATGAAAAAATATCCTCGGTGAGGATCAACAAAAAAAGAAGAGTAAGAAAAAGCTGTTAATTCTTTTACACTTCTAAATAGGTGTATTATTCACTCAACTCAGTTTTAAACTATGAGTACTGTACATGTAAATTGTTCCATTCTTCTGGTACTTTGCTTGGTGCCTTGCACATAATACTTTTTTCTGTAACTTTTTATTTTAAAATTTTAAGCATTACACAAGTAGATAATATAACGAACTCCTGGGTGCTCATCACTCCAGTTACAAAATCTGCCCATCTTCCTCTGTCCTCTCTCTCCACCAGCCTCCCACCATGTAACATTTTTTACCATTGCTTTTGCACTGATCTCTTGGAGACCACGCATAGTGTGCAGATTGTCATAGTCCATGTTGCCATTATTACTAAGCCACAGACTCTATTTGTCGTCCTCATTTTCACCTCTTATTATTCAGATACTTCACTTGACATGCAGTCCCGTTGGCCTAAGGTCAGCTTAACGCCCTCTGTAGACTCACGAGCTGTTTATCTCACCTGTTTGACAGACACTTTGTTTTAATGAGACTTAACGTTTGTGTTGATTTTTGCGAGTGTCCCCAAACTGCTTTTTCAGGCGTTCTTGGTGTGTTATGCTGTCCTGTCTGTCTTAGCGATGCCGTTTCTGTGCTCGTCCCGGTGTGTGCAGCCTCTGCAGCAGGTCACACACATGCCCAGGGACACGGGCAACGGCTGCAGGTGTCCCTGAGCACACGCTTCCCACCTGAGCCTCTTGTCAGATGTTCTGTCATGTGTTTTTCTTGAGGGAAGGTAACTCCTCCTCCTCTTCATTTCACTTTGTTCTTCAGGTGCGCCCTGAACTGACCACGGGGAGCATTGGCATGCTCTGCCTCCTGCCAGTTGTGTCATGGAGTGAAGAGGGACAGAGTGAGTCACCTTTGTGGCCTGTGGGCGTGCAGAGTTAACCTCCAAGTTGTCAGTCAGCCTACAGAGGTCACATCTCCTAGGGAAGAGGCCTTGATCTGCTGTAGAGCACCAAGTCTTGTGCAAGAAAGTGCGTGTTCCAGGATTCCTGTCGTTAACTGTTACCTGGCCAGTGTGTGGTTAACAACTGAGCTAAAGAAAGCAAGCCTTGAGTGAATTGCCCTGAAGGGGGATCGGTCGTGTGTGAAGAGCCACAGCTCCCCTTGCCCTAAAAATGTGGAACTCACAGGCAGTAAAGTAACTTAGAAAGTCACAATGGGTTTTTCTAGAGAGACAAATTGTTCCCACACTGGCCCCTCTTAGTAACTGAGGTTGAGTGTAGAGATTTAAGGTTGTTGTTTTTTTTAATCCTCACCCAAGAATATTTTTCTATTTATCATCAGATAGAGTGGGAGGGAGGGGGAGAGAGAGAAACGTCGATGTGAGAGAGACACATTGACTGGCTGCCTCCAGCACCAGAGATGAACCGTAGCTGAGGTGCGTGCCCTGGACCAGAAGCAAACCAGCGACTCATTGGTCTGCGGGCGAATGCTGTAACCACTGAGCGAAACCGGCCAGGGCGAGTGTAGAGATTTAAAACACTTATTCTTCCTGCATGAGAAAGGTGTAAAGGAATACAGACGGTCTTTGGGATGATTGTTCAACTTCATGATGGTGCGGAAGCAGTACATTCTGTAGACACCATGCTTTGAGTTTTGATCTTTTCCTGGGCTGGTGATATGTGTACGATAGATATTCTGATTCCGGACAGCAACAGCTCCCGGTCAGCCACGGTCAAGAAGGTGAACAACCCAGACTCTGAAGTGTAGTATTGAGTGCTTTTTTGACTTGTAAGTCAAGGAGCATCTGTAATATTTTGGGAGGTAATACCCTCAGGTGGTTCAGGGGAGAGTGGCTGCAGGGCCACTGGCCCCGGTGGCAGGATGTTCGCCCCTGTTGTCACGGCTGGAGCGCATCCCCTCTGTGAGTGTGGTCAGGGGGAAGGGGCATGGGGGAAAAGGTACTAGAGAAGTCAAGAGTAAAATGTTTGCACCTTCTCCTGATGTGGACCCAGACGTAGAAAGTTAGGGTGCCTGAGAGAGCAGAAAATGAGAAGCCCTGACCGCTGCGAGCGGATATGGGAGACCATGCTGAAGCCGTCTGAGCACTGTGGGGTCTGGCGGGAGTTCGGGTACAAGTCTGGCACTGGCCACGATTCACCTCCTGAAACAAGAATTCAGAACCTGTGACCGGGGTTTAAATATAGTGTGGTCTTTGGTCTACAGCAGGTGCCTCTAAAAATTTTGCTGGCGTTTATTGGATGTTGTACGATACCAAAATGTGGAAAAACAAAACTTGTTGCTGGAAAAAAGCCTAAACCTAAAAACATAATCCAAGTCAACAAGTAATCTTACTTTAAGCCCAAGGGAATGTTTGAAATGAAAGTACTATCAGGAAATAGTGTTTAGGCTGAAAGAGATTGTATTTTGTTGTTGAGTGACTTCCTTGGCCATAAGGCATCACTGGAACATATACATGACACTTTCTAAGGACATGTGCCTGTGTGGACCTGAAGCACAACTGGTATGTCCATTGTACCGTCTTCAATGCCCCTTTCCCTTTCAGGAAAAAAAAAAAATACATGTGTGGTGATAGTTGACCACTAATATGACCTCTGGAAAAACCCACAACATAGTTTGCGGTTTATCTTCAGGAAGATAAAGGAAGTAAAAGAAGGAACTGGCTAACTAGCTTTTTTTAGTTTCATTTGCGTAGTACTTCTCAAAGTGTTCGTTAGGCCCTTTCCAATAAGTTAATTACTATATTTTCACAGTTCCAAAGATTTGCAGAGAAAAAAACTACAATTCTGTTTGGTATAAGTTGCGTCAGTCATGTATCGGCTCTAGGGATGGTATTTCTTAGTAACTCAGGTGGCTCCCCATGCCCGGGGAATGGCTGCGTTTGTTCCGTCAGTTGTGCACAAGAGGGAGTACTGATTGGGTCCAACTAGCTGTGTGGGGGAAAGGAAATGAAGATAAAAGGAGGTGCAGATTGCTAGTCTTTTGCAGAGAAAGAAATGAAGGTGGAGAGCTCTCCGTCCTCAGTCCTGGCAGGAGCTAGCGCTCCAGAGAGGAGTTCTGCACAATTTGTGTCTCTGGGGGCAGCCAGGGCATTAATGCAGAGCTCCCCGTGGAAGACTCAGGTCAGCTTACACTCTGAGACTCGCTCGGTTTCCTGACTGCACACCTGTGACTGTCCTGTGACCTGGCATCTCTCTGTTGTTTATCTCCCTGTCTAGATATGGAAGAGAGCAGCAGTATCACCATGTTGGTGCCAGATATTGGGGAACAGGAAGCTATATTGACAGCCGAAACTGTCATCAGTTCTTCACTGGAAATCGATGAACAAAGTACAGCTAAGACAGATCCATTAATCCATGTCATCCAGAAGTTAAGCAAGATAGTGGAACATGAAAAGTCACAAAAATGTCTTTTAATTGGGAAGAAACGCTCACGTTCAAGTGCTGGGACTCACTCTCCTGAAACCCAAGAACACTATGAGGTTCCAGCTAAAGTAGCCCAGCCTCCTGCTGCTGACATTAGGAGGGCCGAGCTGTCGCAGATACCTGTCAGCCCTGACTCTCACACCCAGAGTGATGGGAAGGCTATGTCTTACCAGTGTAGCCTGTGCAAGTTTCTGTCGTCATCTTTTTCTGTGTTAAAAGACCATATCAAGCAGCACGGCCAACAGAATGAGGTGATACTGATGTGCTCAGAGTGCCACATGACGTCTAAAAGCCAAGAGGAGCTTGAAGCTCACGTGGTAAATGACCACGAAAACGATGCCAACAGCCACATTCAACCCAAAGCCCAACAGTGCATAAGCCCTTCCAACTCTGCATGTCCAAGACCCACAGAAAGGAAGAATGAAGCCGCCCCTGACCTCCCTGTTAGTGTGAGCAGTCCACAGTCGAACGCCCTCCCCAGCGCGTCCGAGGCAGACATAGGGAGGAGGAAGTGGTATGCCTACGAACAGTACGGCGTGTACCGGTGCTTGTTTTGTAGCTACACGTGCGGGCAGCAGAGGATGCTGAAGACACATGCTTGGAAGCATGCTGGGGAGGTGGACTGCTCCTACCCAGTATTTGAGAATGAGAGTGAGCCCCTGGGCCTGCTGGGTTCCTCGGTGGCTACTGCTCCCAGTGGAGTGGATGCCGTGGTCATCGCCATTGGAGAGAATGCACTGAGCATCCACAACGGGCCGGCGGTGCAGGTGCAGATATGCAGCTCAGAGCCTCTGTCCTCTGCTTCCGCTTTAGAGCAGGGTGCGGAGGGTGCCGCTAGTCTCGGTCCATCGGTGACCCTCAACCCTCATGAGGAGGACGTGCTTGAGGTGATTTCTGATGCCGAGGAGAGTCTGATGGCCGACAGCCTTCTTTCATCAGCACAGAAGATCATCAGCAGCAGCCCCAATAAAAAAGGTCACGTTAACGTGATCGTGGAGCGTTTGCCGAGTGCTGAAGAAACTGTGGCACAGAAACCCTTCCTCGTGAGCGCTGAGGCTGAAGAGGGGAGCAGCCTGAACCCGACAGAAGCCCAGACAGGGTGTGAAGGGAGAGGTGAAGTGTATCGTGCTGATCAGTGTGCTGTTGGTATCGGGGGGCTGATCATAGGCTGGAGCAACACAGGGAAGAAGGAGAGTGAGCTAATCCACCAGGGACTGGCCCCCGATGAGAACGCCCCCCCGGGCCGGAGGAGGACAAATTCTGAGTCTCTGAGACTACACTCACTGGCGGCAGAAGCCCTGGTCACGATGCCGATCCGAGCTGCCGAGCTTACAAAGGCCAGCCTCGGGCACTGTGGGAACGGGGACCTCTTAGACCCAGATACCGGGCAGAGGCAGGTGGGTAGCACACTGGCAGCATATTCTAAAATGATGTCACCACTTAAAAACTCTGCAAATGGATTGACTAGTTTTAACCAAAGCAACTGCCCCTTGGTGGCCCTCCCCGAGGGCAGGCAGGAGCTGTCAGACGGGCAGGTGAAGACGGGCATCAGCGTGTCCTTGCTCACTGTCATTGAGAAGCTGAGGGAAAGGACGGACCAAAACACTTCCGACGAGGACATCCTGAAGGAGCTGCAGGACAACGCGCAGTGCCAGCCCAGTGGCGAGGCCAGCCTGTCGGGCGGCAGCGTGGTGGAGTACATCCCGAACGCCGAGCGGCCCTACCGCTGCCGCCTCTGCCACTACGCGAGTGGGAACAAGGGCTACATCAAGCAGCACCTGCGGGTCCATCGGCAGAGGCAGCCCTACCAGTGTCCCATCTGTGAGCACGTGGCCGACAGCAGCAAGGAGCTAGAGAGCCACATGATCCACCACTGCAAGGCCCGGCTGTACCAGTGCAAACGCTGCGCAGAGGCCTTCCACTACAAGGTACGCCTGGTTACGCTCCCCTGGGGAGGCTCAGCGCCTCGGGGCGGGGCAGGCTCGGCGGGTTCCGTCCGCCCTGCATTTGGTAGATCAGAGGGGCCCAGAAAGGTCTGGTAGTTGGCCAGAGGCTCCCAGCTAATTAACATCACCGTTGGGACTGAAATCTGGGTCGTCGGGACTTCTGGGGTACCTGCCTGCCACCTCCTTGACAGCCTCTGTCCTTGCTGTAGTGCTTTAGTGTGTCTTCATAGTGTGTGAATTTCAAAGCACAAGGGCATGTGCATTGGAGGACAGCATACATGCACACACGAGTGCACAGATGTGACCCCACATCAGCAATGCAGAAAGTAACAGTTTGTTGGGGGTTTTTTGCCCTGGCCAGTGTGGGTCAGTGGTTAGAGCATTGGCCCATGCACCGAAGGGTCTCGGGTTTGATTCCCGCTCAAGGGCACGTACTTGGGTTGCAGGTTTAATCCCTGGCCCTGGTCGGGGTAGTACTGGAGGCAACCAATTGATGTGATGGAGATACATCGATGCCCCTCCCCCCCACTCTCTCTTCAAATCAATGGGAAAAGTATCCTCGGGTGAGGATTAACCAAAGTTAATAAATAAATAAGATTCAGCTCCACTCAGACTGCCCTTCTGAAATTTGGAATGACCTCAGGCCACCGAATGAGGAGGGTGTTCAGATGGGTGCCAGGCAAATTCCAGGAGTTCCTTTGGCGACTGTGCTCTTGATTCCTGGGGTGCGGCTGGAGGAAAGGATGTCCTTAAGGAATCCAGCGATGACTGGTGGGATTTATTTCTGTGAAATTGCTGAGCTCTGTGAACGCTCTACCCACCCCTCCTCTGAGCCTGTCCGTGGTGGTGAGCGTGCACACGCCACGCCAAGACCCGAGACAGTGGCACCTCCTTCTGAGAACCTGGAAAGAACTACCTTTCTGATTATTCCCCTGGGGTAATTCTTTCCGTAAACTCAAATGTGTCAGATAATCTTTCAGCACATTTGCTTTTGAAATACTGGTAACGTGTTCTAGGTTCCAGGCCATGAGAGCAACTACTCCCTCCACCGCATCCTGTCCTGCGAGTGAAATTGCTGTTAATTTCTCTCATTGCAGAGTCAGCTGAGGAACCATGAGAGAGAGCAGCACAGTCTTCCAGATTCCTTGTCAGTAGCAGCTTCTGCTGAGCCCAGGATTTCCAGGGACATAGCTGAGGTGAAGTGTGCCCAGGAAGGTACGTGTGCATTCCTTATGCAGGCTGCACTGACTCACACACCAAGGAAAACGCGCCCTGAGTGGTCTGTCATGTGGGTCATTTTCAGGACTAAAGCTGCATCTGTCCTCCTCTGTTTTGTGCTGTGGATGTCAGTGACGCTGGTCTCTGTTCCTGAGGAAGCTCTGAGTACTAAGTGAAGTACTCTGTTAGTAAGTGCTCAGCTTCACCTTGTAGGTAGATATGACGTTGGCACTTCTGCTGTCCTGTAAGAGCCAAGGGCAGCATAAACCCTTAGGTGACATGCCAGCAAGCCAGGGAAGCCACAGTGTAGAGACAGCTTGTCCCCGTCCCCCTAGTCCCAGCTGATCCATCAAAAACAGCTCACAGATGGCAGGCCCCCACTTCAGACTCTAACTGAGGCCCCTGCTGTGATCTTATCGTAACAAGTTTGACTGCCAGATATCATCTGCACTGGGTTTTTCTGTTGTTATCGTTGTTTTTTAAAAACAGATCTTTTTATGTACAAGTTATGTACCAGTCAGCCAAGTTCCAGCTAATAGGAATATTAGAACCAAAAGATTTAATTAGAGTTCCATGAAAAGGCGGTTGCCACATCCGGAGAATTAGGGATAACGCATGCTGAGCTGTGCTTCCCTGCATCCGCTCACTTAAATTGATCAACTTTAAGTGTCTCCAGTGTGGTGCATAGTGTTTATGAGAAATAAAACATATTGGGGTGACTTTCCTTTTTAGATTTCCTAAGAATTAAAGTTAGAAACAACTGCAGAGTAAAATGTTTTACTGTAATGTTCGTTAAATTATACCCCGGAATGCATAACCGACTCTGGAATGTTTCTGAAAGAACTACTCCGACGCCACTGCAACACCAGAATCCCTTGTGGAGCAGATGTCACCCGCGCAGACGTCTCCCAGACAAAAAGGGTTTATGACAGAGCATCTGCCTCTGCGGGAGACGCTGAGCTGAAACTGTTTCCTCTGCACAGAACAGCTCCGAGGGCTCCTCTCGCTTCAGTCCATTAGGCTCCACAGCCCTGTAGAGGAGGCCCTAAAACATTTGCTATCCTGGGACCGTGAGTCCCTGGCGGTGGGGTAAAGTCAGTCCTCCTCGGCAGCACTCCCGCGGTGAGCACAGAGCTGGGATGCGTCCTTTCTGCACCACCTTCAAAAGCAGTAATCTAACACTGCCCAAATAGGTTGTGAGCAAATTAAAACAGTTTTAATAAAAAGATTAACATGTGAGCCCAAACTTAAAGTAGCCAGTTCATGATTTTATGGTGAGCTCCACAACATAGTGTCTCCACCATATTCCATTGCAGCCCTGGGTGTGAGTGTGGAGCCTTCCCCACCCGGTTCCGTAGCTCGTCTCTGTCATCATGGAGGAACAGTCCCGGTGACAGACGACCCGCATACTTACACCTGCCTGCTGCTTTATTCATCCAGACTTAGATCTTTCAAAGTCTGGTCGTCAAGCCAAAGAACAAGTTTTTCGCTCACAGAGAAAGGAAAAATTAATCATTCGCGTTCACTAAAACTTTAACTGTTTAATAATCTCCTTAAAGAAGAGGGAAGACGTGCCCCTGTGGTCCCAGTCTGCCATGTTTTCGGCTCAGAGGCACAGGGTCATGGTACTTGGGACATGCGTTCTGCCCCAGGCAGGAGCGCCGTCCTGAGCTGGATCTGGTCCCGGGTGCTGGGCGTACAGTGAAGGCCACAGTGCTGTTAGGAGCCCAGTGACCAGACAGGTGCTCCAGCAGAGCCGCGGTGAGCAGAGTTAGGTACATTGTTCCTTCCTGCAAACCTGCACTTTGCCAAGCCCTGGGGAGTCACTCGGAGCACAGCAGGCAAGTCCCTGCCCAAAAGGAGCCCACAGCCAGCGACAGTGACATGCCAGGGACTTCACACAGAGGTCAGGGAACTGCCGATGCGAGGGGGGACAGAGTGCCCTCGGGCGCACCCAGCCTCCTGGGACGCTCCTGTAGTCCAGAGGGAAGTGATTTACTGTGTCACGTGGTGCTGAGTGGCAGCGAGGTCTTAAGGTGAACCCAGTACCTTCCCTCTTGGAGACAGCTGCGTGGGCAGCACCGCTCTCCCTCTGCCGCAGGCGGCTTCCCCGGCGTGTTTCCTAGCTGATCGCGCTGGGTGCTGCTCACACTCAGCCAGGTACCGACATTTCACGCTTCATTTTTCAGGGATTTTTTTTTTTAACTGTATTTGGAACAGTGCCACTTATAATCAAGTCCAAATTTTTAACCTACCAATTAAGAATACTTAAATTATAATCATGATTAGTGTGTATATTAATGTAATAGATTTATACCAGGAAATCAGGACATTGTGTTGTGCCTGGCAAAAGTAGTTACTAGCAAAAGAAAATTTCCGTTTTAGAAAACTTAAATTTAATTTAAGGGTTTTCTTCGTTTTGTTAAAATTTCAGTGTGGGTTTGCTTGTACCTGCACTTCACCTCCGTGCACCATGGCGTGCTGTCCCTAGGCGTCCTCCTGCTCTGCCCTGGACCACGTCCGTGTTTGCTTTGTTCTGCGTACAGAGCAGCTGGGCGTGGACTTGGTGCTCGCAAAAGGTTGGCATCTCCAGGAGCATTTACAGTGCTCGGGTCACTCAGCTGTGTGGCTCAGCCTTTCTGGGTTCAGCTGCCCAGCCCCGATGCAGAGTGGCCTGTGGATTCAGAGAGCTGCATGTCCACGTTGGTTGTAACCTTTGTCCTCGTGACCTGTCAGGGTGCTGGATGTCACTGCGCAGCGTCACAGGGCACATACTAGCAGACAGCTGTTTTCCCCTGGCTGTTGCATTGACAGCCGACCGTCATAAACAGAGGAAACCTACAGACTGAGAAAGCACTAGGCCGTTTGTATCCACACTTTATAATACTGGATTCTGGTATTAAATTACAGCTTGTTGGTAAATCACTGTTTCCTTTAAGATAATGTATCTAATATTGATTAGACTAACACCTTTCGCATTAACTGTGGATCTCTGGTTAATTCAGCTGCTAGTAGTCATCAGGGCAGCTGGCATCAAGTTCCTTATATTAGGATTTTGTACAAGGCTGTGTAGAAACCAGTGTATCTGTCTACAGGTCAGGTGGTGTTCAGTTTACATCTGCTGACCATCCAGGTATAGGAGAACCTGTGAAGCCATGTTCAGATTTGTTAACTTGATCAGAGAGAAAGCCTTGATTGAGATATCAGTGCTGTGTGGAATGTCAGTGCTGCCATTCGAGTCTAATCAAAGCGCATCACTAAAGCTGTGCAATGCCTTGTCTAGAGAATAAGCCTTCAGCCCAGAAACAGTACAGATGCGACGTGTGTGATTACACAAGTACAACGTACGTCGGTGTCAGAAACCACAGGCGGACCCACAGCTCGGACAAGCCGTACAGGTAGGTGACGATCCTAGATTCTGATGCCTGTCTTAAAACACTTTACAATGAAGAAAAAAGTAGAAGTTATTAAAAATCCACACACTTCTTTGAACACAGGATGAGTGCTAAGAAACTGTCATGTATTGCTTTCGTGAGTATTGTTTAATTTGTTAAAGAATATGAATTTTGCCCTGACTGGTTTGGCTCAATGGTTAGAACGTTGGCCCACGGACCAAAGGGTTGAGGTTTCGATCCCTGGTCAAGGGCATGTACTTGGGTTGCAGGTTCAGTCCCCAGCCCTGGTTGGGGTCATGCAGGAAGCAACCAATTGATGTGTCTCTCTCACACCGATGTTTCTCTCTCCCTTTCTCTCCCTCCTTCCACTTTTTCTAAAAATCAATGGAGAAGTATCCTCGGGTGAGGATTAACTATATATACATATATGATTTTTTAAGCTTGAGTCCTGGGACTGCAGACATCTTGTCTGGGTGGTACAGGAAGATGCCTATCGGTTAGCGCTTTCAGTTTCATACATTGTAGCCGTTTCGGTGGTTGGGGCACTGAGTACTCTGTTCCAGCGGAAGATTCTTAACACTTCAAAGCAATAAAATTCCCTATGAAAGATTCTGTTTTTTAATTAATATGTCCTGTGTAGAACAAGGTCATTTAATGTACTTTTGTTACTTGATTTTTCACAAAGGCTAATTCTAATATGTTTTCAGGAAATAATCAGCATTCTCAGTTTATGGGGATAGACCGATAAATAGAAATTACTCCTAAATAAACTTTGCCTCTTGAAAATGAACTGCTTGCTTATGTAGAGTAAGCTTGTCCAGCTGTCCCAGAGCAACTTGTTCTGCTGGTGGCCGTGAGGATACAGTCCCCACCTGAGCGAGCTGGGCCCCTCGTGACAGATAGCGCTGGGCCCTGGGCATGGACCCTCTCCCTGGTGTCACAGGTGCAGCACTGGTGGGTGCGGGGCAGTTACTGTGTGATATCTAAATCGAACCTGGCAGAATATGCCTTAAGATGCCATTCTTTCACTCAATCTGTGGTTTCTATAGATAAGGTTTTAAATAATAATATATGCTTAACTTGCTCACCAGCAAACTTTTATAATCACCCTTCAGACAGTATCTGTTTGCAGAGTCCCGTAGCTCGTAGCTCTCCAGAGGTGTATACCTCCCTGCCTGGTGTTTGTGTGCCTGGAGGGAAAGACTCGGCTCTGTGTCCGGTGGAGCACTCACGGGGTGGAGGGCTGGGGTGAAGGGTCGCGTTCTGGGTCGGTGGTTTTAACTGAGCTAACACTGGTTAATAACATTATAGAAGTTTCAGGTGTACACCGTTATAATTTCATACATGTATACACCACAGCACTCACCACCCGAAGTCTAATTTCTGTCCATCACCATAGATTTGGCCCTTCACCCATTCCGCTCTCCCCAGCTCCTCAGTCTTTGTCACATCGATGCCAAAGTTACTGAAAGGTTCCATTCAGAATGTTCAAATAGCCGCTCTTGGTTTAGTTTGCTATCGCAGCAGTAGATCCCTGGTTTCTGTCCCCAGTACCACGTATATCCACACAGAACCCTGCTCACAGTCGCCAAACTTCAGAGCAACCATGTGTCCTTCAGCAGGTGATGGACAGGGACGTGTTATTCAGTATAGGAAGAGTTCTCAAGCCACCAAAAGACATGGAGGAACCTGAAATGCACATGACTAAGGGGGAAAGAGTGTGAAAAGGCCACAGAGAATATGATTCCAACTTGTGATGTTCTGTAAAGGCCGTGGGACAGAGACATCACAGGGTCAGTTGCCAGAGATCAGGGGTGGCGGGAAGGAGGGGTGAACAGGTGAGCACTGAGGATATCTAGGGCAGGAAATTATTCAGTGTGATACTGTAATGGTGGGTACACGACAGTGTGCAGTTGTCAAAACACAATGTACACACGGACCATGAACCCTCATGTCAGCTACAGCCTACCCGGAGCAAGGCGGGTGGGAGCTGCACCAGACACGGAAGTGCAGCTGGGAGTGCACATTCCTAACCCTAACCCACCCCCGCTCAGGGTCGGCTGTATTGACCTTGGTTCCCGATGCAGTGGTGCGGGCTGGTCGTGGGACTGCTCCGCACTTATGCGGATATCACTCGAGAAGGAACTGAGCGACCCTAGCAGCCCTGGCAGAGTGTTCCTTTTCCTTATCCAGACGTGGCCAAGTGTGCCCGTGTGTGAGACACTTCTTACTTGGAGTAGCTTTTTAAAATCATCAGTGATCTGTTTTATTTATGAAACCCAGTGTTGAAGCTCTTCAGGACAACTTCCGTTTTCTGTGACATGTTGAAAATTATTTAATTACATTCTGCTTTCTTAAGAAATAGAGTGGTATAGAGTATTGATTTTGTATATTTGTGTGTGGTTAGATAATTCAGAGCATAGATTTAGTACGTTACTAGATTAGGAATCTTTCCAAACACTGTAACAGCTAAAGTAATCTGGGATATCTGTCTTGGTTTTTATAAATTCTTCATGATATAAAATACTTCATTGTTTGTAGGATATCCATTCCAGGACATTTTAGCCTCTGAAATCATTGTGTCTCTTAGATTCAGTGAAATATAATGTCTAATAAGGCTTCAGGAGAAGGAATTCAGTAATTGTTATTAAAAGCGCTGTGGGCCGTGTGACTGCCTCCCCGTGCCAGGTGCTCTCTGTGTGGGTACGTGTGCAGCCACCCGCCCTCCCTGAAGTCGCACATGTGGAAGCACGCGAGCGACCAGAACTACAACTACGAGCAGGTGAACAAGGCCATCAACGACGCCATCTCTCAGAGCGGCAGGTACGCGACCGCCCGGCCCTTGTTGTTGTGTGTGAGTTCCAGTCCTCTTCTAACCAGCTCACGGTGTGGTGCTTTTCTTTGGCCTTAAGGGTCCTAGGGAAATCCCCTGGAAAGACTCTCTTAAACAGCAGTGAAGAAAGAGCTGATCCTCCCACTGGAAGTTCAGACAATGTGCTGTCAGCCCCACAGCCTGTTCCCCAGGCTTCCACCGAGAGCGAGAAACTGAGCCCTGCAAGTCATACCTCATGTAGTTTAGAAAAGAGTGCCAGTGTGGCCCCCCCGGGGATGGAGTATTGCGTCTTACTCTTCTGCTGCTGTATCTGTGGTTTCGAATCTACTAGCAAAGAAAACCTGTTGGACCACATGAAGGAACACGAGGGTGAGATCGTCAACATCATCCTGAACAAGGAGCAGCTCTGAGCACGGGCTAGAGCTCGGGAGGCCTCACCCGTCTCCTCCTCGCTTCACACAGCTCACCAGACACAGGAGGAGTGGGGTGATGTATAAAGAAATGACAGGTGTGACTTTGGAACCAAATGTGTAATGTAATAAAAGGAATTCCAAATGGATAGCAGTAATAATATTTAAATATTCTGAGGGGACATGGGGGAGCAAGCAAAGATGTAATCCTGTATTAACCCTCTGTTACCTCTTGTTAGCATTGAGTGTATTTATTATTAAAAGCTTATTACAGTGTAGAAATGTAAGCAAAAGTTAAGAAAGGGTTTTTCAGGAACTAAAACTCACTGTTAGAAAAGTGTCACCGTCTCGAGCAGAGCTTGGTTTTCTTCACAGTTGGCCACTCACCTGAAATGAGTGGCCTCCTGTGGGCGGTGGGGGATCGCTCTGGGCGGGGCGGGGTGATCTTCCCCCAACTGATAGGAAGTACTCAGATACTCGATTTCAGATATGTTGCTTTACTCCTTTAAAAAAAGGAAAAGAAAAGAGACCTCTAAATCCAAATCTAGATTGTAAACAGGCATTTAAGGAGTAAATTACTGTCTTAAATTTATAGGGGACTAGAAATAGGTGAACCCACAAGACTCGGCCAGACCTCAGGGTTCATAAAACTGTGTCTCGGCAGAGGACAGTCACTTCCCAGAGGTTCTGTTCTGTTCAGGGTTGAAGGGGTCACCACAGGGTCTCGGTAGTTACTTGGTTATCTGATCCTCTTCTGAACCAAACTGAGCTTTTATCTGAAGGAGTCTGTTAAAGCAACAAAGTATGCAAGTTTGCATTTGATCATCAGACCTTGGAAATAGTTTGATCTCTTAAATAAAAAGCATTTGTGGGGAAAAGGGTGAGATCCAGAATCCCCTTAAAATGAGGGCTGCTTTGAGATTTTACTTTCCTGGAGTTTATTAATTTAGCTATCTATACTTAGCCTAAGAGGTGTAACTAAATGTGGCTAAAATATGGTGAAAATTTATGTTGTTTATAAAACTTTTAGTGGCAAACAACATTTGGCAGGTCTACAGGGTTTCTCCTCCAGGAAGTGAGTTCCTCTGGGCAGCGCACGCAGGACGGGAACCCAGCTTCCCTTCAAGAGCGCTGTCCAGGGCACTGTCTTCTCACTGCGCACACGTCCGTGGGAACGCGGTTCCGGGAGTGAAGAGGGCGGGTTCTGTTTGCATTTGTAGTTGGGTCATCTCTTTATGCCTTTTTTGTTCAAGTGAACTATGCCCACAAGTCAGAGGCGGCACCGTGCAAGCCCGCCTCATGGTGCTCTTCCTGAACCGGCTCCCTGCCGGGCACTGAGGGACTTAGGAAACGGGGAAGAGGGTGTTCGAATGTGATACTCTAGACACATTGTGGGAAAGAATTCTCTTCCCAAAGTCCAGGTGTGAACTGAATGAATTAACATCTTTAAGATAGCATTCAGAACTGTTTAAAAGGGGCCAGACATCTGGACACATTGATTTGTTCCTTTAATTCCATTTTCGTGATAATTTTTTAACAAACAGAAGTCATTGTAACTTTGCATCTCTTTAATTTAGGTAGCTATAGGTTATTTATGAAAGTTACTCCATTTCTGGTATGTGGTTCTTACAAAGATAAAGTGAATTTATATCTAGTAAGTTATATTCCCTGAGTCCACTGCATGTGGATCTATATTCATTTTCTCCTGTTTTCGGAATTAAAACAATTTTATTTCATTTTAAATTCAAATGAAACATTTTAAATGGTTCCATTGTCATCACATACTGTTACCACCCAGTCTGCTCCTCCGTTGCTTGTCTCTGTGACTCAGTATTTCTTTACAAAAATCTGATTCTGAACATTACTTAGAAGGATGTTGTTTTATAAATTTTCCTTGACTTGAATTTTATGTAATCATTTAGAAAATACTAATAACCAGAAAAATCCCAAAATTTTCTACAGTAAGTTTAAATCACCTTTCTTCATTCCCTTAAACCTCTCCATTGATTGGCACTTAAATTTCTCACTTGGAATCATGGATTTAAATTTTCCCTGGCTCATGGAATAAAAACTAACCCAGAAGTTCCAAGTCATTCAGTGTTCATCTGGCCTAGAATGTCCTCATAAGCTCTCTCCTGGCCTGTAGGGGCCACATACCAAGGGCATTCTGTGCCTTCTCGTCATCGTTCTGTGGCCAGGCTTAAGTATCTCTCCCAAGAACAATTGAGTTATTTCTAAAAGTTACAAGACTAAGCATGCATTGGTAACTGAGGAAGAAATGGATATTAAAATAACCAGCAGGAATTCCCTTTCTAGGAATAACGTTTTATTTACTGGCACTGACCTTTTGCCATACAAAGCCTATAATATTTGTTTTCCACTCTGAACACTTAACAATTCTAAGAGTTGATAGTCAAAATAGTTTTTCAAAGAAACTTCCTGGATAAGGCAGAGGTGGGGAGGGGAAGATGATGCATGGTGATCATTGTAAGTAACAGTTTTCAGGGCTCCATCGTTTTCTCTCTTTCTCTAGTAATCCAGAACACGGCTGGCCAGGCTCCGCGGTGCCATGCCGACATTCCGGGCGACCTGGAGGCAGTGCACGGTAGTGACACCACAGCCTCTGTCCTAGGTCTTTCATCTGTTCCAGGTAGCTATCGGTGGCCTCGTTATTATTTCTGTCTTTCCTCACAAAGCAGGTGGAGGGCACCCAGGTTTACATTGTATGTCCTGCAATGTACTAGGCTTGACAAAGACAAGCAGACTTCCCTGTTGAGACTTAGTATATTTTTAGTTTTCATAGACACTTATTTAATCTTTTTTTATTGTACAGCAAGGTGCTCTAAGTAATATTCTATAAAATATATTTAATAGAAACTTGAGTTTGCTATTCAAGGACATGAATACATGTATTTTTTTAAGAAATAAGTATTGTGTAACACTATGGCATTGCTTCTGTAGCCAAAGTCTGAGAGTTTCTGGAACACTGACATGTAAAGACTACAGTTAATTCTGACACTGTATCCTATTAAAAATAGGATGATTTGCATTTTGTAAAATTATCCCGCACAGCGAGCTGCATGCCTTAACGCCTGAAACTCCAGCTGGTCCGTGGCAGAACAGCTCACCTGCCCCCAGTGGGGCGAGGTTGGCCGTGCTTCAACTACCTTTGGAAAGACTGTACAATGTTAGAATAATTTATTTTGCTTTATAGGAGTTTGTCACGCATTGAATTTAATATTGTATTTTGGTAATAAACTTTTTGTTAAAAACACTTGCCTCAAGGTTTTATTAGCAAAAGGTTATATCCATCCTTACCTTGGAAAAATTAATTTGATCACTTAGAAAGTTAGGTTTGGATCATGAACTTCCCAAGGGTTCGGCCAGGGCTTGTGATCACCCGCTGGTAGCCCAGCAAACTGCTGAGCAGCATCGGATCACTGAAAATCATTCTGACTCTGAAGCTTTTCCTTGCCACCTGGCTCTTGGCTCTGTCCTCCAGGTCACATCCTCACATGCTTTAAATTCTTGTGCAGTCAGATTAAAGACTGGCTCTGTTGATGACAATTAGCCTCCTTTATCGAAGGCCGAAGGTGACACACCTGCCACCCTTTGGCCATTCCGTGGTCTACATCAGACGTTCTTTCACGTTAGATCTGTTGCGTTGGGAAGTGACGCAACTGTCATCTGACTGGGTCGTTGGTCTGGTTGTCTGTTTGTGCCTGAGTGCCCTGGGCCACCCATCTTGACATGTCCGAGGCCAAATGTTCCCTCACGATAGCTGAAGCTCGTTGTCCTCTCTCCCTAAGAGCAACAGCTATATCCCTTGTGTTTCGAGAACCAAACTCCCCTGCGCACTGAGCTCCAGATTTCACTGTGGAGGTCCCAGCGTGGAGCGTCCAGCATGGAGGGTGCAGTGTGGGAGCCGCCAGCCACACGTGACCGCGGAAGGATGTCTCATTGCTGAGAGTGTGCAAGACTCGGTGCAAAAAACGAGAGCTATCTCAACCGTTTTCATATTGCGGAAATGGCGTTTTGGATTAAATAAAAGATATTACAATTAATTTCACCTATGTTTATTTTTTGACTGGCGACTAGGGAGTTTTGCGTACATAGCTCAGTTGTGCTGCTGTTGGGCAGCGCTGGTACAGAAGACGGGTCAAATCGCACCCTGTGGTCAAACCTGGCCTGCCCCCGTGTCTGTCAATACAGCTGCTGGAACACAGCCGTGCCCTTGGTGTGTGTATCGCCTGTGGCTGTTTTCGAGGAACACAGCAGCACTGAGTTGTGACAGGTCATGTGGCCCAGGGCCCAAATTATTTACTGCATATTGGATGGTAAATAGTCCGGAAGAAAAAGTTTGCAGACCTCTGAGCCAGGACAATGGCATGATCTGTGCTTTGAAGCTCCCACAAAGAAGAAGGCTTTTTATAGCACCGTTTTATGACTAAATTATAGTCCTCCCTCTGTAATTTTTATAAAGTCTTCATGGTCTCCTACAGACCTCATCAATAATTCATAGCTCACTGCATCATCATCTCTGCTATTTAAAGCCAAACACAATTTGTTTAAAATAACTGCACAGCACTGGCTGGTTTGGCTCAGCGGTTAGACCGCCGGCCCAAGGACCGAAGGGTCTCGGGTTGATTCTCAGGTTTAATCCTTGGCCCCAGTCAGGGGTCATGTGGGAGGCAGCCAATCGATGTGTCTCTCTCACGTTGATGTTTCTTTCCCTCCCTCCTTTCTGCTCTATCTAAAAAAACAAAGTCAATGGAAAAATATCCTCGAGTGAGGATTAACCAAAAAACTTTTTTTTTAAATAAAATAATTGCACAATTAAATAATAAATAATGCTGTGAACAGGATCATCTTGTTTTCCTCCTAATCACCATGCAGCTTCAACAGTATGGTCCCCACCACTGAAACAGCACCCAGATGTCCAAGTGGGGTGCAAGTGATATAGCCTGGGGCACAATCAACTTGAATAATCCAGGATGTAAAGCAGAGAGTCCTCCTGCACCTTTGTATGGTGAATGGCTTGTCTGAGTCAGCCACCTCCCTGGGTCAGGTGGAGGCTGCAGGTGGCTTTGGTGAACCATCGATGACACTTGCCAGCGTGAGAAAAAGTCACAGTACTCTCCTTCCAGAGATCTCTTCCCAGTCAGCACAGATGTCAAAGGAACATTTTTGGCCCTATACCTTGGAGAAGTCTCTGCTTTTCACTGGTGCCATACAATAAGCTTACTCAGGTTGCGTGTTTTGGTTTATGTCTCAGAATCCAAGTAGCTACAATGCTTGAATGTTGGGCACGGGCAGCAGGATCTGGTTGGCCTCCTGTGCTGGAGGTGGGGGCCTCGATTTTCGGGGGGTACGTCAGTAATACACTGTGCCAAGTGTTCTCATTCGAACTGTAGGTACTGATAAAACTGTGGCACGTTTGCATTTTTTTTCTACTGGTACTTTTCATTAATGGTAATCACTATTTAAGTTGTTTGACTTACAAAAGTATATTATTCTAGCCCGGCCGGTGTGACTCAGTGATTGAGCATCAACCTATGCACCAAGAGGTCACTGGTTTGATTCTCAGTCAGGGCACATGCCCAGGTTGTGGACCAAATCCTCAGTGGGGGGCATGCAGGAGGCGGCCAGTCGATGTTCTCTCTCATCGATGTTTCTCTCTCTCCCTCTCCTTTCCTCTCTCTCTCAAATCAATAAAGAAAAAAAAATTTTTTTTAAAGAATGAAAAGACAAAATTATTATTCTAGATCTTTCTTCAAATTAAGAAGTTTAGTTTTAGGCACCTCATATAAACTCTTACCATCATACAAGGAAATCATCAAATGTTGGTGTCTTTACTTCATAACTCATGCCACATTTATACAGTGTGTCAATGCAGACGGCAAAGGAGCCATCAAGTAGCAGTTTGCAAAACTGGATGTGAGACGGGTACTTCAACAGTAATGTGAGGTACTTGGGAACTCTTTTGAGAGGACATTTGAAGATGGGGTTTTATTTACACAGATTAGAAAAGAATGACTTGACCATGAATTCAGACCCAATTAGTTCATCTTTCTGATTGCTCAGTGTTATCCTCTGTTAAAAGGAAAAATAATACTCAAAATTTTTCATGCCGTTGCCATTGGCATCAGTAATAATAAAATGCTTTAGATTATTAATAAAGTATGCCATCTTAAATGTGTTCACAATGGGAAACTGTGACCTGCAGAGACCCCTCAGCAAAATAAAAGAAGTTATTCATTCTCAGGTCTTTTATTGGGAGTCAACAGCATCATTTAAAGGTGGTTGTCACTGCACATCTGCAGATTCTTGTTTTCCTTCTTATCATGCCACTAATTTTAGTATCCACGTTTCAGAAATAATGGGCTGCATTTTCCTGAAATAGGCACATCCATCACATCTCGCTGTTTTGTTTATATCTGCAGTCCTATTTCAATCCAGTCTTCCCAACCACAGAGGTGTGAGAAACGCCGATTCCAGGCTGAGGAGAAAAAGCACAGCAGGTCTTGGTTCCAATCTGAAGCCACATTTATTTATGATGCTCTGCCACTAAACTTGACAGAAACAGGTGTGGTGAAAGGGGAGCATAGCTGTGGGCCACCAGTGGATGCAGGGTCCTCTCCACTTTCCTGGCCCTTCTGCACAAGGAGCATGAGGCCACAGCTGGCGGGCAGTGCCTTTCTGTGATGACAGTGTTGGAGACCATGCAGAGCCACCATACAGTTACAGACTAAGGCTCCTCAGACTCCATGCCTAGCCGGAGCTCAGTGCACAGATGCTGACGAAGAGGCTTCAGTGCATTGTGTGGCAACGTTTAAAACTCACTCTCTGATAGGAGGAAAAAAGAAAGTGAGCCTTCCTCATGGAAACGCAGTGGCCTGTCCCAAGTGAGTTCTGGTAAAACCTAGCCAGTAGAAATAAATTTCCAGTTTTTAAAAAGGAAATCTGTTGTCCTGGCCGGTGTGGCTCAGCGGTAGAGCGTCGGCCCATGGACCAATGAGTCACGGGTTCGATTCAGGCCAAGGGCATGTACCTCGATTGCGGTTCATCCCCGGCCCTGGTCGGGTCGTGCAGGAGGCAACCAGTCAATGTATCCCTCTCACATCGATATTTCTCTCTCCCTGTCTCTCCCTCCCACTCTATCTGAAAATTAATAGAAAAATATCCTCTGGTGAGGATTAAAACAAAAAATTAAATCTGTTTTTCCATGAAGTGGGGGGGGGGGCTTACAACTAGGGAATCTGCATTTCATACCTGATCAGATGTCTTAGGTTGATTTGGACCGTTTGCTAACACTAACATCTATTAATCACTCCATTCTGCGTCTGTTGTAAGCCATTCCCACACAGCTTTATAAAAGAATTCTTACACTGCTGTGCTTACAGCTTGTGATTGTCCATGTGCCTGGAACAATGTACACGCAACCTTACCCCTCAACACCCATTTTTCTCTCTGCGGTGGCAGGGTTTTAGCTGACGCATAACAGCAAGACTAGTTCTCAGTCCACCTCATCACTGGTGAGGCTGTGCGATCAAATTATGGCTAATGGGATGAGTGCAGTGATCTATGAAACTTCTGAGTGGTGCCCTTAACATTAAGGGGTGTTCTAGCCCCTCCCTTCTTTCTCTTTGCTGCTGCTGTTGTGCGAATGTGGTGATGATCTGCCACTGACCTACACTCACAAGTGTGACACCCTGGTGACAGCTGAGCAGCGAGGCACAGACACCAGGGTCTGACACCGGACCTGGACTGTTTCCATGACTGAGAAGTAAATGCCTTGTTTAAACCCTTGTTTTTTGAGGTATTGTTTCAGCAGCCTGACCTGGATCCTAGTCGATTCTGAATCCTGGACATTATTTCTGGTCTGCCCCTCCCCCACCTGTGTATAGTGAAAATCCATTCTTGGGAAAAGTGTGTCTCCAAAATTTGGGCAGGGCTCCAACCACCAAATCTTAATATATCAGCATTTCAATCTTTCTTCATTATCATCCACCTTAGAAGCTGTATTTAGACATTTTTTTTCATAATTAGTCCCCCCAATAAATTTGAATATCTTAGACATACTGTATATCTGTGCCCTATACATAAAAATTTAAGATTTTTGCCCAGCCAGTGTGGTTCAGTGGGTGGAGCAGCATCCCATGGACTGAGAGGTCCCAGTTCAGTTCCCGGTCAGGGCACATGCCCGGGGTGGGGGCTCGATCCCCAGTAGGGTGTGCAGGAGGCAGCCGATGGATGTTTCTCCCTGGCATCGATGTTTCTATCTCTCTCTCCCTTCCTCTCTCCAAAATCAATAAAAACATTTTTTTTTTTTTTAAGTAAGATTTTTTTCAACCCCAAGGCCAATTTTCCCATTGGGAGGAGGGGGAGAATGCTCTTACATAAATAACTGTTTGGTGGCAGTTGTGTGTTCATTTCCTGGTAACTTGACAGAAGATTTAACAGGTCAAGAGACTGATTAAAACCCTCTCAGAGGTGATTGTGGGCGTCACAGAATCCACCCAGTGCAGTGTCCACACAGCTGGTGGGGTCCTGAGTCCTAGCAGCTTTCTGGCCTGGAGAGTTGAAATCTCAGTGAGTTCCTCTGTACAGAGTCCTGCAGGCTGATTATCAACATCCATGGGTGGGCTCCAGGTTTAGGCCTTGGTGAAAACCCAGCCCAGGGTTAGATTAGCCATAATTTAAGGCATGAAACATGAATTTGAGAGTGTTACAAACCTATACATGTCTGGCTGTAAGTCCTGCTTCTTCCTACAGAAGAACCAGACAGTCCAAAGCCAGACAGTAGGCCTTGGCATCTGCTAGTAGGAAATATCCACTTCTAGGATTTAGATACCCGTGAAGCATGTTTTTCCAAATGACATTAGAACAGTCCAAAGGAACCAGTCGGAAAGACCAGCCAAGGTCATCAGTTTGTGGACTACAACAGCCAACACCTAGGAATCATCACATTTGGCAAAAAGCTTACATGATAAAGCACCACTGTCTGTTTTAACTGAATAACATGACTATTTGTGTTCTCACTCCAGAATATACATGTTATTCTAACCATGGAAATGAAAAAGGTATCTATGGGAACCACCAATAGAGGTAAGAATACCAGATGTTAAAGAGGAAAAGGAAACAAAATAGGTTATGTTTAAGTACTTTGTTAACTTTAATGAAATCATTGGATGATTGAGCACCTATGCTAATCTGCCTATGAATTTCACTATTCTACTCCAACGAGGAAAGGGGGAAAAGTACGAAGTTTCATAATGCCTTTTAAGAATCTCACGGGAAATGTATTGACAAACATTTCAAAGGATGGGAGGAGGCCTCCGGTGTAATGTCACCCACCCCTGGGCAAGCCTGGACTGGCCCCCAGACCGAGCCGGCCGGGCTGGCGACAGGGCCACAGGACCCTGTGTGGTCTCCAGGGCGGCCCCTGCAGAACATGTATTTCCACGGCTTCTACTTTGAATGCATGCACGTGTGTGTACGCACAGGTGTATGTACACACGGTGAGGGCGCACGCTGCTCAATAAAGGATGCGGGCCAAAGACACGTGAAACGCCGGCCCTCGTGGGGGAGGTGGCGGAAGAAAACGAAGGCAGAAGTGCTGGGAACCCGCGCGCGGGGCCCGGCCGGGCCGTGCTTCCACCGGCTCCCGGACCCTCGCGGGGTCAGCACGGGGCCGCCGTGCCCGCGGGCGGTGAGGACACAGCCAGCGCGCAGCGTGGACCCGCGCTCAGAGGTCGACGCTCCGGGGTGGCGGCGGGGACCGGGGACCAGGGACCGAGACGAGGGAGGGGCCGTTCGAGGAGAGCGAGGAGAAAGCGGCCCCAACACTGGCGGGGCGGCGGGGAGTCCCACCGGCGGCCGGGGCTTCCGCAACCCCAGCGAGAGCGGCCACCCTCGCTGCTCCCGGAGCCGCGCTCACTACCGCCGCCATGGTGACCGGAAGTGCGCTGCTTTCTTTCCGGCCGGCGCCTGAGGGAGACCGGAGATGCGCCGCCTGTTTCCGCCGGCGCCTCACGCGGCGGGGCGGGGCCGCGCTGACGGACGGCTCCCAGAACCTATGGGCGCGGCCGCAGCGGCCGGCCTTCCCGGCGCGCCCCTTCCCGGGCCGCTGGCGCCCAGGCCCATTTCCGGGGCGGCGCGCGACGCTCGTGGCCCCCGCTCGTCGCCGTCTCCCGGCCCCGCCCGCCGCGGCGCGAGGACGCTGAGCCAGGTCGGTGCTCCGGGCCGGCGCGCAGGTCCTCTGGGACCGGGCGCCGCTCCGCCCCTGCGCGCCGAGCCTGCCGGGCCTGCCTGACGGGGCTGCGCGCTGGCCCGGCGCCGGCACCGCGGGGTCGGGAGTGTTCCGCCGTCGGGGCGCACGGAGGGCGGCCTCTGCGCCGGGGGTCCCGCTGCTCCGAGCCTGGCTGCCGGAGCTCGTGCCGCGTGCGCTCGGGGCGCGTGGTTCTGCGTGAGGCGCGAATGCGGTGGTTCTAACCTTCCTAAGGCCGCGGCCCTGTAGTGCAGGTCCTCCTGCTGCGTGTGGGCGACCGCCTGGACGGACAGAGGAGGTGTCGGTGCCTGCGACCTTCGGAATAGGTGTTTTCCCATGGTCTTAGGCGGCCCCTGTGAAAGGGTCGTTGGACACCCCCTCCCCCAAAGGGGTCGCGACCCACAGGTTGAGAACAGCTGAATGAAGGAGTGGGCCAACAGACGACTGATGGACACGTGAATGAATGAGTGAATGAATGGACGGATGGTTGAATGAATGGAAGAAGGAAGGAACCAGTGGACGGACGAGTGGATGAATGAGTGAATGGAAGAAGGAAGGAACGAGTGAATGGACGAGTGGATGGATGAACCAGTGGATGGACGAATGGATGAATGAGTGAATGGACGAGTGGATGGACGAATGGATGAACCAGTGGATGGACGAATGGATGAATGAGTGAATGGACGAGTGGATGGACGAATGGATGAACCAGTGGATGGACGAATGGATGAATGAGTGAATGGACGAGTGGATGGATGAACGAGTGGATGGACGAATGGATGAACCACTGAATGGAAGAAGGAAGAAACGAGTGAATGGATGGCATAAAGTGGATTGGTTCTTTTCCATGGAGCAAGTTGTTTGCCTTTAGGGGTTCATAACCCGCCCAGAGCACCACGGCAGCACTGCTCACACTGGACAGATAACTAGTGGAGCGCCACCCACTTCCCGAGGGCGGAGGCTGGTATCTGGGCCCGAGGTCCGATGGGCACCGCTCAGGGGGAGTGGGGAGCGCCGCATTGAAATCGTACCAGACACGATCCGTGGTTCAGCTCTTTACCACCAGGCTGTCAACAAGCCTGCTCCTGGGCACCTCTGGTGGCATGCAGCTGTGGGAGGAATGTGCACGACACGGGTGCACCGTGACGCGTGCTCAGGAAGGGACAAGGGCAGCAGCTGCTGGGGTCTCAGCGGTGGTCCTGCTTCCTGCCAGTGTGCTTCACAGACGCCGTGTTCATAGGTTCTTGGGTTCAGAGGAGCTTTGCTGGCTGGTGGAGATGTGAAGGGAAGACAGGAAAGCTGCTGAGGAAGGTCGCCTAAGGCCAGGGCGCACGGCGGGACGGTGCTGGCCCCTGGGTGGCCATTCACTCTGTGCTGTGTCAGGTGCTCTCTGCAGGAGCAGTGGGAAGAACCATGCATGGGAGCCTTTGACACCATGATGTCCATCAGGCAAAGAAAGGGAGTCAGAACCACAGAAGTGTCTGAGGATGGTACAGCCCAGCAGGAGAATGTGACGCTGGAAAATAAACCGTCGTCCGGTAGGTGACAGGTTAAAGCGGCATTCGGGATCACTTTCGTTTCTGCGTGTTAATGTCACTCCCACAGGATAAAAACTCAGTGCGCCTTAACAGTTGAGGAAACTTGTTCTGACACCCTGACATTTCAGTTTTATGGATAATTTGGTTGCGATTTGATAATACGGGTTTTGCAGTTCTGATTGTATGAGCGATGGCACAGCTCGGATTGGAAGCCGTGATTCTCGCTGTCGCTCAGTAGCTGGCGGTGAGGCCGGTTGGATCCTCCGACTGGCTGGAGTAATACTCCCCTTACCTGGTCTCTGCTGTCCACACCAGACAGCCTTGCCTGGGGCAGGTGTCTCATTTCATCCACATATTGAAACATGAATCAAACATTTTTCATTCTTTCTTTTCAGTCAAATTCCTGGAATTTTCTTCTTTAAATTTTTTTGGTGGGAAAAGGGGTCAGAATTTGGTAAGATGTTTGTGTAATGCTGGAGACTCGACAAGTCTGTTTTGTTGCTTCATCGCGTGTCGTTAACCACCAACCCCTTCCTCCAGGGGTGAAAATTTTTCAAGCAAGAATGAGAATTCCGTGTCCGTCAGCCACATACCTGACAGAAGTTATGTTAACTGCAGCAACGTCGGTTCTTACCAGCCACAGCCAGTAATTTGGGGGGATGGTATTATAGAATAAAAGTACCTGTTTGGAGAAGCCAGGTCATCCAGTTCAGTTATAGCAATTTCAGACAAGACAGAATACCTTCTGAAGACCTACTCAATGCGTATTCAAGTTTTGGGTTGTTTTCTTTTTTTAATTTTTTTTCTTTATTGGTTTTAGTGAGAGAGGAAGGGAAAGGGAAAGAGAGATAGAAACATCAATGAGAGAGAACATGGATCAGCCACTTCCTGCATGCCCCCCACTGGGGATCGGACCCACAACCTGGGCATGTGCCCTGACCAGGAATCAAACCGGCGACCTCTTGGTGCAGGGTCGATGCTCAACCACTGAGCCACACCGGCCAGGCTCAAGTTTGTTTGTGTTTTTTTTTTTTAATTTTTTTCTTTATTGATTTTAGAGAGAGAGGAAGGGAGAGGGAGAGAGACATAGAAACATCGATGAGAGAGAACATCAACTGGCCGCCTCCTGCATGCGACCTCTTGGTGCATGGGTTGATGCTCAACCACTGAGCCACACCAGCCGGGCTCAAGTTTGTTTTTTTACATTAAAACAAGTTTGAGGATGGTTTGTTTCACCAATGCAATGTTTGTTTATGTTAGAATAAAACCTGAAAAGTAAAAAAAAGAAGGAAAGTAGTACTCCCACCGACCCACGTGTTCTGAGACTCCAACCCAGGACACTACACCTTGCTGTCGAAACGTTCTCCACACGTGTGTACCTACACGTCTTCCAGTGTAGTTTTATCAAATCAGTATCTTTCGTGTTGTGTCTCTCTTAGTATGTTCTGGTCATGTCATAAGTCAGTCAGTGTTTTAAAAATACTGCCAGTGTACAGTCATCGTGTGGCTGTCGCATGCCTTGTTTTACCAATTCCATTCTGAACATTTAGCCTTTCGCCTATACCAGCGGAACTGTGATAAATATCCTTGTAGCCAGATATTGGTTTAGAACTTTAATTATCTGAGGGGTGTATGCTTTGATTCAGTTGCTGGTCAAATGGTAACTGGATCACAAATTGTAAGTAGATGGTTTATCTCTTCTACATGTAACCCATTATTTCTCCATTTAGCAAACTCCGTAGTAACACTATGGTCGTTTAACTGTGCCAGAAACACAGGCCGTGGGCAGAGGTGGATAAGATAATGGACTTCTCCAGAAGCCCACATTCTGCTTGGTGGAAAGGACAAGTGGGCGGTTAGAACCTGTGGGGAAAGCTGTAACGAGTGTATGGAACAGGCCTGCAGAATCCCAGAAGGAACCTGGCTGTCTGCTGGGGACAGGGCTGCATCCCCAGGGGCAGGCAGCTGGGACCCAGCACATCGGAAGGTCTGAGGTAGGACTGTGCAGTCCTTTACCGACTCCGTTATTATGTCTGATTTTTCCGAAAGGTTGTACCAGCAGAAGATTATGGAAGATTCTGTCATTCACAGTTGGTGGAGCCGTGGCCCTTTGCACTGGACTCCTGACTTCTGTCTACCTGGCCACTTTACATGAAAATGACTTATGGTTTTCCAATATTAAGGTATGGGATTTCTACAAGCCGTGCACCAGCGTGTCCAGTGAGTTTTCCCACAGAGAGTCCAGTCTCTTAAAAAGTTTGGCTGTGGAGTAGAAAGAGTTTGTGTTTGTTAGTTTAAAATAAGATCAGAATGTTTTCAGTCAAGCGAGTTTCACAACTTACTCCCATGAAGCAGCAGTTACTCTGACCCAGTGCTTTTCAAACCAGATCGTGAAATTGTGCTGTGGGGCATAAGTAACGTTTTTCTTCATGAAATCAAGCACAAGAGAGGTCCTGTCACGTGCTGGGGTGCAGCGTTGTCTGTGCAACTTAACTGTAGGTGTGCATGTACAAGTTGGGTCACAGTATACAAATTTGTCTTCTGTTGGGTAGTGTTAAGAAAGAAGAAAAGCCCGGCAGGTGTGGCTCAGAGGTTGAGCATCGACCCATGCAACAGGAGGTCTCCAGTTCGATTCCTGGTCAGGACACATGCCCAGGTTGTGGGCCCGAGCCCCAGTGTGGGGCATGCAGGAGGCAGCCAGTTGATGTTCTCCCTCATTGATGTTTCTATCTCTCTCTCCCTTACCCTTCCTCTTTCTCTAAAATCAATAAAGGGAAAAAATTTTTTAAAGAGAAAAAAGAATTTGAAAGGCACTGCTCTGAGCCATGGAGTGAGTCTCTGCTGATGACCATAGTGTGTGCACATCTAGTTGGACATGCACCATGGCTGGGGGCGAGCCAGTCCTTCCCTGGGTTAAGGAGCCATAATTTTCATCACATTCTCAGAAGGGTCTGTGATATTTTTAACACCAGTTTCCTGTTGTCCCTCTTCTCTCTTTTTCTTTTTAAGCATTTCTAGATGTTTTTAATTTACCATTGTTTTCAAAACAACTATCTTATGCAAGGAAACTTACACACTGGCAGTGTTTTTGACCCAAATATGCCCCCCCGCCTTTTTTTGATCCAAAATGTCATAATCTTTGCTCTAATTTACTTCTAATGACGCTACTTACCAAGGTAGGCTTCGCCTTCAGAGGTCGAATGTACCCTCTGTGAGAACACTCAGAAGAATCAAAGTGGAGCCTGAAGACAGTCCCCACAGAGCTTCCCAAACTGTCTTGAGCTTTGTCCCCTTACGGGGATGACAAACTAAGTCTCTGGGTGATTTCCAGAATGCTTGTGGTTCAGCATGTGCCAATATGACTTCATACACATTCACACATGATCATGATAGCAAGGAGTGATAATTCTTATCCTTCAGGGCAATTACTAGTTTTTCTTGTCAAGGAAAATTTTTGTCACCTGTATCTGTTTCATTTTTTTTTTTTTTTTTTTAATCCTCACTCGAGGATATTTTTCCATTGATCTTCAGATACAGTGGGAGGGAGGGAGGGAGAGAGAAACATCAATGTGAGAGAGAGACATCGACTGGCTGCCACCCGCATGACCCCAACCAGGGCCAGGGATCAAACCTCAACTGAGGTACGTGCCCTTGACTGGAATCGAACCTGCGACTCTTCTGTCTGCAGGCTGACGCTCTAACCGCTGAACCAAACTGGCCAGGGCGTCACCTGTGTCTCTTTAAAATGGAGTGCTTCTAAACAGATTCCCTAGAAGTAAGCAGTTTAATGCTTACTTATTAACATGAGTATTTTGAGTAAAGGCTCAAATACCCCTCTGTGGGCATACAGCTGAAATTGAGTGCTGGCCACTGAACAGCAAGGAGACATGCTGAAGAGAGCACATGATTTCAGACTGGGTTTAGCTCTGATCCAAAGCTCGTGCGTGGCCCTGCCTCGGATAAACACCCATCGTCAAGGAACCTGAGCACCTTGATTGTTCTCTTTACCCTCTCAGGTTAAAGGAGTCCTTCTGCTTTTCCCTGGTGTTTCCTGAGCACCTGTTCTGTGGGTAACACAGGTTTAAACACTGGGAGCATGGAAGAAATAACAAAGCCGCTGAGTCTGCCGGCAGACTTTCCAGTAGCACAGATGGACGTGGCCAGCGTGCACCGAGCACCTGCAGGGTGCCAGCAGCACTGTCCTCGGGGCAGCACCCCAGGAGACCAGCCCCGCAGGGTGCCAGCAGCACTGTCCTCGGGGCAGCACCCCCAGGAGACCAGCCCCACAGGGTGCCAGCAGCACTGTCCTCGGGGCAGCACCCCAGGAGACCAGCCCTGCAGGGTGCCAGCAGCACTGTCCTCGGGGCAGCACCCCAGGAGACCAGCCCTGCAGGGTGCCAGCAGCACTGTCCTCGGGGGCAGCACCCCCAGGAGACCAGCCCCACAGGGTGCCAGCAGCACTGTCCTCGGGGCAGCACCCCCAGGAGACCAGCACCTACAAGGTGCCAGCAGCACTGTCCTCGGGGCATCACCCCCAGGGAGACCAGCCCCTGTGTTCAGGCTGTCCCTCAAGCAGGACACAGGCCAGTGGGCAGTTACACTCACATAAAACCGCGCTGTGATGGGCTGACTTAGAGTATTGTGGGGGACAGGAGGGCAGACTAACCCCGGTCTAGAAGGTCAGGGGAAGTTGCTAGAGGACGCGATGTCGGTGACACCTGAAGGATGAAACGGGTTAACCAGGCGAAGTGGGAGGAAAGGAGAGGGACACGCACAGGAATTTGAGAGGCAGACGGCCTCCTGACCTGACTAGCTTCCCACCTTCCTCCACTCAAACCACACTGCCTTCCTTCCTGTTCCTCAGGGCGCAGGCTGGTCTGTCTGGCCAGCAGGCCGTTTCCACGTGGCTCACGGCCTCTCCTCCCCAGGTCTCCATTCAGTTGACCCCTCATCAGCAAGGCCTTCCCCACCCCCTCCCTCCTTGTCCCCGTTCTCTGCTGTCCTTGCTGTATTTACTTGTTCGCTCTAGATTATAAATTCCATGAGGCAGAGGTTAGTGTCTGTTGCTCCCTGCTGATCCCCCCAGAAGAACGTTTGTCCCTGGTTGGTCGGTGGGTGTCTGTGGAATGAAGGAAGGAATTCACGGAGGAAGAAGAGACCAGTGGGAGGCACCGGGTCTGGTGGGGAGACTGATTTAGTGCTTCAGGCAAAAGACTCTTCATTCCCTCAGACGGACACCAGTCTTTCCGTGAAGGAATTTTCCTGTTTTACAAATGCATTATTCTTTCTTGTTCAAAAATAAACCCCTTGAAATCAAGGACTGAATTCTTACACCGTTTTGTTTCCCCAGCAAATAAGTGTTCAGTGATGAGGAAAGTAATTCTCACTTGGCTGAAAGCACTCAAGTACTCAGTTCTTTTACTTATGCTAACATTTCCACTCTCGCTCTCTTATTTGACCTTACAGAATGTGTGTATCTTCCCATTGAATGCTCTTGCAAAGATGTTGGCTTGGAATCGGTAGGGTCCGTCTGCAGCGGGGTAGCCGCAGCAGGACCGGGACTGGTTGCCTGGGAGTCGGCCCGGCGGGAGTGCAGTCACTCCACCAGTCGTCCGAGCGCCTCAAAGCTCAGAGCTTGGCAGCTCTCTCACTCGGCTTCTGTCGGCTCGAGGGCAAGAGTCGCTCATCCCAACAGATGGGCCTGCATTAACCAGACAGTAAACCATGTATGTGCCATGAATACGTTTGCTGAGGGCACTGCTTCCCGGGGCCGGACGTTGGGAACAGCTGTCTTACTGTGAGCTACTGTTTCTTGGTGAGATGATTTGTTAACCTAATTCGGAAACAGATTCCATTTGCACGGTTAATCTTCGCATGGCTTCCCACTACCTGCAGCCCAGTTATCTCGGGGGCAGTGTTTATAAACAAAAGTTATTTACGTGAGATTTCTGAAAGCAAATGGTACGCTTCCTTTGCAAATGTCGTGTCGCTTGTCTAAAAGGGCTTGTCGCCCTTTGTGTGTTGCCAAAGAGGCCAGTCATTCATTCCGAGCAGTCGTTTTATTTTCCTGATGCTTTTCCTTTCGGTCTTCTGTGCATTACGATGTACACTCCTGCAGAAGGTCCCAGCGGTGCAACTCCTCAAATACAATTCTTTTGTCTGTCAGTCTCTGTCATCACCCTCAGAGAGGGTGGTTGCGATCTCAGCACCTCAGATAAAGTAGATTTGCTAGTTCTGCAGTCTTGAGGGGCGACTCTCTGCTGTGCGTTGTCCTTGGCCCAGCCCGCCAGGCAAAGTATAAGCTGCTGTAAAACTGGAAAAGCGTTTGAGTGGGTGAAGCAGATGTTGTCTTAGCAGGAAGCAGATGCACGACTTGCAGATGTCTGTCTGATAAAGTGCAGCATTTGGTTCCATGCAGCTGGTGCCAAGATCACCGATTCATCATGTCTGAATGCGTTCTTACTAATTACGGCCCTGTGTTCTTTACACGTTCCGGGCGTACTGAGGAGGGGGGCACACAGGCTTTCTCCTGTTAGAGCTTCGAGCAGCATTTTTCTTTCCCCGTCTTCACGAAGTCGGTCTTTTATGCTCAGAGCCGTGTTGGGGGTGAAGCCCCCCCATGAGCGGGACCGATGCAGCTCTGTAGTGGGTCTGGGGTGCAGGTTTGATGTCAGAATGTTCCATCGAAGGCAGCCGTTCTGTGAACACTTTAAGGCAGCTGGAGAGAAGAAAAGGAGTGTAATTAAACTTAATGTTTTTTTTAATGTGCATGGAAGAAAGCTAATATTGACTTGGTTAACGTCAATTCGCAGCCTCTGTGGTTACTTGACCAAGTAGGAGCTCGAACATTCTGGAAAGCAGCAACACCAGCTTAGCTTTATGCTGTGAAAAGCCACAGAGCCGTTGTTCTCAGAGAGGAAGGTGGGGGAAGGCACATGACTGCTGGGGGGCCCTTCCTGCTAGGAAAGGTGCCTCAGAGCCGGAGCAAATGGGAAAGCTGAAGAGCTTCATTGTTTTATGTTGTTCTTTCCACAAAGCAAGTGTGCTAATGAAATTAAATTCCAGAACCTGACTGGGCCTTCTTTCTAATGTTTGGTTTTTCCAGAATAAATGTGTTTTCCATGAAAAAAGCTCACTATATAAAATTTGCTACACTACCCAGCCACCCATATTTGGAGAGTTGACAATAATAGTTTGTTTTTCAAGGTCAATAATTGGTTGCTTATACTCTTAGATAATTGAGTATTTCTCCAATGCTTTAATTATGAATTGATTTATAATACTTTTTTAAAGAATAGGAGAGCCCTGACTGGTTTGTCTTAGTGGTTAGAGCGTTGGCCTGCGGCCTAAAGGGTCGCAGGTTCGATTCCCAGTCAAGGGCATGTACCTGGGTTGCAGGTTCGATCCCCCGCCCCAGTCAGGCTAGTGTGATAGGCAACCAATCAATGTCTCTCTTATGCACCGATATTTCTCTCTCCCTCCCTCCCTTCCACTCTATCTAAAAATCAATGGGAAAATATCCTCAGGTGAGAATTAACCAAAAAATAAATAAAAAAAGAATAGGAGAAATATTTATAGGTTAGAAGAAATAAATAATTTCCAGGTCTGAAGATAATAGCGTGAGTGGTTCTTTTAATGAAACATTTATTTCTGTTTTTGTTGTTAATCCTCACCAGAGGATATTTTTCCATTGATTTTTGTTTTTTCCAGAGAGAGAAGGGGATGGGGAGGAAGAGAGAGAAACACTGATGCAAGAGAGACACAGTGATTGGCTGCCTCCCACACGACCCCGACGGGGCCGGGGATCGAATCTGCAACCCAGGTATGTGCCCTTAACCGGAATCGAACCCTCAGCCCTTCGGTCCTTGGGCCAGTGCTCTAACCACTGAGCAAGCAGCCAGGACTTAGCACTATTTGGAAAGCAGGTGGCAGTAAGGGAACACAGGTGTGATGAGAGGAGCATCCGCGAGAGTAGGCTCTGGTGCTCACCCTCTTCCCCGCAGTCGGGTGCAGAACGTGGATCCGCCGTGACGGCAAGCAGGTGGGGACACATTTCAGATGGCGCTGCAGACCCGAGGCCCGGTCTTCCGAACGTCAGTGTAAATGAGTCTATAATGACATAGATTGTAATCCTTCGTTCACTTACAATGCTTTACATATACATATGAAATTCAGGACCTAAGAGTGTTGATGGGATTATTCCAGAAAGTCTTCCCGCCCTCTTGCCAGTTGCCTACATATTTTATGTTCATGTTTTACATTTTATAAAAGCATCTTACAACCAAATTGACTAATAGCTATTGTTTTAAATTTTAGATCTTCTAAAGTGGACTGTTTATGATAAAGCAGTTTGCATTTCTTGTATCCATTTTCCTACATGAACATCTTTCCACTTGTCAAAGTAAAATTCACATTAAAAGGTCTGCCCCATTTCACTAAGAATACCTTATACTCTTATAATAAAGGTAAAACTATTCATCTTGCGTAATATTGTTAGCTCTAGGCAAGTGGCTAATGCAATTACAGTTCTTTTCATTTGGGGGATTTTTTATGCTGTTTCTATTTTGTTTCCCACTGATATTATGTAAGAATGGTGGTGGGGGTTTTTTAAGTTTTAATTTGTGTGAAATACAAGAAAAACTTTAACTCTAAAACATCAGATAAATGGAACTAGTTGTCTCCATTTTTAAAAATGCCTTGTTACAGAAATTTTTAAGCATCCACAAAGTAGAGAGAATAGTATAATAAACCCCTGTAATATACACCCAGCTTCAGCAATTATCAGCCTTCTGTTATTTTTATTTGCCAAGCTTTCTTAAGACTCTCTTTCCAGAGTTTATTTTCCTTTTAAGTTGTTCTGTTCCCTGTTTCTATGGTGACAGTAGATACTTAACCAGGTTGTGTAAACCCACAGACCTCCCTTCGTTGCAGGAGGTGGAGCGGGAGATCTCCTTCCGGACAGAGTGTGGGCTGTATTATTCCTACTACAAGCAAATGCTGCAGGCGCCCAGCCTCGTGCACGGTAATCCCGCGAATGCCATGTGGGGTCCTCTGTGTTCTTCTCACTGTTTCAGCCGAAACGCTGTTGCCCTAACGCAGCGGTTCTCAACCTTCCTCATGCCGCGACCCTTTAATACAGTTCCTCATGTTGTGCTGACCCCCAACCATAAAATTATTTTCGTTGCTACTTCATAACTGTAATTTTGCTACTGTTATGAATTGCCATCGGAAATATGTGTTTTCCGATGGTCTTAGGCGACCCCTGTGAAAGGGGGTCGCGACCCACAGGTTGAGAACCGCTGCCCTAACGCATGCTCCATGGGGCTTGTGTCATGCTTCCTTTGACGGGGTAGTTTTTACTTGTTGAGTAACAATCAGTCCACGTAAATGTCTTGCTCTAGAACAAGTCTGTTATACTTCAGTGTCCCTCCTCTCCTAGCCTCTCAGCTCGGCTCCGTCCCAGGGTTAGTGTTTGTGGCTTCTCGGTTTTGCAGCTGACTTTTCTCACAGTCATCTTGGAAGAGTCTTTGCAGGTGAAAGGGGCGTTGTCTAAATGCAGGCATTTTGATAATACAAAGGAAAACTGCAGTTGTCCTGGTGCCTCATTCCTTCCTTCCATTGTTGCCACTTCCCCGAGTTCGGGCTCTGAGTGTTTGGTGCCTGCACTCTTGAGTCTTCACTCCGACTAGTGGAAGCCCAGAAGGACCCTCTGCGTCACACGTGCTGATGTGCTTGGCAGGACACGGGACGCACTACCCCGCCCTGGCCTCTGCTCGGGGTCAATCTGTTTCTGGCAAGAATTCTTCATAGGTGATGTTCTGTACTTCTCTTGTATCCCAGGAAGAGGCAGGAGATTTTGCTTATCTTTCTTTTCGTGCCATTAAAAATTAATCAGTCAGTTCCCGTGTAGATAGGCAGTTTTACCCATAATAAGGTAAATTACCTATCAGCCAAAAGGTAATGGGTTCAGCAGCCATTTAAAGATTATTGCCTATATCCATTACTTCAGTAGAGTTGTAGTGACATTTTAATTCTGTCATCCCTCCTATATTTATTAGCTGGGACTCTGTTATATAAAAAACCTTTTTCTCATCAACTGTTCCATGACCCACGGTGCAGTCGATACAGGAAAGGCAGGATAAGGCGAGCTGCCTTCACGCTGATTTAGGGCACTGCTGGCCAGGAGTCAGCAGTGTGGACTCAAGATGGTGTCTACCTGCTTCTGGGTCGGGGTTGCGTAGGGAGCAGAGCAGCTCCCTCACTGCCATCTATTGAAAATCAGCCCCTGGACACGGGTGGTGGGAGGAAGGGGGAGACCCTGACAGTGGTGTCTGTCCTCGCACACGTGCCCCTCGGCATGGACACACGTTGGTTGGGCAACCTCGACCTCCTGGCCACCAGCTGGGATGGGAAAGGGGGGTGGGGTGAAGAGTGGCGTGTGGCCCTGGGGCCCAACGCCGGCTCTGACCTCGAGCACTGCCTCCTCCCCTACAAAAAAAAAAAAAAAAGGACGGTGTTAAACAGAAACATCGTAAATCGGGCCCCACAACAAAGAATTATCAGGCCCTAAATGTCAAAGTACCATGGTGCTGAAGGCGAGAAACTGCTGTGAAGGTGAATGTGTGATCTCCTGTGAGTGTCACTGAGCTCTGTCCACGGTCGCCATGGTCGCCTGTTAGGGTTATTCTTTCAGGAAGTATGAACAGTGGAGAGGTAGAAGTCCTGTAGCGGTTAGACTTCCATGTCTTTACAGATCCTTGATAAGTTATTGAGATCCAATAAAGCTCATGCGTGGCGGTCATTTGTTACATCTCTTAGCATGTTTCTTCTCGTTGATAGGTTTCTTTCCATTTTCTTGTAAGTTTTGCTGAAAACAGTGATGGATTTATCAGATAGTTTTCCATTTCCGGGATTTTGCTGGAGCTCAGGGCCTATTCAGGGTCTCTCTGCTGTCTGAACGTCCTGTTGGTCAGTGGTCGTTGGAGGTTCACTGGGAGGTCGGCTCTGGTTTGGGGAGAATGTCTGCGACGGTGCTGCCCACTCACAGAGGGCGCGTTCTCTAGCACGTTCTAAAGAATCTGCACACAGGGCCAAAACTCAGCAAAAGCTCTGAGCGCCCTCCAGGTCCCGAGTGTTTCCGCACAGTTCCAGTTCAGTCTGCTCTCCCTCTGCCAGAGCCCAGGTGGGTGGCTGTGGCTGTTTTGGCGCTCTGTCCTGGCCTCTGCGCTGTGGAGCCGGCTCGGGCTTTGACCCCGAGGGCGGGCGCTGCTCACGGCTGAGGCCGCTGCTGTCCGTGGGCTCCCAGCCCCCCTCTCGCGCCTCCGCAATCCTACTAGGATCGATTCAGTGTCCCTGGTTGTATGGTCCTCGCAGGCTGCTTCTCCGTTGCTTTTTCCCGATGATTTGTCTTTATTTTGGTTGTATTTCCAGTTTGGTCCTGGGGGATGGTCTGTGTAGCTTCCGTTCACTCCGCCGCCATTTTGGAATCCTCTCATCAATGTTTCTATCTCTCTCTCCCTCTCCTTTCCTCTCTCTCTAAAATAAATAAAAAATAAATAAAATTTTAAAAAGCACAGATAAAAAAATAAATAAATAAATAAATAAATAAATAAATAAATAAATAAATAAATAATCTGCACACAGTTTTCAATACATGGATCATTTTAATTGTAATTATCTTTCCTTAGGTTTTCATGACTTAATGTACGATAACAAAACTGAATCCATGAGGACAATTAACCTCCTTCAACGAATGAATATTTACCAAGAGGTTTTTCTCAGTGTTTTGTACAGAGTTCTGCCCATACAGGTATGTTGTGTTGCGTGACACGGAGTTGTTCATAGCAGGTGAGCGTCAAAATCGGCCCTTTTAGGTTGAGGTGTCACCTATGCTATTCCGATCTTCAGCCGGCTTGGTACACACACACACACTGTCCTAATTATCTTCATAACTATTGTGAGCTTTGCTTTATTTGTGTTTTATAAGATATTTTGTGCATGTCGATGCTTCCTGTCTTGTAATATATGTGTGCCGCCTGGAAGTGATATTTTTATGTGGAAACATGTAATCACTCCTCACTTATCGTTGAAATAAAAAACATTGGAAAGTTAGCAAACCACAATGACTACTTCTTATGTGAACAAGGTAAAACTGGACAAACTTTGGTGTGAACGTGTCTAAGGAATGCAGGCAGGGTCCTCAGGATGTCCTCCGTCTTCCACTCCTGTGTGGTGTGGGCTTATTGCTTGAAATGAAGCCAAACTTCTAAGTATTGAATTTCTACTGTCAAGGAGAAGGATTAGGGCTTCCCTAACAAACAATGTCTATGTTCCCTTTCACAGAAGTATTTAGAGCCGGTTTATTTTTATATTTACACCTTATTCGGGCTCCAGGCGGTCTATGTCACGGCCCTCTACGTCACCAGCTGGCTCCTCAGCGGCACGTGGCTGTCGGGACTCTTGGCGGCGTTCTGGTATGTCACCAACAGGTGAGCTGGAGGCGGTGCCTGTCTCCCGCGTGAGAGACAAGCAACAGTCATCACTTCGTTTTCCCGGTCAGAGAAAGGCCTTCTGCCACGTGTGTGTGGGCATCTGGCCCAGCAGGGGCATCTTACCTGGCGAGGTGGGAAGTCCTACATTTATATGTTTCTAGCTGAGGAGCAGAATGTTGAATTGCAAGTCAAGAGAATCGCTGGTCATGGCCCAGTGCCACTGCAGGTTTGCTGTGTGCTCAGCATTTCTCCAGCCGCACGCCTCGCCTCTCAGAGACGTTTGTGGCATCTTCACTGTCGACCTGGACCAGGTGTGGGCTCCTCATAACCAGCGAAGTGTAAAGCACTGTAATAGGGGGAACTCTCGCATCATCTAATTGTCTGTTTTAGACATGAGCACAATGAAATCGCTTCTGTAAAAATATTTATTTTTTTTATTTATTTTTATCCTTACCCGAGGACATTTTTCCATTTTTTGTTCAGATAGAGTGGGAGGGAGAGAGGAAGAGACAGAGAGAGAGAAACATCGACGTGAAAGGTACACATCGAGTGGCTGCCTCCCGCACAACCCAGCCAGGGCCCGGGACAAACTGCAACCGAGGTACATGCCCTTAGCGGGAACTGAACCTGGGTCTCTCTGGACCGCAGACCAATGCTCTAACCTCTGAGCCAAACCGGCCAGGGCTCTATAAAAATATTTAAAAACATTCAGGCCCGGCCAGTGTGGCTCAGTGGTTGAGCGTCGACCCATGCACCAAGAGGTCACCGGTTCAGTTCCTGGTCAGGGCACACACCCAGGTTGTGGGCCCGATCCCCAGTGGGGGGCGTGTAGGAGGCGGCCAGTCGATGTTCTCTCTCATCAGTGTTTCTATCTCTCTCTCCCTCTCCCTTCCTCTCTCTCTCTCTAATATCAATAAAGAAAAAAATTTTTTTATTAAAAAAAACATTCGAGATATATAGAAAAACTGCCTGACCTACAGTGGCAACACCAGTACTGAGCAGGAGACTTACAAACTCGAACACAAGTTCTAACATTGATTTTATTTCATAATTCTAAACAAAATTACTTTTTATTACAACCTTACTGAGTAATTACTATATGTCAAGCACTTTGCAAAATGCTTTAATGTGTCTTCTTTTAACAGCCCGATAGAGGAAATACTATCATTATCACCATTCTAGAAATGAGGACATTGAAGCTTGGGTTAACTTACAACACTGTTATATATGAGTGTGTGTGTATATGAGAACATGTACATATAGATGAAGGCATGTGTATATTTATATCAATATACACATAGCCAAGTCTTGGTCAGAGTTCAAACACAGGGTGTGAGATGTGAGACAACTATGTTATGCTGCCTCTTAACGTTTTAATCTAACATGTTATTCCTGCTAAGAGTAAATGAAAGATTTTTTTTTAATATATTTTTATTGATTTTTATTTTAGAGAGAGAGGAAGGGAGAGGGAGAGAGAGAAGCATTAATGTGAGTGAGAAACATCGATTGACTGCCTCCTGCACGCCCCCACTGGGCATCGATCCCACATCCCGGGCATGTGTCCTGACCGGGAATTGAACCGGGACCCCTCAGTCCATGGGACGACGCTCAGTTCACTGAGCCACACCAGCTGGGCGATAAAAGGTATTTATTGAATGCCTGGTGTGTGTAGGGATGGCTCTTGGGACCCGCTGGACAAAGATGAAAACACCTGTGCTTGTCTCCTAAGGGGTCACATTCCAGGGAGGCAAGGAGCTCATAGACAGGTCGGCAGTGGCCAGTTCAGGACTCGGGTGTAAAGCAGCGAAGAGCACAGGGCCCGTGCACTGGGGCAGTTGGAAGCAGTGCGGACAGTCAGCCTGGACACCTGTGCTCGACGCCCACATTCACCACTGGGCTGGCTGTGTGTGTGTGGACAGGGTACCTGAACTCACTCCATGCCGAGTTTGTGTTATGGGGATGATGGTGAGGAGGATGGGTTATTACTGAGAACCAATAACCAGGAACCTCCATGTGACGTAGCTGTCTCTTGGGGGCGTCTGGAGGTAGTCACAGTACAAATGGCAGCTGTGGCCACTGTCTCCTTTGCAGAACAGACACGACCAGGGTGGAGTTCACCATCCCCCTGCGGGAGAACTGGGCGCTGCCGTTCTTTGCCGTTCAGATCGCAGCAATCACGTATTTCCTGAGGCCGAACCTGCGGCCTCTGTCTGAGGTAAGTTTCCATAATCCCTCATGTGTTTTTAACCTGTTTTATCCACGCTTCAGAAGTTGTGATGCGCATGGTATCCCAAAGCCTGTCCCAAAGTTAGCCCAGGACCAACTTTGTAACTCAAGTTCAGTGAAGTCTTCTGAGCCTTCTCCTCCTTTGCAAACAAAAGGGTTTCGTTTTTGTTGTTAAAGATGCACTCTATATAATCTACCCTTATGGAGTTGCAGCAAATCCCTGACAATTTCTGCAAAACTGTCAGCACTCCTGAGCCATTGCTCTTGCGATGCGATCTGGTTCGCTGTCGCCCCCACGCTGGTGTGGCGTCCACGGAGCACGTGCGAGCCAAAGTTGACCGGCCGGGAACCAGTGCTCGGCTTCCCAGAGCCACCGTCTGTGGTCTCTGTCTGGTTCCAGAGAGCTGACTGCTCTCGAAGACCGGTATGCAAGGCTTTTTATCACTAGTGACATGTAAATTACACCGGGTTTTCTTCTCACAGAGGCTGGCCCTGCTCGCCATCTTCCTGTCAACATTTGTCTTCAGTCTGATGTGGCAGTTCAATCAGTTCATGATGCTGGTGCAGGCATTGGGGCTGTTCGTCCTGGACGCCCTGGACATGCTGCCCGCCCTGAAGGTGAGCGCCGAGGGCCGCTCGGTCCAGACGGTTCTCATCAGTGTCCCTGTCGCAGAAGGGGCAGGAGCTCACGTGCCTGACCCGGCGGCCAAAGCTGCTGCCAGCCGAGGGAAGTGTGCCGTTTCAGGCTTGTGATCCACACGGCCTCTCTGACCATCTCGCCTCTTACTCCGCCTAGTGTATGTTAAATGATGGATTTATTTGGAGTATAAATGTCTAGATCAATTGTCCTTTATAGAGATGACTTAAATTTTAATTTATAAGACAGCTCTTTCATTTATTTTTTTTCTTTATTGATTTTGAGAGAAAGAAGGGAGAGGGGAAGAGAGAGATGGAAACATTGATGACAGAACACTGATTGGCCGCCTCCTGCATGCCCCCCCACTGGGGATCGGGCCCACAACCTGGGCATGTGCCCCAACCAGGAATTGAACCGGCAACCTCCTGGTGCATGGGTCAATGCTCAACCACTGAGCCACACTGGCCAGGCTATTTTTTTTATTTGAGGCATTTTTGTGTGTCCCCGTGGGTTGAGTTTTGCTTCTTTCAGTTTTTATTCCATTCAGAGCTGTCGTTGGCGAGTGCTTCTTATGGGCATTTCCATACGTCCCTGTGCCAGTCCCCACAGCAGAGGCAGGTGTGAGCGTCTCTGTCTTCCCGACGAGCCGGTCCCCACACGAAGGCCGTCCTCTGTGCCGCTCTGTGCCTGCTCCCAAACAGTTCTCAGTCCCTGGGGAATTAGGCACACAGATCAAATGAAGTGATGTCTGACATGCTCCTACGGTGGGGAAGTTAGGAAGGATGGAAGACGATGAATACTGGTGGTCACCTGTGGACAGTAACTGAAAGAATTAGAGGGAACTGAAGACTACACCCTGTGTTCACTGTTTCCAGGGTGTAGTTACAGCATTGTCTGCCTCCTCTATTTCATAGTATCCAGTTTGTCTCCTCTTTAATCGACGTTACAAAATTTTAAATGTTTTGTAGTTAAAGTTTAAGCAAATAGAAGTCTGATTTCGTTTCTGTTTTAGCTTGTGCTACACAGAATCGGTGTGTTTTCTGCTGTAACTTGAGATGGGCTGGTGCCCTGATCATCTGCCTCACCTGACTTCCGGGCTTCTCCTCCGCAGGCCACCTGGCTGTACGCCATCCAGATCGCTGCTCTGCTCCTGGTCTGCGCCCTGCAGTTCTTCAATCCCATGATTCTCGGGTCCTTGCTGATCAGTTTTAACCTTTCAGTATTAATTGCAAGAAAACTTCAGGTAGGACTTTTGTGTGTGTGTGTGTGTGTGTGTGTGTGTCTGTAAACTTTTTAAAGAGTGTGGTTTGCAGGACTTTATTTCTGTGCAGTATTCAAAGGAAAACGTATGACAGATCCCACTGCCCTTGCCCCAGACTTGCACACCTTGTTACTGACTTTTAAGTGAATTAAAATTGACTCTTGAAAATCCAAATAAATACCTTTAGAAATAATGGGACATTTCCTAGGGTACCATGTTTAAAAACATCGACCTGATCTTTTCACTCTATTACCTAATTAGAGTTCCTTACATCTACATGAGCTTTAAGAGTCAGTTGCTTTTCCTTAATAACATCACAAAGCCTGTGTTCTTTCTCATGAGCGTGTGAGAAACACTTATGAACATTTATATCAAGAAGCTGCTTCATTTTCCGCTTTGGGAAAAATAAACCCTTTTTCTTATTAGTCTTTGGTGAGAGCTGCTGTGGACAAACTGTCATGAAGACAGTTAGAAGCAGGCTTTTCGTTGACTCAGAAACATTAGTTCTCATTCAGGCTTTTAACCTTAATTAAGTAAACATCACTCATGCTTGAACTCTTTAGATGCTATTATATTTGATAATCTGTAAAGTTACCTGAGGAGTATAAGAAAACGAGTATGTATCAAAGAGCATAGCTGACCTTTTTTTATACTGACAGATCTTTTATTTAAGTGGGTGGCAGTCTGATTCATGACTTGATGGGTAAATGACCAGAAGATGTGTTACATCAGTGTATCCTGAGTACCTTGTCCACGGCAGACTTCAGACTCTGGTTGCAAAGATCTTTTAAAAAAAAGTCTGGGATACATTTTCCCATTTTACGAAGTTTCTTATTTAAGGATTCATTTACTTTTAGAAAGTTACAAATATTGAAACAATGTAACCTCATGAAAGTTAGTAGATTGTATTTTTCACATATTTTCCCTAGATATTGCATGATCCAATGTTTTAAATCCTTATGTAATCTTATCTTAAGTGATTTGAAGTTGAATTAAAATTTAAGAATTAAAACTCAACTCTTTTAATTTCTAGAAGAATCTGAAAACTGGAAACTTCCTTAATAGGCTTGGAAAACTATTGTTACATTTATTTGTGGTTTTATGTTTGACGCTTTTTCTCAACAACATTATTAAGGTAGGTTAATAAAATGACATATTTAATTTAGCATTGCTAAAGAGTTACCAGTTTTACTTTAAACAGGCTCGGTTTTAACTTGTTTCAGTAACAGGATTATTTTCTTGATTTTAGTCCTTGCTTTCTACTCATTCTTTAACGTGTTCTACCTTGAACTCACCTTTTGAGCTATTAAACTTTTTAGAAGCTCAACTTTAAAACCATTAAACAAGTATTTCTCTCAATTTAAAAAATTCTACTTCTTAGAGATTGTTTCCTGCACTATGGTACTTTTAAAAAAGATGGGATGATTTTTATTGGGTTAAGTTGGTAAATACACAGGCTTTCCTCTCACAGTCACGTGCCTCACTGAGGTGACCTGTCCCCTGTGGGAGCCCCGTCTCGCCAGGGCACGTGTGTGCACCTGGCAGAGTCCTGCACGGCAGCGAGCCCTCAGCTGTGTGCTGGCTGCCACAGAAAACCACTCCTGTCAGGGTCTTTGTCGCTGAGTCCTTAAGCTGCATGCAGCTCAGTGCTGATCAGAGCCTCTTTGAGCAGAGCAGCCAGCATTTCTGAGAAGCCGGTGGGGCTGCGAGTTCATCCGTCTCCCTGCTGTGGACACCCAGGGTCCTCCCTGGCGTGAGCCGTGCGAGAGCCGCAAGCTGGGGCCACTGTTCCGCCTCCCCAGGGAGCAGCATCTGTTCAGTTGCCCTTGGTGTTCTGCCGGGGACCTGCAGTGACAATGGCAGGACTTAGCAAATGCAGCCTGTGGGACTCCCTGCTGTTTCTCCTGCGTGGGAGAAACTCCTGCGTCTCAGATCCGGCTCGCTGGGGTCTCCTTGAGCAGCCGTGTGTGCTGGTCTCGTGGATCACGCTGTGGGGGTGTGAGCCTCGTCACACATCTCTGCTTGTGTTCTCCGCACCGAGCGCACTCCGCGGCTCACCTTACGTTCCTTCCGTCCTCATTTCCTTTCATCTGATATGATGTGTTCTCCGTTTGTGTTTTATGGATTTTTGTAAGGCATACATCAAAACTGGCACTGTGCACATTGAAATCCTAATCACTGATGATAAGCACGCATTTGTCCACTCACCCCTGAGGGTGGCTGTCTCGACATGTCTGTGTGGCTGGTCCACAGAAACCCTCAGCCACACAGGCCTGGTGGGCTGTGCACCGTCTGAGGCTGCAGGTCGTCAGATCATGGTTTTCCGACCAAAACAGACTCCGTGGGCTTCAGCCGTCTCCCTCTCCCTGAAACCAAAGAAGCTCGTCTTTTGTCTGCTTTACATACTGAATTTACCCATAAGATTCTGTTTGACAAAATGATTCTGCTGGGAAAAGGGGGGGGGTGCGCAGCTTCAGAGTCCCCGCCTCGGAGTCCTCCACCCGAGGACCGCTGGGAGCACGTGCGGGCACCGCTCGGCGCGGGAGCTGGGCACTGAGCCTGCAGTGGGCGGGCGCGGGCTCCGGGCACTGACGTGTCTCCGTGCTGTCCCGACAGAGCGCTCTCAGCCTGAAGTCGGATGAGCACATATTTAAGTTTCTGAAGGCGAAATCTGGATTGGGGGCAACAAGGTATGACTGAGTTTTAAATCTGTTTGTTTTACTTTTTCTTTAAAAAGTAAAATTTATGTTTACTTTTTAAATTAAATCAGCAAGGACTGAAAAACTTAAGTTATCATTGTGCCTGCAGCTATTCCTTTCAGGGTCATTTTGAGGGAAAATGTGTTATTCACTGACACTGAATTCAGTCTGGTTTCCACGCTCCCCAGAGACTTTGATGCAAACCTGTACCTGTGCGAAGAAGCCTTTGGCCTCCTGCCCTGGAACACGTTCGGGAGGCTCTCGGACACCCTGCTTCTGCACGCTTATGTGTTTGTCCTGGTGGTCACAGCGATGGCAGCGCTGGCTGTCGCCCTCCGCAACCTCAGGTAAGCTCAGGTGCGGGGGGCTTGGGAAATCGCGCTGTGCCTCCGTGAGCATGTTGATGCCGTAGGGAATTGCTCTGGCAGTGAAAGTGAGACAGAACTAAGTGGTAGTGTCAGCTTTCCCGGGGAGCGCCCAGGGCTGGGTCCACCTCGGTGCAGAAGCCAGTCGGGGCTGTAACATGGAACGGTCCAGTAGAGAGCAGTGCCAGTGGGGAAACCACTCAGCACATCATTTTCATTCTCTTGTGAGTCCGGGTGTGGAAGAGGGTTTCTGGGAGACCCGAGTTCCCAGTTCACAGCAGCGTCACACACACCCAAGTGTAAGGCTCGTGGGAACGCTCAGGGCCCTTAGAAAAGCATTACTTTATCTTAAAGTGGGGCCTTCGTTGTTGCTTCCTTCCGCCTGACAACCACTGACGTCCACACCCACTCAGGGCAGCACACCGAGGTGGAGTCAGGCTGATAGGCGTGCTTCCCGGGCGCACACGGAGCACAGCACGCGAGGGGCAGGAGCCAGGACCATGCCCTTGGCACCGAGCACCGGCCTCTAGATCAGTGCACATTTGCAAGGAGCATGGAAATAAGTAGATGTGCTCACCACCCACAAGGAGACCCAGCCACACCCGAGGGGGGGCGGTTATAGGACAAGGGGTGCATTTTCTTCGACCGTTAAACAGCCTTACAGGGTGGGGGGTCTTTCATTGACTGAAAGATCATTGAGAGAGACGTTGATGAAAGGCCATGGGCAAGACTCGGGTCCTGGTTCAAGGAAACCACCTGAGAAAAGCAGTTGTGATTGGATGGTCTCAGGAGTTGTTAATTGGGTGGGTGCATTCGCTAGCGTGGGCATAGTTGGTAAAAGGGCATCTGTTAGAAATGCCTAAGGGGTGTTGGCAGTTGAAATGCTGATGGTCGTTCATGAAGGAACTGAATTACAAGGTGATGGATACATTTTTACTTCTTATTTATTAAAAACTTGAAAAATACTGCTAACTTGTAAAACATTTTTCAAGCTCTCTTGGTTTCAGTAATTTCAAAAGGAGTTTTTTGCTATGCGCTTACCATGTATAGGATTGAAGCACTTTAATGTTTACTTAAAATGAAATTCGTTACATTTTAGTTATTCTAATAATTAATGCATTTATATTATTTCACCTTTAGCCTCATAAACAAATTTAAATGATCAGTGGCAATTCGTTTTATCTTAGGGAAATAACACCTTTCTAAATATATGAAAGCATAAGTTTATTGTATCTAAAAAAGATTTGACTAAATTAAAATTCTGGATCCGGCTCTGATTTGTCTGTGTGCTGTTTGTGCAGTGATTCTCCCGCCCAGCGCCCCCTGGGGCAGACGGGGAAGTGTGTGGTCAGCCTGGGGGCCGACGCCGCCTACAGCCTGGCGCACACCGTCGTGTTCGGGGCCTTGGCGCTGAGCACCATGAGGTATTCCTGCCTTGTCTCTGAGGGGTCCTTCTGTGCACCGCTCTTCCCCTGACACCGGTCAGCGATACGTCGCCACGGCTCCCATCGGGTGTCCTCGTGCGCCTTCTCCCAGAACAAGCCCAGTCCCACACTCCCTCTGTTTTGAGTCCTGTGACCATTCTCAGAGGCTGTGCAGTGAAGGGCTAACCTGTGGCCGCGGTCTCTGCACGGTTTGGCAGGATGTGACCACAGGGCTGTCTCTGCCCCTTTCCTCACAGAATGAAGTACCTGTGGACGCCGCACGTGTGTGTGTTTGCAGCTTCCGGCCTGTGCAGCCCTGAGGTGTGGGGGTTACTGCTGAAGGTCACCCGTCTTTATAACCCGGCAAGGGTCAGTGCGTCCCTTCCTCCCCCACGTCCGTGACTTTTTGTATTTCTTTCGTACCAATTTTGTTTTGTTTAGAGTTGCCTATTCATCAGTCTGATGAAATGAAGACTGAAATTTGAAGCTAAAAGTAGATGATGGACACATTATAATTTTATATGGAATTTTTAAAATTTTATTTGTTAATTATTTCTTTTTTCCTGGACCATACATTAAATATGCTCATTATACAGAATTTGGAAATACTGAAAAGCACAAAAAGAAAAATTAAAAATCACCGATAATCCCATTGTCCAGAGTTATCACTATTGTAGCTACAGTGTGTTACCCTAAAAGTCACGGTCCGTGAGTGCCTGGTCATGGTGACTAGCCTGCGGTGCGGCTCTGAGCTGTCTGCCCTCCGACGTCACGGGGGACATCCAGACCCTGACGTTGCCTCGGTGGCTTTGCATGTTGGAGACTCCATTCAGTGCTCCCTTAAATTATACTTCTGTTGTTTAAAAAAGTCATATGTTTACAAAACAAAACTTTGAGGCAAAAGTGTTCAAAACACTTGTAATCTGAACGGTGTCTTTTTCGCATAGATGTGTGTGGTGCGGTACGCAGTTCCGATGCTCACACTCTCCTACCTGTGCTGCAAGGTAAGACTGCTTCCTCGTTCTCGGCCTGACTCCGGAGCGGAATAATCGCTTTGACTCGTTTTTCTGGGGGTGTTTGTTGGCAGACACTAGACTGCGGAGGTTATAAATATCTCCTTAGCCTCTGTGGCCAGTTGGCGTTGACAGGAAGACTGGTCTTGTTCCCAAAGAGGAGATAAGAAGTAAACACAGCAGGAGCAGCGGCAGTTCAATCATTCTGGTTGGGTTTGGTTTCGCCTTACTCTTCAGCTGGTGCAGATTCTGGAAGGAGAGAGGTTTCCACACCTACTTGAGGTGAATACGGTGGGAGAGTTCTGTCCTGTCACCTGCTCTCCGTGGAGTAGGAGGGGCTGGGCACAGGCAGGCAGAGGCCGGCAGAGGCAGCCTGTCCGCCCGTCAGCTCGGTCACGGGGAGGGGCTGGGCACAGGCAGGCAGAGGCCGGCAGAGGCTGCCTGCCGCCCGGCAGTTTGGAGGAAGTAGTGACGTTCTCCATGTTCTCAGCGACTGACTGACGAAATGGCACAGACTGTGCTCGAGTCTGAGACCTTCCAGTGAGAAACGCCCGTCGTCGGTCATGCCGACGACTGTGACGCTTTGTCACATCTGATGTTGAGAGGCTCGATACCACCTGGGCAAGTAACCCAGCCTGTTTTATTCAGGTGAGCTCTCCGCCTCTTAAAAAAAAATCTTACGTAGTGTATAAGTTTAGATGATTTTCTTCAAATTCTGTTTTAATGCGACTGGGTTTCCAACTGTCCGTGTGAGCCCTGGGCTGGCGGTGACTCCCGGGGCCTGGCCCACGTCCCTTCGCTTGCTTCCACGCCAGGCTTTCTTTAAGCAGAGCATTTGGGCTAAGGTAACCGTTAGAGGATCACCATGTTGAGCGACTCTGCTGTAAACACTTCAGACACTGTGTTCTGTCCTGTCCTGTCCATCCAGACGTGTGCTGTCCCAGCAGAGCCCTGTGCTGACTCCCAGACACGTGGAACTAGAACTGGACTGTCCTGCCTGCTGCGGGGAAGTTTATTACTCTCGTACATACACGAGACTTCTTACAGCATGACATGCAGCAGCTAAGGATTAAACAGACGCAGCCTTAGTAACGCATGAGGTGACTTGACGGTCAGGTCCTCGCACAGGAAGCCCCGGTGCACCCCCGTTCTCATCTCCACTGCCGGTGCACACCCAGACCCCATCCCACTGTGCCAGCCGAGGTCTCTGCTGTCTCAGCCGCTCCCTTCACATTTTACTGATTTTTTTTTTTTTTTTTTAAATCCTCACCCGAGGACATTTTTTTCATTTTCTGTTCAGATAGAGTGGGAGGGAGAGAGAGGAAGAGAGAGAGAAACATCAACGTGAAAGGGACACATCGAGTGGCCGCCACCCGCACGACCAACCAGGGCCAGGGACAAACTGCAACCAAGGTACATGCCCTTAGCGGGAACCGAACCCGGGTCTCTCTGGACCGCAGGCCGACGCTCCAACCTCTGAGCCAAACCGGCCAGGGCTACTGATTTTATTTTTAAGTTGTTTGGGGACTTAAGTTCCCTGTTCTTTTTTTTAAATTGATCTGAGAGAAAGAGAGAGGGAGAAACATCAGTTTGTTGTCCCAATACACCAAGGTTGGGGGTTGACCCCCGGTCGGGGCACATACAAGAATCAACCAGTGAGTGCACCAAGAAGTGGAACAAGTCGCTGTTTCTCTCTCTGTCTCTCTCTCTCTCAAAATCAGTACTTACAAAATAAGTAAAATCATTTTTAAATAAAATAGATTAGCTGTTTCAGCTTCTCAAAGCTTGTGCAATATAAAATCACTAAGAAGAGAAAGATGTTATGTGCATTAGTGGTTACCCCAAAACAAGCTTGTTTTCCAGCTGTCGAACAGATTTATCTGTGATACGAACTCACATTTCAAAGCCTGATTTGCGTTTTACATACACTTGTAATGAAGATTTCAAAATTTCTTGTTCATAATACTAATTTTGCTGTGTGTCTTTTTAAGATAATCCTGTTTAAAAGGGAAAAGCATTTATTAGTCTCCACTCTAAAATGAAGAGTTTAGTAATATTCTTACTCTCATGTTGATTAACTTATTAGGTTGCTCTGACCCCATGTTACTACTACTGACCATTCAGAAACAACATTTCGTTAATTCAACACTTATTTTCCTGTTGGTTAAGGATTTACCACAAGACTAGAGTTTAACATTTTCAGAATTAATAACAGCAACTTTCAAACTAGAAAAATATGTAATAGCCGTTGAATTCACAGGTTTAAAAATGTTTTGCCCTGGCCGGTTTGGCTCAGCGGTTGGAGTGCTGGCCTGTGGACCAGAAAGTCCCAGGTTTGGTTCCTGCTAGGGGCACGTACCAAAAAAAAAAAAGAGAGAGAAAGGAAAAAAAGCCCTGGCTGGTTTGGCTCAGCAGTTAGAGCGTCGGCCTGCGGTCTAGAGACCCGGGTTCGGTTCCGCTAAGGGCATGTACCGCGGTTGCAGTTTGTCCCCGGCCCTGGTTGGTCCTGCGGGAGGCAGCCACTTGATGTGTCCCTTTCACCTCGATGTTTCTCTCTCTCTCTCTCTCTCCCTCCCACTCTTATCTGAACAAAAAATGGGAAAAAATGTCCGCAGGTGAGGATAAAAAGAAATTAAAAAATAAAAAATAAATGTTTTGTAGCAAAAGAATTAGACCATATCATTAAAAAGTCGGTTTCTATTGATTATCAAAATTCTAGGGATTGTGGATAGTTGAAATATTGCAAAGGCATCATTTGATCAGGTCTCTTCTAGAACCTAGAACTCATGGCACCGACACTCGGTGGCCCATCTTCACCCCTAGGAGACGAGATGCGCATGAGCCCTCGACATGGCCTCAGACGAGAGGACAGCGAGCAAAGGGCCTGGGCTGACAGCACCGCCAGCAGGTGCCACTGAGGGTCCTTGAGTAACGTGACTCAACCTCCCGCGTCCAGGAGGCCTTCCGTCCCATCGGGAAATGAGTCTTGCTGTTCACTTATGCCAGATGTAGACTAGGAGGTCTCTTCGGGCAGCTATCCTTTGATAAAACCATTAACGTGTGACTGACTGCAGAATTAGACAGACGTGTCTTGTTAGAAAGGTGGAGGTCTCCGAGTGTGATTCTTACGTTGTCCACACGACCGTCAGGAACTCGGGTTGAGCGGGAGGCACGAGTGTAATACTCAGACGTCCCTCCTCTGTCTGCAGAGTCCTGTTTCAGATGCTGCTCTCTGCATCATACCTGTAACCACAGTAACATGTCAAACCACTGCCCAGATTTCTAGGACAAAAACACACGAGCGTGTTATCACCACATCAAGTAGCAAAAGGAGCTGGATTGGGAGTCAGGTCTGATCTGTCTCCGAGCCGAGGTCTGCACGCTCCTGACGGGGAAGTGAGCAGAGCAAAGGTGCCCCTGCAGCTTCCGTCCCCAGGTGCCGGTGAGGACAGAAGCAGCTCACGCCGTCTGCAGTGCGGTGCACCAGCACTAAGGGCAGGTTGCATGGGTCAGTCACATTTCTCTAGTCTGCTGTGAACTTTCCTGTGGTGGTTGCTTCTCTCATCTCCAAACGTTTGACTAGATTTTAACAACACATACCACGGCATTTTTATCAAGTGAAATAAAAATTCATTGTAAAAAGTCGACAACACGTCTAGTCATAATTAGCTTGGGCTCAGCTGGTTTTGGACACGTCTCAGACGTCGGCCGACCTACGTGGCAGGAGGGCAAGGCAGTGCTGACAGCCCAGCGGCTGTGGCCCAGCTCGGCACACGCGGCCCTGCGCTCACGTTTCCGCAGTGGCAGCTATGGGTGCGGGTAGATTTGGTTTTTGTTGTGTTTTCTATTTCAGTTCTGGCCAGGAGTGATGGACGAGCTGTCGGAGCTGAGGGAGTTCTACGACCCAGACACAGTGGAGCTGATGCACTGGATCAGGTAGGAGGGCCGTCCTGCCCGCCCCGCCTGCCCCGCTGTCCCGCCTGCCCCGCCGTCCCCACTGTCCCCGCCCGCCCCGCCTTCCCACTCGCCCCACGGGCCGTCACTGGACCCCCTCTGGTTTGTTTTCCGCTTTTGGCTGAGTCCAGTTGTGAGGGTGCATTCATTCTCAAGTTTGTCCTTAAAACTCTGCATTTGGAGCCCTGGCCTGTTTGGCTCAGCGGTTGGAGTGTCAGCCTGCGGTCCAGAGAGACCCGGGTTCGGTTCCCGCTAAGGGCATGTACCTTGGTTGCAATTTGTCCCCAGCCCTGGTTGGTCGTGTGGGAGGCAGCCACTCGATGTGTCCCTTTCACATCGATATTTCTCTCTCTCTCTCTCTCTTCCTCTCTCTCCCTCCCACTCTATCTGAACAAAAAATGGAAAAATGTCCTCGGGTGAGGATTAAAAAAAAAAAAACTCTGCGTTTGGAAATAATTTTTTTTCATTCAAGAACTGCTCTCTGCAGGCACAGCCCGTGAAGGGGGGACCCCCATGGGGAGGGAGCCTTGGGGAGACAGTCGGACTTGAGTCGGGGGCTCTGCCCTCTGCTGGTGTATCGTCATCGCTGCTCCTTGTCACACCTCTGGCGAGGCCCCGCAAGGAGCCTCCACGCGGTCCCTTGGAGCCACGTGGCTCTGGCCACACATGTGTGGGACACAGGTCCAGAGAGCATGGGAAACAGGAGGGCTGCTCTCGCAGGCGGCGCCGTGCTCCCGGCCAGCGGGCCCCATCCCCCTGCACCCCCCGGCCTTCAGCGCCAGAGCCTGGGGGAACCTTGCCTCCCACCCACAGAAATGCGTCTTCCTGCCCAGAGCGGCACGCCCGCCCGCCTGCCCACAGTCTGTGCCGCACTATGTCCCCCGGCAGCAGCCTGAGTCGTCCTGGCTGGGAGCTGCCCCACACCTGTGTGGTCACTTGCTGCCCCGAGCCCAACGGGTGCTCACTCCCCGGGCCTCCGAGAGCCTGCGGCTGGGTGGCGGCGTGTGTTCGCAGAGGTCCCTGAGCGTCCACAGACCTCACACTCATTCTGGACTCCACTGGCTTTAACCGGTTTCAGTTGAGGAACTTTTTAGAGTTCGAATATTTAGTAATAGAAAAGATTGTTTTTATGCATTTCTGCCTTTAGTTCCTTAGAGATCTAAATTTAAGTATAAAACCAAGGATACTTCAGGATTAAATTTCTCATTGACCTGCGAGGACATTTTGTTGACTCCAGCCTGCGGGGTCTTCCCTGGACAGCAGTCAGCTCAGCCACGCCCACGCCACGCCCGGCACAGAGCCCTGCGCGTGTTGTCTTCACCTGCTTTGCTGAGAGTGTCTCCTGAAGGCAAGGGTTACACACCTGGTGTTCTAACGCCTCTTTCAGCAGAACCCCGGTGGCACCTGTGTAGGTCTGACAAGCGTCAGAAAGCACTCACGCCAGCCAGGCCAGGGGCAGTGCCTCTTCCCCACGGCGATTCAGACAGACCCGTAGGTCTGAGTGCTTGGAGGTGTGATGTTCTGACGGCTGGCTCTGGGAAAGTTTCATTGGAAACGATCCCTTCCCGTGAGGAAGCCCGCAGGTGCCATGTGTTCTCAGCGTATCGAGGCCAGGGAGACGGACAGCTTCCTTTATGTGCAGTCAGACAGCAGGAATTGTTCCATGTGTTTTAAATACGAGGTGGGTTAGGTTCAGACCTTAAATGCCTATCAGCCACTTTATGTTTAATGAATCATTTTGTAGTATTTGCATAATTCTATAAATCTTTGAAGTGTAGATAAAGCAAATGTAAACACATAATGTTCAGTTTACTGATTAGTTCAGCAGTAATTAACTTGTTGAGGCTTAGAGCTTTAAAAACAAATGAGCATATTTGTTCACAGTGCCGTCAGGTCTTTCTGGAATGACATTTAAATTATATAATGTAAATCCATTTGACCTGTGAGTCCTCGTCATTATTTAGTGACACTCCTTACGAAATAAATCATTTGCAGGTTGGGCGCCCTGCTATAGAGCTTGACTGAGAGCCATAGAAACAAATTACCCTTCCATTTTATACATCATTTGTTCAAACATTGGTAAAATTGCTTTTTTCCTCTAACAGAAGTGTCATTCGGTGGTTAGGAGCACGTCCGCTGTTGCACACACAGACCACAGGTGGTAGCAGCACACAGGCTGTGGAGAGGAACCGCCTGCGTCTGTCTGTCCAGCTGCACTTTACATGACGGACAGAGTCCCTTCTGTGCCTGCGCACTTTCCCACAGAAAACGTAAAATGCAGTGACTCTCTGGCTCTGAGGTTTAGGAAACGTGTGTGTTTCATTTGTTGCTGTACAGTAAACTGAAACTCCGCCGTAGCCGTGAGGTGGCTCAGTCTTGCCCTGGGGCTGGAGAGAGTGGGCCGGCCTCCCTCTCCTGGGCTTGGGGTCAGTGTTCACAGGGATTGTCCTGACTGGCTCCGCAGGCTCCAAGGTGCTGTGATCCTGCTGTTGGAGCCAGTCAGGGACCATAGTGGAAGCCTGTGACCGGTCCTGAGGTGGCTGTTGGCACTGGTGGCATTTCTCCTCAGCCTCTTGCTCTTGGTGATGAGGCCAGTCATGTGACACACTGCTGGGCCTCACCCGAGTGGTGTGGGGGTCAGCACTCTCAGAGCATGGGGAGGGTGTGCTGATGCCGCTGCCCTGCAGCTGCCTGAGGGCCCGGGAAGGCATCAGTGGGTGTGCTGGACGATCTGCTGGTCTGCTGTGCAGTGTGTGCCGCAGCGGAGCCGAGGGGCTTCGTGGGGACGGGCTCGAGGGCACGTGGGCAGATAGCAAGGTCAGCCCCGTCTCTGCCTCGGCTCTGAGTGTGCCCTGTGAACAGCTCTGCGTGTCCCTGCTGGGTCCAGAGCAGTGCTGCGGAGGTGGTCTCGCAGCTGGAACGGCCGTCGCCAGCTCTGACAGGGACCTGCCGCCCTCGCAGACGCGGTGGCGCTCCTCTGCGGTGAGGCTGCGCAGACCAGCTGGCTCCCCAGACGCGCAGCCAGACCCATCTTCTCCCCGCACTCTCTGTCCAGAGGACCCCAACAGCGCTCTGGGGCACGAGTCCATGATGCTGCACCCCGACTGCACTGGGATGGTTTGTGCCAGCGGACAGTAGACGAAAGGAAGCAGACGGGCATGGGACGTGGGGGTGTTTTCTGTAATGAGGCCGTTTTCTGTGTCTGTAGCAGCTGCCACCGCAGGCACGGCCCACGGCAGTGAGCTGCACAGGGCGCGCTCAGTAAGCACGTACTGAATAGACCGAATTTCTGTCAGCCTTCCACCAGGGACCCTGCACCTCCCACCCTCTCATTAAACCTCGTTCCCTGACCACGCGGCACAAGTGTCCAGAGCTCCCTGACACCGCTGGTGCAGAGGACGGAGCGAGCCCCACTGTGCGTCCCTGGGTCTGCCCGTCAGACGGTCGTCCCCTCAGCCCTATCAGGCCCCTTGGCGCCTTCTCTGTGGATCCACACCAGGCTCGGGCCGAGGGGGGCGTTCCCTGAGCGCTCACAGGAGGTCCAGCCACTTTCCTCATCACTGTGGAAAGCACATTGGGATTTGAGTGGATGAGAATGCCACTGCTGGAAAGAAGATCTTGAATTTTTCAAAAGTGAGTTATTTGCAGATGTTACCACTGAAGTGTAGGGTGTCTTGCTCGTCGACATCCAAGGCCCCTGCTGGTGGCATTTATGCTGTCGTCCTGGCATCCAGTGGGAGTGAATGGAGCATCCACGGGGGTGTCTGAGCTGTGGGGCTTCTCTTAGGGCTCGTTTCATGCCGTTCTCCACCCTTGAGGGCAGCCTGCTCCAGCTCTTCTGCAGCGTGGGTTCAGTGATTTCGGTGAGAACCCCCATCACGGCGCCCAGGCGGCATGGCCTCCTCTTCCGTCGCGTTAGAGGGCAGGCCTGTTGCAGCATCCCGGGCCTCTGCAGGCAGGTCTGTGCTGAAGGAAACGCACGGAACAGCGGTTGTCTCTCAGTCTCCTTGCCCTCTGCAGGACACTCCAGGCTGGCAAAGGGGAGGGATGGAATCAGCTACTGAGAGTCTTTGTTTCAGGGAGGGGGAAGGAAAAAGGCTTCACAGGGATCCTCTCACCCCTGCGGGAGACGGGGAAGCGCAGCCATGCAGTCTGGAAAGCCGGCTCACAGTGGGGGGTCGGGGGTCTGTTATCCTCGGGGTGCGCAGCTTTCCTGACCAGGACCAGAGCACAGGGAGCTGTGCGATACTGTTTCCACGTGAGAGCTGGTGTGCCTCAGCGCTTTCAGAGTCTCCTTGCCATGTTTTGTTTTAACTACTTGTTTTTTTCTAAAAAGTAGTTTAGAGTGATCTGTCTTGCTTGTTTTAAACACACCTTGGGCTTGCCCTGGGTGGCTGCAGGCTTGGCTGTGTGTTGTTTCGCTATAGGGGCCCTTTAGCTACATTCACACAAACAGCAGTGGCAACATTTTGACATTTTGAGTTCTCTTCTGCTGGCTTCCGTCCCTGTGGGCGAGAGTGGGGAGCATATGGGTTCAGCCTGGAAGACTCAGACCCTGAGACATTTCGGTTAGAGCAGACCCATCAGAATAGTCCGTGAGAGGCTTCCCAACCAAAACATGCAAAAAAATTGTAAAATAGTTTTATGCATATCAGAGTCTCAAGCAGCCTCTGTGCTATTTCCAACCTCAGGCACTTGCTACCCAAGCAGGTGGCCCTGAGACTCATGAGGTCTTGTCTGCGCTGTGTCTGTGGGAAACCAGCCCTGGGCTAGCTGAGACTCTGACTCTTCCAGCTCCAGCACCCCGGGCACGGCCGTGTTTGCTGGCAGCATGCAGCTGCTGGCCGGAGTCAAGCTGTGCACAGGCAGGACCCTCACCAACCACCCCCACTACGAGGACAGCAGCTTGCGGGCGCGGACCAAGGCGGTAAGGGCCTGCTGTGCCTTCGCTGGCTTCTGCGGGCAGCCCGCCGTGAGCTTCACCTGCTCTGGGGCTGGAGGGGTGTCGGGGCAGAAGTGCTCAGGGAGCGGGTGCTGCATGGGGTGGGGAGCTGGGTGTTCAGGGCTGAGACCCCGCCCCATGGGAGGTGGCGGCGCCCCTGTCCCCCGACTGACTTCCTGGAAGTCAGTGGTCCTCTGCCCTGAAGGTCTACCAGATCTACGCAAAGCGGCCCCCAGAGGACGTGCACGCCCTGCTGCGGGCCCTGGGCACCGATTACGTCATCCTCGAGGACAGCATCTGCTACGAGCGCAGGCACCAGCGGGGCTGCCGGCTCCGGGACCTGCTGGACATGGCCAACGGACACGTGAGCACAGGGTCGCCGAGGGGTGGGCCCAGCTGGAGTCCTGCAGTTTGCGTCTGTGGAGCAGCGCCATGAGTCAGCACTCGTCCTCGTGGCGTCCTGCCGACGGGGGGGGGCATAGTGCTGAGTCCCCAGGTTCACAGCAGATGGGCCACCTGTCTCCAGCTGGCTGGTCAGGAGCCTCCACACAGATTCACGTTTAAGGTTTTGCTGCTAAAATCAAAAACAACCTCAGCTTTGTTAAAACATCTGCTTGGAAGCATCATTTGGCTGGTCATGAGGCTGTGCCCGCCACACCTGCGCTGCCTGCGCTCCTGTGGGACCCTGTCCAGTGCACGCAGGTGCTCTCTGGGGCCCAGCGTAACTCAGGCAGGAAAACATAAGCCTCAACCTAAAAGCACTCGACTGCACAAAGTTCAAGATTCAGCCCGGCCGGTGTGGCTCCGTGGTTGAGCGTCGACCCTGCACCAAGAGGTCTCCAGTTCGATTCTCGGTCAGGACACGTGCCCAGGTTGTGGGCCCAATCCCCAGTGGGGGGCATGCAGGAGACGGCCAATCAGTGTCCTCTCTCATCGATGTCTCTATCTCTCTCCCCTCCTCTCTCTCTAAAAATTTATAAAGGAAAAAAAAACTTTTTAAAGAATAAAACAAAGTTCAAGATTCAGAAAACTTAAGAGCTAACCTCTTAGCAAAGTTCAAGTGCACCACACATTGTCCTGAGCCGTAGCCACCGTGCTGACCTTGGATCCCAGAACCTACTCACCTCGTCACTGTGAGTGTCCCTCGCCAGCCCGGTGTGTGCCTGACTGGACGGCGGTCATCCGCTCACTGTGTGTGTGTGGGATCGCAGCCCGTGCACCTTAAATGCATACAGCTGTACTTGTCGTCATGCCTCCGTGAAGCTGGGAGCAAGAACTTCTGCCCAAGCAGAATAACTGTTCATAACCACCGTGAATTCAGAGAGGCAGGGAGCCCAGACTTGCGTTTGAGTTTTGCTCCATGTGTAACGTTTTTTCACTAGTCTAATGAGCTGCAGGTTTTCTCGGGTCACAGTGATGCCGCTCGGATCCCGTGGTGAGAGGGCAGTGTGGCCCGCTCCTCAGGACAGGGCCAAGTCCCGTTCCAGCTGTGCCGCCGAGGGTGGTCCCTGTACCCACACGGCCGCCTCGGCCCAGCTCCCCCTGGGGGTGGGGGCGCCCTGTGATCCCCAAGTAGCCAGTGACATTAAATCATGTCACTTAAGTTCACTCAAGAACCCATCACCTGCCCCTACTTGTGTTGTCTCTTATAAATGTGATTTCTTTTTTTTTTCTTTAAATTTTTTTTTTATTATTGATTTTGGAGAGAGAGGAAGGGAGAGGGAGAGAGAGATAGAAACATCAATGAGCGAGAACATCGATTGGCCACCTCCTGCATGCCCCCCACTGGGGATCGGGCCCACAACCTGGGCATGTGCCCTGACCGGGAATCGAACTGGCGACCTCTTGGTGCATGGGTCGACGCTCAACCACTGAGCCACACCGGCTGGGCTAAATGTGATTTCTTTAACCAAATTCTACTTGGTTTTGCTTTGGCTTTAGATGATGGATGGCCCGGGAGAGAATGACCCAGACCTGAAGCTGGCAGGACATCCTCGCTTCTGCGAGGAGATCAAGAGGGACCTGCCTCCCTACACGGCCCTCTTCACCAGGGTGTTCCAGAACAAGACCTTCCACGTTTACAGACTGGCCCGAGACAAGTAGCCCAGCTTCCCGCGCAGCTGCCACCTTTGATACGCGAGACTCCATCTCGATGTCTCAGTAGAGAGCGTTTCCTGTGTGATTAGGTAGCTCGAACCTCAATGCTGTGATCTGAGTAAGTTCTACAGATGTTTACACAACTGTCCCCGTCTCTGGAGTGTCTTACACCAGCTTAATTCTTCTTCGTCTTGTCTCTGTCTGTCCTTTGAACGTTCTCTAGCCTAAATGTTCTCGACTTCCTAGGAGGGCTCTAGGATTCCGTGGCGGGGAAACAGTGTGTGCCCATCGGTGGCCTGAACAGCCACGTGTCCTGTGGGAAATCCACAGCCTGTCCAGGGCTTGAAGCACGTTGACCTTCCAGTTTACTTAAGAAACGTATTGAGGGGACGCATAATTAAATTATTGAATATTATCTCACTAGTGAAGGCCAATCGGTAGCTTTTTAAAAGCTCTTTATTGTCCTATTTCACCTAAAGAATTTATAATGTTTTCAAATTACCATGCTTTTAATATTCAAAAAAAATCATGTTAGGTCTTTGTAACTGAAACGTTTTGTTGTGCTCTGCCTGAAACGTAACGTGTAGCACGTGTCATGTACCACGTGTGCATGCACACGTGTGCGTGTTGATGCTGGGCACAGAAATGTTTCAGGTTCGTGTTTTAAGTCTTTAAAGGAGCAAATGTGTCTGTGGCCGTGTATGTTCCTACTGTTCAGTGTCATTGTTTTAAAACCTACTGATACTATGTAACCTGTCCTGCAGGAAAGATAACTTTTCTTTCTTGTTTAGATTTACTGGGTTTGCAAAATTTTGTAGACGTTTTGTTTTTAGCCTTTGTATTTTTTACGGCCTAGAACCTTGCAAAGTCTGAGTATTTTTTAAATATTGTATCTTAACTAATTCACTAATACAGTATTTTTGGCAGAGAGCATTTTCCTACCAAGTCTGACTGGTCTCCAGACTCACTGTGAGGGCCCTGGAGGTGGGATTACTTTCTTCCTACACGGTAACCAAGTGCCTCTAAGTCCTGCTTACTCGTGAACAACCAAGGGGTTCTTGCACCTGCTCCAGAGGGTTTTGGAAATCGCTTTTATAATTAATTTCTAATAGTGGAGACATGTAAAAGTTACTGATAAAAGCATATTGTGCATTTAATTAAATCGCGATGGCTGATGACTTGAACTTTCTCCCCTGTTCTTGCCGGGTAGAAGGACCTTCATGTCTCCTTGCAGTTGTGGTGAAGGGAATCACCAGGCCTCCAGGCGCACATCCCGTGTACAGCTGCTTCTCCGCAGCGTCCTGAAAGAAATGGCACACGGGCACAGTACACCGAGGGCGCTCAGCTTGTACCAGACGTATCTAAGTAAAAACGGACAGCTGGGTGTATTCGAGTGTGCAGCTGACACTGCTGAGTGCACCTTTCTGTGCCCGGGGCGGGTGGAGACGGCAGGGTGACGAGGGACAGGCACGTGGATGAGCCCCAGAGCCCAGTGGCCAGCGCCCTCGGCCGGCCTGGCTCTGAGGCACAGGTTGGTGGACTGTGGGTTCACGTTTTAAATCCTATTTCAATTTACTTTAAACATTCCTGTGTGCATTAATCAAAGCACTTGGGTATTTGGAGTCTCAGAAGCACGGACGTAGCTCGAGGCCCATCCTCACCGTGTGGACGGCGTGCATGAGCTTTCCTGCTCGGCTGGGGCCGTAGTCGCCCACACAGCGGTGTTCGTTCCTCAGTGAGCACTGTGAGCGCCCCGAAACCTGCAGGCGAAATCCACACACTTCCAGGAGCCGGTGGCCGTGCACAGTGGGCACTGTCCCTCACTGTGACCAGGCCCCCTGCGCCATGTAAAGACTCCGTGCTCATCAGTAGGCCCTGTTAGAGCCTCTCGCGGAGCACCTGGGGAGAGGAGCAGTGACCAGCTGCTGGCTCCCCCAACCAGAGCAGGTGCCTGGCCGGAGCCCCCTGCACACGTCTCGGGCTGCTGTCACCCCATTTGTGATGATAACCTCGAATGGAGCTGTCCTTAGGGTCAGAATAACACTCAGTGAGCGTCCAGAGACCCTCTCGAGGCAGGAAGTGCTCTTACCTCGCTGTTGTGACGCGCCAGCTCCCGGGACATCTCCGTCCCCAGGCTGCCTCCGGGCACCACAGGGCTGCTCCTCCCTCAGCTCCGTGCCCACAGTCCTCTGCTCACGCCTTCCGCCTCCAGGCAGGTGCCTGCTTGTTCTCAGTGCACAGTTCCCATGAGCCAAGGGAAATGCGGTAAAACCAACGGTTGCTTCTGGAAAAATTAACATGAATGATTTGATTTGATTTGATAAAGGCAGAGATGCTCATAAAAATTGCTTTTAAATTGGGTGTGATTGAGAAAATTATAAAATATTGGGAAAACAAAATTCAAGAAAATCTCTGAGCTTCTATTGCTTCATAGATTTATTTAAGTACCTGTCATACTTTTTAACAATCTAGACTGACCAGGAGGTACTAGAATGCACCCAAGTCATGTCAGTGGTGTGATGTGTACTCGGGAACCACAGCCGGGATCCTGCAGGGGAGTCAGACACAAGCACATGTGTGTTTAGGGTTAGGGTCCCTGCTGGAACCTTACTTCTCCAGACGGCCGACCACTGGTCCCAGAGGCTATGGTAGGTTCCCCTGGAGTTGAAAGATTCCAGTCACTTCTTTTTTTTTTCTTTATTGATTTTAGAGAGAGAGGAAGAGAGGGGGAGCGAGAGATAGAAACATTGATGAGAGAGAACATGGATTGGCCGCCTCCTGCATGCCCCCCACTGGGGATCTGGCCCACACCTGGGCATGTGTCCTGACCGGGAATCAAACTGGCGACCTCTTGGTGCATGGGTCCACACTCAACCACTGAGCCACACCAGCCAGGCCCAGTCACTTCTTTTACAGACTTTTTTAAAAGAGAATTTATTGCAGATATAGCAGCCAGGAGCAAAATTGGGTATTCTCCAGGCCATTTGCTGTCCACTTGAAAATGGTCTTAACCTTCGTGACATCTGCAGAGGGTGGGGGTGGGGTGAGCACTGCCGGGTGGAAGGCAGGTGTGGATGAGACACTACGGCATTCCACACGAACTTCGTCTGCGATAGAAAAACTTGAGCTCATCTGTGGCCAAAACCTACTTGAATTGGTATAATAGTCCATTTTTTTAAACCTTGGGATTTTTAGGAAGATGTTCTCAGATCATATATCTCGGTTGCTGTTGTCACAGATACTTTCTGTACGACAGCCTTGGGCCTAGAAAAGGGCTGGCCTGTCGTGGGGAGACGCTCTCAGGAGGAGAGGATGTTCTGTGTATTTAACATCCTGTGGGTAAAATCTTACAAAGAGCTTTTATAACTTGTACTGAATTGTATGGAGATTGTATACTAAATAAAGTTCTTTTACATTATACAACGTGTGTTATTTTTTTGAAGGTCAAAAATCAAGGAACCAGCTTCTTGGAGTGGATTAAATGCATGCGAACCGAGTGCAGCCCCGACGGGCATTCCCCCATGGCCGGTGTGCGGGCTTCTCTCCTGGGGTGTGGTTTGACCACTGCTTGTCTGTCCCAGCTGAACATCGCGGTTACGATGGGGCCCGCCTTGTGGGAACCATTTCCTTCCCCCTCGTTCTTGGTCCCGCCTGGATCAGCACTGGCCCTGTGGGACTTGCAAGCAATCTCTCAAGTTTTGTGTTTATTTTTCTCTTTTGGAGGGTCAGACATTAGGAATTTTCTCCGGCTGTGTGTTTCCTTTTCTGATGATTTTTTAATGATCACAGTATTTTTTACTTCAGAAGGAAGTTTCACATCTCTGAATTTTGATGCATGGGGGTGTCACCTCTCCAGGATGAGTTTTCTTCTGTGGCCGTAGTTGCTTTGTTAATTAAGATACATTTCCAGTTGCTTCCGCTGCTGTGATTCAGGGGGGAGCCGGCCATTTGAGGTGGTTTAGGCTTCTTCCCACTTGGCTCCATCTAGCTGAAGCCAGGGAGTCGAGGGGCCCCTCCAGGGCTGAGGGCTGGCACCTGTCTCTGCTTGTTAGTCTCCACACATTAGTTAATAGGTGGTTACACTTACCACTTTTTCTTTTATGATTTCTGGATATTAAGTTTTTGGTTTTTTTTAATTACAGAAGAAACACATGCTCTTTATTGAGAAGCGTGAACAGAGGCACAGGCCTGCCTCCTGCAGCCCCCCGCCGAGCCCGGGAGGGTGTCTGCGCCTGTCTGGAGAGGGTCCTGTGTGATTATGCTCTGAATTAACATCTGGACTCTATTTTTTTAATAAAAACTTTTAAAATATATGTTGATTTTAGAGTGAGGAAAGGAGCGGGGGTGGGGGAGAGGAACGTCTATGGCTGGGCTGCGCCTCCTGCAGGCCCCGCGTTGGGGATAGAGCCAGAAACCGGGGCCTGTGCCCTGACCAGAATCCAGCTGGCGACCTCCTGGTGCCCAGGACGATGCCCAGCTGAGCCACACCAGCTGGGCTGGGCCCTTTCCTTCTGCAAAAGCAGGTGGGGTCACAGTAGGTGTGCCCTGCTGCCGTGCCCACCTGCTCAGATGCCCCTCACCCCCTCCATGCTAACGGCGTGGTGTTTAAATAGCCCTGTCGGTGGGGGAACTAGAATGTGGTTGTTTGATTGGCATTTCTTTACTTGTTCGTGAACCTGAGCCTCTTCACATACCTGCTGGCAACTTGCCTTTTCTGTGGTTCACCTGCTACAGGCTGTGCCCCTTTTTCTGTCGTGATATTCATTATTTGCTTGAATCATAGCCGCTCTTTGCATATTAAGGAAATTTGTCTTCTGTCATGGTGACAACTTTTTCCAGTATGCTCTCTCCCTCTCCACTCTTGCGTATATCTTGGGGATACAGGCTGCAGGGGTGGAGTGCTCTCAAGAGACAATGCAGTGTAACAGGGCCTCTGTAGTGGAACCCACATTGGGGGGAGGGGGAGGACCTTGACTCTGTGAGAGGCTGTAGCAGCTGACAGGCACCTCACTCCTCACTCCTCGCCCCTCGGGGCAGGCGTGGCCGTCGGACCAGGCTGAGTGTGTGGTCCCCTGTCCCAGGCGGGGTTCCCCCTTGGTGATGCCACTCCGCTGCCTCTCCATGGGCTTTGGGACATTCTCGCCCCCAGAAAAGTGTCCTGTGCCTGTTTGCTCACCCAGCTCTGGCTCCAGGCCCACCTGGCACTGCTGTCTGGGGACTCTCTCAATAGGCAGAGTACTGACCACAGCGGGCATTGGGCCACAGAAAGTAAACGGGCTGCTGCGGGTGTGGGCACTGAGCAGACTGACAGGTGGGGGCCGGGAAAGGCGGGACGAGAGGTGGAGGGGTTACTTAAGACAAGTAGATGACAGGAGAAAAGCATTCATTCGCTCAGGGACTCACTGATCACCTACGGTGTGCCAGGGACAGCTGTGAACAGACAGAACAAATGTCTGTATCTTTCCTGCCTTCATGGAGATTTCGTTCTAAAAAACCAGTAGGCGCAGGCTCTGGCTGAGGCCCTCTGTCCCCCCCGTCACACTGTGGCCGCACATCTCCTCGCGGGCCTCTGGGCGGGACATTGTTCATAGCGAACGTAACAGCCAGCAGGTGCCCCGTGGCTCCTTCCTCCCAGGTAAATGCTGTCTGCTCAGCTAGGGCTGGGGGAGGGGAGACGGGGCTCCAAACACCAGGGCGGAGCAGGTGAGGGCAGATTTGCTCACTTGGCAAACGTATTGAGCGCCTACTACAAACTGGGCCGTGGGGGCACCGGAGCTGTGGGCACAAACGACACAGCAGATGCTGAGCACAAGGAGTGCAGACAGGCTGGTGGGGCAGCTTGGGACCCGGACTGTGAGAGCCGGGACCCTACCGCAGGGCTGCCAGTGAAGACTGCCACCTGTTGCCAGGCAACAGGAGGACTGTCTGATGGTACAGGGCCTGGAGAAGGGCCATCAGCCCAGGAAGAGAGCTGGTCTTCCAGAGGCTTCTCCAGACCCTCCTCCTGGGAAGGGCTCCAACTTGGCCCTCAGTCACTGTCCCCCTTCTGAGCTCCTCCTGGGTGCTGAGTCTGGCCATCTGGTTGAAGGCTCTGGGGAGCGTGTGGGGAGCGGTAAGCCTGGCTTTGGGGCCTCAGTGGAGCTCCATCCTTGTTAAGCCTCAGTTTCCACGCTACAGATGGACTCCCAGTTCCATAGTGCTGGGGGGCAAATAGAACGCAGCACAGCGCCTGGCTAGTTCCTGCCTTCTGGAAATTGCCCAGAAAGAGTGCTGCTTCCTGGGGGGGAGGACGGAAACTGGGTCACTGATGAAAGGGACAGGGAGGATGCAGGGACGGTCAAGGCCCCATCCAGGCAGCACTTACCGAGAATACCATCAAAAGCCCAGATGAGTCAGGGAAGTGAAACCAGGACGTCCATCGGCTGGAGACTCAGCCTCTGTGGCTCTGCCTCCCTGGCCCATGTCGCTGTGTCCCTGCAGACAGCTGCGTCCCTCTTGGCCTCAGTGCTCCTGCCTGTGTCCCACCTGACAGGCAAGCCCTGGTCTAATCCTGTTCTCACCCAGCAACTTGCACCAACTAGAACAGACACAAGTAAAGGATGTCAGCCCAGGATAGGGTTACAGAGGCTGCGGAGATTGGGTTAGTGGGTGTTCCGTCTCTCTCTCCCTCTCTCTTTCTCTCTCCCTCTCTCTCTCTCTCTCCTTCCCTCTCTCTCTCTGTCTCTCTCTCTGTCTCTTTCTCTCTCTGTCTCTCTCGCTGTCTCTGTCTCTGCCACTCTCGCTCTGTGTCTCTCTCTGTCTCTCTGTCTTTCTCGCTGTCTCTCTGTCTCTCTCGCTCTCTGGTCCCTCCCCCAGACACCACATTCACCTCAGCCCTGGAGGCTGGAAGTCCAGGCTGAAGGTGCTGGCAGGTGGGCTGTCTGGTGAGAGCCCCGCCCTGGTTTGCAGACGGCTGGTGTTTCCATGTGGTGAGGGGCAGGGGCACTGTGGGGTCTCTTTCATGAGGGCACTAACCCCTTCACAAGGGCTCCACCCTCCTGACCTAATCACCACAGGCCCTACCTCCTGACACCATTACATCGGGGGTTAGGTTTTCAACATGAGTTTTGGGGGTGACAACATTCCGCCGATGGCATGGAGGAAGACCATCCAATGTTGTTAATATAAAAAAAGAGAGAGAGAGAAACAGGTTACCAAACAGAAACAGCAAGGCCTCGCTGAACACATGTTCATTGAGCACTTACTATGTGCCTGGCATGGTCCTAGGCCCAGGGACTTGGCTCTGAGATGTGACAGGACGGTCCCCCATGCTGTCAATCTGACAAACCTTGTGTGGTAAGGGCTCAGGGTTGGAGGCAACTTATAAAAAATTAATACAGCCCGGCCGGTGTGGCTCAGTAGTTTAGCATCAACCCATGCACCAAGAGGTCGACAGTTTGATTCCCGGTCAGGGCACATGCCCAGGTTGTGGGCCTGATCCCCAGTGGGGGGCATGCAGAGGCAGCCAATCGATGTTCTCTCTCATCGATGTTTCTGTCTCTCTCTCCCTCTCCCTTCCTCTCTCTCTAAAATCAATAAAGAAAAAATATTTTAAAGAAATTAAGACAAACAGATTTGCATGGAAAGAAAATGGGGGTGAAAATCACATGTTAGCAGTGTGTGTCTGGGGCTGCATGTCCATTTTCACTTACTGTTTCCATTTTCTAACTTTTCAACAGGGAACCTGTTATTGTTTCTTGTAAAATGGCAACAAAGTACATGAAGTGAGGGGATCTCGTTCCCTGTGTCTGGCTGCCAGAGCTCCATGGCCCTGCCTTCCTGGCCCAGCCTGGCCCTGGTCATGGACCTTTGTAGGCTGGCCCGAGAGGAGGGTCGTGCAGCCCTACTACCTGGCTGCCTCCCAGGGGCTCTCAGGAAGGCTGCACTGGCCCAGGCCCCAAAACCAGGAGTTCAGGGACTCCAGCCGTTTCCTCTGTGGTTTCTCTCCATGAGTGCCATCTGGAGCCACCGTGTGCCGAAGCAGAGGCCCAGGTCACCAAGTGGGACCCGTCCCTGTCAGGCTGTGGCTGGAGACCCCATTGGGTCCATTAGACTCTCTGGAAATCGGAGACTTGAACTCCCAAACTCTGAATTCTCCTCCGGTGGAAATGTCACCTGTTACTTACCATGGTGAAAGCATGTGATGTCTAAGAGCTGAACCAGGGCCCTGCACCACCGCCGGAGGTCTGGGCAGACGTCGGCGAGTCACCGAAGCCCCTTCCCCTTCTGTGGAGTGGGTGGTGAGAGTTAACACCAGGGCGGTGAGCGCAGCCACCGTGAGAGCGGGAGATGCCAGAACTGTCCTTGGTGCTGAAGTCGGCTTGGGGCTCAAGCCTCAGGATTCTTCCCCAAGGCCTGGCAAGAGGAGCCTGGCCAGGAAGACCCTGGAGCTACTGCACGTCGCTGCTCACTGGAGCAAGCCACTCACCCAGAGTTCCCGTCCTTTCCCCCCCGGAAGCTCCGAATGGTGTGCAGGCTAGGCAGGTGTCCTGGGGAGCTGCTCTTGGAGGGCCTGAGCCCCTGCAAGCCCAAGAGGCACCCCCACCCCCATGTGCACAGCCGGTGGACTTGGAGCCCCACCCCAATCCCTGGAAGGCTGAGCTGGGGAAGATGAAGGCGGTGGAAGGCTCAGAGCATCTCCAGGCTGCTTTCCAACCCTGTCTCTGAACCTGGGCCAGCTTCTGAGAGGGGCAGACACGGGGGGCGGGGGGCAGAAGAAGGGGCATCAACTGGCCTCACATCCCTCTGTGTGTGAACTGCCCCTCCCCTCATTAGCCAGGGGCTCAGGAAGTGAGCCTGGATGTTGGGGTCCAGCTCACTCACGACGTTTACCTTCTCTGCGAACGCTTCCAGGGGCACCCAGGGCACAATCCCACTGTCCACCCTTCAGGGACGCTGTCCGCTGTGTCCTGCCCATGGGAACTTCTCTGTGGTGGGACCCCTGCAGTCCACTCCCGCGAGGGAACACCCTTGCCCTGTGATTGGCAGGCCCTCTGACCTGAGGGTCTTCTTCTGGGGTCCTGGTAGCCAAGGCTGAGCTCTGAGCAACCTGAGTGCACAGAGCCTGGTCTCTGTTCCCCTTGTCCCTGGCCCTCTCCCCTTAAACCTTCCTGTCCCCCCCCCCCACCATGGCTTTTGGCCAGGTCTGTGCCTTATTTTTAGGCAAAAAAAAAAAAATGGCAGAGGGAATGTGGTTGGAAGTGGTTACTGCCTCTGCCAACACCCCCTCTTCCTCAGGGCGTCCACTGTCAGGACCAGGTGGTGGGGGTGAATCAGATCAGGGCAGAGTAGGGCCCCTCCCGTGCAGCCCAGACCTGTTGAGGTCCGGCTCTGGGGAATGGGTGTAGAAGGGCCCCCAGGCACACCTGGTCAGACTGACCCTCAGCCCAGACAACCCCAGAACAGCAAGGGGCTGACCCTACTCTTGGAGAAGTTCCACGAAATCAGTCACCAACTCTTCTGTCTCCAGCCGCAACCCAGCAGGTGTCTGGCACACAGTAGCCACCTGCTAAATGCTTGTTGATTGAGGTGGCCATCAGCAAACGCCTCAGAGTCTGGAGAGGGGCCGAGAGCTCAGGGAGAGGCCAGCTCCATGGCCCCTCACCTCCTGCCTGGAGGGACTCCAGCCCAGGGCACCCCCAGCGGCGGGGCAGACCCCAGCCCAATCTTTGCATGCACCCCTTTTGCAGCTGCTCCCGGCCCAGGCACCCCCTCCACTGTCCTCTCCCCTGCCCCCAACCCCATCACACACACACCGCCCAGGCCCCGCCCCTCTGTCCCACCCGCCCCCCTCCTCAGTCCCCGCGTGGTGGCGGCCGCGGGAACCACGTGTGCCTGCGCCCGTGCAGGGCCATCTTAGCCCGCGCGGCAGCCCTGACTCACGGGCGGCAGCCCCTCGGTGCGCCCAGCCGGGTCCCCAGCGCGGGCGCCGGGGACATGAGCGCGGGCTGGGAGCGCGGGGCGGCGGCAGCCCCGGGAGTGGTGCCCGCGCCCTGTGCCTCGAAGGTGGAGCTGCGGCTGAGCTGCCGGCACCTGCTGGACCGGGACCCGCTCACCAAGTCCGACCCCAGCGTGGTGCTGCTGCTGCGGTCGCAGGGCCAGTGGGTGCAGGTAGAGCCGGGCGGGGGCGGGGGTCTGGGGCGGGGGCCGCAGAGACCAAGGTGGGCTCGCGATGCCGGCAGGGCGCAGGGCAGGGCGTCCGGAGCTTGGGCGCGCAGGGTCAGGATGGGGTCACCAGGTCTAGAGAGTGGGCGTCAGGAGCTGAGGGAGCCAGGTGGGGGCTGGACTGGAGGCGGCAGTGATGGGCAGGGCTCCAGGTAGAGAGAGGGGGCGCTCAAGTGGGGGTCCCGTGGGGTTTTGAGAGTGCAGGCAGGAGGCTTGACTAAGGGGACCCGAGTGGGGACACAGGGGTTGGACTGGGATCCCGGGGGCCCCTCTATGCAGCCGGCAGCCGGGAGTGTCACTGCTCTGCCAGGTCCTCACCCTCCAGGCTGAGGCACCAGCCTGCCCACGGAGCCCCCCGAGCCCACGGAGCCCTGATCAGGGAGGGGGAGCCGGCTCCCAGGGCTGGGACCTGACCCATGATTCAGGACGCCCCTCCTGGAGTGCTCCCTAGTCTGTTGCCTCACTCCAAGAGCAACTCTGTGGTGACCAGGGGTTGGGACAGCTGGGGCCACATCCGTGCTCCCCATGAACCCGGCTCTGAGCGGGCGGTTCAGTCTCCGAGGCATGGGGCTCTCCCCTGGACACCCTCTGGTCCTGAGGATGACTTCCCCAGGGCCCTCTGCCCCGTCACCCCCAGCCCAGCTCCCCTTGGGCGGGCCGAGAGCTCTGGGTGCTCTGTGCTGTGCGAAGTGTTTTCTTCGTCACCATCTCACGTCGAAAGGATGTGAGCCATGGCAGTGCTGGGGTGGGGGGGATCCTGGTGTTGGCTGCCAGGAGCCCAGGTGGGGCCTGGAGGGTTCATGTCGGACGCCCCGATGCGAGAAGAAGGGTGCAAGCTCTGTCTCTTGTCATCGCTGGGCCCCCAGCCTCCTGGGCTGAGAAACCCCTGGGGTCACCCACCTCAGCGGTGAAGGGTGACCCAGCCCAGTGTCGGCCTGGGGGAGGGGCACTGGAGAGGGTGAGCCAGGAGGAGTCCTCCGTTGGCCCTTGTTGCTTGGCTCGGGTGCCGCCCAAGGAGACGCTTCTTCTGGGTGCCAGAGTCGTGTGGCCCTGAGGGGTGGCCCACAAACCTACCTGCCCAGCTGGGATTGTGCTCTGGGGGTAGGAGGACTGGGGAGAGCTGGACCCAAGGGTCCCCCTGCCTGCCGAGCGGGGTGCTGGGGGCAGATCTCTGCTTCGGGTTTGCCCAGGCTCCAGGGTCCTGTCCCTGACTCAGAGCTCACGCAGAAAGCTGAGCCTCAGTTTCCCCATAGTGATGTGGGGGTAGAGAAGACCAGGATGGGTATGAGATGGGGAGGTGCAGAGAAGCTGCTCCCCATGTCTGCCAGGGGCTCACCTTCATTTTGGGAAGGAGGTGCCCAGGGTTCCTGGAGAGGCAGCAGCAGGAGAATTGGTGGAGTTGGGGAGTCAGGTGGAGTTGGGGAGTCAGCGCCAGGAGAGGGGAGCCTGCATGCTGGGGGGCCTGGGGAGCACCTGGTGGAAGCCCTCCCGTCTGCTTGCCCGGCCGCTGCAGGTGGACAGGACGGAGGTGGTCCGGAGCTGCCTGCACCCCGTGTTCTCCAAGGTCTTCACCCTCGACTACTACTTCGAGGAGGCGCAGAAGCTGCGTTTTGAGGTCTATGACAGCCACGGGCCCGGCAGCCTCAGCTGCCAGGAGGACGACTTCCTGGGGGGCATGGAGTGCACCTTGGGGCAGGTGGGCACCCCGCCCCCTGGGAGGGTGGGAGGCAGGAGGGCAGCAAGGCACCCGGGCTGGTCCTGAGAACTGGTGCAATGGCCATGGTGCCTGGCTCTGCCCATCCCCCCTGGCTGCTTCTCTTTAAAATCTCCTTATTAGTCACTTTTAAAATATGTCATTTTTAACTGGGTGATACATTCATGTGGTTCAAAATTCAGAGAGTATGAGGCCTCCTGCCCTATCCCCAGGTTCCCGTGCATCCGACCAGAGATGTGTTCTCACAGAAGTAAATGAGCATGTAATCTTTTCTCTATGTCGTTTTAAAACACAAAATGCACACGCTGTCCTGCAGCCTGCTGTTTTCACCTCCTCAGCACGAGGGAGCCCTTCCGCGCCCGCACATGGGCTCTCCTGTCCCTCCCCTCTGCAGAGGCCGGCCCAGCGGGCTGTTCATCCAGTCCCACCGGCAAGGAGGGGACACTGTCCCATCCTCTCCACCATCGTGGAACAAGAGCTCATGCCAGGCTGTGCGCCCGATACTTCGCATGTCCACAGTAACGCTCACAGAGCCGGGGGGCACTTCTTTTTTTACTGAGGTCTAACTTACGTGCAATAGGATATGTAGACCCTAAGGGCTGAGATCATGAGTCTGGACAGCTGTGTGCACCTGAGCGTCCCCAGATCGCACCGGATTTTCATCACCGGCAGGTCCCCCAGCTCCTCTGCAGCTGGTTCTAGAATCTCATGTCCATGAATCACACGGGATGTTCTCATTTGTGTCCGGCGTCTTTTACACAGCGTGACGTCCGTATGACTCAGCCCCTGCTGCCTGGGCCAGAGCTGGTTTAGGGCACCTCTTCCTGTTGCCATTTCACAGATGAGAGGACTGAGGATTAGGAAGGACACAGCCCCGAGGAAACTGCCCGGCTGCAGCCGGGCAGGGTGCCCCCCAGGTGCTGGCTCCCACCTGCCGTTGTGAGAGGGAAGAGGACAGCACACACACTCACACACGTGCACACATGCATGCACACACTCGCACATGCAGGCACAGGTACACGTGCACACACAGACACAAGGCACACGTGCAGGTGCGGGTGGGCACACATGTACAGACACAGGCATGCACACACACACGCACATGCAGGCACAGGTACATGTGCACACACCCCACAGCCTCCCTGGCAGCTCACCGGGTCTGCACAGCCATTGGGCACCACAGTCCATGGTGGGGCCAGGGAGGAGACCCCCTTTCAAACCCCAGGGCTGTGTCTCCAGCGAGTCCCTGACCTCTGCCTGGACCTCCTCACTGAGAAACGCTGAGAGCAAGGCCACCTCGGTGGCGGCCGCAGCGTTGACAGCGCGCCCAGCCAGAGCCGCACGCAGGAAGTGCTGTTGGCCACCAGTTGCTATCAGGCCAGCCGTCCATTTTTCCTGATAGGAGAGCCCAGAGGTGGAGCCCAGAGTGGGAGAATCTGGGGGGCGCCTGAGGCCCTGCACCTTGCAGAGAGCTGTCCCACCCCGAGGCCTGTCTTCGCTTCCGCACAGAATGCCCCCGTGCTCGGCAGCCCCGAGGGGCGGGTGGGGAAGAGCCTGCCTCCTGTCCCTACGCAGCTCACTTTGCAACGGTCGCCCCAGCTCTAGCCAGGCAGGAGCCTGTGTGGGTGGGTCAGGCAGTAGCTGAGGACACCCTGTGTCTCCCATGGCCAAGGAAGGGGGGAGCCCCCATGTTGGAAGTCACTGGTCCTCTGGGGGTCAGCATTTATCAGACGGGGACACCCAGCCACCTGCATGCTGACCTCTAGTGAGCAGGTGCCCCTGGCTGCACGCAGTGTCCCCGCATCACCTCACCCAGTTCAGGGCATGGGGGAGGCCGCCAGGTGGGGGGATGAGACCCCAGGGAGGGTGCGGCCGGTGCCACACTGTGGGATGTCCTGCACCAAGCAGCAGGAGGGTGGAGAGCTGGTCTGTGTCTCCAGTTTGGCTCCTGCCCCTGCCCCACCTCCTCCCGCAGGCCGTGGGCTGCCCTTGGGCCTGGTCTGTGGATGCCCGATGGGGCCCAGCGCTAGCCCGTGGCAGGCAGGTGCTCACCAGCCTGTGACCCTGGGCTGTCCCTCGCCTCCTCTCTGAGCTGTGTCCTCTGCTCCGTGGGCAGTGGGGGGCGTGAGGAGGTGAAGTGAGGCTGGCCGGCCGAGCAGGAGGCAGCCACACAGAGGGACAGAGACGTCGGGCGGCTGAGTGTCTCTGGCAAGGCCGTGGGCTGGTGACCGCCAGGCCCCGAGAGCCACCAGGGCGGGGAGACAGGGAGACAGGGAGACGGGCAGGAGCTGACCCCCGACCCTCCTGACTCCCAGATTGTGGCCCAGAAGAAGATGACCTGCGCACTGTCCCTGAGGTCCGGCAGGAACGTGGGCAAGTCCACCATCACGGTGAGCCGCCCGCCCTTCAGACCTGCGCCCGCCGTGCCGTGGCTCTGAGGGTCCTGCCAGGGAAGATGGTGTGAGGCCCAGGGCCGCACTGCTGCCTGGGGCGTCCTCAAGGGGTTCGGATGCCTCCCCTCCTGCAGGCTGCAGTCGGGTGGGGTGGGGTGGGGTGGGGTGGGCCCCACCTGCCGAGCTCGGAGCTGTGGCCTCGCCCTGCCCAGGTGACAGCTGAGGACATCTCCACAAACAACGGGTATGTCGAGCTCTCCTTCCGGGCCCAGAAGCTGGACGACAAGGTGAGTGTGAGGGCGCCCACCGGGGGTTCCTGCGTGAGGGCGCCCACCGGGGGCTGCCGTGTGAGGGTGCCCACCCGGGGCTGCTGTGTGAAGGTGCCCACCTGGGCTGCCGTGTGAGGGTGCCCACCTGGGGCTGGCGCAGCAGCGGGGAGTGACACCCCAGCCTGCTTGGGCCTTGCCTCAGGGCCTCTAGGGGCAGGACAGAACTGGCCTCGGGGAAACAAGGGATGTGTCCATTGAGCGACCCTCGGGGTCACGTGTGGGCCACCCTCGGGGTGTTGCCTGTCACTGCCGTGAGCTCCGCTGCGTCCTTCCCGCACCTCGGGGAGAGGCCACGGGCAGCAGGTGGTATTGGCTAGGGGTGTGCAGCCGGAGGGAGCCAGGGAGGACTCGAGAGGGCAGGGCGAGGCCTCGGTCATCTGGGACACCTTCAGGAAGGGGTGTGGCCTCGTGGGATAGCTGAGGGGACAGAGGCTCTGGGGCGAGGGGCGGCCGGGACACGGCAGAACGCCTGACCCCCACTGCTCCTGCCCGCAGGACATCTTCAGCAAGTCGGACCCGTTCCTGGAACTGTACCGGATCAATGACGACCAGAGTCAGCAGCTGGTGCACAGGACGGAGGTGAGGGTCCTTGCGGCCCTGGGACGGCGGCCTGACCTTCGGCCCTGACGGCCCCGCAGTGCTGCGGGGAGGGAGGAAAGGACAGCTGACCGTCCCCCCGTGTCCCCGGGCCCCATGACTGTGGGGTCGTCACCCTGGGAACGGGGAGCGGTGGCAGGTTGGAGTGACGGGGGACACTCAGCGGGGTCTTGTCACAACCGGTAGGTGCCCTGCGTTCCAGGGGCCGCGGAGACCGAGCGTTTCCTCTTTAGATGAATCTATGTCCGTTTTTAGAAGAGTCTATTTAAGGAAAAGGAGCCGGGTGGTCCAGGGCCATGTCGGAAGTTATGAAGGTGTTTCCCAAAGGGATGAGGTCCAGAGATTCAGCTCTGGGTCTGAGGCAGCCCCCGCCGGACCCACAGGTGGTGAGGAACAACCTGAGCCCCGTGTGGGAGCCCTTCAAGGTGTCGCTGAACTCCCTGTGCAGCTGCCAGGAGACCAGGCCTCTGAAGGTGCTGATGGTCCTTGGGGCCGGCCGGGCGGGGTGGGGACACCGGGCTGGGCCCTTGCAGCAGGCGGCTGAGGGGCCTGGGCCCCACAGTGCCTGGTCTGGGACCACGACTCCCGTGGGAAACACGACTTCATCGGAGAATTCACCACCACCTTCGCGGAGATGCAGAAGGCCTTTGGAGAGGACCAGGTGAGCTGGGCCCTCCCGGTCACAGGCTCTGGAAACCGGGTCCTGACGCAACCTCCAGGGGCCGCTGGGAGCAGCAGCCACAGGACACAGGTGGGCGCGGCCCTGTGCCAGGTCCCGGAGAGGAGAGGTGACGACTCACCGCACCTGCCAGGCCCCAGAGCAGGGACAGTCGGGAGACCCTGGCCAGGGCTCGGCCTTCTGGCCTCCCCGGCCCCTTGGGGAGGGGTGCTGGCAGGGCGCCCTGGGGGGGGTCTCTGCCTGTTCCTGTCCCCCAGGCCCAGTGGGAATGCGTGAACATCAAGTACAAGCAGAAGAAACGCCATTACAAGAACTCCGGGGTGGTCGTCCTGGCCGACCTGAAAGTGAGCGCAGCGCCCGCCCGCAGACCCTCCCCACCCGCTCGCAGCAGGGGTGACCCCATCCCTGAAACCTCCCCCCCGCCCCCCGTGTCAGACGGACCCTCAGGGGCCTTGTCACCAATGCCTGCCGGTCCCCACCACGTGGGGGTGGAAATGGGAGGGGCGGAGGGTGGGAAGAGAGAAGGAAAACGGGAGGCACTGGGCATGCGGCAGCCTGAGGGTCCGAGGGACGAGGGGACCGCCCTTGCCCACCCATCCGCTGAGCCCTGCAGCCCCACTCAGTCTCCTGGGGTGCAGTGTCCTGGGCAGGCCCTGCTGACCCTGCTGCCTGGAAGTTTTCCAGGGTCTACTCTTTCCTGGACTACATCATGGGCGGCTGCCAGATCCACTTCACGGTGAGTCCCCGGAGCACCCTCTGGCATCCAGCCGGGCACCCTGGCAGGACAGGAGCCAGCACCCAGACCCCACAGCTCCCAAAGGCCCCTCCCCACCCTGGACGTGGCTCAGAGTTGGTTTGGCACCCAGGGTGGAGGTGGGAAGAGAAGTGGGGACAAGGAGGCCCTTCTGCTGGGCCTGGTGGCTCCTCCCCGGGAGCTAAGTTCTTCCTGCATTTTCCTGGGGGTCCTCTCACTATGCAAGGGAGCTGGGCATCCTCGGGAGACACATAGCCAGGACTCACCCTCCGCAAAAACACATGAGGACAGAACGTAGGGGGCGTTTGGCTGCCAGGGACAACACGAGCCACAGCCCGCTGTCTGTGGAGGCGACTTCGGCGGCCACCTGGGCAGCTGGACAGAGCGCACGGCTTCCTCCCACCCCCTCCTGCTTCACTGAACAACCCAGACTCATCAGAGGGGCACGGCCGAGCGGGTGCACGGGGACCACAGTGCAGGACTGGCTCCTGGGGGGGGGGGCAGGGATGGTCCCCGCCCAGCCCCTTCCCACTGCCTGGCCCGTGGGTCCAGCTGAGGGGCTCTGGGTGCAGGAGGCACCGACTGGTGTCCGCACAGGGCTCCTCAGAAGGCTCCAGGAACCACTCTGAGATGCCCCCTTGCTGGGTGGCTCCCAAGCCTCGGTTTTCCTTACCCGTCAAATGGGGGTGCAGGAGCCCATCCCAGGCCAGGTGGGAGAGGTGCTCCGGAATCACTGTGGGGCCCCCACAGGTGGCCATCGACTTCACGGCCTCCAACGGTGACCCCCGGAACAGCTGCTCCCTGCACTATATCAACCCCTTCCAGCCCAACGAGTACCTGCAGGCCCTGGTGGCCGTGGGCGAGGTCTGCCAGGACTATGACAGGTGCGCCCTCCCACTCCCTCCCTGCTCCCCGCTCCAGCTCGGGCCTGGGCCCTGGGGCGGGCACCGTGGACGTGTCCACTGATCCAGCCAAGGCCAGGGGTGCACGGGCCACGCTCGCTGACAGCAGATGGGCTGCCCCTGCATGGCTGACCCTGCAGGCGGGTGCAGCTCCCAGAGAGAGCGGGGTCGTCGGTGTGTCCGTGTGGGGCCGGCCTTCAGCACAGAGTCCCATTCGCCCTTCACACAAACACCAGGGGTGGGGTCTGTGCCTCACTGTACAGGGCAGTAAACTGAGGCCATGGAGAGGTGATCCTCTTGTCTGGGGGCTGGTTGGGCCAAGGTCCAGCGGGCAGGAAGCCCACCTTTGCCAGGGCCAGGCTGTGCCCAGCAGGTGCCCAGGCCTGGAGCAGAGGGGAGGAGGTGGCTCTGTGCCCACCTGCCTGCATCAGGCTCTTCACTGCACTGTGCCTCAGTGTCCCCCTGTGGTTTGGCACAGGGCCTGGCTGGGTTACAAAGGGGTGGCACGGAGCTGTGTTGCCCAAAGCAACCATCCCCACCCCACACCGAGCTGGGAATCAGGGACCCTGGGTGATGGGGCCGCCTCTCTTCCAGTGACAAGAGGTTCTCTGCTTTGGGGTTTGGAGCCCGGATCCCTCCCAAGTTTGAGGTAGGACAGCTGGGGGCCGGGCCGTGGGCATCCCCCTCGGTACCCCTCCTGGCAGAGCCATCCTGGGTCCTGGGACCCCTGGCTGCTGCCTCTCTGCCGGGAACTGCTATCATGTGATAGGCGCAGGGACCCCGGCCTCCCAGCCAGAGGGCTGACCTTTGACCTCTGGCGACAAGGAGAAGGAGGACATCTGGAATCTTCCAGTTACAAATCACAGTCCAACTGGCTTAGGCAGCAAACCATGGCAGGGTGTTACTGGTAATGCAAGTTGGACTCAGTTCCTGCTGGATCCAGGGGCTGAGCGATGCCCAGGATGAGTCTGTCTGTCTGCCACTTGCCCTGGTGACTCCCTTCTACGGAGACTCTCTCCACATGGAGGCTCCAAACCTACCTGTCCCAGTAGGTGCGGCTGTGGCGTCCCAGGAGGGCGGGCCGGCTGACAGGTCCCTCTGTGTCCTCCCAGGTGTCCCATGACTTCGCCATCAATTTCAACCCCGAGGACGATGAGTGTGAAGGTAGGAGCCCGAGGGGTCTGCCAGGGGCTGCCAAGGGCCCTGCTCACCCCCTCCCCCCACAGGGATCCAGGGCGTGGTGGAGGCCTACCGGAACTGCCTGCCCAGGGTCCAGCTGTACGGCCCCACCAACGTGGCACCCGTCATCTCCAAGGTGGCCCGCCTGGCGGCAGCTGAGGCCCACTCCGGGGAGGCCTCTGTAGGTACCGGGGTGGCACAGTGGGGACTGGGTGCAGTAGGTGTGGGTGCCGTGGGGGACCAGGGTCCTGTGTGTGAGCAAAGGCCCAGGCAGGAAGGAGGAGGCCGGTGAGGCTGGGCCAGAGGTGGGAGGGAAGACTCGCCCCAAAGCGCTGGCTCACATCTGACTTTGAGGCTCAGGGAGAATGCTCACGGGGTGCGGGGCCCTGGGTCTCCCGTTGGGTCCTCGCCACCCCCCGCAGCCAGGGTCTGGATCGCCCTGCGGGGCGCTGGTCACGTTCGCGAGGGCTTTGCACAGACAACGCGCGCTGACGGCCTCCACGGCCTCACTTGCCCCGTGTCTGTGCACCTGTCTGCGCCGCTGCCTGCTGTTCTCTTTAACTTTTAACTTTGAAAAAGAAACATCGAATTTTCAGAAGAGCGGTGAGGCCAGTGCCCTGGCGTCGGCCCTTCTCCACCTGGACCGGGATCAGACTCTGCCTGGTCCCGTCTCCTCCCTCTCACCCGTTTTCTCCGCGGACCTTGAGAGCTGGCCGCGCACCCCCTGCCGCCCCCTCCCCCAATTCTCCATCCACATCCGCTAACAGCGAGGGCGCACTGCACGTGACCAGCGTTCAAGGCCCGGGCCCTGCAGGCGCCCCTCCTGAACCTCACCCTCCCCACGGGGCCACATCAGCCCTCGTCCCACGGTCCCCTCTCTCTAAGTGTCCACATCCGCCCCTCGCCGCAGGGTCCCCCCTTTCTAAGCGTCCACAGCCACCCCTCGCCCCAGAGTCCCCCCCTAAGCGTCCACATCCCCCCCTCGTCCCAGGGTCGCCCCTAAGTGTCCACATCCGCCCCTCGCCCCAGGGTCCCCTCTCTCTAAGCGTCCACATCCGCCCCTCATCCCAGGGTCCCCCCTCTAAGCGTCCACATCCGCCCCTCGCCCCAGGGTCCCCTCTCTCTAAGCGTCCACATCCGCCCCTCATCCCAGGGTCCCCCCTCTCTAAGCGTCCACATCCGCCCCTCTTCCCAGGCTCGCCCCCTCTACATTCGGTTCCCCAGGTCTCAGGGTCTCCTCCGGGTGTGGGGAGACCTCCCCAGCCGGGGACCCGCAGATCCGTCCTCTCTGGCCTCAGACCTAGCGAGAGCTGCCTCCGCCACCTCAGTCCCCCGTCCGTAAGGGGTCACCCCAGCACTGGGGAGACAGGGGACGTGGGCACAGCCTTGGGCTCACTGTCGTTGTCACGTACGGATCACGCTTCGGCAGAAACACAGAAACCACGGCTGAGGCTGCCCACCGTCCCTGCCAGGCCGTCTGAGGGAGAAGGCGGTTGGGGGACTCGGGGGCTTGACAGGAGCGGGAGGCAGCCACCCTGAAGGTCCCCACGGCCGCTCCTCCCTGTGTGCCCAGCAATACTCCATCCTGCTGATCCTGACCGACGGCGTGGTGACCGACATGGCAGACACCCGGGAGGCCATCGTGCGCGCCTCCCACCTGCCCATGTCCATCATCATCGTGGGCGTGGGCAACGCCGACTTCACGGACATGCGGGTCCTGGACGGGGACGACGGCGTTCTGCGCTCCCCGAGGGGCGAGCCCGCGCTCCGGGACATCGTCCAGTTTGTGCCTTTCCGGGAGCTCAAGAACGTGAGTGCTGGGGACGGGCTCGGGGTCACGGACCGGCCCTGGAGGGGCCCCCTGTCCCCGGGACGGTGCCCGGTCCCACCTGGGCATCACCCTGGGAGAGACAGGCTCCCGGCGGACGGAGCCCAAGCGGCCCCCTCTCCCCGTCATGCGTAGGACCTGAACTGCTTTCAGTCACCTGGAAACCTATCATGAAAATGTCAGCGCTACATCTGAAGTGGCCCTGCACGGGGCCCCTTGAATCCAGGCAGCTCTTCCCGGTGGTTCCCAAACCTCTTTGTGTCTCAAGAGAAGCCCGTCCCGTGGGCGCACACAAAATCTGTCCCGTGGCTTCACTGGGGCGCGTGGGGCCGGGAGCCCCGGCTGTGAGGACACCTCACCTTCCTGTCTCAGCCACCTCCTCTCTGTACCTGGCAACTGAGCCCACCGACCTAGGGGCGGGGTCATGTGAGCCGAGGTGCCTCTCAGGACAGGTGCCGAGCCCATCAGATGTCACCCGCAGTGTCACCTGGCCACCAGGAGACTCCTGACTGTGGTCCTCTGGGCGGATTCCACACCGTGTGACGGGCGGGCTCTAGGGGATGAGGCTGGATGGGGTGTGACCAGGTTGGGGGGCAGGGGATCAGCAAGGCCACCACGCCTTAGTAAGCGTGCCGTTCCCACCCCACAGGTGTCCCCTGCGGCGCTGGCCAAGTGTGTGCTGGCCGAGGTGCCCAAGCAGGTGGTGGGGTATTACAGCCACAAGGAGCTGCCTCCCCGAGGCCTCAGCACCCACCCCGAGACGGCGGGCCAGGCTCCACGCCATGAGGACCCCACAGAGGGTCCTGTCTCCAGCACCCTTGGGGTCCCTTAAATCCCCCCTGACCTCCCAGAGACCTCCAGCCCCCCAGCTCCCAGGCCCGCCGCTCGTCCTCTGGGGCCCCCAAGGTTGAAGGATGAACAAATCCAGGCCCAGGGAGACCCAGAAGCAGAAGCAGAAGGTGTGGGGGACTGGCAGCGGCCCCCACACCTGGCCCTGCCCCAGGAGAGAGCAGAAGGGGCTGGGGTTCTGCTCTGCACCTGATCTTCCTGGGGAGGGACCAGCAGGCCGCATCCCTGAGAAGATGGGTGCCCCCAGACCCCAGCGGTCAGATTGCTCTTGGCCCAGCTTGCGCCCCCTTCCTGGCCCTTCCGTGCCCCTGCCCCGCCTCCCCTTCCTGCCTCAGCATCTGTGGCTGGGGCTCGGGCTCAATAAAGTGTCATCCTTCCTGGCAACTGTGCATTCACCGCCATGCCCTCCCTCCCCACCCCTGAGCGGGGACGCCCCAGCACAGGGAATCTTCTAGACTCGGGCTCACGGGTCCGTCCTGGGCTGAATGAAGGGCCCTCCCAGGAATGCAAGGGCGTCAGGAGGGCTGGACCCTGGGGAGGGCCAGAGGGTACAACGGCTGCCTGCACTTGGCTCTGTGAGGCCCCACCGCACTGTAGGCTGTGAGCTCGGTCAGTGAGGGCTCTGCCTGCCGGAGCCTCCCAGCCGCAGGGTGGGGTTCCAGTGGAGATCTCCCCTGAATTATCTTGTCTGGGAGAAGCAAACTGTCCTGACCCTGAGTCCAGGTCCACCACCCATCCACCCCTCCATCCACCACCCACCCTCCATCCTCCATCTGTCCACCCCTCCATCCACCCCTCCATCCACCCTCCACCCTCCATCTTATCCACCCCTCTACCCACCATCCACCCTCCATCTATCCACCCCTCCATCCACCATCCACCCTCCACCCTCCATGTATCCACCCCTCCATCCACCATCCACCCCTCCACCCACCATCCACCCATTCATCTATCCATCCATCCACCCCCTCCCTTCTTTCCTCCCTCCATCCACCCATCCATCCACCATCCACCATCCACCCCCTCCCTCCGTCCCCCCTCCCTCCATCCATCCATCCATCCATCCATCCATCCATCCACTCTGGGAGCCTATTTTTAGCTCCTGATTCATCTCCTGTTGAGCAAGGATAATGGGCATCACCATGGTAACCTGGCTACGCTGAATTTCGGAAGGGCCGATGTTGGTCTCTTGAGCAGCAGAGAGGACAGCTCATCTGGGGGCAGCTGGGCACAGGGTGGTGGGTGAGGCTGTGGGTGCCGAGGCAGAAGGCAAGTGACAGGCTCATCCAGACCCAGAGGAGCTGTGGGACGGGACCCCACTTTCAGCTGCAGGAAGCCTCGGACGGGTCCTGGGCTCCACTTGGGGACAGAGCCACAAAGCTGAAATCTGGGGGGAGGCGGAAGGCACAGAGGGGTCAGCCGAGAAGAGCGGGGAGGCCCACCCACAACACAGAGCGGCGGGGGCCCAGGAGCAGAACAGGAGGCCACTGAGCTGGCTTGGAGGGAGGTGCCGACCCAGAGCTGTTGTCCCAGTGGGTGATGTCAGCACCCAGGACCCGCGAGGCAGGCAGGGCGCAGAGGCTGAAGCCCACAGAGGACACCGCCCTGGGGCAGAGCAGGGCCTGGCACATGCAGGTGTGTGAGGGGTGGCTGGGGAGGTGGCATCAGCTCGGTGTCCATAGCTCGGCTGTAAGGATGCCCAGCCTGAGGAGGCAGAAACAAGTGCTGACAGCCCAGAGTCGGGAAGACACCCACCTCCTTCTCAACGGCAACCCAGGTTTTTGAGGGGACCTCCCATCTCTTCTCAGGTCCATGGCCTGGCCAATCAGAGATCACGCTGTCCCCTGGCCACACTCTTTGGCTCAGGGTGGGCATGTGACAGGAACTGGCCAATGAGACTCGGTCCTGGGACTTTGGTTGACCTTTAACTTTTCCTCCGGTTGCTATGCGGGGGGGCTGGAGCCAGGAGCCCTGGTGACCACGGTCCACCAGGCGGGCAGGCCCACCTGGGAATGAAGCCAACACAGAGGAAGTGGACCGGGGGAAATGGCGCTCGAACCCAGCTCCTGAGCCGAGACGTTCCTGTTAAGGGGGCTGTGAGTTCCCTTTCACTGGGGCGGGTCTCTGTCCGAGCCTCCCTCCTCATCTGTCACGTGGGGGTCCGGCAGCTTTAAATCATGGCCCCAAAATCCAGGCCACCCCTCCTGAGAGAGGTGGAGTGGATGTTCCTCCCCCTTGAACCCAGGCACACTCGCGTCTCTGACTTCCCAGGCTCGCACTGCTGCCCGCTCCCTAGACACTGGCTCTTGGGACCTGGGCCTTGCGGCAAGGAGGCCCCATGGACAGTCCGCACCCACTGCCACCCTCACGAATGCCCCACTGTGACCTCCAGCCTGCTGACCCTTCCTGGAACTCAGACACGGCCCTGAGCAGAACCACCCAGCTGGCGCCTCCCGATTCCGACCCACAGGGACCGGGAAGCCTCCTCGTTAAGCTGCTCCATTTCGGTGTGACTTTTTACGCAGCAACAGACACCCGGTGCACCCTCCTCACAGAGGTCTTTCGAGGACTGGACGGGGGATGCACAGGGCCCGGCACCAAGTGCCTGTTTGGTAAATAAACAGCATTTTTGCAGTGTGGCTTCTCTCTCGTTCTGCGGGATGGCTGTGCCGACGCGTCGTCTCCGACTGTGAACATACCCCTACTTCGAGGGAGCCGGGACGCGGGTCGCCGTCCTCAGAGCAGCTGTGGGCTGGAGGGAGCGAGCAGGGGCTGCTGGGCGTCAGGCTGTTCTTCTGCTGCCGAGAGGAAGCCGAAGGAGAACTTGTGACTAAGTGCCTGTCGTGGGTGCGGGGGCCCAGGGCTGTCAGACGCAGAGCCCTGGGCACGGGAGGAGGGGGCGGGCACCAGCTGTCCTCCCTGCCCCCCCCTCCCACCCCCGCCACGGTGTTCTCCCTGAGCGAGGGCAGCAGGACCTCTGCCCAGAGCGGACCCTGGTCCCCACCAAGGCCTGCAGCAGCCACCGAGCCCTCGTGTACAAGCGCGTGCCAAGGCACTTGCCAAGCTTGGCTGGAACAGCGCTGCGTTGAATTCCCACAGCAACTCCATGGGGCTCCGACAGGAGGGAGCTGGGCTCAGAGAGACTGAAGTCACCTGGCCGGACACAGCTGGGAGGGCAGGCAGGGTCTTGAGCCGGTTCCCAGGACTCGGCCGGAGCCAGCTGGCCTCGGCTGTGCTTGTGTGCCCAAGGGTGGGTGGGGTGGGGGTCTTTGTCCTCAGCTGCTTGACTGAAGCCTGTGTCCGACCCCCAGCCACCCCAGGGCGCCCACAGGCACCGCCCTCGTGTGGCGCATTCTCTATCCAGATGCTGGGAGTCGCCCAGACCACAGTGTGTGGGCTGATGGCCACGGTGTCCTGCCCGGGACAAATGTGTCCTGGGGCCACTCAGTGCTGACGTCCCTGAGAACATGAGATACATATGTTAGAGCCGCAAAGCCTTCCAGCCCTGGGCGGAGCCCATCTTGCGGGAAGGGGACAGGTTCCCACAGCAGGGACACAGGCCTCCCTCCCTCACTCTGAGCCCACGGGGCCGGGGCCTGTGGCCGAGATGAGACTCGGGGACTTGGAGCCAATGTCTGCCCAGCACCTGGGGCCGACCTAGCCAGATGGCGAGCACAGCAGGCCTGGGGGTGGGGTGAGGCCTCTGAGGCCCAACGGGGCAGCGAGCCCTGCCCCAGCCTGTGGCCTCGTATACCCCCCGCCCCCGTCTCCTCCTGGGACCGGGAAACACTGACACGGGAGTCTCCAGCAGAGGCTGACGACACCCAGTGGGGCCAGGGTGGGCGAGGGAGGCAAACTGGCCCCTTGGGAGAGCCGCTCGCAGACGTGGTCCAGACCCAGCAGCCCCTGGCGCACCGTCCGTCCAGCACCGCACACAGTCGCCGCAGCTGGGCCCAGGCAGCATTAAACCAAAGAGCCCCTGAGACCCTCCGTGAGACTCGGCAGAGACGCAGCATGCAGGAATTCCACCGACGTGAGGGTAGGGGCAGGAGACCCTCCTGCCTCGCTCTGAGGAGTGGAGAGAGGCACGGCGTCCATCCCAATGGACGTGTGAGTGTGAGCGTGTGCGTGTGAGTGTGTGTTCCTCCAGTTGCACTCCTGAGACCTGTGTACACTGGCATCTGTGAGTCACATCTCACTCCCCACCCGCCCTGCGCACCGAGCCCAGCCCCTCCCGTACCTGCTGATCGGCTTGCGATCGTGGGTGACCTCTGGGTCTCAGCTGTGACATACGAACAAGAACACTGCCCAGCTCTGTCCCTCACCTGCTTTCTCTCTGTGTTCCCCTCCTCCCTGGTTCTCGTGTCGCGCTTCCCCGTCCTGGTCTGGGAGTTTCGCACTGTGTGCCGTGCACTTGTCAGAGCGGGACATGTGTCCACATCCTGACTCCCGCCCTGGCCCCCAGGGGTACCTGAGGACTTTGTAAGTCAGATCACTGCTTTCCAGTTGTTGCCAGGATCTGTGTGGTTATGACAGATACTTTATGCAGCTTATCTGTGTTTCGTCTCCCTCGATGCTATTTCTCTGCTCACCACCCTGCTCACACCTGTGCCCCTCACCTGGGCACCATGACCCTGTTGTCCCAAGAAAGGCGAGGCACCGGGCCAGGGGCCTTTACCCCGCCCAGCCATGTCCTGCGTGGCTGCCTAGTAGGTCACTCCCATCAGCTGGGTAGTGCCCGGCTCATCACTGTCTCCGAGGGGGTAGGGCCCTGCTCTTTGTGGCCACTCTGGAGAGGGTCTGGGCTGCTGTACCCCACAGGGGACCCCACATCCTTGTCTAGGACCTCAGGCTGGCCTCAAGGAAGGAAAGACGGTCCCATGGGCCTGCACAGTGCAGTCCTTCAACACACTCTCCCTTGGCCGAGGGACGTCCAATGCCATCTGTTTTCAAAGAGGCTCAGGGGAAGCCAGGGATCTGTCCCTGAAGGCCCCACACCCACCAGGACCCCAGGTGTAACCGATGCCCCATGCGTGCACACACACCCCCACCCCCACCAGCACCCTCCCTGCCGACAGGCAGAGACACATGTCCACTGCGAGGAAGTGACGCCCGAGCCGTGTTCAGACGCCACCGGGCAGGCCGCCTAGGGGACCTGCCCACGCACAGACCCGAGCGTCTGAACTGGGCCAAATCGCCCTCGGTACACACCAGGCTCGTACTTCAACCAGCTGCTCGCAAAGCTAACGAGGACGCAGACCGCCTGACTCCCAGACCGAAAATTAAACACATTCTTTAGAATCAGGAACCCCACGCGCAGCTAATGGAAAATGTGTCTCATTTGCGCCTGCAGAATTCCCCTCCCTCTGGGCATGAAACTGCTCCCCTTCCCGGCTCAGAAAAACCTCACCCGCACCCCTAATCAGAACGCGATTTGGTTTTTGCCTGAATCAGGACTTCCCGAATAGCTACTCTTTTTTATCTGAAATAAACACACGTTGCCTCTCACTTCGGCTTCTTATTTTTAGGTTAACACTACGTTGACACGAAAGTCCAGGGACATCGATGGGTGAACAGACACTCCGGGGCCTGGCTTGGGGGGCGGCGGCGGTGGATGGGCGCAGGGTGAGGGCTTTTGCCGCTGCGGTAAGGCCCAGACAGCCGGGCATTTATTGCCAAGGAGACTGTTGGGGGCTCAGGAGAACCCCAAAGGTGTGGTGCCTGAAATTGCCCATTACAGATGTAGTCCTGCCTTTTCTTTTCTTTTTTTTAAATATATTTTTTATTGATTTTTTAGAGAGAGAGGAAGGGAGAGGGAGAGAGAGATAGAAACATCGATGAGAGAGACACATTGATCGGCTGCCTCCTGCATGCCCCCCACTTCGGATCGAGCCTGAAACCCAGGCATGTGCCCTGACCGGGAATTGAACCGGTGGCCTCTTGGTGCATGGGTCGGCGCTCAACCACTGAGCCACACCGGCCGGATGACACAGTCCTGTCCTAAAGGCCCTGCTGGTACAAGGCACAGGAGGCAGCCGTGGGCAGTCTGTGAAGGGCCTCGGGGTCTGCTCCCCAGTGTCAGGGAGGGAATGGGGCCCAGGTGGGTGAATGGCAGTGGGCACCCCGCCACCTGACTTGGGGTGTATCACCTAAAGAACGCCTGTGTCACGCTGGTCAGTTTGGCTCAGTGGTTAGAGCAACGGACCACAGACCGAAGGGTCACAGGTTTGAATCCAGGGTAAGGGCACGTACCTGGGTTGCAGGTTTGACCCCCAGCCCCTGTTGGGGTCCTATGGGAGGCAGCCAATCAATGTGTCTCTTTCGAATCAACATTTCCCTCTCTCTCTCTTTGCCTCCCTTCCACTCTATCTCAAAATCAGTGGGGAAAAAATGTCCTCAGGTGAGGATGAACAAAAACAAGAACGCCTGTGTCCTGAGCACTTGGCCTGCAGGGACCTCCCAGGTGTGCAGGCGACCGGGACAGGGCTCGTCCACCAGCTCCTGCTGGGGCCACTGGGGCAGGGAGCAGAGTCGGGGCCTCCTGGGGTAAGTGGAGGAGGACCTGTTAACCTGGCCAGGGGCACATCCTGTTGCTCCTGTCCCCAAGGCTCCCGGTACTGACCAAACGTCTCTCCCTGACCCAGCCAGGCCCCGGAGCCCTCTTCTCTTCTCGACAGGCCTTGAGCTTGGCCTGCAGGGACCTGAGCAAACACAGCCATGGTTTCTAACAGCTCAAGCAGCATCCCTGGGATGGCCCCAGACCTGTGACGGGAGGACTGCCTGAGACTTGGCGGCCAGCCAGACACACCTGAGGACAGACACACCTGAGGACGGGCACACCAGAGGACAGACACATCTGAGGACGGGCACACCTGAGGACAGACACACCTGAGGACGGGCACACCTGAGGACAGACACATCTGAGGACCGGCACACCTAAGGACAGGCATTCCTGCAGGAGGGCAGGGCCTGGCTGCGTCAAGGGCCCAGCACACCCAGATGGGCTCACAGGGACCCAGCCTCCCCTTTTCAATGTGATAGCTTTTTATTTTTATTTTTTTATTTTTTCCTTTATTGATTTTAGAGAGAGAGGAAGTGAGAGGGAGAGCGAGATAGAAACATCGATGAGAGAGAACATTGATTGCCCGCCTCCTGCATGCCCTGCACTGGGGATCGGGCCCACAACCTGGGCATGTGCCCTGACCGGGAATCGAACCGGTATCTCTCAGTCCATGGGACGATGCCCACTCCACTGAGCCACACCGGCCGGACAATGTGATAGCTTTTTAAAATTTGTATTGAATGTATTGGGGTGACATATGGTTAACCAAATTATATAGATTTCAAGCATAAAATCCCATAATATAAAGTGACCATCTGCATATAGTATTGTGTCTCTTCCTCCTCCCCCACCCCCTTCCTTCTGGTGATCACCACGCCGCTGTCTGTGCCTGTGAGGTGTGTCTGTTTTGCCCCCCAAGCGCCCTGCCCTCTGACAGCTGTCAGTCGCTCTCTGTATCCATGCATCCCTTTCTACTTTGTTTATTTTGTTCATTAGAGCCCACGTGTAAGAGAAATCGTATGGTACTTGTCTTTCTCTGACTGGTTTATCTCAATGTGACAGCGTTTAACAGCACATCTGAATCACACACGGAGCAGACACGGACCACCCACAGCTTCCATGGCAGGACTCAGTTTCTCTCCCAGCAAGAAGCCGCTTATTCCCCCACCTGGCCACTAGCCTGGGCTCTTAGGTCAGAGAATATCGAAAACAGGAAAAATGTCACTCTTTTTCCCCCTGGGCTTCTTAAGAAACTAGACCAGTCCAGCTGGTGAGGCTCAGTGGCTGAGCGTCGACCCTGCACCAAGAGGTCGCAGGTTTGATTCCCGGTCAGGACACATGCCCAGGTTGTGGGCCCGATCCCCAGTGGGGGTCATGCAGGAGGCGGCCAATCGATGTTCTCTCTCACATGGATGTTTCTGTCTCTCTCCTTTCCTCTCTCTCTAAAAAAATCAATAAAATCATATTTAAAAAAATAAAGAAACTAGACCGAAATTATAACTTTTCAAGGTTCCTGTGGGGGTGCTCTCCTGCGTCACTGCCCAGGACAGTGAGAGTTGCTGACGGCCAGCACGGACCTGGGCTCAGGACCAAGAGGAATCTCGAAACTTGACCAGCAGTTCAGAGTTTTCTTTCACAGCTCATTTACCCTGCTTTCTGCCAACGAATGCATTTTGGGGGACGCTTCCCCCTTGGTGTAACTTTCTCCCTCCTGACCCTCAGGCCCCGCTCACATCCCTGGTCCCCGTCCGGTCACCTCTGAGTGCACCCTGGCTGCTGTGCCCGCCTGTGTTAGTCGCTCCTGATTATAATCTGGCCACACTCTAACTCCGCTGGTGTGTTTGTCTCTGAAATGAGCTCGGCGGGCAGGCGGCCGCCTCTGTCTGCCCGGTTTATGGGTTTATGGGTTTATGGGGACTCGGGTCCAGCTGTTCTCCCGGAGGCGGTGGGGCAGGAAACGCGGGCGACACAGCCTTCTTGACGGAGCCTCCTGCTGTGACAGACAGCACAAGGCTGAGCCCGAGCCCAGCAGGCAGGGAGCTGGGCCTGGTCCTGTCTCTGCCACCAGTGTGGCACTGCGTGGATCAGTCCCTGTGGGCCTAGAAACACCCTGATGTCCCCAGCGGGGACACTGGGGCCACACTGCCCATTCACAGCCTCCACCTCCAAAGGAAGTGAGCCCAGGTGTGTCTGTCCGTCCGTCCTCAGGTCCAAAAGGTCAAATCTGAACAGCATCCTGAGAACAAAAAGAAAACCATCGCACCAGCAGAATCCCCTCCACCCACTCAGGCCTCCGCAGAAGCCTGCAAGGCCCGTCCACGCGCCTGCCCCCAGCCCCTGGGTCAGGCAGGGCAGACCCGTTCCTGGATCAGGGAGAGGGTCCCAGGGAGTGAGGCAGCGGCAGGACTCAGGGCGCTGAGAGGAGGTGCCGGGCTGCACCCCCTGAACCCTCTGCTGACGGCTGTCGGGGGTGCTGCGGCCTCAGCAGCGAGGAGTCCTGGGGACCCTCCGGAGCCCCAGCACCGTGCTCCCTCCTCCTAGCTCCTAAGTCAGCCCTCCTGCTGAGACAGCCCCCACAGTACTGCCCAGGGGACCCCGGCTCTTGTCACCCACACGGTCCCTACGGCCCAGCCCGTCCCGGCCCGAGGCCCAGCTGTGGGTCGGAGGGAGCCTGAGCCCCCGAGGGCCGAGCTGACCGAGGCCGCGTGTGTGTCTGCAGAAATGAGAACCAGCTGACATGTGTGAGACATTAGCCCCTGTCCTGCTCTGGTGGCGTTGCGAAGGGCCCTGGGGGAGACTTTCCTTTAAGAGGTGGCTTTTCTGTGCAAGTGAAGCTGGCTGGAAACTCAGGGGAGGGCCGAAACTCGAGAAAAAGCGCAGCAACCCCCAAGCTCATGCCGGGGGAACAGAGCGGCACCTTCCTGCTCCTGGTGTGTCTGGTGAGTCTGGGGACCCCCGAGGGGGCTGCGGGCCCGGGCTCTGTGATCCCCCCGCCTCTGGAGCCACCTGGGTGAGGGCGTGCCCGAGGGAGGCCTCTGAGTTTGAACGGGGTGGGGGGGACAGACAGGTGAGTGCTCCATGGGTGGGGGAAGGGGGGCCCTCAGGCTGGAGTTCTGGGGTTCTGTGGCAATGGATGGAGGGTGGGATGGAGCAGGGGTCACTACTGCCAGGTTGGGTGGGTGGGGTGAGAGGGTGGCTTCGGGGTGGGGGAGGCATGACATAAGGCTGGGGCCACCCTCCTCTCGGGGTGTCCCTAAGGGAGGACCCGCCGCTGTACAAACCAGGGGTTACAGGGAAGCCAGCCAGGCTGTGTGGCCACCCCGGGGAGAGGGGGGTCAGGGCAGGACCACCTGGGGGACGTGGGGACGCCACCTGCCTGTGGGCGGCCGTCATGGGGGTCTGGCAGGCTGGGGTCACCGAAGGCTCAGGTCTGGCTGGGCTGAGCTGTGCTGCTGACAAGACCAGCTGTGCTGGTCCCCAGGGGGTGCTCCAGGAGACAGATCCGGGTGGCAGACTGACTGCGTGGGGCCGCCGCCTCTGGGGAAGGGGTCGGTGTGGCACGCAGGGTGGGCCAGGCCCGCGCTCCCTGAGCCTCACCAGGCAGGTGACCTGAGAGGTGGCTCCTGCCTGAGGCCAGCCGCTCCCTCATTCTGCACAGAGCCCCAAGTCAGGGCAGCCCAGGTGCGAGGCAGTGCCAGCTCCCCCGTGGTGGCTGCGTTCCTGACGCTGACTCGGAGGAGGAGACGGCCCGCTGCCACACAACTCCGGGTCCGTACACACTCGCGAGTACAGTGAGTCCAGTCGGCAGAAGACAGAGGCCTCTGGTCAGACAGCGTCGTGTCCATGACCAGAACCGGTGCCACGGGAAAACATCGACCACCGGCACAGCGGAAACCACTCGAGACATTAGCTATAGAACTCCCCAAAGGAGACGCCAAGTGCATGTGCTGGGAACAGAACAAAAGCAGATAAAATCTGACCCGGGAGGGAAAAGACAGGAGATGGGAGAGAGTGGGAGGGCCGTCCTCCGGGCGAGGGCAGGACACGGGAGGGGACCGGGGACTCGACGCTTCTCGACAAAGGCAGAGACTGGGCTGTGGACCCAACGATGCATCAGCTCATGAACAACAGCCTGGACTCAGGCGCTTGCGGAGGCCAGAGCCCCAGGACAGAACGACTCACAAAGGCGCGGCCCTGCGGACACTGGCCCCGACCGGAACAGGTGCGTCTGAGCGCAACCCGACCGCAGCCGCCCCGAGGGTGCGGACACTCCTCCCCGCGTGCCCACAGCCAGGGGAGGATTTCAGCGCCAGCTCAGGAAGGGAAGAGCAGGAGGACGCAGGTGCAGAAATCACCTGGAACCCACGCATTACAGCACAGAGCCTGGAAGGCAAGGTGATCGACTCCAGGACCACGGTGGCCTCCACTTGACAGAGGCGTGGACCTGACCTGCTCACGCAGCACTCACCTGGCCACCCCACAGCGCAGGCCGAACGGGAAAAGTATGCAAGACGGGTCCACGCGAGGCCCTGCTCAGAGGCTCCGCCCCCGTGAGCTCCGCTGCCTCTGGGATTCCTGTGCAGTTTGAACAAGGGTGTCGGGGGGGCCAAGGGGCCCGAGTCCTCTCCAGGCAGCACTTCAGGACTATGGTCACGCCCACAGTGTCCCTCCTAGAAATGCCATCCTGTCTCCACCTTGCAAGAAACACCTGCCACTGGAGTTAGGAGCCAGAATGTGCCTGTCCCCGTGAGACCAGGGCCGAAGGGAGAAGTCAGAGTACGGCCCTTTCTTGACTCAGAAGTTGTATGTTTTGTTCATCGTGGGTTATATTTGCACAAGTTTCTTGTTTTTTTTAATTATCGTGTTAAAATACTACTCATCGCGGCCCGGCCGGTGTGGCTCAGTGGTTGAGCACCGACCCATGCACCAAGAGGTCACCAGTTCGATTCCCGGTCAGGGCACATACCCAGGTTGTGGGCCCAATCCCCAGTGGGGGGCATGCAGGAGGCGGCCAGTCGATGTTCTCTCTTATCGATGTTTCTCTCGCTCTCTCCCTCTCCCTTCCTCTCTCTCTGTAAGCAATAAAGAAAAAATTTTAAAAAATACTACTCATCACGGAGACTGAGGTTTCTGGTGCCCCCAGTCTGACAGTTGTGCCCGAGACGAGTCCCTCTGTCATCCTCACCCAGCCCTGTGCCACCTGTGCTGCGGGGGGGGGGGGGGGGGGGCTGAGCCAGACCATGTCAGGGGTACGAGGAAGGCAGGCCGTCCTCCTGTGACCTGGCGACGGGTCCTCGGGCCCCAGAGACTGCAGCCTCCACAGGACTTCTGACCCAAGCCCCAAAGTCCAACCTGCTCGCTGGAGCCGGCAGCGGGAATGTAGGTCCCTGCCAGCCAGGAGTCGGGGTACAGACCCCAACATTGGTGGGTGTGGTGGGAACAAAGTTCAAATGCCTTTCTTTCCGTTCTTGTTTGCAGACCTCTGACAGGCGGTAATAACAGCAGAGCCCTGAGCCAGTCATCTCTGAGCTGCATCCTTCTGTCTGGACCCTGGCCCCTCCCAGGGGTCAGTGGCCTCTTACTACCCCTCAGCCTGGTCCAGACAGCAACGCCCAGCCACAGGTCTGGGCCGTCCATCTACCCACCCTTCCCGGGAATGTGCTGATTGCTGATACACTGGGCCGCTCCTGGCAACGGTTACCTGACCAAAGGCCTCTGTGCCGTCTTGCAGCCACAGCTTGGACTCCGTGCACAGACAGCCAGGCCGGGGCAGCAGCGGGACCAGGCGCTGGGGACTGTCATGTGGACCAGCTGGTGGCTCTGGTCCCTGGTGGCCATCTGCACCGCCGACCCATTCCGGGAGAGGGCAGAGAGAATTATGCGGGACACACCTGTCGTTGACGGGTAAGTGGCCGTTCGTGGGCTGGGGCTGGGGAGCTAGGAGTCAGGCCAAGCACCCCTGACTTGGCAGGCACCGCCCTACCTCTGCCTGGACTCCGTTTCTCCAACCGTAACAGGGGTCTTGCTTTTGTTGGCCTTGGTTTATTACGGGGTCTCAGAGGGCCCCCAAAGGCCTCCGCAGGTGAGGGCCTGTAGCAAACAGAGCAGAAGGAGGCAAGTGGCGAGGTCCCTGGGGCACCCCACAACCTGATCCCAACTGTGCCTTGGGGGCCAGGTCCCCGCTCAGAGTGGGTGCTGGGGCTAGGGCACGCTGGAAGCCCGGCCAGGCTGTGCCTTGCTCTGGCCACACGGCCCCAGGGAGCACCTTTGCCCTCGGGCCTCAGCTTCCTCACCAGAAGCAGCAGGTCCAGTGGCGTCCACCACACTCCCCGGGAGGCCTCCCGCGGCCTCTGGACCTTCCTCCCTGAGACCCTCCCCTCATGGCCCTCCCTGTCCTGCATCCTCCTGGATGACCCAGCACGCTGGGATCTGCTTGACCTCACTGCAACGCTCGGAGGACTCCCACAGCCCAACACCCAGCCGAGCCCTGCTGTGTGCACGCCAGCAGCCGAGACCCTGGTGTCACCTGTCACTCCTTCTCCGAGGCCACAGCCCTGTCCCTTCCGCCTCCCAGTGCCTCTGCCTTGACCCCCACCCCTGCTCTGGGCTGGGCAACTCGTGAGCCGGACTCTCCTCCGCTTCTTCCAGCCGAGGTCTGGCCTCAGCACCGTGGCCAGAGGGAGCCTTGGAGACATGAGTCCCAGCTCCCGTCCTCCCTGCTCAGGCCCCTCCGGCGGCAGCAGCTGACCCCGAGTCCTCCCAGTGCACCCCATGCCTCCTGCTGTCCCTGCTCGTCCTGCATCCACACCCCACCCTCAGCTCCCCAGGGCTGTGTGCAGGGCCACCCGGGTGGCAGGCCTTTGCTGGCCCCTGCACACCCCACACCGCCCCTGCCTGTGCCGCAGTGTTCGACTCCCGGGCTGAAAGTAGGGATGGGGTCCCCGTGCAGAGGGGCGTCTGCACTCGCTGGCACGGGGCGGGGCTGCTGGCAGTGTGAGCAGAGTCCCCGTGGGCTGGCAGTGTGAGCAGAGTCCCCTGTGGGCTGGCAGAGTGAGCAGAGTCCCCCGTGGGCTGGCAGTGTGAGCAGGGTCCCCCGTGGGCTGGCAGTGTGAGCAGGGTCCCCGTGGGCTGGCAGAGTGAGGAGAGTTCCCGTGGGCTGGCAGTGTGAGCAGGGTCCCCCGTGGACTGGCAGAGTGAGGAGAGTCCCCGTGGGCTGGCAGTGTGAGCAGGGTCCCCCGTGGACTGGCAGTGTGAGCAGGGTCCCCCGTGGGCTGGCAGTGTGAGCAGGGTCCCCGTGGGCTGGCAGAGTGAGGAGAGTTCCCGTGGGCTGGCAGAGTGAGGAGAGTTCCCGTGGGCTGGCAGAGTGAGCAGGGTCCCCCGTGGACTGGCAGAGTGAGGAGAGTCCCCATGGGCTGGCAGAGTGAGCAGGGTCCCCCGTGGGCTGGCAGTGTGAGCAGGGTCCCCCGTGGACTGGCAGAGTGAGGAGAGTCCCCGTGGGCTGGCACACAGTAAGTGCTCAATAATGTGCAGTCATCACTATTTGGCAGATGCCTCTGGATTTTTTTGGACAAAAAACTCGGTAAGGTAAGAGAAAACAGACAGGGAGCTGTGTTGGCCCAGGAGGGAGAAGGATGTCAGGTGCCCGCCTTACCTGCCCCCCACCCCTGCTCCATCTCCTTCGTGGACGGTGCATCCCCTGCCCTCCTCTCTGCCTGACGGTCTCGTCGACTGTGTCCACACACACACTCGCTCCACCCTGGAGTCCCGCAGTCCAGAAGAAGGCGGCAGGGGAGTTGTTCCTTCGTTCCAGGGGACTCGGGGCAGCTGGGCACAGAGAGGGCGTCCGAGCTCAGGTGTGGGGCTGTGCAGAGGCCCACTGTGGAGTACGATGGCTCAAAGAGGCTAGACAATCGGAATACTCGGGGAGCTGGGGTTGTCCAAAGACCCGGAAAGCTAGGACTAGGCTGACAGAATAAAACCCAGTAATAGTGCCTCTGTTAGTGTTAGCTATTCTTGCAGGTAAGAGACCCAGATAAGGGCTTCGACAACAGAGAAGTCCAAAGGGAATGCAGGCACACTGTTCCGTAGTGCCAGGAACTTGGTGTGGCCACCATTCCCTACATTACCTCATGGGTTAAAGTGGCTGCACCAGCTCCAGCCATCCTATGTGCCTGCCATCCAGCAGTAACACAAGGGCAGAGGGTGAGCGTCTGTCAAGGACAGCTTCAGGAAGCTGTCACAGCAGATTTAGTGACATGGTCACGCCCAGCTATAAGGGGTGGAAGGCAATAATTTCAAATGGCTGTGTACTCTGCTGAAGATGGGGGCGGGGTCTGTCCCCAAGGAAAGGAGGGGCATGGCAACCGGCAGTGTCCCACAACAGCTGCCCAAGTGTGTCTGGTGTTGAGCACCTCCCAGCACTCAGAAGCCTCTCCCCGCCTTGAGTGGGTCTCTCCACCGCTAAGGACGATGCCCAGGCCCTGAGATAAGGAAGGTGGACGGCAGAACGGCAGGCTGACCACGGGGTGGAGGCAGCCTTTGCCCCACTCTGGGTTCCAGCAAAGGGTGGAGAGGCTGAGGGGAGAGGGAGACCAAGTGCCCCTCCCTCCGGGTGGCCGTCACTCCTCAGGGATGGAGTGGTGTCCCTCCAGAGGCCCTGTCCAGCCCTGCCCCCAGGACAGCACCCAGAGCCGAGACACCCCACCCTTGTAGTGAGACAGTGACTCTGCCCACTCTCCACCACGCAGACAGCAAGCTGTCCTGACCCCCAGCTTCACAGAACCCCTTGTCCCCCCAGAGAGCAGGGCGGCTTCCAAGGTCTGGGATGGAGCTTGCAGGGGAGGGGTGGCATGGCAGGGGCCTCGCAGTGGCACCGCCAGGCGCCGGGGTCCCCAGGGCAAAGCGCCCCCCAGCCCAGACTGTCCTCACAGCCCCCTTGTTACGTCAGAAATCCAGAGGGCGCCCTGGCCGGTTTGGCTCAGTGGTTCGAGCATCGGCCTGTGGACTGAAGAGTCGCAGGTTGGATTCCGGTCAAGGGCATGTGCCTGGGTTGCAGGTTCAAGCCCTGGCCAGGCTGGGGTCATGTGGGAGGCAGCCAATCAATGTATCTCTCTCACATTGGTGTTTCTCTCTCTCTGTCTCCCTCCCTCCCTTCTACTCTATCTAAAAATCAACGGGAAAAATATCCTCAGGTAAGGATTAGCAAAACATAAAAAAGAAAGAAATCCAGAGGGCGCCTCCCGTGTGTGTGTGCACGTGTGCACATGTGTGCGCTTGTGTGTGTACGTGTGTGTGCGTGCACTTGCTCACAATGATGGGTAAAGCCAGATTCCGACTGGTGGGTCTGGCTGGGCCTGAGACTCTGCATTCTGACCAGCTCCCAGGGGCTGTGTCACTCGCACACGTGCACAGGACACCTAGGAAAGGCCCTTGGAGGGAAGACCTACCCTTCAGGGCTCTCAGGTTACCTGGCTCAGGTGTGTTCAGGTAATGGGTAATCTGTGACCCCTGTGGCCAGCCTTAGTCCTGAGCATGTGAGAAGCAGGAATTGGAGAGGGGAGACAGAGGCCAGGGAGGGAACACGAAGCCCCAGGGCCAAGCAGCCACCGTGACCTCCCATCCCTCCTCCTCCTGCCCCTCCAGGCACAACGACCTGCCCTGGAAACTGCTGACAATGTTCAACAATCAGCTTCGGGATAAGAGGGCCAACCTGACCAGTCTGGCCCACACACACACCAACATCCCCAAGCTAAAGGCTGGTTTGGTGGGGGCCCAGGTACGGCCCAGCCAGCCCCGTGCTCACCTCCGTTGGGATCTGTCCCCTCCTCCCTTGGGTCCTGGCTAAGGTGCAGCCCTCCCTGGTGGTGGCATACCCCCGCCCAGATCTCCTTGGGGCCACAGACCTTCGGAGGGTACTCCGATAGGCACCCAGGCTGTGGGGTTGCTTCCAAGACCGGGGGCGGGGGCTGGGGGGCCTGGAGCCTCAGTTCCCAGCCCCTGCCCGCTTGGCCCCCAGTTCTGGTCTGCATTCACACCCTGTGAGACCCAGAACAAAGACGCCGTGAGGAGGACGCTGGAGCAGATCGACGTCATCCAGCGCATGTGCCAGATGTACCCCGAGACCTTCAAGTGCGTCACCAGCAGCCAAGGTGCGTCCAGCCAGCCCGTCTCCCCGGCCCACGCCACCTCTCCCTGAGCAGAGGTGCCAGCGCGGTGCAGCCTCTCTCGGGTCTGTGCTCCCCCTGGATGCCCAGGCGCACCTGCCGCCTCGGTGCCCACGGCCCGGCCGGGCTCTGCTCACAGGCATCCGGCAGGCCTTCCAGGAGGGGAAGGTGGCCAGTCTGGTCGGCGTGGAGGGCGGCCACTCCATCGACAGCAGCCTGGGCGTCCTGCGGGCCCTCTACCACCTGGGCATGCGGTACCTGACCCTCACGCACAGCTGCAACACGCCCTGGTGAGTGACCCCAGGGAGGCCCGGGCCTGGGAAAGGCCGCAGGTGCCTCAGAGGCACCGACCCCTCTTCCGGCGAGCACCCCATGGGGGTGGATGGGGACGACCAGTCTCCTCCCTCCCAGGGCCGACAACTGGCTGGTGGACACGGGGGAGGAGGAGGCCCAGAGCCAAGGCCTGTCGCCCTTTGGGAAGGTGAGTGGCCGGGGCAAGGACCAGTCATCCTCAGGGACGTGACCCAGGACATGGTGTCTCCCCTCCTGGGACCTCCATTTCCTCACTTGCAAAACAGAGCTGGCAGGGCCATCCCAGGGCCATCCCAGTCAGCTGGAAGCCACGGGTCATTAGAGTGGCCCCAATCTTCTAGCCACTGAAGGGTTTACCACCTGGCCAGCAAGGGGTGTCCGAATGCCCTTCCCCCTGCCCAGACTTTCCCGGAGGCAGTGGTGAGCTCCAGAAGGCTGTGCCAACACGAGGGTGCACAGGCCATCACCCCCGTGATGGGGGTCAGGCTCTCCTCCCCTGAGCCCTGTGCCCCCACAGAGTGTGATAAAGGAGCTGAATCGGCTGGGCGTCCTCATCGACTTGGCCCACGTGTCCGTGGCCACCATGAAGGCCGCTCTGAGTCAGTCCACGGCCCCCGTCATCTTCAGCCACTCCTCCGCCTACAAGCTGTGTGCACACCGGCGGAACGTGCCGGATGACGTGCTCCAGATGGTGGTGAGGGCCTCTGCCCCTGGCGGGTCGGGTGGTCCTCACAGCTCCCGGGCTGCCCCACCCCACAGCGCCTCTCTCTCCCGAGCAGAAGCAGACGGGCAGCCTGGTGATGGTGAACTTCTACAACGACTATGTCTCCTGCAACGCCGAGGCCACCCTGTCTCAAGTAGCAGGTAGGTGGGTGTGAGCAGCGGAGCCGCTGAGCGGGGAGGGCCTCCCACAGGACCCACACCTGCTGCCTCCCCCGCAGACCACTTGGACCACATCAAGAAGGTGGCAGGCGCTGGAGCGGTGGGCTTTGGTGGGGACTTCGATGGTGTTTCGAGGTGAGGACCGAGACTGTGTTCCGTGTGTGAGCTGGGGGGTCGTGACCCCCCAGGAACCTGTCCTGAGGGGTGGAGAAGGAAGTGGGAAGTGTGTCCTGAGGACCTTCCCAGCACATCTCGCTCTGAGGGCCCCCCCACTGGACACACAGTGCCTCAGGACTGGGAGGTGGACAGGTCCCCAGGCCCTTTCCCCTGGCTGCACAGCCTGGTCCTCTCTGCCCTCATCTCAGGCTCCCCTCGGGGCTTGAGGACGTGTCCAAGTACCCAGACCTGATCGCTGAGCTACTCAGGAGGCAGTGGACGGAGGAGGAGGTCAAGGGTGTCCTGGCTGACAATCTGCTGAGGGTCTTCGAGGCGGTGGAGCAGGTAAGGAGGGCTTCTCCACACATCAGTTCCTCCCAGATGGGCAGGCAGGCAGCCCAACCATGTTTGTCCTCAGGCCAGCAACCACACCCTGGACCCTGAGGAGGAGCCCATCCCCCTGGACAAGCTGGACGGTTCCTGCAGGACCAACTATGGCTACTCAGAGGCCCCCCGCCTCCACCACCAGTCGGGGGTCCTGGTGGCCTCCCTTGCCCCCCTTCTCCTCAGCCTGTATCTTCCATGACACTCTGGGGACCAAACCCCTCGGGCTCCTGAAGCTCAGGGAAGACTGTGGCCATTGGAGCAGCCCAGACCCCAGGAACACTGCTCCCATGTGCAAGGACTGGCCTGTCCTGAGCAAGCACCTGGGCTCCCCTGGGAACACGCTGTGGGGAGCTCAGGACAGGCCCACAGTGGACCCTCAATAAAGGCACCAACCCCTTCGAGTCCAGAGGGTGTGTCGTCCTGGAGGGCTCTTCTACGCATCCCAGGGCAAACTTTGTGAAATGGCCCCTGGCTGGACATCCAGGCACAGGATGCCCGAGTCTCAGGACAGGGCCAGAAAGGGCTCAGGCTCTGAAGAGGGCTTTGCATGGACATTGCTAGAGGGTCTTTAAGAACAGTCCAAGCTCCTGTGCCACCCCCTGCACTTGTACACACGCACACACCTGCACACCCACATCCTCTTAATTATGCCCATGTGCACACACTCATTTACACATATACATATACACCCACATGCACTCACACACACGTGTGCCCCCTCCCCCCACCACCTCAGCCCCTGGTGGTAGATTGGAAGCAGGGTTGAGCAAGCCTGTCTGGCCACTCCTGCAAGGTCTCCTCACATACAGGGGACTAGGTCCTGCCAGACCCTGCAGGGCAGAGCTCGATGGCGCGGGAAAGGAACAGCACCTCCTGCTGGACATTCGGTGGATGTCTCTTGAGATGAATAACCTCATGGGTGACGGACCCAGCGTGGGACCCCAACATGTTGGAGCCCTGTCCAGGCTCGAGAATGCCCCCTCTCAGCGTGGCCCCGGCGGACCCAGGCAGCCTGTGCCCTGTCATTAGTGTCCCTCAGACTTGCTGAGGCCGTGTGACTCTCAGGCCCTGGGGGCCGGCAGGGCCTTGGCGGGCAGGGCCTGCCTCCCAACCCTGCTGGCACCTCTCCAGGGGCATCTAAAGTGACCAGAAGGGACATTGTGGGTACATGCTAATCACCTAGGGTCAGATTAATGTTAAAAGAGAAGAAAAGCAAGCAAGGATTTCTCTCTTGAGCTGGCTGAATCCTGCCAGCGCCCCCGCCGTGCCAGGGCTGTTTCTGGTGGGGCCGTCAGACAGTGGAAAGGGTCCCCTGGTGGGCTATGAGAACGGCTTTATTTATTTATTTTTTCCTTTACTGATTTTAGAGAAAGGAAATGATACAAGCACCAATGAGAGAGAACATCGACTGGCCGCCTCCTGCATGCCCCTCACTGGGGCTCTGGCCCACAACCTGGGCATGTGCCCTGACCGGGAATCGAACCAGCGACCTCTTGGTGCATGGGTCGACGCTCAACCACTGAGCCACACCGGGCAGACAAGAAAGGCTTTAATACTTGTCTTGAAATAGTCTCAACATATTAAGTTTAAAATTACTTCAAGGTAAAAATTTACTTCAGATTCTGTCTGGGCAGGGACCGAGAATCTGCATTTCCTGCGCCCTGCCTGCCCTCCAGGTATCCCTCAGCCTCCCGCGTGGGGGGCTGGATGGCCCCACTGAGGGTCCCACCTATGGCTCCTCCCACCCCAAAGCCACTGAAGCAAACCTGGAGCAATTTCTTAGGGATCAAGTTGTTTACTTACAACAGCATTCTAGGAAAAGGGCACAGACACCCACTGCCCTCTCATGAGCCACGGCCTCTCCCCCACTGGGTCCAGGACACCCAAAACCTCCTCTGAACCCCAGCATGTGGGCACCCCAATGGGCCACAGCCAGGGAACTAAGGTGGGTACTGCAGGAGAAAAGCCAGAAAGCACCTGGCCCCCATTCCCGGTCTCACCCCACAGCCCGAGGCCAGCAGGGCTGCCCAGCACCACTCATCGCCCCGAACACCCACAGCGCCCAAGTCCAGGAAGAAACAAATGCAGAAGTCAAGGTGAAGGTCTCCAACGTTTCTGTTCACGAGAACATCAGTGTGAGGACAGACTGGACAGCCGGAGCCTCTGGGAAGGGCTGGTCGGGCGGTGTGTACACGGAGCCGCCTGGTTGGCACCCGCCACGCAGCTCCCACCAGCTCCCACCGAGGGGGGCACAGACCCAACACTCCCCCTCTGCCGCCTGCTCCTTCTATTTTGGCAAAAAAAGAAACCCCCCAAAAAACAAAACAAAAAACTCAAAACAAAACCAAACTGCTTCGAGAACAGAAAGTAAACTCCAGGAAGGTGAAGCACAGACAGTGCAGCCCTCTCTAGGCCCCGAGGGCTCTGGGACGCGCCTGCTGCTGTCCAGATGCACGGCCACAGCTGCCCCACAGCGGGCTGTCAGCCTGTCTGGCCTCCAGGGTCAGCAGTGAGCACAAGGCAGGAGGGCCGTCAGGGAGGCACCGCAGCTGAGTGCCAGGAGATGTGACCGTGTGGCTGTCTGCTCCTCGGCCGGGAGGGCCTGGCCGACTGGGCTCCGAGGGTCACCCCACAGCTCCTGGGCCCTCCCAGAGGCAGCCGTGGTGTGAGGATGCGCCCCCAGAGTGGGCATGCCTGGACTTGGGGCTGGGTACCCCCAAGGAGCTCAGCCAGCTGGCAGGAGGGCAGGTCCAGGCTGGAAGGGACAGGACCCCACCCCCGGAACATTCTGCAAAGGCCGCAGGGGGAGCTTGTTGGGTGGCCCTTGAGGGCGTACTCCACATGTCCTGGGGCGCTGCCTGAGCCCGTGTCTGTCCAGGGGGTGGGGGAGCCCTTGCCCGCTGCTGGGAGGGCTCCAGGGACTGCCTAGCAACAGGGGGCACCAACCCCCACTGGCCATCACACGGCGTCCTCAGCGTGGGGCACGGCAGGGAGCCTGCAGGGCCTCCAGCTGCTTGGCCCAAAGTCACAGAAATCACCCACAAGAGTCAGTTTGTGCAAACTCATCCGCCACCTGGCCTAAGAGGGCAGGAGGTCCAGGCCTGGCAGGCGCGAGGCTGAGAGCAGTGAGGGCCGACGCTGCTGCAGGGTGCACAGAGGCCAGGCGCGGGGGCAGGGGCGGGCCGCGAGGCAGTGCCCGGGCGGCTCCTAGTTCCTCAGGGCAGCCAACCTGCAAATCACAACAGAGCTGCCATGGGGGGTGTGGACACAGCACCCCTCCACCCCTCCTCTCCTTCCTCCTCTCGAGCCCAGCTTCTCAGGGCGACCCCAAGTGCACGTGTGGACGGCTCCGGAAACAGCTGTGTCCGCCCTCCCACAGGGAGCTGCGGGTGCTGAGCCGCATGCTGGGTGCAGTGCGGGCGCGGGTGCGGGGCAGGGAGAGCCTTAGACGGGAACTGACACGGAAGGGGCCTCCCTTAAACTCAGGAACTGGGCAGAGCCACCCTCCCTGCCGGCACCTGGATCGTGCCTTGGGGTGGGGTGGACTGACTCTGCGTCCCCTCAGAAAAACCAGAGCCTGGGGTGAAAGCGTCGCGAGCTGTCCTCCAGCCTCCTCCGCCCAGAGCCTGCCCCCCCACACACACACCCAGCCTGGAGCACGGGCGCGCCCCCCCCACACCCAACCCGGAGCACGGGCGCCCCCCCCCACCCAGCCCGGAGCACGGGGCCCCCCACACCCAGCCTCAGCACACAGGCGCCACCCCCACACCCAGCCCGGAGCACGGGCGCCCCCCCACCCACCTGCGTGACAGCTGGTCCTCCTGGCTGTGTGTGGAGCTCTCGCCCACGGCAGAGGCACCTTCGGGCAGCTGGCTGAGCTGGTCCAGGACCTCCAGGCCGTTCTCCTCTGCAATCCGCACAATGAGACTGTCCACCTGCTCCTGCGGCGTGGTCAGTGTGGTGGCCGAGCTCATGGAGTCCTCCATCACCTGGGGGGTCAGGTTCTGGGCAGTCAGGCCCAAGCCCGGGCCCGCACTCCAGCCTCACAAGGGCCACCAGCCCTGCGTGGTCACTGCCTGGCCACATTTCCTGCTCACTGCCCACGCCAGCCTCCTCACTCTGCAGCACGTGTCCGGCTGTCCAGCCTCGGGGTGTCCCACAGGGAGCCTTTCCGGCCACCCACCTGGCAAGGAGCCAGCACCCAGCCCCAGGCCTCATCCGCTCAAGCTCTGTGTGCTACAGGACCCCCAACAAGGTGCCAGGTACCCTGGGAGCGCCCCCAGGGGCTCAGCACACAGGACGCTCGCTGACACCAGGGGGGACAATGCATGGCGACCAGAAGCCACCCTCCCGACGCTGCCCACCGGCCTGGACACGGCCGACCTACCGAGGTGTGCACGTCCAGGTTCTGCACCTGCTGCTCGAACCTGTCCATCACCGCGGACACCTTCTGCAAGTCCATGCTGCTCAGCGCCCGGTCCAGGGCCTTGGTCACCTGCGCCATGTTCTTGGTCACCTGGCATGGGGGGGGGGGGTGGTGAGGGGACTGAAGGAAGCAATGCCCCCAGGGGCAGGCCCCGAGCCCTCCTCTACTCGAGCCAACGAGACCCAGCCTGGCTGAGCCGACAGGCCCACAACCTCCCCGTGACAGGTCCCCAGGAAGAGACCAGGCTGCGGCCCCAGGGCTCTCGGGGTCTGTGTTCTCCTTGGCACACACCTGCTGTGTGGAGGGAATCCCCCGCTCCCCGCTGACCCAGACGGCTCTGGCGTGACCCCACTTCCAGCCTCAGCTAGTCCCCTGGACGCAGCCAGCAGGGGAGCAATGCCACGCAGGAGGCCTGGGCGGAGGACTCACCCCCTTCATGGTCACAGCCGTCTGCACTTTGGAGGCCACTGCATCCACGCGAGACGCCATGCGGAGCCAGTTCACGCCTTCATTCTTCTTGCGAATGGCATTCTCCGCGTACACACGGGCACACTCCACGTTCTTCTGCTGCAGGGCCTGAAATTCGGGGCGATGCCAGCCCTGCTCAGGGGCCTGGGCCTGGCCTTCCCTGGCGTGTCTGCCGGCGTGCCCCTTTCACAACCCTCCGCAGGGCTCACGGAAACGCAGACACCCAGGCCCTACGCCTGCTCAGCAGCCAGGGTGTCCAGGGCAGGGCCGCCAGCCCAGCCTACAGCGGGGGTTAGCGAGGAAAGCCCTGGCAACACGACCACTTGTCCCTACCCCTCCGCTCCCCGTCTCACTCAGCCTCTTCAGCCCCCTCCCGAGTCTCTCACACCACCACCCACACAAACCAGAGAGGGAGACACCGATTCCAAAGGGATCACAGCGGTTGCAGACAAGAACTCAGACCACACTGGGCTCTCTGGCCTCCTTTCTACCCTGGAATCCACCATCTGGGTGGGAAGTCACCAAATCCAACACCCGCATTCAACGGCTGTAACAGAGGCTCCACCGAGAGCAGCCAGACCCCTCTGCCCCTCCCTGGAGAGGCCCCACTAGACACGGGGACCCTGGCAGCCTCCAGCCCTGCCCCTCACCCCAGACAGGCTGCCTCCCCTCTGCCCAGGCTCTGGGAAAAGAGGGCGTGGAGCGGTGGAGTCAGGGAAGGACCGCCAGAAGCCCACTTCCTACACACTTTGTGGGAAAAATCAAGTTCAGACGAAGGAAACGAATAAGAGGCACAGGCATGCAAAGAGAAAGCACAGGCGATGCCTCATCTTTCTGCTCTGGACACGTGGGGCGCGGAGGCAGAAAAGGAGCCACTGCAGGCCCCTGTGAAGTGACAGCCACAGGGAGACACCAGGAACAAAGGCAGTGGCAGCAGCACCTCACCTTCTTCACCTTGGCCTGCTCCGCCTTCGAGTCCTTCTCCGCCTTCTTGGCCAGTTTCTCCAGCTGCTTTGCTGTGAACTGAGCAGAATCGAGAGCCCAGGTCACACTGGCAAAGCCACCCCAGCCTGCTGGCCTCTCAGGGCACAGGGCGTTCTCACAAAGGTCGCCACCGATTCCTAACCATGCCGGTGACCATGAGACCAGAAAATAGTGAAGGTGCCGTTGAGCAGCGCAGCAACCCCCTTTCAGAGTCTGGCTGAGCACTGTGCAGCAGTCAACCATTTACATCTGTCCCTGAGGGCAACTCACACCCGTCCCCGTTCACTAACCAGCGGGACAGGGTTGGGGCGGACGGTCATGCAACACATACCTTCAACTGGAACAGGGTATCTGCAAAGAGAGGAGATGGTTTCAGGATTTTAAGAAATGTGACAAGCAATACTTCCAACAAGCAGATAGGATCACAGACCCTCGACACGCAGAGCTGGAGCAGAGCACTAGAGTGGCCAGCACTGACGGGGCCGCGGGAGATGGACCGACTTGCAGCTCCGCTCCCTCGTCGGCCACAGGGCCCGGGCAACGCAGGGCCTCCTGACCTCCAACTGCTCGTCAGGAGCACCAGGACGGCACCAGCTGACCTCGAGCGTCAGTGTGCGGGCAGCGTGTGTCCCACCGTGAACGCTCAAGGTGGTGGTCTGTCGTTAGAGCAACTTTACAAAGGGCCCCTGGAATTCTCTCCCAATCTAACAAGGCCCAATACTTGACAATCTATTTTTTATCTACTTTCTCCCCAAAAGTAAATGGGTGGAAACAGCAGGGTGATGACTCTTACGCCATCGAGTCCAGCCGAGTGCCTCACCGTGCACACTGAGAGCAAGGAGACCTGCGTGTGTCCTTGGCTAACTTCCTGGATAGCTGAGCTTGCTGCTCACTCACCGAAGCTCAAGGACCAGGTAGATTCGAGTGCACCTTAAAACCATCTCAACTGATTCACTTTCTCAGTCTGGAGACTGACTCCTGAAAGAGTTCGCCACACTAGCTCAGAACGAAGACATCGAGTCCCGTGACCAGAACGGGGGTGCTGAGTGATCCCAGCACAGCCCAGAGGGGTGTCTCTCAGAGCAGGCCTGCTCAGGGCCGGCGGCTGTGACTAGGAACCACAGCTAAGCTGGCACAGGTGGCAGGCCATGCGCTCTGACAGCAGGAACACAGGGCTGGCCTGGGTGTGGCCCTGCTCTCTAACGCACGCCCCCTCCCCCCCCCCCCCCTGGCTTTCTCATCTGGGCTTGAGCGGTAGGAAGAGATTCTGAAAGAGCAACACTTGGTCAAGGAAAATTCTCTTCCTGGAGAAAGTGATACAGGCAAAGCCAAACTCCCTTGAGAGCCCACCTAGGGGGTAAACACCATTTGTCTGTGTGTGGGGGGGGGGGGGGGTGTTCATCTTCTGAGGCCATTGGTGCAGAATTCCCCCCACAAAACGACGTGGTTGCACAGCTCTTCACTTGTCACAGAGAGGTTTCCAAAACCTCCCTAGGGCGCCAGCACCCAGCCAGCGGGCAGCCGCTCCCGCCGGGACCCTTCCCGCCCCGCGTCCGGAGCCCTGCAGGCAGCCCCCGAGTCCCATCTGCAGGAGGACACCCTCCGGAGGCTGCGGCGGGCAGGCCTGGCGCGGCGCTGCTGGCCCGAGCTTTCCTAGGCTCTTCGCGGCGTTCTGGGCCGTGCTGCACCTGCTTCTTTTCCCGGTGCCCTCTGACCTAACATCCCAGGGCCCAAAGCCCACGACCCTCGCCAGCACCGGAGGTGGAGGGTGGGGGGCAGCCGGACGCCAAGGAGGGCCGGGCGGGGCGCCGGGGGCCGGGGGCGGGGCGCCGGGGATCCAGAGCCTGGGCCGGGGGCGGGGCGCCGGGGGCGGGGGACCCGGGATCCAGAGCCTGGGCCGGGGGCCGGGAGCGAGGCCTGGGGCGCCCGCCTGAGCCCCGCCCTCGCCCCGAAGGGCCGCAGCTCTTACCGTCCATGGTCGGTCCGGCGGCGGCAACCCTCGCAGAGGCGGTGGGACGAGATTTCCAGGGGACGTCGAACGGCCAGGCGGGAACTTCCGGGTTGTTCCCCACTTCCGGCGGCCGGCCCCTCTCGCGAGAGGACGGCGGCCGGCCCCGCGAGCGAAGGCGTTGCCGTGGCGACCGCGCAGCCTGGCTTGGCAGCGGCTTCTGTGAGTCACTGGCGCGGCGCGCCCGCCGAGGTGCAGGTGTCCGGGCCGTGTCGGCGGGGAGCAGGGCTCACCTATGGGGCTTTGCAGAAGCAAACACACATCCGGGAAAGGTAAAGCGCCGCCGGCCTGCCGTCTCTTAGGAGCAGCTCGCACCTGTTGGGGCTTGGGGTGCTGGGCACCCCGCCCCTCTTACTCCCGAGACCTCTCTGATGACCATGCCTCGGTTTTCTTTCATGGAAATATCCAGTTTAGGGAAATGGAGTGACCCAAGTCTTTCAAGCTACCTATTTCATTCTGAACCAAAGAAGGCAACTGAAGAATGGATCCATTGCCCTAGATTCAGTAAATCATAGGTCTAATTAATTATCCATATACTCCAGAGGAGGAGCAAAAGGGGTGCACCTATTCAAACCCAAAGCCTAAGGAAAGGTCGATGGAGAGGTATTCCCAGGACTCTGAGAAGCCTCTAGACACTAAGCCTGCAGAGGGCTTCTCTCGGTGGAAAGGGGCAGCCAAGCAGCAGTGGCCGTCACCTGAAATCGAAGGTAGGACCCACCCAGAAGGGAAGATAGCGGAGGTTGCAGCTTCAAGGAGTTTGGGGATGGGGTAAACAGCTGACAGCAGGGGGCATGCCCTCATGGTGGAAGGATTTAGGACCTTTATATAGGAGAGAACAAGTTCGGTAAAGGTTGAGGGAAGTTGCCAAGTGATACACGCATGACAAATAATCAAGTGGGGCTCAGTGCACAGACACAGTGCACGCTGTTGTCCCAGAGGGTGAACATACTGCCGCTCTTCAACACTCAAGACCTGAACAAGCTGGAAGGCTGTGCCACGTTGGAGCACAGTCACCTGTGAGAAGGGACGTGGAGGGAGCAGGACCTTAGTGGGACACACGGCTGCAAGTTTGGCAGATGTCTTCACTTCACCCCTGTGGCCAGACCCTTCCATGTGGGGTGAGAGGATGAGGCCACAGAAGCAGCCAGAAGATGAAGTCTTCTATCAGTTCTATCGTGTGGGTTGTGGAAACGAAACTGTTAATTAAAACAGGATGTGTGATGGGGTTTGTGCCCTGGAAAAGTCCGTCTCCAGAATCAAGTCTCTTTGGGGCAGCGAAGAGACCTGTCACAGGCCCATTGCTGCCAGTAGGTAGGAACTAATGAGGCCATGGCCGTGGGAAATACAAAGGACCCAGGAGGCAAAACAAGTGGAACCTGCTGTATGATGAGATGTGGGGAAAACCGAGGCCAGGAGGGTGGTGGCAGTGACCCTGAGATTGAGTAGTTGCTGAGTCAGGAGGAGCTGGGCTCAGGCAGATTCAGACTGAAGCATCTGTAGGGTCAGGAAGGGCAGGAAGCAGTTTGAAATGAGGGTGTTCGGCTTGGGAGCAAGGCCTGAATTTGAAATCCCAATTTAGGAACCCTCATTTGAGAGTGGAAGACCGAAGGAAGGGCCAGAGTCCTAGGGAGGAGGTTTGGCTTTCAGGAGGCTTTTGGCTGCAAGTCACAGAACAGCCAACCAGAGGTGTTTTCACTGCCAAGGGGTTGGATGTCTCCCATGTAAAGGAAGGGTCAGAGGCAGGGCACTCAGGGTAGTTTGCTCAGCAGCACAGCAGATGAACATGGTAGGACCGTGAGCACCTATACTTTGCAACCCTCGGGATCTGTGGTCCCAGACTGCTGGACAGCTCCAGGTGTCACCTGCAGACAGGACTATGTATAGTCCATGAGAGGCATTTCTCCTTGCTTTGTATTAGCAAGAACCTTTCCCCGGTGGGCAACACCTGCCTGGCATCTCCAGGATGGGCTCATCTGCAAATTACAGGGCTGGCCCTCTGCCTGCAAGGGAAGTTGTGGGCAGGGGACTACCTGTTGGAAAGGCACCAACATTGGCTGTCACGCTGTCATTTCAGAAGGGTGGAGAGAAGATGGATACAGATGGGGAAAGGTCAGAGAACAAGAGTGAGAAATGGATGCCCTGGCTGGTGTGGCTCAGTTGGTTGGAGCATCGTCCAGTACACCAAAAGGTTGTGGGTTCGATTCTCAGTCAGGACACATACCTAGGTTGTGGGTTTGATCTCTGAAACAGGAGGCAACCGATCGATGTTGCTCTCTCACACCAATTTTTTTTCTCTCTCTCTCTCCCCTTCCTCACTCTCTAAAAATTAATAGACATATCCTTGGGTGAGGAATAAATTGAAAAAAGAGTGAGGATGGAGTTTAAGAAAGAAGGTGAAGAGTGTGGTTTCTCTTGCAATGGGGCATTTCAGCAACAGAGACAAGCTGCTGACACACGCCGCACGCAGGGGTCTCCACAGCCAGTGTGAAGTGAAAGGGGCCACATGTAAAGACCATGTGTGTTATCATTCCATGTACATGAACTGTCCAGAAAAGGCCAATGTATGGAGCGGGAAGCCCAGGATGAGGGTGAGAATGGGATTGGCTGTAAATGGAAACAAGAGGTCTGAAAACTGGATTGACAGTTGCCCACCTCTGGAGGTTTACTGAAAGTCATTGAGCTGTATGCCTTGAACAGGTGAATGTTATGTAAATTATACTGCAATAAAGCTGTTAAGAAGAAAGGAAAATTAGTCAACAGTGTTCAGTGCTGCACAGAGATTGAGTAAAGCCAGACAAGGCTGCATGGAATGAGGCAAGCCACCAGTCTCGGTGGCCTGGCAAAACAGCGTCCAGGAATCAAGGGGAGACAGTCCGCCAGGACGAACATCAGAACCAGGATGTGGACATCTGCTTTTACATCTGTATTTTATTATTTTTTTATTTTACTTTTTCTTTATTGATTTTAGAGAGAGAGGAAGGAGAGGGAGAGATAGAAACATCGATGAGACAGAACATGGATTGGCCGCCTCCTGCACACCGCCCACTGGGGATCAGGCCCACAACCTGGGCACGTGCCCTGACCAGGAATCGAACTGGTGACCTCTTGGTGCATGGGCCAACGCTCAAGCACTGAACCACACCGGCCGGGCTACATCTGTATTTTAAAGCTAAGGAATGTCCTTACTAGATTTGGAAAAGTTTAGATCTTTGGGAAGTCTAAGTTTCTTTAATTAACCTAATACCATAACAGCTTCAGGGAAATGGAGACTTCCAACAAGTCAAGAAGTCTGTGTGTTATCCAAGTATTGAAAGTAAGCTTGACTACTATGGGATAGAAAGCAAAGGGGCTGCTGGACTGAGCTGGGGATGCTGGCTGACCAGAAACAGGCCTGTGGGAACTTTGTGGTGTGATGGAACATTCTGCATCGTGTTTGGGTGGTTACACTGCTGTTTACAAGTGTGAAAACTCATCCAGCTGAGCACTAAGAACTATGCATTTTATCTTGTGTAGATTATGCCTCAAAAAAGCATGGAATATAGGCAAGTACTTGTCTGAGAGCTGCATCCAGATTCTTTACGTCTAAATGGACAGGACGGATGGACATGGTGTCTGAGGTTTGCTGCAAAGTGAAGGTGTATGCGTGGCTGCTGGTGTCTCCCAAAGACGAGCCCAAGTCCTCCCGCCATGTGCTCCATGGTGTGTCCTTGCCACTCCTCCCACCTGGATGTGGTCTTGTCCCCCTCCCTAAGTCACTGTAGGCTCAACATTCTCTTGTAATCAATAGAATGTGGCGGAAGTGACTTCTAAGGCTGGGCCAGGACAGGCTCACTGGAATGCTGGCGGGGACTTGGAGCCTCAAGCTGCCCCCTGGTGGAGGTGCTGCAGTCAGCTGTCCCCCATCTCTGAGCCTTCCAGCCAGAGGCCGCCCCGTCAAGCAGAAGCCAGCGTCAGTTAGCAGTCCTGTGAGTGGCCGCCACCTCGCATATCCTGCAAGGGGAAGAATCGTTTCATGTGCAATTTTTAATTGACATGTATTATTTTAAATTAAGTATTCATAGCCTTTTAAGTAGTCTTAATATATAAAAACTTGTATAAATCAATGTAAAAAATTAACTCCCCAACTGAAATTAAATGGAGAATATGATGAAATGCAAGTTTTTGGCTTCATGATAAAAAGGAATGATACTCCCAGTGCCTAGTGCAGACCGAGGTCATCTGGTTAAAATATTGAGGCTGTGGATGCAGCAAGGACGTTCAAGGGGCCTCTGGCCCTGATGACACCCAGGCTCCAGCATCTCCCTCTGCCACCAGCCTTGCACAGGTGACTTAACTTTCTGTGCCTCAGTTCCTTCATGTGTAAAATGTAAGTCATAGGAGGACCTACTTCAGAAGCTTGCTGTGGGTCATTATTCACAGTCGTCATTCTAGGGCTCAGAATGGGCAATTATTTGTCCCGTGTGGCTGGGTCTGTGAGTGTTAAGTGAGAAACGAAGCACGCTGCAAAGTCGTTTTGGTACAAGTATGTGATGATGTGCACATTCTAACCACACATACACATGCATGTGCAGAGAGACCTCTCCAAAGCACTTTAACAGAGGCCTGAAGGGATGTCCCTCAAACTGTAACCCCCAGGGTGGAGGTAGTACAGGCCCTTATGCTTTTGTAACATTTGACAAACTCAGCATTTCACAAGTTCTGTGTATTCCTTGTAACGTTAACAAGTTTAAGAAAATGTGGCCAACATCAGAAACGTCCATTTGTACAGCATTCTGACTGATAAAGTTCTGTACAGAAAGCTTTCACCAGATTTAGAATCCTTCGGAAACTGCACCTGAACCTTCGCCTCTGAGGCACACCTGCCTTTTCGAGGTGTGTTATCTGAGCCTTTGGCAGCTCTGGGTCTCCACGGTGGATGGCAGGTGTCTCCTGTTTTCGTCCTGAAAGAGGTGTCTAGTTTAAACTTTGGAATATCCACGCCGTTGTGACTGCTTTCAACCTCACCTGTTTCTTTTTCTTGAACCACAAATCTAGTACCTGTGCTTTGGCCCTAACACAGACATTGTCTGTTTTTCCGGACTTTCTAAATACCTGGATGCTTCCTTCCTTCTAGAGGGACCTGAGAGAACGGTAAAGTCGAGAAAGAAGAAAATTGTTATTCCAGAGATCATCATCACTAGAGCCTCAAATGAGACTCTAGCCAGCTCCACCGGATGGGAAGAGCAGAGAACCATCCAGGAGAAGAGAGAATATGGCCCCTATGCCCAACACAGGAACCCCAGTACAGCAGACGCCTATGCTTCACAGACCAAAGAATAAACGACCGTCCCAAGTAGCTGTCCTTGTTTACTGTGCTGAGTCTCAGCCATGATGGCAGAAGGGCCATCTGTCCTGTGGGAAGCTGCAGGTGCCCCTTCAGGAGACAAGGACCCCCAACCCCTGGGTGACCACGGTGGTCTCACCTTCCCCAGAGCTGCTGGCAGCTTGGCTGAGGGCAAGAGTGACTCTTAAGTGAGTTTAAATCATCCACCCCCTCCCCCCACACTGGAGGTGGCTGGCTGTGCAGACTGATGAACAGACAGTAGGTGGCATCTCCTACTTCAGCTCAAGTTCTTTCCACCCACTCTGAGGAGCATGGGGTGAGTCCTGGGCAGCTGCAGTGAATGAGATGTCCCCCACACTTGGAAAGAAGGTGGGGCTCTGAGCACTGAACTTCAAGGTATCACGTTCTGTGCAGGGCCTAAGGGCTCCTAGCCTGATCTGGGGCATTAAGAGTCAAAAGGAGAATGTGGAATTGGGGAGGGGGTTGTAGGGGAGCAGCCACACACTCAGAACTTTGGAAGTGGCCTTGTCACAGCTACCCCAGGAAGAGGAGAGTGGAGCTGACAGGTCCTGTTTTTCTGGCTGAGGATGAGGGATCCTTATGGTGGGGGCCATCCAGGGGACCCTCAGCTGTTCCACCCTCACCAGCAGTGCTCAGGTCAAGCTGCAGAGAAGGCCCGCTCAGGCTGGTCTCACGTTAGTCTGGTGACACTGTGTTAGCTTCCTTAGTTCCTAGAATGGTCAGCAGGCTCTACACACAGTTCCTATTTCTCTGTCGATGAAAATTATGTTCTTTTAGTATTAAATAGTACAGTTCATTTCCAATCAGTTAGTTTTGGAATAACATGAAAAGTAATAAATCTCATATTGACACTGTTTACTGACACACTATTTACATTTATTCAATATATTTAGCATTCTGGCTGCCACAACTAAATATACAGACAAATCAAGCCCATACAAATGTGGATTTGAATCCATAGGGTCAGTACGCCTACCCTTCTCCATAAGTGTCTAGTAGCCATCACATTTCTATTGGACCTACAAATTGCCCTCCTATCCCTGCCCTGAGCATCTCAAATAATCTAAAAACTGTACTTACAACTGGTGCTAATTCTAACCTCATTATTAGCTTATGAATGAATTAAAAAAGGCTAGAATGAACTGAGAGTTGCCAGAGTGGGGGCTGGGGGCTGGGTGGAAAAGGTGAAGAGATTGAGAAGCAGGGATTGGGAACCTCTTTGGGACAAACTTGTGAAGAACAAGGGTGACGAGCAGAAACTGAAACGGAAGGAAGCCGCAGGACTTTTGGCTGTGAGCTGACAGAATGTGAAGCTCGGGACAAATGTCTTCTTCTGGGCAATACCAGACAGACATTCACACCTGTGGAACGGGTGTCCGTCCTCACTGGAGAAGATTCCAAAGCTGGGCTCAAACGTATCCCCAACCAAAACAAGACACTGACCACAGAGATTAATCTTCCAGTATGGGTGTTAGGAGATAGAAGAACCTTCTGGATTTCATCACATATTTTTATAAAATAGAATCTAGAGGATTGGGGGGGGGGAGGGGTTCTTTTAAGGATAGGGTTAGAAAGTTCTTCCCTTTTGTGAGCCCAAGGGTCATACAAATGCTTAGGTTAGGTGTCTGGATTTCAGTCAAAGTAAACAGAAATGCTTTCTGTTAAAAAAAAAAAAAAAAGTACAAATTGGCAGCTACAGAACAGTCAGAGGTTAAGTACAGCACGGCACAGTCAATAACGCTGTAATAACTATGGATGGATGGATGGTGCCAGGTGGGTATTGGACCTACCAGGGGATCACTTCGTAAGTTATACAAATGTCTAACCACCGTGCTTAAACCGCAAACTAATACAGAAAAAAAAATTAATGTAGGGCTAGAATGAATTAGCTTCAATGGACACACAAGGTTTCGATGCATTCACTAAGGTCCCAGGGACGCCATGCCCGTGACTCACGTTAACATCAGCTCCGCACTAGAGCGCGTCCGCTCGCACAGGCGGCCCTCCCGCCGGCCGGGCCTCGGCACGCGCAGCTCCCAAGCCGCCCTTCCCGCAGAGCCGCGGGCCGAGCCCACCGCGGTGCTCAGCGCGCACGCGCCCGGTGGCCCTGGGCCCGGCCCTGTCCCGCCGCGCGGTCCCCCGTTCTTCCCCGCAGGCCCCGTCCAAGACCGCCCTCCCCGGGCGCCAATCGCCCTCCCGAGCTCCGAGCTCCGAAGCCCGGCTCCCGCGGCCCCTCTTCCTCCGGCGGCCGTCGCTCGGCGCCCCCGCCCGGCCAGGGGCCGTGTTAAAACTGAAATAAGGCGCGAACCTCAACAGGGGAGCGCGTCAAGGGAGCTGAGGTCCTGCGGTCTCCGGTCCCCTTGGTAACCGTTGCTACAGAGGGAACGCCCCGGAAGTGGCAACGCGCCTGCGTGGAGGAATCCGGCCCGCGCCTGCGCAGCGCGGCGGCTGGTGCGGCGCTCGGCATGGGGGAGCCGGAGCCGGAGACGGAGCAGATCCGTCTGAAGTGTATCCGTAAGGAAGGCTTCTTCACGGTGCCTCCGGAACACAGGGTGCGGTCCGAGGGTCGCAGGCGGCAGGGCGGGGCCGAAAGACTGGGCCTCGGTGTCGTGCGAAAGCGCCGAGGTTTCCGGCACGGGCGGGAACGACAGTCCCAGAGTTCCTCGCGGCAGGCGCGGGGCGGAGGCGAACCTCGGGGCGGGAAGGGGCGGGGCCGGCTCTGCAGCCGCCGTGCTGCGCGTGGGGAGCTGGCTGCGGGCTTCCAGGGGCCACTTGTTAGGGTTTTTGCCCCCGGGACGGGCTTTGCAAACTGACCGGAAGCGCCTGGTGCGGGAGGAGGGCGTGCCTGCGGAAACCCTTGGAGGCCGTGACCCGCCGCTTCCATTTGTGCTCTGCTCGGCGCGGGTCCTCTGCCGGGTCCCTGTGCCTTTGCCGCAGGCACCACGACTGTCCCCTTTGTGGAGACGAGGAAGGTGAAGCTTAGGGGGTTGAGCGATTTTTACCGCGGCAGGTCTGAACCCTGGCGTGGGTTGTACTTGAGCTCCTTGGTGCTCTGAAAGGCCAAGTCACGATCCATCGGGATGTCCTCGGACTGGAGCCGAGCAAGCGCAGGAGCCCCCTGGAGCCACCGCGCGCGCACACGCACGCACGCACGCACACACACACACACACGTTGCAGCCCGGCGCGGCCCAGCACACACACACACACACACACACACACACACCCGCAGCCCCGAGCACAGTGCTGGGAACCCTGCTCTCCAAGGGCAGTTGACATGCACCCAGACAGGGCAGGGCAGCGTGCACCCTGCTCTCCAAGGGCAGTTGACATACACCCAGACAGGGCAGGGCAGCGTGCACCGCTGTAGGGGCTTCAAGACGAAACCACCGGCATTTCAGGGAAAGAATTGTTTTCTTCTGGGGGCCAGGAAGAAATTGTGGAAGGGGTGGCAGTTCGCTGGGCCAAGACGTGACACTAGAATTTGTCCTCGCAGAAACGAGGAGGCCAAACTTAGGGAGTGGCAGGAGCAAAGTCACGGAGAAGAGGCTGTAAGGAGGGAAATTAGATGGGAAAGGGAGCGTGCGGTGAGATCGTGAAGGGGCTTCTTCAGTCCAGGCCACGTGGTTGCCCAGATGTTAGAAAGCAGAGTTGGATGCCCGGCTCTGTGGCTCAGTGGTTGAGCATCCACCGGTGCACCGAGAGGTCGCTGGTTCGATTCCGGTCAGGGCACATGCCCAGGTTGTGGGCCCAATCCCCAGTGCAGGGCATGCAGGAGGCGGCCAGTCGATGTTCTCTCTCATCGATGTTTCTATCTCTCTCTTCTTCTCCTTCCATCTCTCTCTCTAATATCAATAAAGAAAAAAAATGTTTAGGGAGAGAGAGATAGGAACATTGATGAAAAAGAACATCGACTGGCCGCCTCCTGCATGCCCCACACGGGATAGCGCCCGCAACCTGGGCGTGTGTCCTGACCGGGAATCGAAACGTCAACCTCTTGGTGCATGGGTGGATACTCAACCACTGAGCCACACTGGCTGGGCGAAAAAAAAAATTTTTTTTTAATAATAAAGTAAATAAATAAATAAAAAAGCAGAGTTGGAGGGTATGGGTTGGTAAGAGCATAGAGGCAGAGGCCAGAGAGGGGCTGTTAGAATTCAGTTCAAACCTTGCTCCCCGTGTTTCTTGGCCTCAAGGAAAGGTGTTCACTCAGTCTACCTATGAGTGTACCAGGTTGTGTCTTGTTGGCCAGAATTTAGTCACATGGTCATACCTAGCTACAAGGGAGGCTGGGGAAAAGGGCCACCAACTGTGTGGCTGCATGCCATTGGGCAGTGTTTCATAGCTCAAAGGAAGTAGTGTCTGTATGTTAGGGACAGTTAGTCTCTGACACCGAAACATTTCCACTCTGGTAGATACTTCATCTTGAAGCTGTTGCCATCTGCAGAGCATAATTTAGACCAGGGCTGCTCAGTAGACTCTGTGATGATGGAACTGTACTGTTTCCTGAACCATCTGGTGTGGTCACCATGAGCCACATGGAGCCATAGAACACTTAGCACGTGGCGATGCAGCTGAGGAAGCTAACTTCTGTTTTAACCACAGTTGGCTGGTGGTTACTTGTTTAGACAGTGTACATCTGGACCATGGGACTGAAAGGGAAAGCGGTTAGGCTGTCTTTGGTATTACATTCGAAGTGTCTGGCCCGGGATCATCACCCCCCTTTTCTCTGAAAAGCCAAGTGTATGATTACCTTAAGTGATACAAATTAAGTGTGAAATAGCAATCTTCAGTTGTCCATTAGCTACCAAATCCTCGCACTGCCAGCACCTCTCTCTTTCAGCTGGGACAGTGCCGGAGCGTAAAGGAGTTTGAGAAGCTGAACCGCATCGGGGAAGGCACCTACGGCATCGTGTGTGAGTGGCCGAGATGGGAGGCCAGGGGCTCGGGAAAGTCCCACAGTAGCCATGTTAGGGCGGGAAGGAGCCAGGGCAAAAGCCTGTACAAGTGATTACCTGTGTGAATGATCATAGTATTGGATTGCTAACTTGTAACCACGAGTGCTGTGGCTGTTAAAGTCGCAAAGTGCAAAACTTCTAAAAGCAGCCAGAGCTGCAGCAGCTGCGACATTGGTGTGGTTCCCAACGCTAAACATTTGGAGGCTTCACAAATCAGCACAATGCTTTGGGAAGCCATCTTTGCACAAAATAAGGGTTCTTTTTTGTAGGTAAAGTATCTGGTTTGGTGCTAGAACATAGTAACAACAGAACACCAAGCAGTGATCTGCATACTGAATCTAAGAGGGAATCTTAGAGGGAGCTTATTATAACTAGGCACCCTGTACCCAACACAGAGACTCCCCAGGACCACGTGTCTAGTGGGGCCATGGGTGTTGGGTTGCACAGAGTGGGGACCAAGAGTGGGGACGAAGAGAAAGGGAACCCCAGATGTCAGGAAGAGGCCCCCCTGTGGCACAAGGGTGTGGGATCAAGGAGCAGGTTGGATTGTATCACAGATGAGTTTCCATCCCAGATCGGGCTCGGGACACCCAGACGGATGAGATTGTCGCCCTGAAGAAAGTACGGATGGACAAGGAGAAGGATGGTGAGCAGGCAGGGATGCTGGATCACTTCCAGCTCACAGTGGGAGGAGGCAGAAAGTACAGGTTGACTGAGGCTCCCTTAGGATAGGACCTTCCATACTGAGACTGGTGGTGGCCCTCCCGAGAGCATCTGCCTGGTGGTTAAGGGGGCTGGTCTCAGAGCTCCAGCTCGTCACCCCCACCCTCTGGGCTGTAGTCCTGCTCTGTCTCCCTCATTATCTTTCTCAGCTCTCACCCCCAGAGGGCCTTCCCCTACAAAGACCTGGCAGCCCCTGTGTGCTCCATGCACCCTGCTCACCACCCCCACACCTCCCTGGCTGCCTGCACAGAGCCCTGCCCGCTGTGCTCTCAGTGTCCAGTGTAGAGAGCTGCTGCCTTGCATATGGTGAAGGAAGGAAGGGCTCAAGGTGCTTCTTGGGATGGCCTATTCTCCCTGAGCTAGCGAGCAGAGCCCTGACAGTGTAGGGTGGGGGTCACTGAGGGCTGATGTGGGCCTGGGGGTGCTTGCTGAGGAGGTTGGGTGAAGGGGCCCTACCTCCAGAGCTGAGCTTGCTGAGGCATGTCCGGTTGCAGGGGTCCCCATCAGCAGCCTTCGCGAGATCACGCTGCTCCTCCGCCTTCGCCACCCAAATATCGTGGAGCTGAAGGAGGTGGTTGTGGGGAACCACCTGGAGAGGTGAGCAGTCGGCTGGCCTCCATGCTGGGCCCTGCTGGGCCCACTCTGCCTAGCTTCCATGGGCAAGGAGGTGTGAGGTGGCATGTGTCTTCCCCTTTTTTTTTCTAGCATCTTTCTGGTGATGGGTTACTGCGAGCAAGACCTGGCCAGCCTTCTGGAGAACATGCCAACGCCCTTCTCTGAGGCCCAGGTGCGAGGTCAGGGCACGGAGGGGCCTTCGGGTCCTTGCCCAGCACATTTGTGCCAAGCAGGCCTGCCCTGACTGCCCCGCCCTCTGCACAGGTCAAGTGCATTGTGCTGCAGGTGCTCCGGGGCCTCCAGTACCTACACCAGAACTTCATCATCCACAGGTTGGGAGCCCTGGGGAACCAGAGGGGCTGGGTCTGCGTGGGGGCAGGGCCTCAGGGTGCTGGGATGGCAACAGCCTGGAAGAGGGCGGGGCCTCGGGCATTTGTGCTAGTTCTTGACATGGGGAAGGGTGACCACCACTACTGACCCCTGGCTTCCAGGGCCTCATTGCCCAGGGTCCAGGAGAGGAGCAGGGGCAGGCACAGCCTCAGTGCCGTGGAGGTTCTCTTGATGCTCTGGGGAAGGGTCCAGGACCCGATAACACCTGCCTTCCCCTCTGGGGAGCTGATGGTGTGAGTTAGTCAAGGCTCTGAGAAGTCCTGCAGTGGAAAGCCTGCTTGGAGTCTTGTGACACATGCCAAGAAAGGCAGAGACTTGGAGGGGAGGGCCTTCTGAGCCCAGAGCAGGATGCAGACAGCAGCTCCCTGTGCCCAGGTGGGGAACTCGGGCAAGACTGGAACTGAGATGCGGGCTGGAGGCCTGGCTCTGCCACTCCCTCAGAAAGGCACTGAGCTCTGGGGGCCCCGCGCCACATGCCTCGCTCTGCCTGCCCTCCTCATTCGTAAAAAGTTCACACAGTTCCCTTGCAAGTCACACAGTAAATACGAATCACAACAAACTAAAGAAAATAGAAAGTTCAAACAGGAGGAGATGGGAGCGCTCTGAGTGTCACCCTGATGGTGACAGGACTGCCTGACAGTCCCTTTCTGTCACAGGGACCTGAAGGTTTCCAACTTGCTCATGACTGATAAGGGCTGCGTGAAGACAGGTGGGTGCGGGTGCTAGCTCTGAGGTAGGTGTCTCCGTGCTGCCAGCTTGCCGGGGGTGGGGCCGCAGATCTGTCCTTACGAGCACCCTGAAGGCTAAGAGCTGGCTCCTTGACGGGTGACACCCCCCCCATCTGTCTGCCTTTCATAGCGGATTTTGGCCTGGCTCGGGCCTATGGCATCCCGGTGAAGCCAATGACACCCAAGGTGGTCACTCTGTGGTGAGTCCCTCGGGACCAGGTGTGCCTGGTGGAGGGAAGTGTTGGGGTGTCACTGCAGGTCTTTGAGCTGCACACGCTCAGGGAGGCTGGGTCTGGGCAGCTTCCTGACAGCAGGCTACCCAGCCTGGCTCTGGGCTGTCTCAGGAAGGGGAGGTTGGGCTATGTCCATGGGCTGTGTCCTGGCCGAGCTGCTGGTCCACGTGACTTCCTATAACTGCTCACTATTATAGTAAGGTTGGGGTGTGGTTCAGGGGAGGACACTGGAGTCAGGTGCCTCCTGCCATGTGTCACTCAGGCCCATCTGTCACAAGGGAAGATAGTGGGCCCCGCCGAGGACCCTCCTGATGCACCCAGGAGCCGTCCGGTGCTGCACGCTCGGCCAGAGCTTCGCGGGAACGGGGTGTCAGCGGTCCTGCCGTCCACCATCCCGCGTCCCCAGGAAGGCCGGTGGCCAGCGGGCGGGCTGCACACACTCACTGTGCCCCGTGGAGGCCAGGAACCGCTGGGCTGAGGTGGGTGCCTCTGTTTGCAGGTACCGAGCCCCAGAGCTGCTGCTGGGAACCGCCACGCAGACCACCAGCATTGACATGTGGTGAGAAGGGGGTGTAGGTCCTCTGGGAGCTGCTGCTGGGATCGGAGTGGGGCTGGCGTCTTTACTTCCAGCTCACCTCCTGAGCCTGGGATCCCAAAAGGAAGTGTGAGAACATCGCACTCGTGGGCCCCTAGCCCTGAGGGCCGCAGAATGCCGGCCCTGCCCTCGTGGGCACCCAGCGAGGCCTGCAGACCCAGTGGCCACTCCATGCGACCTTCTCTGGAGCTCCACCCTGTCCTGACCCTGGCACGTGGGAGACAGAGGGCAGAGCTCGGCCTCCGAGGGTCAGGTCGGAGTGGCCCTGACTGGTGTGTGAGGTGAGGCCCTGCTCTGCTCTGCAGGGCCCTGGGCTGTGTCCTGGCTGAGCTGCTGGCCCACAAGCCCCTTCTCCCTGGCACGTCTGAGATCCACCAGGTGGACCTGATCGTACAGCTGCTGGGGACACCCAGTGAGAACATCTGGCCAGTGAGTCCCCAGCCTCCACCCACCCCCCCCACCCCACCGCCTGCCCCTGCCGCCCCAGCGCCCACACCACAGCCCGTCCCGCAGGGCTTCTCCAAGCTGCCCCTGGTCAGCCAGTACAGCCTGCGGAAGCAGCCGTACAACAACCTGAAGCACAGGTTCCCGTGGCTGTCGGAGGCCGGCCTGCGTCTGCTGAACCTGCTCTTCATGTACGACCCGAGGAAAAGGTGCGACCGTGGCGAGGGGCACCCCGGCCTGAGCCCTGGCTTGTTGTTCTTGTTAATCCTCGCCGGGCATGTTTGTCCATTGACTTTGAGACAGAGTGGAAGGGAGGGAGGGAGAGAGACACACACATTGATTGGTTGCCTCCCACACGTCTCTGGGGAAGTATGTGTCCTTGACCAGGAACCAAACCCGTGACCCTTGGTCTGAGGGCCAACACTCTAACTGCTGAGCCAGACTGGCCAGGCCAACCTGAGCCCTTTAAAGGTTTATCGGAACACAGACCGTGCCACCACCGAGGCGGTCTCTCCCCAGACACGTGCACGGCGGGCCAGGGGCCCAGTTCTCGTGGTCTCTGGCCACGCAGGTCCTGGAGCCCATTCTGCGGTTCCCATCAGCTTCTAGGCCCCAGAGCCCTCCTTCCCACCCTCCCTCCTGTTGTTGGGAAATCAGAGCCAGGGGCTGCCAGGTTGGGCAGGGGGTGAGGGAGATGAGCCTCAGAGAGACCCAGGATCACGCTGACGGCAGAATGTCCCCCAGGGCGACGGCTGGGGACGGCCTGGAGAGCTCCTACTTCAAGGAGAAGCCCCTGCGTGAGTCCCCAAGACCCCTCAGGCTCAGTCTGCAGAGTTCTCGGCTAGTGGCCTTCCTCTCCGGGGTGGGGATGTGGGACAACCTTGTAGAGCTCCTCAGGCCCCCAGCCCAGGGTGTGTGGTATGGGGGGCTCCCAGCCCAGCCCCATCCAGGTGGGGTATTGGCCCTGCATAGGTAGCGGCTGGACACTCTGGCCACACATACAGTCTGCAGGGGAGCAGGGGAGCAGGAGGAGGTGTGGGGTGGCTCCAGGGGCCTGCTGCGAATGCAGAGAGGGCTCAGACCCCCACCCAGTGCTGACAGCTCCCCCCTGCAGCCTGTGAACCAGAGCTCATGCCGACCTTCCCCCACCACCGCAACAAGCGGGCCGCCCCGACCACGTCTGAGAACCAGAGCAAGCGCTGCCGGCCCTGACCGCCAGAGGCCCCTGCCAGTCAGGCTTACAGGCTCCGGAGATCCGGCTCGACCCTCAGCTGGGACGCACCAGCTGCGTCCGCGGGCTGCACGGATTCCTGCCACCTTTGCCCAGTGCTGCCCCAGAGCGGCAGGGCGTGGACATAGGGCGCTGCGTGCGGGTGGGTGCATCCTGAGGCTGGCTCTACCTGGGCTGCGGTGGCACCATCTGGTGGCACTTCTGGGTCCTGCCCATTGCCACACCCTTGGCTCCCAGCAGCTCAGGAAGTACCCACTGGGCCCATCTCCATGGGTGTCGCTGACTTGGGACATGCAGACCTCTCATGGATGCCGTGTTTTCTCAGTCACCACGGTCTGCCTGGGGCAGGGCTGGTGGGACTCCATGGGAAGAAGGGATTGGGTGCAGGTTGGACTGGGGTCTGGGCCCCACTCTGACACCCCAGAGCAAGATCCCTGCTGGGGGCCGAGCCCCAAGGGGTGGGGCGTGGTTAGTGCTTCAGGAACGTGGAGATAAAAGCTTTCCTGACAGATGCGGTGGGTTCAGTGTCCTTTAATGTATTTGAGATTCTGTCCTGTGACATGACGAGTGTGGGAAGGAGGGGTGGGTGGGTGACGGGTGGTGCTGGCTGAGGAGGCCGCCTGGCAGGCAGTACCTTCCCACAGGCTGTGGCAGGCGGACCAACCTCCAGTCCCGGGAGCTGGTGGTTCCCAGGACCCGGACGAGGGGCTGCACCTGCCCACCTTGGCCTTGGGAGTCTGCCTCAGGGTCAGCTGTTTGGAGCCCAGCCAAATTTACCATTGGTCCTGAGGTGGACTTCAAGGGAAGCCGGGGTGCTGGGGCCCAGAAGTGGACTGACAGCCGGTCCAGCCATCTGCACCTGCCTGCTGCTGCCTGTTCTCCAGAGCTCTCGGGCCCCTCCTCTCTGGTTTGAGATCCGATCATTCCTCCTCCATCCATGGACCCGGTTTCCACGCACAGCTGTGGCTGGGGCACACGTGGCCAGTGGCCAGCCCATACTCAGTGCTGGCCTGTGACACCACATTAAGGGTCCAGGTCTCCAAAGCCAGGTCAGCCTTGCTCCCGGCAGAGCCCCCAGACTAGGCCCAGCAGACACTGAGCTCACAGCATCACCTCCAGGGCCCTCTGGACACTTGGAGGCAATGCATCTCAAATCGCAACCCGCAGGGAGCAGGTCAGAGTGACCACCGGGCCCTGGGGACAGTCTCAGGTACCTTGACAGGGACACACAGGCTAGACTCATCCAGCACGTTGCATGGGTCTGAGGGCGAGGGGGAGGGCGGATGAGGCAGGAGCGTGCCATGGAAGGCAGGACCCACTCCCGCCTGTGGGGCCTGGGCTCTCCGTGCCGCTCCCACTGTGCCCAGGACTTCTCTCCAGGGCAGCAGTGGCCCAGGCCTGAGGAGGGATGAGGGCCAGAGAAGCACCACACACTCCGGAAAGCCCTTAACCGGGGCCTGGGTGGGCCTAAGGCCGGGCCCCAGGGCTGTCGTAGAGCAGGGTGTCCACCTCTGCACGCTGCAGCCACAGGCGCTGCTGGGTGTCGCCAAGCAGCGCGCGGAGCTCGTGGCCCAGACGGCAGGCAGGCAGCGCAGCGCAGTGGGCGATGTGCAGCTGGCGGCACGTGTCGCAGCAGAGGGTGGGCAGGGCACCAGGGGCCAGGCAGCTGTGTGCCTGGTAGCCAGGGGGCTCAGGGATGGGCCTATGCCCGTGCTGGGGGCTGGCCCGCCCAGGGCTCCCAGGGGCTTTGGGAGAAGCCAGGTCCTCAGGCTGACTCAGCAGCTCTCGGCGCAGGGAAAGGAAGAAGTCCTCGGGTTCCAGCTCTTCTTCCTCCAAGGCCCTGTAGGGCGGACTGCTGGCTGGCTGCGACACCTCAGCCTCCTCCAGGGGCTCCCAGGCCTCACCCCCAGCACCCCACAGTTTGGCACTCTGCTCCCAGAGCAGAGGCTGGTAGGCCAGTTCCAAGGAGGGCGAGCCTGGGCCTGGAGAGGGCTCTCCATACAGGCTGGCCTCCTCTGAGCCCTCGTCCTCCTGCAGGTCCCGGTACAGATCCAGCTGGGCCCGGAACACAGCCGGGGAGCCCCGAGGGGGGAGGGGCGGAGGCTCTTCTTCCCGGGCCAGCCGCTGCTGCAGCCACGCCACGCAGGAGGCCACGTCCCCACTGGCTCGCCGGGCCTGCAGGAGCTCCTCGGCTGGCAGCACACTGGTGCCCAGCTGCTCCAGCACCTCACCCAGGATCTCGCACTCCAGCCGCAGGGCGAAGCAGCCCAGGGCCACCTGCACCAGCTGGCAGGCGGGGGGCGGGGCGGTCACCATGAGGCAGTGGTTGTCCCTAGGCACGTAGCCCATCTTCTGGAAGCTCTGGATGAGGAGGTCCTCCGACAGCGCGCCCTTCAGCACGTGCACATAGCCGCCCGAGAACGTCTGCAAGGGAGGGGCCTGGTCAGCAGCAGCCCGGCCCACACTCTGCCTTGGCCAGCTTCAGGGGCCGCCATCCTCACTCCAGACGGGCGGGGTGCCAAGTGACCAGACGGTGCCTGACTATGCTGACACTCAGGGCCATCCCCAGAGACTCATCAACTGGGGCAGCCCATCATCACAGTAAAAGAAATGAATACATTCTCTCTCTCACGTCGATGTTTCTCTCTCTCTTCCCCCCTCTCTCCCTCCCACTCTATCTGAAGATAAGTGTAAGAATGTCCTCGGGAGAGGATAAAAAAAAAAAAAATGAATACATTCTGCTGGCTCATAAGTCAGAACAAAATAAAGAGCCCCTACACTGAGAAACCTCACTGCCTTCTGGGTTACAGGTGGGTAAGTGGTTTCTGGACTGCAGAGCTGTGCGTGCAACTAGAAAACTGTTAGGATGGTGAACCGTGTGTCTCCCAGCTCAAAAATTCCACAACCCTGGGACTCGTGAGCGGCTCCTCAGCTCACAGCTTGTGCCAGTACCTCCCTGTCGGCTGACAGCTCCCCCGTGTGCAAGCATTGCACCCAGGGCTTTGCCTCCCCCTCACAACAAACCGACCTTACACTGGACTATTCTTGAGTCCACTTGGGAAATGAGTTCAGAGAGATTAGGGAAGTTGCCCAAAGCCACACAGCCAAGAGGAGGCAGAACCAGACTTCATCCAGGTCTGTCCAATACCAAAACCCAGGATGCCTCAAGAGCACGCCCCCACCCATGTGGCTGGCCCTGCAGGCCCCCCACCCTCCACCTCTTGTCCTCTGAATAGATGAATGAAAGTCCTAGAACCTCAGACCAGCTGGTCCGCTCTATGAGCAGTGGGCTCCAGAGCTCACCTCCCCAGAGAGGCTGCCGCTGCCATGGCAACCGGCAGAGGCAGCTCGCCCACGTGCCCAGTGACATCATTACCTCCCTGCTCTTCCGAATTAAGCACTCGCGGCCTGCCCCCTTCCTGCTGGCCGGCAGCTCACCTACAGGGGCCAGGCCAGCCCTGAGTACAACCTCTGTACCAGGCCGAGGAGTGAACTAGGTTCGTGCCCATCCTGCCCCCCCAACCCCAGCCCCGCCTGCACCTGTCTGCATTATCTATAAATGGGATCAGCCCACAACCTGGAGGAGTTACGGTGACCATGGAAACAAAAGTCCCTCCCGTGCGCCTGTCCTATAATTTTTATGGCAAGTAGGGCCGCAAAGCCACTTCAGAGAGGGCAGTGATGCAAGCTTTAAGGGGTAGGATCCCCCCAGGAGGCAGGCACCAGGAAGGGGGGGAGGGTGGCCTCCACCCACCCTATGTTCTCAGCGTTGGGAGTGTCCAGGGGGACCTCGGCCCAAAGGTGCCCCAACACACGCAGGACCCCTCAGCGCGCTCTGAGCCCTGAGACCACCGGGCTGAGGACACCTGAAATCCCTCATCCCCAATGCCCGGGCAAGGAAGCCCCCCTCGGCCCGGCGCCCCACCTTGATGGTGGTGAACTCCTTCCTCCAGGGCAACAGATACAGGTGCACGGCGGCCAGCTCCAGCAGCTCGAAGGCGCGGGCCAGGCCGCGCAGCGCGGGGGCCAGGTCGGCGCGGCCCCACAGGCCATCGGTGAGCAGCGCCAGAGCGTCGTCCTGCAGCGCCCCGTGCAGCTCGAAGTCTTCCACCAGGATCTGCCAGAGCACCGCGCGCAGCGAAGGGTCCCCGCACACGCCTGCGCGGCCGCGCCGCAGCTCGCGCTCCAGGCACAGGCGATAGTCCTCGGACAGCGAGCTGCTGCCCATCCTGGCGGGCGGGGGTAGGGTTTTAGGAACCAGAGACCCCGCCCCGCCAGCTGTGCGCCCCTCGAGCCCCCAACCAGCATCCACAGGTCCCCCTCCAGCCTGGTGACCCTGTCCTCGCCAGCTGAGCGGCCCCCGGTACCTACAGTAACCCCCTTCCTGGAAACCCGCCTCGCCCCTCCAGCTGAGCCCCCCATCCAGAACAGAGAACCCCTCGCCACTAGATCCTGCCATGAGCCCCGCAGGCGACCCCACTACCTGCTTTCCCCAGCGGCCCCAAGCGCCCACCGCGCAGCTCTGGCCTCTCCCCTAGCAGGGCGCTTCCGCCGGGAGCCGGCTCCGCCCATCGGCCTTGGCCGTCACACTCGGGGCGGGCCTTGAAGCAACGCCCCCTCCACAAGAATGAGCCGGGCAGGGCCTGCCTGTCCCTGTGGGCGGGGCCTGCCTGTCCCTGTGGGCGGGGCCTTTCCGGGGGCGGGGCCTGCGCGTTCCCGCAGGGCGGAGCGGGCTTGGTGCTGCCGGGAAGACCGCCGCGGTCCCGCCCACCGAGCACCTGCGTGCTGCACCCGCACGGCCACCTGTCCCCGCGTCGCCAGTCTGCGCCGGCGACGGTGCGGTTCACGGCCGATCCCCCAGCCAAAGACTGCAGGCACAGCGGGAACTCAGTAAACGGTGCATCCCAGCAGCGGCCCCGCCGGGGCGGGCACCAGGGTCCGGACGGCTGCGCGCCGCTCTCCGGCTAGGCCCTCGGGAGCGCCCGGCCCGGAAAGCAGGAGCGGAAGTTCCTTGAGAACCGGCGGGGCTGGGAGCCAGACGCGGGGCGGAGTTCTCCTCTGGCGGGGCCCTCCGCCTGACGCGGCAGGGTGAGTGCGTGAGTGCGGCCTGTCTGTCCTGCGGCACTTGTGGACAGGGGACTCCGGCCCACAAAGGATCCTGACGGGACAGAGGCCCCAGGTGCCCAGTGGCTTCCAAAGTTGGCCTGCTGGGCTCAAACCCAGGCCCCTCACCATGAGATGTGGCTGGAGAAGGGCCTTCACCTCCCCGTGGCTGTTACCTCGTGGGATTCTTGTGAGGGGTAAACCTGCAGAAGGCCTGGAACACTGTCTGGCCCAACAAACGCTAACTGTCGCTGTTCTGTAAGAGCCTTTCCCAAAGAACATGAACATGCTCCCATGACCAGCATCTGCTGAGGTTGGGCCCCTGCCGCCCACCTCTGTGGCCCCCCTGGTTGCTGGGGGGGGTCCTTCCCTGGCAGGTGCTGCCCACGGCTGGGACCCCGCCACATGCTCTCTCCTCTCCCAGAGTCGCGGTCACCACCGCTCAGGGTGCCCATGTGTTCACCGCCTGGAGCACAACAGCGGTTCTTGAGAGCGCTCTGGGCTGAGTGCTCTGAACTCAGGGTCAGCCCAGGTATGATCTCCAACCTTGCCAACCCACGAGGCCCCGCAGAGCATCCTGCCCTAGGGGGGCCACCCCAGGGTTATCCTACCCCTGTGCAGAGGGACCGGGGTCAGGCCTGTGGTGGACCTCAGTGCTCTGGGAGTCTGGCTCTTGTTGGTCAGTAGAGGGGGTGGCTGTCCTGCCTAGGCCTCTGCCCAGCCAGTGAGTGGGGAACAAACAAGCTACATGGAGTGAGACATCAGTGACCTCTTTATTTCCAGCCAGGTCAGGGGCTGCTGTGGGCATCTGGAGGCAGAGCAGGCAGTGGGCTGCAGGCAGGCGCTGACCCTCAGGTTCACACGCACCCGGAAGGGGATGTGAGGGGTAGGAACTTGCCAGGGGGTGTTCGATGCCCAGTGCCAAGGTGGGGATGTGGCTCAGAGCCCTCAGGCACGGGAAGGTCCCCCGGGGACGCCTGGGCCTCGGGAGAGTGGAATGGTCAATGCCCAATAAATAAACAGTACAGTCTCAAACCACCTGGGCCCCGGGCCTCCAGGAGCAGAGGGTTGACACGCTCTCTTCTTGATTCTGACAAGAAACTGGCTCAGGGAGCTGACTGTCACAGGGAACAGAAGGCCCACACCCCTGCTCTGCCCTTGTGTCCCCCAGGGGAGCCCACAACTCCGGTCCCCTGCACAGGGCCTCTCGGAGGCTGGAACAGGAAAGAGAAGCGCCTGGTTCAGCTTAGCCCCATCCTGTCAGGAGCAGCTCCTTGGGGCAGATGCCGGGTTGGGGTGGGGGCGAAAGCTGCAGAGCCCCTGGTGCGGGTGGCTCCCGGCCAGTCCTCCGCAGGTCCGTCCTGCTCTACTTGCCCAGGACCCCCCGGGGCAGCAGCTCCACGTAGCTCAGGGCGCTCTGCAGCGATGTCAGGCAGTAGCCCCCCTCTCCAATCAGATACCTGTGTGGACATAGCGCCCGTCACTGGAGAGGATGCAAGGAGGCCCCAGTGTTCGAGAAGGGGCACTGCCCTCGAGGGACAGGACTGGACACTGAGGTCCCACAGGGGGCTGTCAGGGAGGCTGGGCAGGGGACAGCCCACCCCCAGGCAGATGCTGCTCGGGGCTTGGCCCCCAGCCTAGGCAGTGTGCTGAGCGAGGGGTGGTAGGAAGGGGCTGAGGAGACGGTTGTGGGCCATGTGTGCAGCTGCCCTACCCCTCATGGATGAACTCCTCCAGAGCAGCACACTCTGACACCAGCTGGGGGAGGCCGCTCCTCAGCACCACGAAGGACAGGATGGGCAGGAGGTCGTCAGCGCCACTGTGGGGCAGAGGCACGCTGGCTGGGGGCTCTGGGGGCCAGCGGGGCTGCTCGATCCCCAAACCCTGAAGCCCCAGCCCAGCCCCCGGAGTGGCCCTGGGTTTGTGGCTGCTCACTCTACACCCATCCGCACAGAGCACCTAGGAGCAGCCAGGCCATCCCAACAGGCCCCCAGGGTGGACAGGTGGGGGCAGCTGCAACCGAATGAGCTGGCCCGAGCCTGGGGAGCAGGATGATGGAGGGGATGGCCGGGTCCTGGCAGCCTGCTCACTCCTGAGATCAGGTGTCACTCAGCTCAGCACGCCAGGAACCCCAGACCCTCTGTAAGAGGCATCTAAGTGAGCTGAGTGAGGAGTGAGGCCCTGTGGGATCCCTAGAACCCCAACCCCAGGGCCCCACGACCAGTGCGCTCTGGGGAGAGCATGGGGGCAGGCTGTGACTCAAGTCTGACTGGGGCAGACTAGCACACCACGAGCTGCTTGTGGCCTTGCCTCCATGTCCTGGCACTGCAGGGACACAGACAGATGCCCCAAAGAGGGAGCTAGTGAGGGCTGCGGCCTGACTAGGAAACACTCTGTCCTGGAACTGTGCTACCTGCAGGGACTCACTTGCGAGCCAGATGGCATTTCGGTAAAGAGGGCCTGTGGGAGCCAGGCCAGAACCCCACCCGACCCTGCATGAGGCACAGCACCCTGGCCCTGGGCGGGGGGGGGGGGGGGGGGGGGGGGGGAGGCTCTGTCTCCCTCTCCTGGGTGGAGCTCCTCCCAGCTGACCTCACACTCAGCTCTGATTTCTACTTGTCCATCATCTGCAGGCCCCTGGGGGTGGGTAGGTGCCAAGCCTGACCACCAGGCTGCAATGATAGGTGCCTTCAGGGTGACCCTGGTCCCAGGGACAGGGTGGCAGGAGGCAGAGCCCCTGCAGGTGCTGTGGGAACACCAGCCCCAGGTGGGCACCAGGGCAGGAGGCTGCAGGCCACAGGCAGGTCCAGGTGACACTGAGGCGGGACCAGACATCAGAGCGCTAGGCTGCAGCACCCAGGTGGGGAAGACCCCTGCCCCACCTCCCCAGGCACGCCAGCTGGGGCTCAGTGCAGAGAGCAGGCCCTTCACTAAGCTCGGGCAGCTTCCTCAGGTGAGCAACGGAGGAGCACGCACGTGCCTCGGGGTGAGCGGCCCTGCATTTCACCAGAGTAGCCAGCGGTCCCTAAGAAACCCTGCCCAGAGGAGCAGGAACCTGTGGTCCCCGGGGGCTGGAGCCTGGGGTCCCTGTGCTCTCCTGGACGATGAGCTGCTGGGGAGCAAAAAACTGGCCCTGGTGCCTGGAACAGACTGGGAGGGTTCTCTCTTCGCCCGCCTCTGAGGGCAGCCCCTCATGTGCCCAGTGTCCACCCCAGGCCGTGCCCTCCCAGGACTCACATGGCAGCCATGCCAGGCTGTGGTTTGGCCTCAGGTGCAGGCTCCTGGGCCCGGCAGTAACCCTCAGCACAGGCACAGATGACCCGCAGGGCCCGCACTGCAGCACAGAAGCGAGGCTTTGGGTGAGGGGCGGGGGGAGCCTGTCCCAGGACAGCCCGGCACTGCCCCCACACCCATCATGGGGATGATCCCTCCCACGGACACCACTCACACCATTCGTGTCCCCTGGGACATACCCACTCGACAGGAGGAGGACCTGCAGCTCAGAGACAAGGCACACAGGCCCTAGGTCACCCACTGAGACAGGGCGCTGTCTTGTCTGGCCATGTTCCCCTCTCCCTCCTCCCAACACCCTCCTCACCAATGCACTGCAGCTTCTTCTGGGGGCAGCTCTCCAGGACCAGCAGCCCCAGCTCTTGGGCTGCTGCACAGTAGGGGCCGGCGCTGGCTCCTGGGGCCTCAGGGTCCCGAGGGAGCAGCTTGGTGGGGATGCCGAGGGCTGTCGGCGGTGCGTTCCTGTAGAGCTCCATGCTCCTGCTCAGGGCTGCCTCCCGGGGGCGGTGCACACTCCTGTGGCCAAGAAAGGCCAGGCTCAGCTGCCCGAGGGACCCTGCCCTGGGACGGCGGGGGGAGCTGGCCACGCCTCGCGTCACAGGAGGGCGGATGTGGCCCCACCGGCAAACCGAAATGGCCGAGGACGGCCTCAGGAAAGCCCAGGGGCAGCAGTCCCAGGGGTGCCCGGAGGGAGAAGGGGCGGTGGCACATGGGGAGCCCGGCAGGGACTGGAGCGGGGCGGCACCTGTAGAGGGCCAGCAGCAGGGGCCACAGCGGGGAGAAGAAGGGCTCCTCGATGCAGGCCAGGCAGCGGTCCTTGGAGGTGGCTGTGTTCAGGCCTTCGAAAGCCAGGAGGGTCAGCGAGAGCAGCCTGTCTGCCAGGACAGAGCCAGCACAGTACTGTGGGGCCAGCTGGTAGCCCTGGACATCACCCAGACGAGCCCCTTGCCCACCACCTTTACTCTGCCCACCCAGAGCTAGCCTCAGTGTGGCTGGGGCCACCGCATCCTGGCTCCGTGGGGAAGGGGTATCTGCTTGGCCCTCCCTCCACTCCCCTTCACCCCTCCCCCTCCGGTGTCCATGTGGCCTAGGGTCAGAGCTGGGAGTCTGGACCCTCATCCCTGGATGTTCACGGGGTCATACCCAGGCCCCCGAAGGGTCAAAGAGGCAGGCGTGGGAAGGGGGGCAGAGGATGGGCCCTCTCTGAAAAGGATTTGTCCCCAACTGCAGAAACCCAGAGAAACTTCGGAAGCGTGTTCAAAGACAAAAAATCTCAGGCCCAGAGAGATGAGGTACCCTCCTGGGGACGAGGCAGACCTGCTTGAGAAGATGGGGAACCCACTCAGGGAGGAGAGGGACCGCCTAAGGAGATGGGAGGGACCTGGCCCAGGTCCCTTGGAGCGTGTGTGCCCCACAGTGAGAACAAGGCCCTTGGCTGTCAGGCTTGCTGGTTCTTAGAACACCCTGAGGGCCTTCCTCCTTGGAAGGGACTTGAAAGTCACTGGCCACCCTGGGCCTCACACTATTCTCAAAATGGAGAAAGCTGGGGGAAGCGTCCATCGTCACCACCAGGCTGCACACACCCAGCAGTCCTTGGTTTGGAAGGACGCTGAGTCCAACCCAGTGAGACAGCCAGGCCCCCTGGCCGCCAGAGGCTCTGATGGGGAACCCTCCCCAACCACAAGACTGCAGTGGGCCAGGCTGCATCTCGCGGTGCAGCCCATGAGGACGGCGCCAGGGACTGGGCAGCGGGGCCCCAGCTGCTCCCACAGGCAGGGGGGTGCCTGTCTGCTAGGGATGTTTGGCCACAGAGCAGAGTGGAGGGGAGGGCTCTGCAGGTCAGCGCTGGCCTGGCTGCTGTCCAGGGGAAGGCCCCTCCTCCCCGGGCCTATTCCAGCTGCTGGCCGGCTTCAGAGACAGAGCAGTCCCCACCCGCCCACCTGTCTGGGGCGCTGCCCTCACCGATGGCGTTGTGTATGTCCTTCGCCGTGCTCCTCAGCTGCTCCAGCAGCGGCTCCTCCTTCACCCCTGAGGTCTGAGGCTCCGTCCGCCCCCCAGAGCCCTGGCCCCACCTCTCAGAAGTGGCCAGGAACTGTTCCAGGTCTTCGAAGGAGCTGTCCTTGCCCGCCAGGGGTGAGGGAGGCCCCTTAGAGCTGCTGTCCACCCCTCTGTCGGGGGGCCCAGGCTGGAACAGGGGTGTGGGGGGACTGGCAAGGGGGCCGTCAGGGGGCTGAGGGGCTGGGCTGGGCTCTGGGGGGGATAGCATGCAGTAGAGACTCTGGGAGGGCCGGAGCCTCCGGCTTCCAGGAGCCAGCAGCCCATCGGCATCAGGGGGCAGGGAGCAGAAGCCAGGGGCTGAGGCGGCCTCGGCACCCCTGCTCACGACGGGGTACAGAGCCCGGTACACCGCACACTGGAGCTTCTTAAGGAGCTGTGAGATGGGGTGGTCGGGAACACTGCAAGCAGAAGTGGAGGCCACGTGTGTGGGCGCAGCTCGAGGAGCCCAGCGGGTTGGAGGGGCCGCAGTCCCTTTGCTGGCCTCTGGCCTGGAGGCTGACAAGCTGGCCCTCCCGCCACATCCCCTCGCCCAGAGAAGCATCTCGTATTCTTTCTCAAGAGAGAATGTTGCAAATAAAGTCTGACCCACCCCTTGGAGAAAACAGAGGTGCCCTGGCCGGTTTGACTCAGTGGTTAGAGCCTTGGCCCACGGACCAAAGAGTTGTGGGGTCGATTCTGGTCAAGGGCACGTACCTTGGTTGCAGTTTAGTTCTTGGCCCTGGTCGGGGTCATGCGGGAGGCAACCGATCCATGTGTCTCTCTCACATCGATGTTCTCCCTCTCTCTCTCTCTCCCCCTCCTGCTCTATCTGAGGTTAAATCCTCTATGAGGATCTAAATTAAAATAATAATAATAATAATAATAATAATAACAATAATAATAATACAGGCCCTGCCGGTGTGGCTCAGTGGATTGAGCGTCATCCTATGGACTGAGAAGTCCCGGTTCGATTCCCGGTCAGGGCACATGCCCAGGTTTTGGGCTCGATCCCCAGTGGGGTCATGCAGGAGGCAGCTGATGTATGTCTCTCTCTCACATCGATGTTTCTATCTCTCTCCCTTCCTCTCTCTCTAGAAAAATCAATAAAAACTTATTAAAAAGGAAAAGAAAAGAAAGCAGAGGAAGGTCAATGAAAGACCAACAGGGCAAAGGGGCTGGAACCCTGGGACAGCCCACGGGCCCCTTCCCTTCTAGTCCTTCCAGCCACCAGCCACAGGAAGAGGGCCTGCGGACCCGGTACCTGAGCAGGTGGGACACCAGGCTGGTCACCAGTGACAGGTCCCCAGGGCTCCTCTTGAGCTTGGCCCTCCAGTGCATCGGCCAGTCCTGCAGGACAGGAGGCCTTGGAGGAGAGCTTGTCGGCGCCCAGGATGGGACGCCCCTCCTTCCTCCCTGCCCCTGCTATGGCTGCACCCTAAAACACCAGGCCTCACTGCCCATACTCTCCCCGGGGTTCAGGGAAGATCCAACGCCATCAGGCCCAGGGACCACCACACAAGGCCCTCCTGGCCACAGCACTGCGCCGGACGGCGCGCCTCCCCACTCGCGCGTGGACTCACGTGGTCTTGCTCGTACTCCAGGATGGCGGCGTAGAGGGCCCGCTGCTCCCGCTCCTCCGGCGTCAGGGTGACCTGGCTGCAGAACCTCCTGGAAGGAAGCGCCGGCTGGGGGCCCCAGGCTGTGGAGGTGGGGTCCCCGCCAGGGCTCCCAGCTGCCCGCGGCCACGGCCAAAGGGAGGAGACGCACCTGTTGGCGGCCTCCTGCAGCCGCAGCCTGCGCTCCTCCATCTTCCTCTGCAGCTGGGCGGCGGAGTTAAGGCCTGGTGCCGCACGAGTGCGCTGAGCCGGGCGTCCCAGCGCTGTGCCGGACTCGGGGTCTAGCGGGCAGGGGCGCTGCCGGGCCCTTCGGGAGCTACGGTCCAGCCCGGCGGGTCGGAGGACGCCACAGGGCTGGAGGATAGGCACCCGCTCAGGGAGGAGAGGAAAGTCCTAGGCGACTTGAAGGATGAGAGGAGGCCACGGGTGCTGGGAGGGCGGGGGGCCTTTGCGAAGACCAGCGTGGTGAGAGGAACCGCTCCCTGAGCACATGCTCTCCCCAAGTTGGAAGAATTCTGTCCCCACACCCCGACCCTGTCCTCTTTACTCCCCCCACCTCCGCCTCTCTGGGGTCAAGGTCACGTTCTGAATTTACTCCTCTGGACACCGAGGATGGATGGGTGGAAAGGATACAGTCTCCTCCCGGGCTTTGGCGATCACCAGGTTCTCTGACATCTGCCGCTGCAGGGACAGGGTCTGGGAGAGGAGGAGGGAGTAAGGCCTGCTTCCCTCCCCCACCAGCACAGAGCCTCCTTGGGTCCTGCTCACCAGTGATGTCTTCTGCAGGGCCTGGCTGGGGTCCAGACGGGCCATCCGGGCCTCATATGCGGCCTTCAGCTTCTGATTCTGCAGGGAGGCCTCCTCCAGGGGTGTCAGCTCCCTGGAAATGGTGACAGGCTGTTGTCGAAGCCCCAAGAAGCCCAGCAATGTCCTGTGACCTAAGGACCCTTCCTGATCCAGCCCTGAGGCCAGAGGTGAGGAAGCAGCGATGGTCCAGCGGGAAGCGTCAGGGAGGGAGGATGTCTGCGCGCTCTGGACCACGGCCTGCTGAAATGTGGGTGTCCTGTTGCCAGGGCTGCTGACTTTCCACGGGAAGCTGGACGTCAGACCCTGATGCAGTAGTTACGTGTGTTTCCACAACATGAGACTCTGAAGGCCCATCTGAGCCAAACAGATGAGTCTGCAGCCCACGAGAGGGAGAGCCACGTCTACGTGGTCACAGCTGCCACAAGCACCCACCACCCAAGTTTCAGCCCCACCTCCTCCTGCTTTCCTGGGTGGGAGGGAAAGAAGGTCTGTCCTGGGATGGCAAGTTGGCCTGGCCTGCCCCAGGAGGCCTGGAAACTCCTGAGTAACTGGTCCCTGCGGCCTGGCAGCAGTGCGGCCGGGAGGAGCTGATCCTTCCTGTTTGTCCTGCTTGGGATGCTGGCATCTGTGCCTTTTCTTTTTTTTAAGATTAAAAAAAAAGTTTTTTTGAAATATGTTTTTATTGATTTTTTTTAGAGAGAGAGGAAAGGAGAGATAGAAACATTGATGTGAGAGATACATCCATCGGCTGCCTCCTACACACGTCCTACTGGGGATCAAGCCTGCAACCCGGGCACGTGCCCTGACCGGGAATCGCACTGGGACCTCTCAGTCCACGGGACGACGCTCAATCCACTGAGCCACACCGGCCTTGCTAAGATTTTTTATTGACTTTCAGAGAGAGAGAGAGAAACATCCATGTGAGAGTGAAGCGTCGACCAGCTGCCTCTGCGCGCCATCTACTGGGGACTGAGCCCGAAACCCAGGCAAGGGTCCTGACCTGGAATCAAACTGGCAACCTTTTGGTGCACGGGACGTTGCCACACCGGCCAGGGCTGTGTCTTGATTTTTTCCATCAGTTCTAGAAAATTGCTGCTATATCTTCAAATAACGCGGCTGGCTCTCTCGTCTTTTTCTCATCTTTTTCTGGAACTCCAATAGCCTTATGTTAGACCTTCTATTTCTCAAACTTTGTCTTTTTTTTTTCTTTCTGTGGGTCATTCTGGCTATCCTTTGACTTCTTATCCAAGTCACTAATTCTCTCTTTAGCTATGTCCACTCTGCTGTAATAAACTTGTCTTTTTGTTCACAGGTGTGGGTTTCTACTGGAGGATATACAGTTGACCATTGAACAACATAGGTCTGAACTGTGCAGATCCTCTTGTTTGCAGATTTTACTTAAAATTAAAAATTTACTTAAAATCCACACATAAATGGCACACAGTTCAAACCCATGTTGTTAAAGGGTCAACTGTACTTTCGATCTGTTATTGGGAATCACGTATTTGGAGACCAACTTAAGTTAATCTTGGATTTTCTTTCTTTCTTTCTTTCTTTTTTTGTTAATCCTCACCTGAGAATATTTTTCCATTAATTTTTAGATAGAGTGGAAGGGAGGGAGGGGGAGAGACAGAGAGAAGAATCAATGTGAGAGAGACACATTGATTGGTTGCCTCCCACGTGACCCTGACCAGGGCCAGGAGTCAAACCTGCCTGAGGCCCTTTGGTCTGTGGGCCGACACTGTGACCACTGAGCCAAACCGGCCAGGGCAGTCTCGGATTTTCAAATGCATGGGTATTCACTGTCCCCAACCCCAGCTGTCCAAGGAGCCACTGTAATTCGTTGTTACTGTCACCACTTAGCTGTTTTGTTTTTATCTTCACCCAAAGACATTTTTGCATTTATCTTCAGATAGAGCGAGAGGCAGAGAGGGAGGAAGAGAGAGAGAAACATCAATGTGAGAGAGACACATCGAGTGGCTGCCACCCATACGACCCCAACCGGGGCTGGGGACAAACTGCACCGAGGTACGTGCCCTTAGCGGGAACCAAACCCGGGACTGTCCGGTCCGCAGGCTGACGCTCTAACCGCTGAGCCAAACCGGCCAGGGCACCACTTAGTTTTTCACAGTAATGTTGGTATTATATTTTTCATTTCATTTATATTAGGTTCTTTACCTGCTAAGTCAGATTTTATAGTTTCTTGTTCCCTGCAGGTATTTTTCCCCTGTAGGTATTTTCTTTTTCTAAAATGTTTTTATTGATTTTATTTATATATTTTTCTTTATTGATTTTAGAGAGAGAGGAAGAGAGGCACAGAAACATCGATGAAAGAGAACATCGATTGGCCGCCTCCTGCATGCCCCCCACTGGGGATCAGGCCCACAACCTGGGCATGTGCCCTGACCAGGAATCGAACCGGCGACCTCTTGGTGCATGGGTCGACACTCAACCACTGAGCCACACTGGCCGGGCAATATGTTTTTACTGATTTTAAAGAGAGAGGAAGAGCCTGGCCGGTGTGGCTCAGTGGGTTGACTGTCCCATGGACTGAGAGGTCCTAGTTCAATTCCCCATCAGGGCACATGCCTGGATTGTGGACTCGATCCCCAGTAGGGGACATGCAGAAGGCAGCCGATCGATGTTTCTCTCTCACATGGATATTTCTATCTCTCTCTAAAAAAAAATCAATAAAAACATTTTTTTTAAAAAAAAGAAAGAGTGAGAGAGAGAAAAAAACAGAAACACCAATGAGAGAGAAACATCAATTGGCCGCCTCTTGCATACCTCCTACCAGGGGACCGAGCCCACAACCCCGGCATGTGCCCTGCCTGGGAATCAAACTAGTGACCTCTCGGTGCATTGGATGATGCTCAACCACTGAGCCACACCAGCCAGGGCACCCTGTAGGTATTTTCATACTTGCTTTTAATTTCTCTAAATATAGAGAGCACAACTGTTTTATAAGCTGTGTCTGATAACCCTGAAAACTTTGTAGGTCTGTCTCTGCTGTCATTCCTTCAATTTCTTACTTCTTTTTGTGCTTGGTTATCTTGGACTGTGTGCCACTTATTTTATGAAACTTGAAGGTGTTTTTCTCCAAAGGCAATTCAGATTTGTTCCTGCCAGGCACATAGTATTTCCATTCTGGGACCCATTTTAACTAAACTCACCATGGTTAGCTCCCTTTGCCTAGCCTCCAAACCCAGACTCAACCCACCTTCCATTTGCCCCATCTTACTTCTTAGAGTTTTGTGACTCTACCACCTGAAGCCTCTGGAAGACCTCAGGTGGCAGAAATGGGAGGAGCTTCCCCCCTTCGTCCGAGTACACCCGGCGGTGTCGGCTGGAAGGCGAGGGGACAGGAGCGGCCACAGGCACGGCTGTCTTCAGGCATGCTGTGCCTGTAAGACACACAAAGCCACAAGTCAGCACAGGGCCCACGTATTACAGAGGAGACAGACTTGGGGGGAATGCCCAGGAAAACCTTCTCCTGGAGACCCACCAAGCTTGGCAGCTGTCGACTGGGCTCTCTCCAGACACTGCTCTGCCAGCTTCAGCATCTTCAAGGTATCCAGGGGCACAGTCTCCCCAGCTTCTGGGGAGCAAGGGACAAGAAGACTGGTTACCATCACCTCAGCCACTAATCGGATTCTTGCTGAGATAAAAACAAGAGCAAGTTCACTGTCTGCTAACCTCTGACTCCTGGGCCAGCCCACCCACCCCTCATCTCTGACCATCTGCCCTGGGGCTCTGGGCTTGTCCAGTCCAGCCTCTGACTGACTGTCCCATGGTCTCAGCTGGACTGTCAGAGCCCTCTCTCTGTCTAATGGGGCCTTTTCTCTTGAGGATGTCATTGTACCTACAGCCCCTCCTCCAAGTGGGCCACCATTCATGGGCCATTTCACAGAGACAGCTTCATCACCCATTTCCCGACCTCTGGCTGCCAGACACCTACTGTAGGAGCTACCACCTGAAAACCCCTGTGGCCCCCAACCTCTCAGGGTCTCTCTCCTCCAGGACACCTCCTGGGGCTACTACCACCAAGCTCCTCCCAGTCTTCAATCCTGGAGTGCCCGCCGCTCTGCTGAACTCACCGGCTCCCTAGGGCAGCTCCGGTGGTAGTGACTCCCACCTCTCCCTGACCCCTGCGCCTTTGTGTACTAGGCTGCTGGATACTTCAAGTAAAGTGTGCTCATGGTGCAGCTCTCTGCTCCTCCCTCACATCGCTGCTCCTGCACCCCCATCTCACAGTGCCCCCCAAGCAGCTCACCATCTCCCCCTCCAGCAAGTCTGGTGAGGTCCACCTTTAAAGAACATCCCCAAGCCCTTCTACCTCCAGGAGGTCTCACCACTGCTGTCCCCACTATGGGAACCTCTTGGAGGCTCTGCTCCCATAATGGCCTCTCTGCACAGAGCCTCCATGAGCTAACCGTCATTTGAGAACAGCTCCAGTTCCACCTAAAGCCTTGCCTGCCCCTAATGCATCCAACTCTCCAGCCTGCGTGCCCTTCCTTGTACCCAGCACCCACTCTCAGCTCGGGGCTTTAGTACACCCCTCTGCTGGGAATGCTGCCCACAGCCTTTGCTCAGCTCATTCCTTCCTGGTCATGTCCTACCCCACCTCTCCCCTTGAGGCACCTGTCGCTTCCTGTTCCACGTCACACCATGACAGCTCATGCTTACTGACTGCCCACCCATTCACCTTCTGCTAATGAGCAAGTGGGTAGGACAGGACATCCCCAGGCCTGAAATCCACCAAGGGCTTATGTGTCCAAGATCTGACCAGCCCAGGAGCAGCAGTGAGGCTGAGAGCTGTACCTTTGGTGGTTTCCACTTCTTCCAGCAGCACCTGGGAGATATAGTGGATGCTCCTCAGGTATTCCGTATATGCCTCCTGCGCCCAGGGAAGAGAAATGGCAGGGGTCAGACAGTGGAGGCAAGGGACTCCATCATGCCCGCCTGCTGCCCTTATGGCAAACACAGGAACAGTGGTGTCTGCTTATCTCTAAGATGCACCTGAGCATCTAGCCTGAGGTGGTTAGCTGATTAGCTGGTCTGCCCGGGACACAGACAGTATCCCTCTTCTCTAGACTTGCAGGAAAAGATGCCCAGCTGGGTAGCCATCCCTTCTCCCACTGCCTTTCTCTCCAGCACAGGAAGGAACTGAGATTCTTCTTCAACTGAGAGTTGCTGTCATTTCCCACTCTATGCAACAAGTTTCCTTTCTGTGCTGCTCATTCAATGGCTTTTAATTTTTTTCCCTGGGAGGTTGAGGAAGTGATGTTGTAAATCTTCGAATCACTTTCTGGCTTAGGTTCTGGGAAATCCCCTTCCCGAACCCCACTGCCTGAGTACACGGGATTCTAGGACCCTAGAATACTGCTGTTTGGAGGGTGTGAGCATTCTGTTTGGGGCTCCCTGGACAGAGCGCAGGCAGGGCATTTGGAACGCACAGCATGGCGTTGTTACGTTCACTGCGTCCCAGTTCTCAAACCATTCATGTTTTAGCTTGCATCTCAGAGATTAGGATAAAATGGATTCCGGGAAAGGCACCTGCTTCCCTAGAAAGCCAACCGGGGGACGGCAGCGGACGGAGGGACCGGGTGCGTTCCCAGGCTCGCGCAGCCCTCTCCCGCCCGCGCAGCCTGGCGCGGCTCAGCGGCTTTCCCACCGGTCGCCGCCCTTTGATCGACCCCGAGCCCTCTGCAAGGGCTCTGCACGCAGGAGCCGCGGTCAGCCCTGTCTGGGTGCCGTCCCCCCGGAATCTGCCCGCAGACTCACACGGAGCCGGTGCCAGGTCTATTCTGGAGGCTGCTCCGCGCACCCTACTGCCTCCCCTGCACAAATAACTCGCGGCTGCGACGCCCGACCCGTTGAGCAGAGGGAACGCTGAGGCCCGCAGGCCTGGGAGCTGTCCAAGGTCAGAGCCGACACCGCTCCCGGCGCCCCGCAGCCGCCGGAGGGTCCTGGACGGCGCCCACCCCGCGGCCCCGCCCTCGCCCACGCCCCCCGAGCCGGCCTCGCGTGGGGGTCGTCCCCGCCGCGCCTCTCTCCGCCTCACCCGGGGCCGGTTGCCGGTGTCCAGCTCGATGGCCCCGTTGGCCAGCTTCATAGCACACTGCAGCGGCTTCACCGCGCCGTCCCCGGCCGCAGCGGCCATGGCGCCGGGCGGGGGAGGCGGTGCCGGCGGCCCAGGGGCGGGGAGAACGGCCAGAGGCCGGAACGAAGAACGCGTGGGAGCGGGCGCCGCCCGAACCCCGGACCGCCGGAACAGGAGAGACCGGCGCCGGCGCACTTCCGGCTGCCCCGCCCGCGCTGCGAGCTCGGCGCCGAGGGCGGAAGGGGCGGGGCGGGCGGCGGAGCTCGGCGATAACTCACGCAGTTGCCACGGACGTGCGAGCTCAACAACTGAGCCCTCGCTCCGCGTCGGTGACACGCCGACCGCGCGCCCGCCCCGCGCGCCCCGCCCCGCCCCGCGCGCCCGCCTCGCGGCCCCTCCTCTGCGCTGCCCGCCGGCCGGCTTCGGGGAGCGGAGCGGACGGCGCCGTCGGGCGGGGACGAGCGCTCAGTCCCCAGAGCGACGGGAGCTCCGGGCCCAGCGAGCCGAGCGCACCGAGCGCACCGAGCGCGGCCGGGCGGGGCCGAGCGCCGGGCGCCGCCATGAAACGGGACCGGCTCGGCCGTTTCCTGTCGCCCGGGGCGGCGGGGCAGCGCGGGGGCGCGGGCGGCGGCGGTTGTGGCGGCGGCCGGACCCGGGGCCGCCCCGCCCGCAGCGGGCCGAGCGTGGACGAGGCGGCGGCCTTGGTGGCTTCGCGGCTGGGGTGGGGGCCGGCGCGGGCCTGCGGGGACGCGGGCGAGGACGGCGCCGACGAGGCAGGTGGGTCCGGCCGGCGCCCGTGACCACGTCCCCTCGGCGCCCGGCCGCTCTCCCCGGCGTCCTTGGGCTGCGGGGGGCAGGCGGGGCCTCCCCGGCGTCCGCGCGGGCGGTGTTTCGCAAGACGCTGGCCCTTGCTGCCGCCTGAGCTCGTTCGTCCGTGCAAGTTCTGCAGGCGGACGGGTCTGGGTTTTCGTCCCGGGGTCGCGCTGGGGTCCGCAGCGCTGACATGCTTGCTTCCCCGCCCGAGCCCCGCTGCCGGCTCGTCGAAACGACCCGGCGGGTCCGGGGAGGGGGAGGGTGCCCTGGCAGGTGGTCCGTGCCCGCCGCCCGCGGCTTCACGCTGCTTCCTTTCATCCTGGGGCGGCGTGGGTGGAGCAGAGAGGTGGTGGCTTCGTCCACGGGTGGCAGACGGGAGACCCAGGGGGCGGCGGGAGCGTGGACACCCCCCTCCGCTTCTGGCCTCAGGACGACAGTGCAAAGGAATGAAGTTCCCGCTTCCTTTATGAACTTAGCAGCTGTGGAGGCTTTTATTTAAAAAAAAGTTTTTAGTTTTCTTTGAAAAATTTTTTTATTGAGCTATAATTGTTAGTTTCAGATGTACAAGCTCTGATGTACATAATTCGATATGTGTGTGTATTGTGAGGTGATCAGCACAGTGTGCTTAACATCCATCTCACAATGACAGCTTTTTTTTTTTTGAAAAAAAATGTTTTTTCCTTTATTGATTTTAGAGGGAGAGGAAGGGAGAAGGAGAGAGAGATAGAAACATCGCTGATAGAGAACATGGATTGGCCGCCTCCAGCACGCCCCCCACTGAGGATCGGGCCCACAGCCTGGGCCTGTGCCCTGACCGGAATCTAATCTGCAACCCCTTGGGGCATGGGTCCACGCTCAACCACTGAGCCACACCAGCCGGACACAACTTTTTTTATGATGAGAACTTTTAAGATCTACTCTGTTAGCAGCTTTCACATATACAATCAGTGTTGTTCATTATAATCACCATGCTGTCCATACATCCCCAGCACTTACCTCTTTCATCAGAAGTTTGTACTTTTTGTACCTTCACCCAATTCATCAACACCCCTCCGACCCTGGCAGCCACCAATCTGTTCTGTTTATGTGTTGGGGTTTTTTTCCCTCTTTCTTTTAGTTTCCACATACTGTATAAGTAAGAACATGGGGCATTAGGTTTTCTCTGACTTATTTTACTTGGCATAATGCCATTAAGGTCCATCCACGTTACTACAGAGGGCAGGGTTTCTTTCTTTATGGCTGAATAATACTTCATTGTATATGTATTTATGTAGATATCTATATCACATCCCATTCACCCATTGATGGACACTTAGGTTGGATTTTTTTTTAAAGATTTTTAAAAATTGATTTAGAGGAAGGGAGAGAGAGAGAGAGAAACATGGATCAGAAGCCTCCCCAAAGCGCCTAAACCAGGGATTGAACCCAAAACCTGAGTATGTGCCCTGATCCAGAATTGAACCTGCCACCTTTCGGTGTACAGGATGATGCTCCAACCAACTGAGCCACACCAGCCAGGGTGACACTTAGGTGGTTTTTAGGTCTTGGCTACTGTAAAGAATGCTGCAACGAACATGGGGGTGCATGTAGTTTTTGTTTCCTTCGGATATGTACTCAGAAGTAATCACTAGGTCATAAGGCAGTTTCATCTTAAATGTTTTTAGGACCGATCTGCATTCCCACCTGCAGTGCACAGGGTTCCCTTTTTCTACATGCTTGCCAACCCTTGTTACTTGTTCTCTTTTTGAGGATAGCCATTCCAACAGGTATGAGGTGGGATTTCGTTGTGGTTTTGGTTTGCTTTCCCCTGGTGATTAGTGCTGTTGAGCACCTTTCCATATACAGCAGGTCCTTGAATAACATTGTTTCATCGGTGTAGTTTCGTTACAAATTGGTTGAGGTGCCACAGGAACTTAACTCTTGTTTATCTCAATTAACCTACTATAAAACTGGTTTTCTTATATGTTGTTTTGCCACAGTTGCAAGAACCTGATGACAACATTAAGTGAGGACTTAACTGTACCTGGTGGCCATCTGTATATCTTCTTTGGAAGAATGTTAATTCAGATCCTCTGTCCATTTTTAAATCAGATTGTATGTGTTTTTTTGCTATTGAGTAGTATGAGTTATATGTTTTGGATATTAACCCCTTAGATAAGTGATTGGCAAATAATTTCTCCCATCAGTAGATTGCCTGTTCATTTAGTTGATAGTTTCCTTGCTGTGCAGTTTTTTAGTTTGATGGAGTTCCTCTTATTTTTGCTTTTGTTGCCTTTGCTTTTGGTGTCAAACCCAAAAATTATCACCAAGACCAATGTCAGGGATTTCACTGCCTATGTTTTCTTCTAGTCGTCTTATGGTGTCAGGTCTTTCAAGTCTTTAATCAATACTGAGTTGACTTTTGCGTATGGCATGAGATAGTGGTATCGTTTTTTTTTTTTTGTTTTTTTTTTTGCAGGTGGCTGTCCAGTTTTTCCAACACCGTGTATTGAAGAAACTGTCATTTCCCCATTGTATATTATTGGCTTCTTTGTCATCAATTAATTGACCATATATGCATGGGTTTATTTCTGGGCTCTCTATTCTTACGTTAAGTGTCTGTTTTTATGCCAATGCTATACTGTTTTGATTACTTTAGCTTTGTAACTCAGTGTGAAGTAAGGAATTGTGATGCTTCCAGCTTTGTTTTTCTTTCTCACGATTGCTTTGGCTATTTGGGGTCTTTTGTGGTTCCGTATAAATTTTAAGATTGTCAGTTCCATTTAGTTAAAAATGCTATTGGACCTAGCTGGATAGCTCAGTTGGTTAGAGTATCCTCCTGAGCATGGAAAGGTCATGGGTTTGATTCCCAGTCAGGGCACATACCCAGGTTTTGGGTTTGATCCCCAGTCCAGGTGTGTACAGAAGGCAACTGATCCATGTTTCTATCTCATATGATGTTCCCCTCTCTCTCTCTCCCCTACCCTCACTCTCTCTTTAGAATCAATGAAAAACATGTCCTTAGGTGAGGATTAAAAGAAAAAAAAGGCCCTGGCCGGTTTGGCTCAGCGGTTAGAGTGTCGGCCTGCAGTCCAGAGAGACCCGGGTTCGGTTCCCGCTAAGGGCATGTACCTCGGTTGCGGTTTGTCCCCGGCCCTGGTTGGTCGTGTGGGTGGCAGCCACTCGATGTGTCCCTTTCACGTCAATGTTTCTCTCTTCCTCCCACTCTATCTGAACAAAAAATGAAAAAATGTCCTCGGGTGAGGATAAGAAAAAAAAAAAAAAAAGAACCAATGAATATATAAATAAGTGGAACAACAAATCAATGTCTCTCTCTCTCCTCTCCCCGTCCCCCTTTCCTCTCTCTCTCACTGTCTAAAAAATAAAAATTTTAAATGCTATTGGAATTTTGATAGGGATTGCATCAATCTTAGGTGGCTTTGGATAGTGTGGGCATTTTAACAGTATGAATTCTTCAAATTCACAGAGTATTTGTCTATTTATTTGTGTCTTTAATTTCTTTCATCAGTATTTTATAGTTTTCATCATCTTGGTTAAATTTATTCCTAGGTATTTTATTCTTTTTGATGCAATTGAAAATTAGATTTTTTTCTTAATTTCTGTTTCTGATAGTTTGTTATAACTGATTTTTGCATATTGATATTGTATCCCGTGACTCTACTGAATTTGTTTATTAGTTCTGACAAGATTTTTGGTTGTTTGTTTGTTTTTGGTGAAGTCTTTAGGGTTTCCTCTATATAATATTATGACATCTGCAAATACAGTTTCACTTCTTTCTTTCCAATTTGGATGCCTTTTATTTGTTTTTCTTGCCCAATTGCTCTGGCTAGGACTTACAGTGTTATGTTGAATGGAAGTGTGAGAGCAGGCCTCTTTGTCCTGGTCCTGATCTGAGAGGCAAGTTTTCAGCTTCTCACTACTGAGTGTGCTGTTAGCTGTGGGCTTTTCATGCACGGCCTTTGTTATGTTGAGGTGTGTTTTCCCTGAGCCCACTACGATGAAAGGATTTTTAAAATTGTGAACTGTTGTTAAACTTTGTCAAATACATTTTCTACATCTATTGAGATGGTCACATGATTTTTATCCTTTATTTTGTTAATGTGGTGAATTGCATAGATTTGTGGATGTTGAACTGTCCTTGCATTCCTGGAATAAATCCCACTGGATCATGGTGTATGATCCTTTCGATGTCTTGTTGAATTTGGTTTGCTCATGTTTTGTTGAGGACTTTTGCATCTATGTCCACCAAGGATATTGGTCTGTAGTTATCTTTTCCGGTGGTGTCCTTGTCTGGTTTTGGTCTCATTGTAATACTGGCCTTGTTATGGAGGCATTTAGAATTCTTTGAAAGATTCTCTGGACCAGAAGGCCCTCCACTGACCACATCTTTCCAAAGGCCCTATGTTCAGCTGGGAACTCAGAGCCAGAGCCCTACCTTTGGCCCAGACAAGGGCTTATGTTTTGGGGGTGTATCTAGGATCTAGGGAGGCCCCAGGGAGAGTTCTTGTCCACTCACGGATGTGAGAGGCTGGCCGAGCATGGGCCTCACCTCACCTGGGCCACGGGGCTCCCCTCCTGTGTCCTGCATGCCCCGTGCAGCGAGCAGCCTTCTGGCCGACTGAGCGTGTTCTGTGCTTGCCCAGGAACAGGCCGGGCTCTTGCCATGGAGCACTGCCGCCTCTGCCACGGGAAGTTCTCTGCTCGGAGTCTCCGCAGCATCTCTGGCCGGGCACCTGGGCACAGCTCAGAGAAACCACCCCCAGGGGAGCATGTTTTCGTCAGGGACTTCCAGCACCTGCTGGGGGTAGCCATCCACCAGGACCCAGCTTTGTCTCAGTTTGTCTGCAAGAACTGCCACACCCAGTTCTACCAGTGCCACGGCCTCCTCAGGTCCTTCCTGCAGAGAGTCAACGTGTCCCCGATGGGTCCCCGGAAGTCCTGCACACAGTAGGCGCTCCCTCCTTTGTTCATTCGGGGGTGCTCAGACTAAGCCCCCTGTGCTGTACTGTGCTTTTCTCGGCACAGAGAGTGCCTGGTGGGGACCTGTGCAGTGGGGAGGCCACGGTGGGGTGCGGCAGATGTGTGGAAGCCCCAGCACAACTGGGTGGGAGGTGAGGGCCATGCAGGGTCAGGGCAGCCCGAATGTGGGAGGGCTGGTGAAGGGAGTAAGCCTGGCCCCTGCTCGCTGGGGGCCCCACTCATGCCATGTTGATCCTTTGCAGGGTGGGTGCCCAGTCCCCGACGGAGGCTGAGGAGGGAGCATGTCTGGGTGAGTGCCCCGGTACGTGGAGCGGGGTGCATGGGTGGGCTCACTGTGGGCTGGGTGCTGACCAGCCACGGGGCTGCTGTCTCTGTGCCTTTCCTCAGTGGACCTGATTACTTCAAGCCCCGAAGGTCTGCGTGGCTTGGTGGGGTGGGTGCATGGACACGCAGGCAGCTGCGGAGCCCTGCCCAGCCTCCAGAGGACGCTGTCCTCCGAGTACTGCGGTGTCATCCAGGCCGTGTGGGGCTGTGACCAAGGCCACAACTACACCATGGACGCCAACTCCAGCTGCGGGGCTCTCTTGCTGGACAGTGCATTGGCGGTCAAGTGGACGTGGGACAAGGAGACGGCCCCACGGCTCACCCAGCAGCAGAGGTCCAACCCCACTGGGGCTGCCCCTCCGAGCCCCCAGGGCAGAGCGACCACAGCCTGGGCTGAGATGGAGACACTGCCCAGCACAGACGTGGCCCAGCCCCTGTCAGATGGCAGCCCCCTGGGGCCTGGGCCGAGTTCCTTGCCTCAGTCAAGCCTCCCCCTGAGTGGGGCTCCAGGTAGGAGGTTCTCTGAGCTGTTAGACCAGGACTCCTGCTCCTGAGCCAGCGGGGCCCTCGGCAGGAAGTGGATGTCTGCACGAGTGGGCACTGGTGGAGTGTCGTGCGGCGTCTGGCCGCAGGGAGGGCTGAGGACCCTGTGCCAGCCGTGTCTGTGGAGGCAGGAGCCTCCGCTGTCCTGTCTCCTCTGCCTGCTCGGGCCAAGGGACCGAGGGGGGAAGAATGGGCCCTTGTGTGGGGCGTGGGGGAAGAGAGCAGCTGGTGCCTCTGAGGCTGTTTTGGGTCATTTCCTGGGCCTCAGCCAGGTCCCTGGTGACACCCTGGTGGGACCAGTGTGGAGAGGCTCCTCTGCTGAGTGGGGAGGGGAACACAGGCCCTTCCCTGAGGTCCAGTCCCACAGAGTGCGGTGCAGCTGTTCACGGACCTCACGTTAGGAGGGCCCGGCCAGCTTCCCGCCTGCTGTCTGCTGCATGTGCCGCTCCTGAGTGCGAGTCCCCTGTGCACCTCCCGGAAGTGCAGCTCCCAGGAGGGCTCAGAGGGTGGAGATTCTGATGCTGGGGGAGCGGGGACTGCGTCGGAGGGTCCTTAGGGCTACATGGCTCTTTAAACTGCATGCAGTACTTGGATAACAATGATGTTTTCAAATGTCCCGAAACATCCACGAAGTGTGAGTCATCCCACCCTGAGCCGGCTGATCTGAACCTCTGGGGAGGGGCTGGGCAGCTGAGCCTGAGTGTCAGCTGGGTTTCTGGTGCTGGGCACAGGGGTGACCCCGTGGGCGCAGCAGTGCTGGGCCCCTCTGGGGGATGGAGTTGGGAGGTGGGTGGGATTTGAGGCCGAGGGCCCCAGGCTCCCCACGAGGAAGGCTCTGTCCCGCGGGCCGGCCTCCTTGCCAGGAGCCTGCCTGCGCACTGTTGGTAACAGGAGCCTTGTTCTTGTTTCTCAGGGCAGTTGGGGGAGAAGCAGTTTCCTTCTTCAGCCTCGGATGATCGGGTAAAAGACGAGTTCAGTGACCTTTCTGAGGGGTGAGAGAAGAGTGGGTTTAAACAGCCTAAAATTTCTCCTTGGAAAACCAAACTACCATCCTAGGGGCTCGCTGCCTGGGTCCTGACCAGGGGTGCTTCCAGGCTTCTCGGCCCTGATTGGGGGCTTCCTGGGTCCCAGAGGGAGCCCCGCCCTGATGCAGCTCCCAGGCAGCAGGACCCAGGCAGTGTGGAGCTCCTGGGAGTGTCCTGGGCATCCTCTGCTGCTACCGCTTGTCTCCTCCTCCAAGGCCTTAGTTCTGTGCTGACCCCACATGTTCCTGGAGCAGAGGAAGCCTGCCTCTGGCCCTTTGTCATGACCTGAGTGTGACTTGTAACTGTCCGCTCCTGGGCCACCCCCTACCTCTGAGCCAGGAACCACTCACCCTTCCACCTGACCCCCACAAGCCACGGCTGGAACGCAGATGCACCCTAGTCCATAGAGCAGAACAGTTTTTAGTGCAACTGTAGTGGGGCGCCAATGACCAAGGTGCTGGAAGGACCTGAGTGTGTGTGCTGGGACCAGGAGCAGTCACGGCTGTCCTTCAGGCCACCAGCCAGCCCCAGCCTTGCTCTGTCTGTGGCGGCCCATAGGGGAAGGCCAAAGCCAACAGAGAGTGACTAGTGAATCATACTTCAGGGCGAAGGCTACAGATGTAGAACTTTTTCTGGCCTTTATAACCTTTGAAATGGCTGACAGCTGACCTGTCAGCTCAACAGGTGCTCAGAGGGTGATGTTCTGAGCGTCCACTTATTCCCTGCCTGGGGCCCCCAAGGAGAGGCTCCTTCTGAGTTTGGGGTCCTGGTGTGAGAACATTCCATTAGGAGATGGGATCAGAGATTTGGGGATTTTAGGTTTCCTAAGACCTTTTCAGGAGAACTGAAACATGGAACACGGGGACTGGTGTGGTGTCTTTAGACAGGAAGTCGCATCGGATCTGTCACCCACCCCAGGGCTTTGCTAAAGGTTCTCTCTTCTGTCCTAGGGACTTCCTGAGTGAAGACGACAATGACAAGAAGCAGAATACCCAGTCCTCAGATGATTCCTTTGAGCCTTATCCAGAGAAGAAGTAAGGGCACAGTCTCGGTGCAAGTGCCCGGGGCTGGGGGGTGGTGTCTGGCGGGTGACCTCAGCACAGGGTTCTGTGTCAGCCTGCTGCGCTGAGTGCAGGGTGGCTTCTGAGTGCGCCGAGGCCTTTCCCAGTTCAGCTCTGCACCTGGCCTCAGTGTCGCTCAGGAGGCAGCAGATGGCCCTGTGAGGGTGGAGCCCCGTGGGCACGACCCAGCCTCATTCTGGAGCTTCGTGCCTTCCCTGTGCAGCCCGCTCACAGCCACACCACTGGTGTCCACCCTGCCAGCCTCTGGTTCCTGCTTTCCTCCTGCTCGGAGATGAGTCTCCGGGGCTCGGATTCAGCCTCTGATGCCGATTTCTGTGCTACTTCCTTGTTGAGTCACTTCTGTGACCTTGTCTTGACCTTCTTTTTTCAAAGACTTTGTTGTCTCTGGCAGGCAGGGACAATTTTTATGTGTCACTTTCCTCCCAGCCCTGTGCCCAGGACCCCCCAAACCCTCCCAGTCATCGGTGCCTGACGTGGGCAGCGTGCTCAGCATTCCACAGCACAGCGAAGTCAGGCACCGCACCACAGCCAGGACAGCACAGACGGAGGGCAGTCACGACTTCTCGTCCTAAGTTCTGACGTGGGTTGCAGGGAAGCAGGGCAGGAGGCGGCCCTGGGAAGGGGTCAGTCAGCGTGCGCACTGAGCCCCCCACGGCGCTCCGTATCTGCAGGGACCCTCCTGTGAACCCACGGGATCTCTCCAGCCTCCTGCTCTCAACAGACGTGCGATCCAGGGCGGGAGGGACACGGCAAATCACTGGTCACAGTGAGCCTGACGGGTGCCCATGCCGCTCAGAAGAGGGTGGAGGCCAGCGAGCAGGGGACACGCAGCCAGGTCTCAGAGGACAGTTATTAGAGATAAGGAGAGGAGAGGCCTGTGCAGACACCAAAAGGTTCTTTTAATAGACTCTTCAAGGAGGACAGTTATTTATAATCCTTTTTTAAAATTGTAAAATACGTGTAACAAAGTGTATCATTTAAAAATTTTATTTTATATTTTAGAGAGAGAGGGAGAGAGAGATAGAAACACCAGAGAGGGAACATCGACTGGCCACCTCCTGCATGCCCTGCATTGGGGATCGGGCCCACAACCTGGGCATGTGCCCTGACCAGGAACCAAAATGGTGACTTCTTGGTGCATGGGTGGACGCTCAACCAGTGAGCCACACCGATTGGGCACAAAGCTTACCATTTTAAAGTATGCAATTCAGTGGCATTAAGTACATTCACAGTGTTGTGCAACAATCACTATTTCCAAACTTACATCCTGAACACAAACTCTGTGCCCATTAAGCAGTGACTTCCCCATCCTCCTCCCTCCAGGCCCTGACAACCTTGAATCTAGGTACCAGTTCTAGGGATCTCACAGAAGTAGGATTATATAATATTTGTCCTTTTGTGACGGGCTTCTTTCACCAGCATCATGTTTCTGAGATGCACTATGTAGCCGGTGTCAGAACTTGGTTCCTTTCTGTGGCTGAATGATGCTGTGTTGTATGGCAAGACCACATGTTGGGTTGTTTTCACCTTTTGGTTATTGTGAATGATGCTGTAACACTGGTATATAGGCATCTGTATGAGTTCCTGTTTTGAACTCTTTGGGTATATACCCGGAAGTAGAGCTGTTGGGTCACGTGGCAATTCCACGTTGAGGAATTGCCACCCAGTTTTCCACAGCAGCTGCACCATTTTATTTTCCCACCAACAAGGGTTCTGATTTCTCCACATCCTTGAAATATTTTTAATTTTTTTTCCTTTATTGATTTGAAAGAGAGGAAGGGAGAGGGAGAAAGAGATAGAAACATCGATGAGAGAGAACATCAATCGGCCGCCTCCTGCATGCCCCCCACTGGGGATCGGGCCCACAACCTGAGCATGTGTCCTGACCGGGAATCGAACCAGCGACCTCTTTGTGCAGGGTCGATGCTCAACCACGGAGCCACACCAGCTGGACGAAATATTTTCATTTTTTAAAAAAATGATCATCCTAATGGGTGGGAAGTGGTATCTCACTGTCATTTGATTTGCATTTCTCAAATGATGGTGATGTTGAGCATCTTTTCACATGCTTTTTACAAAATTATTGATTTTAGAGAGAAACATAAATTTGGTGTTCCACTTATGCATTCATTGGTTGATTCTTGTCTGTGTCCTGACCTGGGATCAAACCCGAAACCTTGGGGTATCAGGACGATGCTACCTGGCAGGGCTGCATGCTTTTATCTTCTTTGGAGAAATGGCTCTTCAGGTCTTTTCCCCATATGTTAATTAGGTTGTCTTTTTGCACTTGAGTTGTAAGATAGTTTCTCCTATTCAATGGGCTATCCCTTTCACTCTCTTGGGAATGTCATTTGATGTGCAAAAGTTTTAATTTTGAAGTCCAGTTTACCTGTTTTTTCTTTCATTGCCTGTGCTTTTGTATCATATTTAAGAAACCGTTGCCGCCCTGGCTGGTTTGGCTCAGCGGTTAGAGCGTCGGCCTGCGGTCCAGAGAGACCCGGGTTCGGTTCCCGCTGAGGGCACGTACCTTGGCTGCAGTTTGTCCTCGGCCCTGGTTGGGTCATGTGGGAGGCAGCCACTCGATGTGTCCCTTTCACGTCGATGTTTCTCTCTCTCTCTCCCCCCCCCCTCTCTCCCTTCCACTCTATCTGAACAAAAAATGGAAAAATGTCCTCGGGTGAGGATAAAAAAAAAAAAACACCAAATCCAAGATGATGAAGATTTACCCATTTTCTTCTAAGAGCTTTATAGTTTTAGCTCATATTCAGAGCTCTGATCCATTTGAGTTATTTATTTTAGAGAGAGAGAGAGAGAGAGAGAGACATCAGCTGGTTGCCTCCTGCCTCCTGCACGACCCTGACCAGGGCTGGGGACCGAACCACAACTGAGGTATGTGTCCTTGACCTGAATCAAACCCACGAATCTTTGGTCTGATGCTCTAACTACTGAGCCAAACTGGCCAGGGCTGAGTTAATTTTTGTACGTGGTGTTCTTTAGGGGTCCATTTCCCAGCACCTTTGCTGGAGAGACTCCTTTCCCCACTGAAGAGTCTTGGCACCCTTGTCAGAAATAGCTGCTTGTACTCATGAGGGTTTATTTCTGTTCTCTCAATTCTATTCAATTGGTCTACATGTCTTTCTTTATGCCAGTACCATACTGTTTTGATGATTGTGGTTTTGTAGTTAATTTTGGAATCAGGAAATGTGAGTCCTCCAGCATTGTTTTTCAAAATTGTTTGGCTATTCAGCATCCCCTGAAATTCAATGTGAAATTTAGGATTCTTTTTTTCTATTTCTGCTAAAAACACCACTGGGATTTTGATAGGGACTGCATCTGCAGATTGCTTGGGGGAAGCACGGCCATGGTAATAATCAGTCCTCTAATCCACGAACACGGGTGTCTTCCCGTTGGTTTAAGTCTTAGTCTCTTTCATTGGCGCTTTGTGGTATTCAGTGTAGTCTTTCACCTCCGGGTTGCTTATTGCTACTTCATTCTTTCTGATGCAACTACAAATGAGTTTTCTTACATTCCTTTTTGGGTGGTCCACTGTTAGCATGTAGAAATAGGACGATGCTTGTGTGTTGATTTTGTGCCCTGCAACTTTGCTGAATGTATTTTGTATGTGGATTCCTTAGGGATTTTTACATATAAGATAACATCATCTATGAGTAGTTAATTTTCCTTCCTCTCTAGTGTAGATGGCTGTTATTTTTTTCTTGCCTAATTTCTCTGGCTAGGATATCCAGTACTATTTTCTTGTTCTTGACCTCAGAGGGAAGCTTTCAGGCTCTAATCATTGAGGATGATGTCAGCCGTGGCTTGTCACACGTGGCCCCAGACACTCCCTTCTATTTCTGACAGAATTCCTTAAGTGTCTGGATCCAAAAAGGAAAACAAGTGTGTGCCTCTCTCGAGACTTGCGATAGACCCTACAGGATGTTGCCGCACCTGCGCTGGTTCCCCACACTGTTGGGTGACGAGGGCCCCACGACTCACTCTGGCCCCAGTAACGGGGCTGAAGAAGGGGGTGGCAGCTGGTGAAGCACATAGCACTCTTCCCAGAGTCAGCGCTTATCCCTCAAGGACTTCCCTGGTTGCTGAGTCTCCCATCAGGGTCGAGTTCCACATGGCTCCTCTGTTCTGTCTCTAGCTTAGTGGTGGTTTTGGTAGCGGGACTGACCCCTGAAGCTTCCCTGCTCCGCCATCTTCCATGGTGTCTCCAAACAGTGTTTGGTTTCGATCTTTAGAATAAGGGTACGGCTGCAGCCCTGAACACCCACTCCTGTAGTCACTGTGCTCGTGGTCCCTGTGCTTGGCCTTCCCCAGGTGGCAGTACCAGGCATCTGCCTCCTGAGCTGTTCTGGCTTTGGTGGCTCAGGGTCCATTTCAGGGCCCCCACTTAGCACCGAGACTGAAGCAGGTTCCCTGGAAGCTTGAATCATACTGGAGGAGAGTGGGAAGGAAAATGAGAACCATGTACTGAGGCCAGACACGTCACTGCATCTGATTCCCTTTTCCCCAGGGTCTCTGGTAAGAAGAATGGAAACAAAGACGCAAAGAAGCCTGAAGAACCAAAAATCCGAAAGAAGCCTGGGCCAAAGCCAGGCTGGAAGAACAAGCTCCGCGGTGACAGGTGAGGCTGCTGGTGCGGCTCGGGTGGAGCGTGGACCCTGCACCAAGAGGGCGCCAGTTCGATTCCCGGTCAGGACACATGCCCAGGTTGTGGGCCTGATCCCCAGTGGGGGGCATGCAGGAGGCGGCCAATCGATGTTCTCTCATCAGTGTTTCTAGCTCTCTCTCCCTCTCACTTCCTCTCTCTAAAATCAATCAAGAAAATTTTTTAAAGAAAGGTGAGGCTGGGTGTGGGCTGCACTGCCGGGTGTGTGGCCAGGGCGGCAGCTCCACACTGTGCTCTGTTGCAGAGAGGAGCTGCCCACCATCTACAAATGCCCATACCAGGGCTGCACAGCCGTGTACCGAGGGGCTGACGGCATGAAGGTGAGGATGGTACTGTTGGAGCCAGGGTGGGAATCCACGGGCCCGGGGGAGGCGCCAGGTGCAGACACCCAAGGGTGCTGGGGAGATGGAGATGCGAAGCAGCCCCGCCATTGCCATGGTCCGCAAGGGGGCGGGGGTGCACCAGCCTTTGCTCTTGGGAAAGCACCCATCTTGAGTGAGGAGTGGTTGGGTCTGTTCCTCCAAGGGTGCTGGGCAGGGCTCATGGCAGGTGGCAGGTGCTGCGTGACGGGCAAGCGCTGTCCTGGCCGAGCCAGGCGCTCAGGGCCTCGCTGTCCCCGCAGAAGCACATCAAGGAGCACCATGAGGAGGTCCGTGAGAGGCCCTGCCCCCACCCCGGCTGCAACAAGGTGTTCATGATCGACCGCTACCTGCAGCGGCATGTGAAGCTCATCCACACAGGTGCGTCCCGGGAACAGCCTTGGCCTTGTGGGCCTGTCCTTGGGCTGCAGTGTTGACTGGTCAGCTCAGCTGGAACTGACAGCCAGGAAATCCCAGTGCCTTTCTGTGCGTTTTCTTTTTTTGTTAATCCTCACCCTATACTTTTCCATCGATGTTTAGATACAGTGGGAGGGAGGGAGGAACATCAATGTGAGAGAGAGACATCAGTTGGCTGCCTCCCACCTGACCCTGACCAGGGCCGGGGAATTGAACCTGCAACCCAGGTACGTGCCCTTGACTGGGAATCAAACCCCCGACCCTTTGGTCCGTGGGCCGACACTCTGACTGCTAAGCCAAACCGGCCAGGGCTGTGGTGTCTAATACATTTTTAAAAAGGCATGCTTTCTGGGGTAAGAGGAAGAGCCACGTGCACTGTAGAGATGTGAGCAATAACAGCTCAGGTGCGCTGCCCCCATCAGCATCGAGGGCTCACGGCTGCTCCTGCCCAGGGGACGGCCCCCGAACCAGCACCTCCTCAAAGGCAGAGTTCTTACAGCCATATTTATTAATGGTTTCGCTTGCTTGTGGATTTTGTAAAAACGACTGACTTCGTTCAGGTCTGTCCACTTCACTGCTGGGTCATTCTTGGTTTCACACGAACACCGTCTCCCCGTGGTTTCTGCTCTGAGTGTTCTTGCATGTTGAGTCCCTGACACATCATTCCGAGGCTGGGTCTTCAGATGGTGTCTCAGTGCACTCTCAGGGGAGACTGGTTCCTATCAGTGAGCAGGGGGTGTGAAGTGACACCGGGCAGAGGCGTGTGGCTGTGCCAGGTGCGTGTCCAGGAGTGGAATTGGCGGTATAGAGTTTGACCGTTCAGTTTTTGTTAAAGAGTGTAAGAAAATGACTTGCAAAGTGGGTGCTCCCATGGTGGGTCCAATGTGGGTAATTTCTGGAGAGGCTGAGACCTTGTGATGTGGCTTCCTCTAAGAATTTGTGCTCGTGAATAGAGGGCCTTCTAAGATGTTTAAGAAAACGGACTTCAAATGTGCAGTAGATTCAGAGGAAGCCCCAGCCACTGGTTGGAGGGCTCTGTTAATGATTTGTATCAGAATTGTCTTTCATCTGAGTCAAGTGAGGTCGGCAAGGTCCCCTGCTTGGGCACTCGATGTAGGAAACCCGGCAGGGTAGGCCTCTCTGGGGCCTGTGCTCACTTGCCTCTCCTCAGAGGTGCGGAACTACATCTGTGACGAGTGTGGACAGACCTTCAAGCAGCGGAAGCACCTCCTCGTCCACCAGATGCGGCACTCAGGAGCCAAGCCTCTGCAGTAAGTGTGGGCTGGCACCTCCTCACACACACACACGGGCACCCAGACCCTTGCTAACCTCCCCCTGTCCTCAGGTGTGAAGTCTGTGGGTTCCAGTGCCGGCAGCGGGCATCCCTCAAGTACCACATGACCAAACACAAGGCCGAGACTGAGCTGGACTTCGCCTGTGACCAGTGTGGCCGGCGGTTTGAGAAGGCTCACAACCTCAATGTGCACATGTCCATGGTACACCCTCTGACACAGACCCAGGACAAGGCCCTGCCCCTGGAGCCACCACCTGGGACCACGGAGGGTCAGGCCGTGAAGCCAGAGCCCACCTGAGTGTGTACCAGCACCTGAACTTGCCAGGTGGTAGATGAGGCTGAAGGACGATTTTCAGTTCTTCCCATGAGACCCGACGGCACAGCTTTGCTCCCTCTTGAGAGCCAGCCCCCATGCCGAACCCCACCCCTGTGCTGGAAGGTGGGGAGCTTGGTGCAAAGTCCAGATCGCCTGTGTCCACTCTGGGACCAGCGGTTTATTTTCCTATAAACACTGTCTTGGGGCCAGATGCAAATTTTTAATAATTGATTCCCCACTAAAGCAAAGAGATTTGTAATCCACTTTTTAGGGCAACAGGAGCTCTGAGTCAGGCTCATAATAAATTATTTACAAAGGAGCGGTGCACGTGCGGCCCAGTCAGAGCAGGCAGGGCTGCGGGCACGGGCCAGTGCCCTGCGCGGACTGCTGCCTGCTCAGGAGGGCCGCGCTCACTTCTGGGTCGCAGTCTCCACGAGTGGCCAGCAGCTGCAAGAAAACACTGCGCTCAGCACAGCGCAGACCCGGCACCCAGGGCCCCGGGAGGGACGCTGGTGACCACAGCCGACCAGAAAGTGGCCGGCAGCCACAAGGCCAAGCGCTGGCCCTCCTAATTCTCACATAGTGAATCAGGATTTAAAACCACCAAGGAGAAAAAACCACCAAGTGAACATCTGGGTGTTACCTCTGCCATGTTTGAGAAGCTCTTCCCAGGGCACCGAGGTATTGATTGTAGCAGAAAAAGACGAGCTTTTGTTATCAGGCTGACAGGGTCGCCCTAGAGGGGACAGGCAGAGCCTCGGTCAGGTTGCCCACATGTGCAGGAGGGGCTGTCACTGGCCTCGGGCCCCAGAGAGCTTGCAACATGGGCCTGTGGGATGTGCCATTTGCTTGGACACAGCCCACCCTTCCACCTGCCTGGAATTCCTGGCTCCTGCCAGACGGACTCGCGAGTGCACCTGTCTCCCCAGCTACAAAGAGGCCGAGCAGCTTCAGGTACATGTCCACAGCAACATGCAGAAAGGCACCGTCCTGGAAGAGGGCGTCTTCATCAAAGTATGAGAGGAGGCTAAAGGTAAGACGAGATGTCAGGTGACACCAAGACCTCCCAGAGATAAGTGCAGTCAGCACAGGAAGTTACAGGCCACCTCACCCATACAAAGGGAGACCCACAGTGATCAAGGAAGGCCTCGTGTGTGTGTGCTCCTCCCGTGAGGGACAGCACTGCGGCCTGAGCAGGACAGCAGGGAGTGAGTTACCTGTAGAAGGCGACTGGCAGCAGCCTGATGTGCTGGTCCGGGGCCAGGCGGAGGAGGATGTGCCCCAGTCCGGCGTCTGCAACCCAATGGACTCAGTCAGCCTGGATGCCTCCCCGCAGGACCGGTGTCTTCAGGGGACCTTGTGTGCCTCTGGCGGCCAGGCAGACAGACCCCTCACATTGACAGCCCAGGGCCACCCTGGGGTCCTCAGTACTCCACTGCATTCTTTTGTTTATATAGGGGTCTCCACTACATATGCTTTTGTCCTGATGAAAACTTAGGATTTTATATGCTTTACAACAAGATAATTATTTGAAAGTTGCTTCTGAAGAGAAAGACTCAAATGTCAGGAGTCATAGTCTGACCCTACTGGGTCACCTGTGCTCCTAGCCGATGGCAGGTGACTAGGAGACACAGGCCACCCATTTGCCGTCAGGTCTCAGTGGATTTCTTACCTGTCTCTGTCAACTGAAACAGTGGCAGCCAGGACACTTTCCTCTTCTTCAAACACCCCAGGATCTCGGCACAAACATCCAAAGCTGTCAGGAAGTCGACAGCCTGTGGCCACAGCAGGGGAAGGATGGCTCAGATGGCAGCAGAGCCAACTGCTCACTGGAGCTGGGCACACGTGGGGAGGAGGGACGACCCTCTTCACAGAGGGGAGCCTTTCCTTGTTACAGAGAGTTACCTAAGGGCCTCTGAGGGAGGGAGCCCAGGCAGGAGGAGATGTGACCCTGGGCACACAAGTTCTGAAGTAAGACATCAAAACAAAGGCCCACAGCCGAGCGGTTTCCATTTCAGTGAGCACAAGACTGCTAAGAAACCAGGGGAAGGTTCCAGAACTCCTCCCTCATCCTGACTCAAGAGGGCTGGGGGTACCTGGGGACCTGCAGTGTCAAGCACCCTGGGGTAGAGCCCCCTTAGCTGATGAGGGATAACGTACGTGTGGGGTTAGATGTGACGACAGCAGGCCCATCAAGGAAAAGAAAAACAGGACAACCAGCAGCTGCAAAAATGAACAGGGACACTGCACAGTGAGAGCACCGGTGCTGCTCCCACAGAGCGGGTCGGTGTGGGCGCATGCCTTCCTCCTCCTCACCATTTACAGATCCAGGGCACAAGCCTTCCTAAGTGGGTATTCTCAGAAAGAAACATTTCCAATCACTTTTAAACAGAGAATTTAATTGCATTAAATTATTACTGACTGGGTCATCTTTATGCTTGTCTTTAAACCACTGTTGCCAGGGGTCTCCTGGTGTGTGAGCTTCCCCACGACAGGCACCGAGCTACCAGCTCAGCCTTGCACCCCAGCTTCCTGCCCAGAAGCGCTTGTGAAACACTGAAGATAAGCTCACAGGCTCCATCCTGCCTCTCCCGACCCTGGCCCCAGGGCGAACCCAGGCTGGGTGGGGTCTCTAGGGACCCAGTCCCCTGGGTACACCGGGCCTGCAGGCTTTGGAGCCACTCAAATCCCAACAGAACAACCTGAAAACAATCGTGGACGAATCACATTTGTAGGTGTTTTACTTAAAATTATAATTACCGAACACACCTTGGCTCAACAAGTGATTCAGTTGCCAAGCAGGAGGGCAGTGCTGAGCTGACAGGTGGACCATGGCTCTCTAACAGGTGGGCAGGCGCCCTGGGTACAGAGGGTCCCACGGCTCCCAGTGGGGACGTTTAAAGGTGCCAGCCTGCAACTTGGAGCACCTTCTGCACCCACCCTGTCTCAGCCCGCGCCCAACTGTGGCGCACGTGAACCGAGGCTGTGGAAATGGACACAAGGTTCGTTCCGCTGGACGGCTGACAGCCTGCTCTGGGTTGTGGTGTGGATAAGAAAAAGATAAACGAAAGCACTTCAAAAATGAAACAAAGTATTCTTTTTACCAATAAACTTGAGAGTCAAAGTCTATTAAATCTGAAACCCAGAAACTTTTACTTCTGAATAAAGTATCAGGATTCCCCAAACTCCCTGCTGTGTAGGGAGCTCAGCTGATCAGGCGAGCTCTGAGAAACACCACTGACCAGGACACTGACGACAAGCCTGCTGGGGAAGGAGGGCCAAGAGCTGTACTCACCTCCTCCCTGGGGCAGCGCAGCCTCTCCAGGCCTCCCCTCAGGCTCCCTTTCCCAGCGTGCTGAGCTGCAAAGTGTAGCGCAGCGGCAGAGACCCAGGCTGGGCTCGGGGCGGGGGGCGCCGTGTCGGAGGACTCTGTGTCGGAGGACAGGAGACTGGGAGGAAGAAAGACATGTATCATCTCAGAAGCCTGGCAACCAAGCCACCATGGTGACCCTAGGGTCCTTGTTCCCCAAACTGTCACAGTGCAGACCCCGCCCACCGCAGGGTGACCGATGAGGGACTGAGTCAGCAGAAACAGTCTTCAGAGCCCAAGCCTGTCATGGGCTCATTGGCTTAGGGTCACTTCTGGTTTCAGTATGCCTGTGCCCTGGACATGAGCGGTGGGGCCTGACCAGGGCACCTGGCCCCAGCGGCCTGAGCTCTGCAAGGAGGTTGTGGGACACCGAGGCCCGTGGCCCAGTCTGCAACTTGGACCCTACTCTGACTGCAGTGCCGCTCAGAAGGGTTCTGCACCAGGTTAAACAGCTGGACATCAGTAACGGGATGTAATGCAATGGTTTAAGAAACTTTATCTGCTCTGTAGAATTAGGCTGGTGGGCAGGACTTGCTTTCCTTGTTTACTGAACAGATTTCAAGTGCCCCAACCCTGAGGGAGACACAGGTGCGCATCAGGGATAAAAACTCATCACAGAGATGTAAGGAGGCTGGATGGGGACCTGTGATTCCTTCTGATGACCTCCCCTCACCCAGCAGGATACTGGAAACCCAGAAGGGTAGGTTAACCCATGTCACGGGCCCAGATCCGGAAACCTAAGCAGGCTTTAATAATCTCTAGGCTGAAATGAGTCTTTCCCCAAAGCGCTCTTGAACTTCTCCCTCAGGGACCTGTCCCATCAGTTCTGCTGCTTCCCTTTCTCACGGGGCCTGCTGAGCCTGCCCACAAGACAGCCCTCAAACACCCCAAGGTGTCCACGGAGATAACCTGGAGCAGATCCTAAAAACACCCACGCTTCCTCCCCATGCCCCACTGCCAGACCTACCTGCTGGCGAACTGCCAGGCCTCATGCAGCCCCCGCAGCTCTCGGGGCAGCGGGCCCTGGGGGCAGCCCCACCGACACCGGAGCTCGGGCTCCAGGCGCAGCCACCACCGCTGCCAGAGAGAAGGGTCCAAGTAAACGACAGGGTGGGGCTGGGGCGAGAGATGTCCACCCTGCCCGCCCACACCCATCTGATGCTTCATAAAGTCAAGGGCAGGGTCTCGTACACCCCATTTCAGGAAGGCTCAGAGCCATTCCCTGAAGCCTTGCCTGAGGACGTGGCTATGTGTGGAGTTGGCCACACTGCCCAAGTGCTCGACCGGGTCCCCTAATATCCCTGCTGAGAGCTCGTGAGATGAGCAGGTGAGATGCCACCACCGCCCTGTGAAGTAGCTCGAGTCCCAACAGTTAGTATCAGCAAGACGGGGAAGGGAGCGAGAAAGCCATATTGTCGGGGTGCGAAGGAAGCCAGCAAAGGCACCCAAAGGTCCCACTAAGGCCACTGGCAGGGGCTGAGGAAGCCTCCGTTCTCCTTCCTGAGAAGGCAGCCAAGATGGCAGATGCAGCCAACACGGAGTTACACCCACGGAGGCGCACAGGCTGCCACCGTCCCACCTGAGCCAGTGCAGAGGGGACGTGACTAGACAAGCGCCCAGACACGGCGGGAAGAGCCCGCTCCTCTCACACATGCAGGTTTCCGTGCTGCCCAAGGCCTGTCACCCAGCTCTGTCCTGACAGGTTTTCCTTACCCCCTTCTCCCAAAGTTTCTCCCCTTGAATTACAGCAACTGGGATGAGAGTTCAGTTGACACAGACAACACCCTGGGAGGGCAGCTGGGCCTACCAGAGCAGAGGTCAGAACCAAGGGGCACTCGGTCTGGCAGGCAGTCAGGGTCAGGTCGGCTGTCAGGCCGGGGTCTCTACTTCGCGAGCAGGCGTAGAGGAGGCCCTGCAGGAGAGAACGTGCCAGAAGTTCAGTGTTCTGCACGTGAGCCCAGGCCCTGGAAGGCTCCATGGCTTCCAAGCAGCACCAGACACAGAAACCTGGCCCAGGAGTCTGCTCAGGCCGGGAAGGGTAGAAGGGAAGGGAATTACCCTGAAGAAGTGGATGGTGATGTCATGCGTCAGGGCACCTCCGTGGGAACAGAAGTTTCTCTGCAAAACAGTCCAGGCCAGTGAGAGAAGAGCCAATGGTGGGAGCGATAGGGACAGTGTGACAGGGTCGAGCCGTGAAGACAGCTGCCATTCACAGCACCAGTGTGGACCCTGGGGGACTGCCTCTGCGCACCTTCGTGTTGTCCCAGAACCTTCCCTGCTCACCGTCTCCTCTGAGCAAGCAGATCCCCAGCCTGCCAGCTCTGGCACTTGTGGGGGGCTCCAGGCGGCCAGGTGCCCAGTGAGGCAGGAGAACAGCTCTGTGTGCTAGATGGAACCTCAGTTCAATCTCTAGTCACACCTTTGCTTTTCTAAACACTAGAATAGCATCTCCAGGGTAGAAGCTACTCCCTGAAGTGTGCAGGGCCACGCCTGGTAAGATCAGAGCCCGACACCGAGCTGCCTGCGAAATGGAAGGACACGGGGCCACCTGGTGCGTGACGGTGTGGTCACAGCATCACCCAGAGTCAAAACTGGAGAGAGGTGCGTGGTGAGCGAGTGGTCTGCAGCCTCCACAGGTCTAAAGTCCTCAAGCTGAGGGCAGTCCCGAGGAGGATGAGGGAGCGAGCCTGTGCCTGCATCTTGCTGGACCATGCTGCAGTGGGCGAGGGCTGCCAGCCCTGCTCCAGCCAAAACGGCTCCACATCCCACACGGTCAGGACCCGCACCGAGGCAATTAGCTCCAGGTGACCAGGCACACTCATGAATTCAGTGACCAGATCGCACCTTGTCCCCAGGTCCTGAAGTCACTCGCACAGCACCTACCAGCTCAGAGTTGACCAAGTGGAAGAACTCGGTGCAGTCGGGGGCTGTGGGCTGTTCCGCTCGGGGGCTGCCAACAAGGACAGACGGAGAGAGGCCGAGGAGGATCCTTGGAGAGGAGGCAGTGAGTCAAGGGTGGAGATACGGCCTAACTTTGCTTCTCCAGAACTCGGATCTTGGGGCTGCAAGGACCCTCCCAACTCACTCTTGGAACCAGTGTCTGGTCTGCAGTCCCCACTGTGCCCGGCCTGGGACTGGCTGAGCACCTGGACCCCACTGTAGACACTCAAAATCTGTGACCCAAAACCAAATGTAAGTTGCACAAGCAGGCACAGGCTAAGAAGTTGCTGTAACTGGAGGAGTCTACACGATGATAGACACACTCTGAGCACACACGGTCCTCCTTATTTTGACATGAATTCTTTTCAGCTATGTGTTTCAGGAGAGGGATGCCGAGTCTGAGCAGGAAGCTTTACTCCCAAGTACTTTTCACACCTCCAGGCCCTGATCCACATGGAACCCCAAGAAGATGCCATCCCAGGCTGGGGAGCAGGAGAGACAGAAATGCATGGCAGACTCTGGTGCTGTTACCATTTGCATGTGAGTAGCTCCCGCTGTCTCTGAAGGTGGGAGGCTACATCCCGTCCGTCTGCCAGAGCCTGGAGCCGTCTGCAGAAAACCCTGAAGAGGAAGTGTCCCCGAGAGGGAGCGTGGCCGTGGGCCACCACTGGGCCCTGTTCCAGGTCAGCAACCATCTCCTGGAAAAGCAAGGCCAAGACTCGCATGCGCTTTCATCTCTGGTTCCAGGCGGTTCTGCCCCGAAATGTGAAGGCAGAAAGTCCTTGGGGCTCACCTCTCCGCCCCAATCAGGAGCCTGAAATGAGCTTGGGGGAAACGTCTCCACAGGGGCTCGGAAGGGTAGGTGGGACAAACCTTTTTACTTGAAATCATTAGAGAGTTGCAAAAATTTATAAAAATAAGACTAGTACAAAGAACACCTTTACCCAGATTTGCCTACAGCTAACGTTTTACACCATTTATCACTTGCTTTTACTCTGCATGTGCAGTGTATGGGCACAATGTGAGGGTCAGTGACACAGGTAAGGACCGCACACAGCAGGCACTTGACAAATGCCTGAGCACACACACGAACAGTGTCCTCGACACACCCAGGTGCCTGCGGAGCAGCAGCCACGCACCCCGTCGAATCACTGCCCTGAACCATGACTCGGCCGTGTCTGTTCTCCCCAGTCCCTCTTCCTTCCACATCAGTCATGATGGATGTGGAGAACAAGAGGTCAAGGGGAGGGGTCAGGGCAGTCCGGTTTCTTTTTTTGTGAGATTTTCACTCATTTGTAAGTAAATTCCCCCAGTGCTCCAAATCACAGCCTCCATGGTTTCCCTTCCATTCCCCACATTTTCTAAGTCCAGGCACTTTAAGAGGCAGGAGAAACGCCACCAGGAAGCACGAGATCCACACAGGACCCTCTAGGACAGGACTGCCATGCACTTCCGAAGGCAGGTCTCCACGGACAAGTGGACATGGAGGCAGGTGGGGCCTAGGGCCCGACTTTCACACCCTGGGAAGGTCTGAGGAGGGCAGGCATGCTGACCACCCACTCTTGCTCTCGGAGTGCTCCTGAAAGAGCCTGACTGCCGGAGGCGCCACCGACCCTGTGACCCGGTGACCCTCCATGATCCTCCACCAGGTGGAGGCATTGCCACCCCTTCTCAGAGCCCGACATCCAGACGGAGCCACCAAGAGTAAAGCAGAAAACAGTGGGGTGGCAACTGTTGTATTACCAAAGTCGGTATTTTCTTAACTGCCTCTATTTTCAAAAATGTCCCATAGCCTGGGGACGATTCTAACATCACAGCTTTGGTGTCCGTGTTTCTGTGCTGTGCACAGAGCACCTGTCACTCTGGGTCTCCGCCACTGTGTCTGTGATGCGAGTTTTCATTCTGCTCAGTTGCCTTAGGACCCATTATGGACATTCATAACAGACGGCTTAATGCAGTGACCACACTGGGTTTTGCACCTTCTAACTCACCTGCAATCTTGTAAAAACATCCCGACTTCCTGTGCAGCCACCAAGAACCAAATCATTCTCTGAGTGGGCGTCGCACCTCCTCGAACTGAAACACACAACACAAGCCCCTGAGAATCCCCGGACGGTGCTGGAGCTGCTGCTTCTCCTGCCCTCCAGAGTGGATGTGTTCGCAAGGATCGACAAACAATAAAACCTTCTGTGACAAATACCAGCAACCCAACTCCAGTGACAGAAAACCAACTATGCACCATGACCTAATGGGACTTATCTCAAAAACCCAAGGTTGGTTCAACATCCAGAAATCAATTAATATAATACACATATCGATAGAAAAGTGAAAACCACACAATCACCTCAATAGATCAGATAAAAGCATTAGACAAAATTCAATACTCTTTCAAGATGAAAAACAATCAACAGGCTAGGAGAAAGGAACTTCCTCAACGTGACAAAGAGCATTTATGGAAAACACACAGCTAATCTCACGTAATGATGAAAAACAGAAAACTTTCCTTCTAAGATGAGGAACAAGACAAAGATGTCCCCTCTCACCACTTCCGTTCAACACAACAGTGGAAGCTCTAGCCAGGACAACTCAGCCAGAAAGAGAAGTAAACCATCTCTATTTACAGATGACATGATCTTATGTATAGAAAATCCTGAAGAATCCACAATAAAAAACTATTAAAGCCCAGCCAGTGTGTGGCTCAGTGGTTGAGCGTCGACCCATGCACCTAGAGGTCGACGGTTTGATTCCCGGTCAGGGCACATGCCCAGGTTGTGGGCTCGATCCCCAGTAGGAGGCATGCAGGAGGCAGCCAATTGGTGTTCCTTGCTCATCCATGTTTCTCCCTCTCTCCCACTCCCTTCCTCTCTCTCTCTCTCTCTCTCTCTCTCTCTCAAATCAATAAAAACATATTTCAAAAAAAGAGAAAAAAAAAAAGAACAAAGTTGACCCTGGCTAGTGTGGTTTGGTTGATTGGGGTGTCATCCCATACACCAATCGGTTGCAGATTCTATTCCTGGTCAGGGCACATATCTAGGTTGCGGGTTTGATCCCAGTTGGGGCACCTGTGGGAGGCAGACCATCAATGTTTCTTGCATCAATGTCTCTCTCTCTCTCTCTCTCTCTCTCTCTCTCTCTAAAGATCAATGAATGTGTCCTTGGGTAAGAATAAAGAAATAAAGTGGCTTGGTTTATATTATTTTTTTAAAAAAGAACAAAGTTGCCTGGTCAGTGTGGCTCAGTGGATTACGCGTCTTCCCATGGACTGAGAGGTCCCAGTTTGATTCCTGGTCAGGGGACATGCCTGGGTTACGGGCTCAATCCCCAAGAGGTGGCATGCAGGAGGCAGCCAATTGATGTGCCTCTCTGACATTGATGTTTCTATCTCTCTCTCCCTTCCACTCTTTAAAAAAATAAAAACATACTAAAAAAAAAAAAAAGTTGGACAACTCACAAGAACTTGTACAGAATTACAGTAATCAAAACAGTGTGAGGCTGGCATAAGGATGGACTTGTAGATCAACAGAAGAGAATCCAGAAATAAACCCTCACATGTACAATCAACTGATTTTTGACAAGGGCACCAAGACCATTCAATGGGAAAGGGACAGTGTCCCCAACAAGGGAACTGGGGAACCGGACATCCACAAGCAGAAGAATCAAGTTGGATCCCTAATGTACACCACATAAAAAAATTACTTCAAATGATCAAAGCCCTAAATACAAGAGCTAAAACTAAGAATAGATGAACTGGGCTTCAACAAAACTTAAAATTCTTGTGCATCAAAGTACTCCATTGAGGGAGTGAAAGATGACTTACAGAATGGGAGAAAATATGTGCAACTCATGCATCTGATGAAGATCTGGTATCTAGAACACAGAGAACTCTTACAACCCAATAAAACAAATGATCTGATTTTAAAATGGGCAAAGGATCTGAACAGACATTTCTCCAAAGATACACAAATGGTCAAGTAAATGAAAAGATGCTCAATGTCATTAGCCATCAAAGAAAGGCAAATCAAAACCCTAATGAAATATACCACTGCATACCCACCAGGACAAATGTTATCAAAAAGCCAGGTAATGCCCTGGCTGGTTTGGCTCAGCGGTTAGAGCGTCGGCCTGCGGTCCAGAGAGACCCGGGTTCGGTTCCCGCTAGGCACATACTTCGGTTGCAGTTTGTCCCTGGCCCCGGTTGGTCGTGAGGGAGGCAGCCACTTGATGTGTCCCTTTCCCGTCGATGTTTTTTTCTCTCTCTCTTTTCCTCTCTCTCCCTACCACTCTATCTGAACAAAAAAAGGAAAAATGTCCTCGGGTGAGGATAAAAAAAAAAAAAAGCCAGGAAACAACAATGTCAGTGATAATGTGGGGAAATCAGAACACCTCAACACTGCTGGTGGGAATGTAAAATGGTATACTTTTGGAAAACAGCCTGGTAGTTCCTAAAAAAGTTAAACATAGAGTATGACCCAGCAATTCCATTCCTTGCATATGCCCAAGAAAAATAGGGGAGAAAAGGACCACACAAGACCTACACACAAAAATTCACATAATTATTCACAAGAGCCAAAAAGTGAAAATCCAAATGTCCATCAGCTGATGGATACACGAAAAGCGGAACATCCTTCAGTGGGTGACTCAATCACAAAATGGATGAAACTGATACACGCCACGCGATGAACCGTGAAAACACTGAGTGAGCAAGACACAGGACACATACTGTGACTCTGTCTACTCGAGTGTCCAGAATCGGTAAATCCACACACAGGAAACATGCGTGCACCCTGCTGAGCTGTGCTCGACAGCCCCTGGGGAAGCTGGAGGCCGAGAGCACTGGCCTGATCTTAGCTGGCCTGTGAGCTGTTCCCGGCCGCCATACGCTGGCCGTAGGAAGAACGCCGACGCTGTTTGTGCTGAAAGGATGTGAGTGTAAGAGTTGTGCTGACAGGGACATATATTTACAGATTCTCATGGAGGACAGGACAGTGGGAAAAAGAAAGGCATCTGTCCTGTATTGTGTCTTCAGTAACCATTTGCCTTTGTCCCAACAGGACTCTTACTGTGGTTGAATAATATGATGTGTCACCTAAAATGTGGAGCAAGGACTCTCACCTCACCCCTTATACAGCAACACACCCAGCACAGCTTAGAAGACACAGAGGACCCCTGCCTTCCATGGCAGCTGGGCCACATTGCTGCTCCCTGCACCTAGGGTGGTGACACGCAGCACCTGCCACTTGTTCACTCTTCACACTCGCTGGCCCTAAGTTCCGAGTGGCAAAGCACAACAGAGTTGTTGCCAATGGCAAACGTACACAAAGGAAACTGGTTCAGGAAGCTTGCCTTTATTTCAAATAGACTCAGATTTGCTATCAAAATATGTTCAATCATGTTTTGGATAATACAAACTGGACTGAGGGAAATAAAAATATTCTTAGAACTACCCAAATTAAAAGTAAGATGCTTTTTGGCATCAGCATTCCTGACCTTTGGCAGAAGTCCATCAGCACGTTGACAAGGATGGTACACGCCGTCTCCAGGTCTCCGTCGCAGCCCCCTGCAGCGGAGGGTTTGGGGAGGAAATGCTCACGGATGGCCCATTGGTGGAAGTCCCGCCTGCATAGCAAACATCAAGCCTGTGCTGTAAGGGCTGCAAGCAGGAGCTCCCGTAGCGAGAAGTGAGCCCCCAGTGAGGGCACAGCATGGCGGGGGTGGGATCAGGAGCCTGGGACTTCGGGAAGGCCCTCGACCACCACTGCAGAACCCCTCAGGGGCCACCCACAGCTGCTGAGCTAGGGACAGAGGCTCAGGACTCCCCCCAGGGTGCCTGTGAGCTGCCCCAGGTCCTCAGCACAGGTGTGCAGACATAGACAGTTGCCCACGAGAAGGTCTGAGGACAAACTGCAAACTAGCACAGAGCCACAGGCACTGCCACCTGTGAAAAAGGAGCCGAGCACAAGTGGGCAAGGAGCCACGGCGATCATCTCGTGATTTCTCCACCTGAACCTGTGCAGACCCTCTCAGGAAGGACAGCCCCAGACAGGTGCAAACACAGCATCCACATGCAGTGGCTCAGGGTGAGCTGAGTGGTCATGGACCCTCACACCAGAAAACAACCCTTCTCTTCCTGCTGGAAAGAGGTCAGGAAGAGCAGAGACCTCGGGGCACGCGAGCACATGTGCAAAGCCCTCCCCAAACTGGCCTGGTGCAAGCAAACGAACATCCATTTTGTCAGAAAAAGCAATGAGTTGCTCTTTTCATTGCCACAGGCTTCTCTTTTTCTCATTATTTCTATTAATCTCGTCCAGAACCTGACACCACAAGACCAGTGTGGGGACAGACAGCACTCCACGTGACTGGGAAGGTCTCTGACCTCACGAAGCACAGTGGGGCTCCAGGACCCTCTCCCTTGCCCTCAGCTGCCACCTTGGGCTCCTGTGCCCTCCCTGACCTCTGTGCCCCCAAATCCATGGGTCCTACCAGCACCCCACTTGCGTGCCTGGAACAGCATGTCAGACCTCCCGATGGCTCAGTAGTCAGCCTTAAGACCTTGCCTGACCCACCTCTGGAGCTATCCCCACAGCCAGCACTCCGTGGCGCACCCAGCCCCCTACCTCCTCTGCATGGGCTTTTCCCACGTGGCAGGCGGGCACAGGACCAGCAGATACCAGCTGAGAACATGCTTGGTCAGGCCCCACCATGGCTCCTCACCACACACAACTGCTTTCCCCACCTCGGGGAACGTGTTTGCTCCTCCCGCTGCCCCTTCTCCGGGCCGCTGCTCATAGCCCTGCCTGGTGTCTTCAGAGCACATCCCTACTCCATTCTGTCTACATGCTTGTCCTCAGGCCCACACAGCTGTCAGCTCTGTGCACACGGGCAGGTGTGTCCCATTTACAAGGCATCCCCGGCTGCTAGAACATTCTAGAAGTGTCTAGCAAACAGCTCAATGTTTCTTGAATAAAGGAGTGAATAAAATTGTGCTCACAGATATGTTAAACTGAACAGTAAGTTAAGGATATAATGACAAAACTCAAGACTTTAAGACAATGGAAAAAACCATAAAACATTTTGAGGAGTGGAACCCTTTAAACACTTACCTTTCTACATCTGAAAGAGAATCCACTTCAGGGTGAATTTCCAGTTCCAGCTGCACCCAGTCTCTGTAAGCTAACTGAGAGAAGACCCAGCTGAGTGCCACAGCGAGGACGGACCCAGAAACCACAGGTCCAGTTCACCCAATAGTCGTCCCACAGTCCAGCACCCTCATGTGGTCAGAATAACTTCTGCTCTCACACCATTTCCCATTGCTGGACTGAGGTGTCAGCCCCAAACCCTGATGAAGAACTGATCTATTGCTTACTTTAACTCTCAAAGTGAAGCTAACCAAAACTGGTAAAACAGGAACTTTTAAACTGAATTCTCCAGCACACTGTTGGTGTGAACCGTGACCCTGTGGCATCGGCATCTGCAAACCTCTCAGGTTACTGCTCACAACACTGGGAAAGAAGGCACTTTCTAGCTCCTGGGAGCTTGGTGAGTAACCAAAGAATAAGCTTGATATAATAAAATGCTTCAAACATTCATGGTAGCATATTTCTTGTTTTCAAATTCTTGGAACAATGTCACGCATCAACCTGGACTGATCCCGGAACCTAATGCAGGGTGTAGAAGAGCACCTCCCAGAGTCACGCCTGGAGCACATTCCAACAGTGTGAGGACAGAAGCCAGGTGACAGCAGCTGTGCGGTGCTCAGGGATGCACCTGTGGGAGAGCCGGGGCAGGGCTCTGATGACCCAGGCCTGAATGGTGACCCTGAGGCACAGGGGAGGCACCTGGTAAGCTGCCAGTGGGCACGGCCCTTCCCAGGGTCACTGCTCCTTACATTAAACAGACCGTCAGGCCTACTATTGTATAAGTGATACAGTTAACAATATAAGAATTAAAAAGATAAATAAAGTAACCATAGTAATTTTTCTCTATGGACCAAACAGGCAAACATCCCTGAAATAAATGGAAGTGTGAAAAGGAAGCAGAGACAAGTAACATGGGCAACTGGCCAAGTGGCCAAGACTCCCAGGGACTGTGCTCAGAGAAGCCTAGTCCCAAATCGGAGCCTGGCAGATGTTTAAAATACATTTTTATCCACTCTTAAAATTCTCTGCATAATGTTACTGTTGGGGAAACTGGGCAAAGAGCAGACGGCATCTTTCTGTCTGGTTTCTTACACTTGCATGTGAATCTACAATGGTCCCAATAACAGTGTCAACCAAAGCCACGTCTGTACTGCTTGGGCGGTGCTGGGTCAGCCCACCTGCCCACCCACCACGTCCTCAGGCCCCAGATCTGTACCCGCAACCCCAGGAGTTAGGACGAGGTGAGAAACAAGGGACAGTGGGACCTACATGAAATTCCTTCTTCTTCAACAGTTCCCGGAAGGCACTCTGTCTCCACAGACAGAGAGCAGCTCGCTGCCAGTCTGCCGAGGGCAGGCACAAGGGCCTCCAGGGAAAGCTGGCTGTGTCCTCTGCATACAGAGGGTGTCGGGCTTCTGAGAACAATCTGAGCACAACAAACTGAAACTGAAAAGACAGCAACACACCTGAGGTTCAGACAATAGTAACCTGGCCGTGTACAGCAGGGTCTCTGCTACCCTGTCACCTGCCTGGCCTCGCCTCCCCCTCGTGGGACACACTGGGCACCCAGTGACCAAGCACAGACGGCATCCCGTGAGCAGTCCTATGCTTAACCCTGGTGCACACAGGAGGGTTTCCCTGGGCTGATGCCTGGAAGCGGAAGGGCTGGGTCTGGCCTGCCCTCCACAGGGTGGCGCTGTCTTCCCAGGCCTTGGCCAACACTGGTGTCTTCACTAGCAAGTGCCTACTGGGTAAGCAGAGCCTATCAGGGATGTGTTCATTTGTATCCCTTTGCACCTAGGAAGTCAGCTGTTTCCCTGGTTTCTCGTGTAGGCTGGATCACACAGGAATTGAGACTGGACAGTGTGACCGAGGACTTCCTTGTTGGGGCCACTCCTCCTGCTCTTCATTTCATACTTTAAACTCTGGCAGCGCCTCGACACCGAGGACAGGTCCCCAGCTGCTCCCAACACCAATCTACCTGCCAGGCCCAGGAGGCTGGGCTTTTAAAGCTTCTCAGCTGATCCTCACGTGGAACCTGGACTGAGAAGCAGGTTAAAGCTCACAAGGGAGGCTCCTTAAATCTCCACAAAAGGAGCAGCAACCTCACCTGCTCAGCTGACACTAAAAATTTCTGACACACTTTAAATTTGTCTCCTAACAAGCACTCATGAGAAGAAGAAACTCTCTAGAGGAAATGGAATTCTTTGAGTGGGAAGTTTCTACACCCCTTGATTTTAACTCAGAACAGAAGGAAAAGGCAGCATCCAGGCCAAGCAGACAGCCTGATAAACAAGGGAGCATGGGCTTCGGACTCCTGCAGAAAAACCAGATACTCAGGACAACGAAAAAAAGGAACCTAAGAGACCCACCTTTTTTATAAGGCCTGGAGATAAACAGCTGTACCAAGCATCACTTGATTGGGAAGAAAACTTACACAAAGAGTAAGAAATTGCTGCAGTACAAAATCTGAAAATAGAAAACAGAAATTGTAACATAGAAATATGATCCATGAAAAGCAGGGATGAAAAACAAGTAAGTGTGAACCTCACAAAGTGAACCGAGTGCCTTCGAAATCAGAGTCTGAGCACCCATCCTTGGCCTCAGCTCCTGAGCACTGGAGAAGCAGCCCCATGTCATGCCATCCGGTCTGAACTCTGTCCATGCTGTAGGCAGAGACTCAGAGGAGGAAGAGACCAACCAAAACCGACTGACCCCAATGGGGACTGTTTGGTGTTGCCAAAAGTCTACGAGGGAGACGGGGGACGGGCCATCTGCCTCTTGGCATGGACAATGCAGATGTTGGGCGGACAGTGGCCAGAGGCAGGCTTTCCTGTGCTTATCTCTTCTGCTGCTTACATTCCTCATGCCTTTTGTCAACTTCATCAATAAACTTCGACCCCAGTCCCAGCCAACAGCTCCCAATTCAGACCCCATCACACCGGGACACCTCAGCAGACAGCCCTGCCTTCCCAGGGCAGCCACTCTGGCCCCTATCCGCCCAACTGCCCCCAGCACCCGCCACCCCACATGCTTCACGCTGTCAAGTTAGCAGAAGTCCCTGAACAGAAGGGCAGGGATGGGCTCCACCCCAGGGCCTGGCACGATGGTGCATTATGGGACACGAGGGGTGTAAACTGGCCCAGACTTAAAGGATGATGGATCGCAAAGCCCTTTAAGGTGAATTTACCTTTGGACAGAGCCATTCCACAGGTAGGGAATTACCCTGGAGAAACAGCTGCAGTGGCTGCTCAGCACAGGGAACCAGGGACCTAACCAGAGGCCACGACCCAGAGAAACCGAGCAGCTGTCACAGGCCCAGGGACGCTGAGCGCCGGGCAAGAGCACTGAAGTCTGGTGCCGACATCTCACACGCAGTTCAGTGCAGCCTTTTTATTTTATTTTATTTTATTTTATTTATTTTTTTGCATTTATCCTCAGATAGAGCAGGAGGGAGAGAGGGAGGAAGAGAGAGAGAGAAACATCGACACGAGAGAGACACACCGAGTGGCTGCCACCCACACGACCCCAACCAGGGCTGGGGACAAATTGCAACCGAGGTACGCGCCCTTGGCGGGAACCGAACCTGGGACTCTCTGGTCCGCGGGCCGATGCTCCAACCGCTGAGCCAAACCGGCCAGGGCAGTGCAGCCTTTTTATAATCAAAGAAACCAACACTCTCACATAAATACACACAAAAAAGCTTCTGGAAGGATATACACCAACACGTTAACCAGGGATCATCTGAGAGGCATGTCTGTTACTGTTGTCAACAGAGGAGACAAGTGATTGAGGACGAGGGGGAAGAGCTCACCTGAGGCAGAAGAGCAATGACTCCTTGGACCCACACATCAGTAGGCTGTTGAAGAACTCGGGGATGGAGAGGCCCCTGGCAGGAGCAGGAGCACCCACATGAACCTCCGGGAACGCAGACCTGGACTCACCGAGGTGCACGGCCAGAGCAGCCAACCCCAACACGTGCGAGGCACTCAGGCTCGGGCCCTGAAATGGGACAGAAAACTGGTTCTGTAGGAAGGAGGGTGCAGGGCCCAGTTCCCAGCTGGAGGGAGGCAGCGGCACTACCTGGTGATGGAGAAGCTGGCAGAGCCTGGAGAGCACTGCAGGGAGGAGTGTTCGTCCACAGGTGCTCGTCACAAAGCGGGCAGCCCAGGAGCCCTGCCTGCAGAGACACGGCCAGTCCCAGTCCTGCACAGCCCTCCTAGGGTCTGGGGATGAGCATTCAGGCACAAGAGGCCTCAGCAAAAACCAGGCGGTTCCCCAAGTAGTGGGGTCTGTGGCAATGCTTAACTTCTGCCACGTCCCCACTGGATGAGTCAGCCCAGCCCCCCACCAGCAGCCCAGCAGGAAACCAGAGGACTGGGAACTGAAGGCCACTGTAATCGTGAAACACGGGGAGAAGCTCTGCTCCACAGGGAGGCCCCCCCAGAGCACCAGGCTGCCCACAGAACAGCTCTAATTGCCCAGAAAAACTGCCCAGACTACCTGTCCGGTGGGGCAAAGTTGGAGGCTGCCATTAGGTTCTGACAGAAAGATGTCAGCAGGAGATCCACAACCTGAGAGAAGAGACGTCCCAGAGGGGACCATGTGTGAGCCAGATCTTGTATCGTTTACACAAAATTGACAGGCTTGCAACTGGAGAAGAAACTCCAAAGCAAACTGGTACAAGAATCCTCACTCTCAAATCCTGGGAACATGACAGGCCACGTGTTGTCACCCAATCTCCTGTCATGAAATCTTACAGCGGAGAGCAGGGCCAGAGAGTAAATACTTCAGGCTTGGGGCCACAGAAGGCCTCTGCTGCATGTTCTTTACACACAGGCGGGGCCGGTGGACCCCGTACCGAGTACCTTGACCGCCTTGGCTCCACGTGCACACTTTACGTAGCAGAACAAGAGTGAGGAGAAGGGCTTTCATTCTTTAGCACAACCAGCAGGTGTGACAGCTGTAATCTCTGACATCCACACGCACCTGCTGTTCCCGCTGCTCCGGTTTGGGAGCAGGAACAATGAGCTGGACCTTCGAGACCTCAGAGCTGCTGTCGTCTTCACTGAGGCCCAGGGCAGAGCCCAGCCTTTCAGAAACCACCGCAATCTGAGCAGACACAACTGCAAATGGAAGAGCCCAGACAGGTGAGCAGGCGTTCGGATAGGAGGTGTACAGAGGGACTGATGGGGGTGCAGAAACTACCCACAGCCCTGACTGCACCCCAGGGCCAACTCACTGTGGGTAGCAGTGACTAGACTGGAGAGCAGGTGACACCGCAGAGGGGGCAGTCGCCATCCACACCTGTCCTGCACGTGTGAGGGCTGACGCATCCCTTTCCGTCACCATCACAAACCTCACCACTTACTTAAATTCTTCGTCTGAATCACATGCAAGCTCTCCCCCACACTGTAACATCTGCTAGAAGCTCGCATCCTAGCCACCACTGTGTCTGTGGATGGCGAAGAGCAACAGCCTCTGGGCACCAGAGGTTGGGCAGGCGGCAAGCGGGCCAAACACACCGCGTGGAAATGGAAGGTCTCCTGTCTTTGGAAACAAGGCTGACTTGACCTTTCAGCCATCTTGCTGGAGCTCTGGGGTTCCACCAGGCCCCAGGATCCTGATGCCACATTTTGCAGGAGCACAGCTCTGCAAGGCCACGCTCCCATCGCCCACCCAGCACTCACAGGATCGCAGCTAAGGCCCTGCAGGCACCCAGCAAGCAGCGGAACTAAGGCAGCTTTGTTAGTATTTCCTCAGTGAGGCTCTCTCAGCTTATTCTTTTCAAACTGGAATAAAATGAATTCATAATAGCCCTGGCCAGGTGGCTCGGTTGGTTGGAGCATCGCTCCGTGCACCAAAAGGTTTCAGGTTCGATTCCTGGTCAGGGCACATACTCAGGTTGCAGTTCGACCCTTGGTCGGGGTGTGTACAGGAGGCAACTGATCGATGTTTCTCACATTGATGTTGTTTTTTTCTCTCTCTCCCCTCCGCTCTCTCTAAAAATCAATGAACATATCCTTGGATGAGGATTTAAAAAAAAAAAAAAAAAGAACTCATGATAAATAAAGTCTGTTACAGTTAATAGGTAAAAAGATGGACTATTATTTTGGATTCCGCATTTCCCACAACAAAGCCTGTAAGTGCTGGAAGCCGGGATCTCAGTTCACGTACACCACTGCGGGCTCTGAAATGTCCTGGCTCCTACTCCAGAGGAGCACTCGCGGCTTCCAGAAGCAGAGGCTCAGTGCTCAGTCACAGCCAGTCAGGCGTTAGGAAAAGAAAACCCCACACCGAGCAACACTGCCCAGCCTCCTGTCTACTGGGATGCAAAAGAGCAGAACAGTCACCTTCTGCCAAGGGTTTGTGACAGCTTGAGTGACTAGACTCCCATCCTCGACACCTGCCAACACCGTACCAAACACTGGATTGCAGGAGTAAGTACCGGCCACTAACACCTTGAGGGAGGGGAGGAGTGGACCAGTGAGCCCCACCCACTGCTGCACACGGCCCATCCTCACCGTCGTACTGGGTAGGGTCTGTCATGGTGGCCCTGAGCTCTCGAAGTGCAGCTGTGAGCAGTCTCAGGGAGCCTTCCACCCAGCCAGGTTCTGCCTCCTCCTTCATTCCCAGGGATACATCTGAGAGACCGAGAACAGTGATTTTAACAATTAAGTGAGACAGGAAACACAAACAAGCTGAATATGGACCTGCTCATTCCCATGGTTTCTGTCCATGGGGGGGGGGGGGGGGGGATGAAACCATCCTGAGGCTGGATCTGTCATATCAAAAATCAACACGTTTATAAACAAGTTTTAGAACAAGCATGGTCTACCCAACCCATTGCCACAGTGCAAAAGCATGTACCTGACGAAAAAAGATGAGCAGCATAGCGGGGGAGGCTGGGCAGGAGGCAGAATCATGAATGACTTATTTCCCATTTCTCAAACTCCTAAGCAATATCATTATATTGTTGTTTACCATAGGATGTTAAAAAAAAATAAAGCAAAGAAAAAAGACAATCAGTGTTTTAAAAGCAAACCAAGTTCAATTCCAGTGTTCCTGGGAAGACACTGTGCGCAGGGAGCCTCACAGGCCCCCACAGCGACACCAGGAGTCAGAACGTACAGCCTCTGCTGATGAGCTCCATCACATCAAGTCCTACAGCAGAAGACACTCTAAAAGCCCCCCAAAGTGGGACCCGGGGCAGGGTGAGGAGCATCGAGACCGCACATGGCATCCCCAGCACGGCTGCCATCTCAGCACTGGATCTAACAGCTGTAGATCTGGGACCTTCATTCATTGCCCACCCAGGGATTCTGGGTCTCCACCTGTTGCAAGTTATCCAGGCTAGTGAAAGGGGGTTCTAGCAGACAGAAGCCCATGAGCCTACGAGGCCCTGCAGATGTCAGGAGGCTGAAACCAGCAAACACAAGCTGTGTCAACGGCTTGGCTCCTGCCCCTTGTCAAGTGGCAGTGCTGAGAAGCCAGCCTGTTGGCACTGCTGACACTGCCTCGTGAATGGCCAGAAACACGCCAACGAGTCTGCCCAGCTGCTCCGAGCACAGCCATTTCACCTCTACATCCATTCAGATGTGACCTAGGTCCACAGCACTGTTTCCTAGAAGCAGAAAGACCTTTCAACCCACCACAGAAGAAAACTGTCCAAATGGTCAGAAAGATGTCAGACCTGTCTGGCCAGTTCGGCTCAGATGTAAGAACGTCAGCCCAAGGACCAAAGGGTCATGGGTTCAATTCCCAGCCAAGGGTACATACCTGGGTTGCAGGTTCGATCCCTAGCCCTGGTCGGGGTCATGCGGGAGGCAACCAACTGACGTCTCTCACATCAATGTCTGTGTGTGTGTGTGTGTGTCTCTCTCTCTCTCTCCCCGCCCTTCCTTCCCTTCCGCTCTATCTAAACATTAATGGAAAAATATCCTCAGGTGAGGATTAACAACAAAAAAAGATGTCACAGACCAGTCCCTGCGACAGACTCCAGAAACAACACAAGCCTAGAGCCCCGCTGAGTCTGAGAGGTCACCTAAATTTAAAGCTTGAATTCAGAACAGGCGAACAGAAACCACATTACCCCTCAGTGGGGCACGTAAACAATAGAGTGGCGTTTGTAGGGCACACACTGCTTTAGGACTGTGCTCCTTCAGGTAACGTCAGGGCCTCCAGGCTCAGAGCCTGTGAGCTGACGGCATCACATCCAGCACTCCCAGCCCAGGACTGGTGCCAGTGTTGGGCAGTCTCTGACCCCAGAGCTCTGGTCAGACCCAGTACAACCTAACCAGACAGCACCGACCGCGGTGTCATTGATGCATCTCGTGACCGAGAACCCGCTGACCCTTACCTGCTGGTGTCTTCTCTGCAGCAGCAGAGCAGGCTTGGCGGTAGGTGGAGTATAGAGACGGGGGGATTTTATCGGCTCTGGATCAAAACAAAACATTAAAATCAGGTCACTGTAACTCAAGTTATTTTCAAGCTTACAATTTCAAACACCATCATAAAACAAAAGTATGTGACACGGTAAATGTAATTACACAACGTTGTACATTATGGCCCTGTTTTAGAAAAACCACTATACATGTAAACGGTTCTTCCTGGTTCACAATGTCATGTGCTCACATCTGCCAGCAATGGTTTCACTGGGCAGAGATTAGAAATGGTTATAACTTCTCTCATTCAAGTTTTGGTAATTTCCAAACTTTAAAAAGGAACTTATATTACTTTTAATGAATTATATCAACATAAAAAAAAACAAATGTGACTAAAAATACAAAAAATGTGGAATCATTTATAGAGTGAGTCCTGTGATAAAGACATGGGGCGTTTGCAAGGCACGGACCCTGCTGGCACTGTCTCAGGGCAGTGACAGGTCCAAAAACCAGAGCCATGGAGTCACCCTCAGAAGAGGAGTCATGAGCGGCAGCCCAGGAACGGGACGTGGACAGTGGCACGGCCTGCAGGACAAGAAGCCCCCACGTGAGCCATGAGGCAGGAGGGCACCTGACCCACCAGTGCTGCAAACCATGACCACACACACAGAGGGCACAGCTGAGCTCCAGAGTGAGGTCCTGTCAGGGGACCAGAGTGAGGCAGGGAACATAGCCTGGAGAGTAGGAATCTGGGGGACCACCACCAACCAGGCACTTGAAAGCTTTTAGCTTAAAAAATAGAAACCACAGAAACCAATGTAAATAAAGGGAGAGGAAAAATTCACAGAAACCCCGGACACCACCATCATGAACACTGAAAGGCGAGGCACACACGGCCGCTGTGAAGTAAGGACAGACTGCCATAAAAAGAGCATCTCGTGGCAGAAGTGAAATACTCACTGGAAGGACAGGCAGGTAAACTTGGAGAAAGGAGAAAACAAACCCAAAACACCAGAAATGCAAAATACATCAGAAGACAAAAAAGCATAAGAACACAATCCAAGAAGTCAAATATCTGAAAAACAGGAGCTCCAAGAAAAAAAAAACATAGAGGAGAGGAAACCTGGAGTGATGTAAGCCAAGATGGATGATCAGTGTCTGGATTTGCTTCAAAATAACCCAGAATGTTGGGCAGGTGGGTGAACTGAGGGCTACAGAGGAAACGAGACTGGTCATTTGTTGAAAACTATTAGAGCTGGTGATAGATACTATTCTCTGTACTTTTCTATCTTAAATTTTTCATAACAAAAGGTTTTAAAATAGACAAAAATTTCTTAGCACTGAAGCACATGAATTTCCATATTAAAAGGCCCACCTTTTATTTCTTTGCCCAGCCAAGAAATAAAATCAGACCCACAGCAAAACACATTGCTTTAAAATTTCAGAACACAGCGCAAAAAAAAAAAAAAAAAAAAAAAAAAGACACGATAGACCTTCGGAGAGAAAAATACAGGGCAAAGAACCAGAAATCATAAGTTTACAACATCTCAATAGCAACACTGGAAGCTAGAAGTCAATAGAGCAATATTTTCCAAAACTTGAGGGGAAACAACCTCCAACCTAGATTTCTGTACCCTACCAAATCACATATTGAATTTGAGGGCTCAATAAGGTGTCGAAAAATTTCTACCTCCTATCCATCCTTTCTTAAGAAAACAACAACAACAACAAAACACATCAAACAAAGGAGCAAACCAAGAGGATGATTTTGGACGCAGAAGAGAAGAATCAGCACAAGCCCGAGTGACACCCCTAGGTGATGTCAAAGGAGACACGGGATAACTGCTGTACTCAGAGGCAGAGCCAACAATGCAGACTGGAGCGGTCAGAGGCTCTGCAAGAAGAGTCTCCAGACTGAACTGTTGGACACTTGACTCTGAATGAGAGGAATCTAGACAACTGGCAGAGTCTGCATGTGAATCATGATATGTACGAGGAAAACTGAGATAAGACAAACTATAAACTCCAGAGAAAACAAAAGGAAAACCACCAGATTCTTAATGGTCAACTCTGAACAGTGTTCACACAGATAGCCTTAAAAAACAAAGTAAATACTGAAATTTAAAAACATGATATGAAGGACAGCTACTTGTGTTGATGGAGGGTGAAGACCTGGCTTCCTTCCACAGCGGAAAAATCAATCGCTATTTCCTACAATAGAAAAAGTGGTAAGCAGCAAAATAAAAATGCTATTTAGAGATATGGAGAGAAAAAAATCAGCTAGGAGTTGAAAATAGGTGCCTCCAGAGAGAAAGAAATGGCAGGGAGGGGTGGGTGGTGGCTGTTTTTCTTAATAAATTTTATAGAACTATTATTTTTTCTATATCCATATTTAATTTTGACAAAACATTTCTTTTTTAAAATTTTGTTTTTAGTTTTTTTTTCTTTATTGATTTTTGAGTGAGAAGAAGGGAGATAGAAACATCCATGAGAGAGAACATCGATTGGCCGCCTCCTGCATGCCTCCCATTGGGGATTTGGCCCACAACCTGGGCATGTGCCCTGGCCAGGAATCGAACCGGCGACCTCTTGGTGCATGGGTCGATGCTCAACCACTGTGCTACACTGGCCAGGCGACAAAATGTTTCTTAAGACTAGAAATAAATGTCAAAAAATTAAGCTATACCAAATACCAAAAAAAAAAAAGATTAATTCTCCTCCTTCCACAATGATTTTGTACCAATAACACTACTTTTATTCCCAGATCAATCTCCTACACGTTCATTGAAAAGTGATGCGAAGTGGCGATACTCAGAAGCAAAGAAATTCTTTTTAAAATCTTAACCAACTAATTTTGAGCCAACATTTTACAAATTAAACATACATGTGATAAAACATGTCTCTACAAAAAGAACCAGAATTCTCTGCATTTCAAAAGCCCTACTAGAAAGAAACAGATGTCCTTGCACACCTCTTCAGAGACTCTATGAAGGCCACTCGGGAATCAGGTGCTCTCGGAATCTGTGAGAGGAAACACGAGACTCCAGTGAGATGCAGACAGGAACATCCCTGCTCTCTGCCCCTTGGTCCCAGGTTCATAAAGACGCGTACTGACCACTCGAGGTGTGAGCAGGGCAGGCAGGAAGTGAGACACATAGTAGGGCCTCCTGAATATGCTGCAACAAAGAAAAGCAGGTTCAGACAGCAGAAGCGTCAGGACAGCCCAGTGAAGGTAACAAAAACGTCAGTGTCCACTCAGAGAGTGGCACTGGGTGGGTCATCTCATTTCTTGGCTATGAAGTTATATCACATTTTAAGACCCAGTTCATGCAAAGGGTAGTCTGTGCTGGTGACAACCTATGTCTTAGGAAATCTGGACAATGCTCTCCCTCCCGGCACGGCCATGGCTTTGGGTCAATCCAAGGCCACAAGGGTCACATCAGGTCAATGTGGGCATTCTCCTTGGTGAAGATCTAGAAATCCCAGAAGTTAGACATTTCTCAGAAGCAAACCTTAATAAAGCTACCCCACACTCACAGCAACCAGAATTTAACAAGTTTTGGGATCACATCAAATTCAACACAATTTTGGAACCTGGCACCCTGTACTGGCTCAACACTGGTCACCAGTGAAGAATTTAATAAAAACCATCATCCCTCTGAACAGTGTGGCTCTGCTCAGCCCCACCCGTTAGCTCTGTTCTGGGGTGCTGCATGCTTTTCCAAAGAAAACGCATGTGACGGCAAGGGCTCCACACCGGCCAGCTGCAGGACCATCACTGGGACGTTCACACTAATGGCTGGTCTCCCCACAAACACAACTGAACTGCTGCATGTGTCTCTGAGAGCAGATGAGGGGATAACTCCAGCAGCATGACCCTACCTGGCCTCCATGACAGCAGCAGGAATCTTCCCTGTGTGTTCAAACACCTGGATAGCCTTCTCCACATCCTGGGACGCCTGGCTGTGGGGCTGACTCCATGCAGGAGGAAGGAAAAAAAAGAGAAGACTTAAGAGAAGGCTTATTGTTTTTATGGAAAAGGCGCTGAGCTTGGTGCATGGCACACTGGGAATTCAGAACCAGGAAGGACACCGACGGCTTTCTTTCTGCCCTCAGCAAGTCAGACCAATGAGCAGCCCAGCCACAGCACGGCCCCCAAGGGAAGCCACTGCCACCCTCCCGTCTCCCTGTGTCCTTTCTGCCTCTCCCCTCTGCTGCCCCTCTAGGACAGTCAAGGGCTCCACTAAAGATTTTCAGGTATGAGGGAACAGAGACTAAATTTGATATTTTTTTAAAGTACGTTTAAATCTTAAATGGAAAAATGCACTGTTTTTTTTTAAAACATGTTTTCATTGATTTTTTAAGAGAGGAAGGGAGAGAGATAGAAACATCAATATGAAAGAGATACATCGATCGGCTGCCTCTTGCATGCCCTTACTGGGGATCAAGCCCACAACCCAGGCACGTGCCCTGACCAGGAATCAAATGAGGACCTCTCAGCCCATGGGATAACACTCAATCCACTGAGCCACACCAGCCAGGCTACATTAAGTATTTCTTCTTTTTTTAAAAGACATTTTAAAGTTTTATTTACTTATTTATTTTTAGAGAGAGAGGAAGGAAGAGGGAGAGGGAGATAGAAACATCGATTAGAGAACATCGACTGGCCACCTCCTGCATGCCCCCCTCTGGGGACCGAGCCCACAACCTGGGCATGTGCCCTGACTGGGAATCGAACTGGTGACCTCTTGGTGCATGGGTCGACGCTCAACCACTTAGCCACACCGGCTGGGCAAGTATTTCTAAATATTCACTTTAACAGCATCTCTAACAGTTTCTAGCAACTCACAACTTTTAAGTAAAAGGGTCTTCTAAAAAATACATACCACATAGCCATCTGACATTTAGTTTACATAAATGTAGTTAACCCTTTTTTCTGTAATTCCTAGAAAAAGCATGACACCTCTCCAGTTTTTCAGACCACCGCCCTCACTCAAACCCACGTGCATGGAGACCTTCTGAAAGACAACCCTTCCTGTAAGTAGTGCCTGTCTTGTTCCTGTTCTGAACAGTGTGACATTACAGAACAAGCTTGGGGTAACTGTCAGGCTCCACCTGCACCAGACATACCAGGTCCCAGAGACAGAAAAGGCTCAAATGCTCAACTCAGAGTCACAGGAAACGAGACTGTGCTCGGTGAGCATGGGGACACACCCCAAGCGGCAGCACCAAGGTGAGTTACCTCTATGATGTCCCCGGCTGTAGACAAATCTTCATAGAGCCCCATGTTTTCCATGGAAACCTGCAGAGAAGACATGAGCAAGAACTTAAGGACCAGATAGGTGAGGGCAGCTGAAGGTTAAGGGGAGGAAGGGAGGTCAGGACTCACCTTGAGGTCAGCCAGCCGTGTCTTGACCAGTGAGATATAGTCTGTGAGGAGGGATCGGTACTTGCTGGGGACCAGGGGTGGGTGGAGAATATGCACCTGCAGCAGAAAACACAGCAGGATATCAGCCTGTCAGCTGTTTCTGACTTTTGGGGAGATGCTCATATTGATGACAGGAAGTCAGAGAATTAGCCAAAGACCAAGAGGACAAAAGCTGGAGGTGAGACAAACAAAATCCCGGTGAGGGTCTCCACATGTGCCCGAGGGTGCTCCTTCAGAAGTGGGTGGGCAAGGGTCCTGCAGGAGGATCCCGGGCGCTCCTTTACAAACCTCTCTCCTCAGATGGAAGGCACCAACGCTGCCAATGCTTTTCAAACCTATAATCACGAGACACCTTTCCATCTTGAAGGCTGCCAGCTGAGCCTCACCCAGGGTACCCGAGGGGCAAGAGAGTCAAGCATTCAGGCAGGTGGGGGGAGGCCCAGAGGTGTGAGCAGCGCTCTGGGCTTCACCCCATGATGGGTACATGGCTCGTTCTATTCTTCTACCTATTATCTCACCTAGTTTCTTTGGAATATAATGCAAATTTCTTAGTTAAAAAATGATCAGAATCGCCCTGGCCGGTTTGGCTCAATGGTTAGTGTGCCAGCCCACAGACCACACAGACCAAAGGGTTGTGGGTTTGATTCCTGGTCAAGGGCACATACCTGGGTTGCAAGTTTGATCCCCCGCCCTGGTTGGGGTTGTGCGGGAGGCAATCAATTGATGTGTCTCTCACATAGACGTTTCTCTCTCTCCCTTCCTTCCTTCCACTCTATGGAAAAATATCCTCAGGTTAGGATTAAAAAAAAAAAGGTCAGAATCAGTTTCCAGGTGGCCTTCCTCCCAAAACAAATGCTGGTACAGCTATCTAAGAAGGCTTACAGAAATAAATACATTTCTAATTGTGAGATTAACACAGACTTATAAAAAATCGTTTCCCGCCCTGGCCGGTTTGGCTCAGCAGTTGGAGTGTCGGCCCGCGGACCAGAGAGGCCCGGGTTTGGTTCCCACTAAGGGCATGTACCTCAGTTGTGGTTCGTCTCCGGCCCCGGTTGGGGTCGTGTGGGTGGCAACCACTCGATGTGTCTCTCTCACATCGATGTTTCTCTTTCTTCCTCCTTCTCTCCCTCCCACTCTATCTCAAGATAAATGCAAAAATGTCCTTGGGTGAGGATAAAATAAAATAATAAAAATAAAAATAAATCGTTGCCCACACCTAGAAGCAACAGCCACCGGCAGTCTGGGGTATATCCTTCCAGATTCTTCTCCTTCAATATAACAATGTATCAAAAATGGGATCATATGACACTCATGTTCTCCTCCTCCATCAGCTTTCAGAGTTGCTTCATGGAAGGGCTGGGATAGCTTCCTGCAAGGCCACTGCCCAGGGACAGCAAGGGGCTGGTTTCTGGCCTTTTACCATCACCAACACTTTCACCAGGGCATGCCAACACCTCTGGTTGTCGGGTCTGCATTAAGCAAAGGTGCCGGCAGCCAGCTTCTCACCTGCAGGTACCGGGGGGCCTCAAAGGGCACAAGGTCAGACAGGAACTTGAAGAGGAAGACCAGTGCCTTCTTGCTGCTGCAGTGGTGGCCCCTTGAGTTCCCAAACGAGGCCTGGAGGGAGATAGGCGTGAGGCACAGGCAACAGGCACCCTGTTACCCACACAGGGACCTGTCAACCCAGCGCTTCAAAAACAGAAAACTACTACTAAGAAAAGAGAAACCACAGCCGGCCCATGGACCGGACAGACCTGGGTTCGATTCCCGCTAAGGGCGCGTACCTCGGTCGCAGTTTGCCCCCAGCCCTGGTTGGGATCGTGTGGGTGGCAACCACTTGATGTGTCTCTCTTGCGTTGATGTTTCTCTCTTTCTCTTCCTTCCTCTCTCCCTCCCACTCTGTCTGAAGATGAATGCAAAAATGTCAAGTGAGGATAAAAAAAAAAAAAAAAGAGGCACACCTACTCCACCCAAAGCTTCTACAAGAATAACAGACTTACTCGTGCTAGACCTCCTGAGCTAATGTCCAAAAGACAGTCCCTCTCACCCAGGCACGGTCTAGGCTCTCCCAGGACCCCTCAGAAGCCTGGATTCTGCAGGCATGAAAGAGATAGAAAGACCCCAGGAAGACCCTAAGGAGCCCATTCCCAGACTAACTAGAAAACAACGGACAGTCTCCACATTCTGCAAAAGCAGTGGCCATGAGTTTTCACTCCTTCCAGAGAGATCCAGCAATCTGGGAAGGGGCCAGGCCCTGGGCAGAAGAGTACAGGGCCCTGGGCGGGAGGCCAGGGTACATGTGGGTTTGTGTGGGGCCATCTCTGCAGAGCTGACTCCAGAACATGTTCATTCTTATGACAGTAAGTCGGGAGATATGCCAACTACCTACTGGGAGCACCGGCCAGTCAGCAGAGGGAACGCACCCGGAACCAGTCTGCGTAGGACAGGAACACAGAGGGGCCCTCCAGCGCAGCCTGACGCACAACCAGGAACACGGTGACCATGCTGTCCAGGTCGAAGCTCTCAAATGCACGGGCCAGCAAACGGGCCACCCAATCTAGGCAAGAATAATCAGTAGGAATGAAATGTGTACATTCTGCCCCAACAGTGTGGCTCAGTGGATTGAGCGTCATCCCATGGACTGAGTGGTCCCGGTTCGATTCCTAATCAGGGCACATGCCCAGATTGCGGGCTCGATCCTTAACCGGGGGTGTGAAGAACGCAACCGATCAGTGTTTCTCTCTCACATCGATGTTTCTGTCTCTCTCTCCCTTTCTCTCTCTAAAAAAAAAAATCAAAAAAACATATTTAAAAAATAAAATGCGTACATTCTGCTGGGGAGTAACTGTTCCCCTTACAACTTGCATGCTCAACGCCAATTTCAAGGGACCGGAAACTGATCACAGGAAGCCAAGCAGCAACTACATGAGGAGCAGCAGCTGTAGAGCCTGAGAGGGCACAGTCCACAGGATGCAGGGCACCTCCTGGGCAGGTGAGGACTTCCACCCTCGCTGTGATTCTGCCCTTGGGCTCACCCTAAAACCAGGAGTTTTCCTGGTTTTATATACGTATCGCGCACAAACACACATCACTCACACACCCCCAGGACGCCCACTAAAGCGCACCAGTCACCAGCTGCTGTGCTCCAGGGAAGCAGATCACCAGCGTGGACACACAGGACAGCACGTGCTGCCAGTTCACCTCGTGCGTCTCCAGAACTTCTTCTAAGTGGCCAACCAGCTCCTCTGGACTCAGGAACACAAAGAGCTGAAACAAAGTGTCCTGGGCTGTCAGAGCAAACCACTGCTGGGCAGGAGCTGGACCTCACCCCCTCCCACTTCCTGTAGGACACAACACAGAGCTGAAACAGGACACTTCTGGGTCTCTCCTCTCTGCAGCAGTCAATACTGGCTGACGCCTGTGGAAAATCTTCCATGGCCCCTTCCCTGAGACTCACCCTGCGGTACAGGCCAGTGAGCAGAGGGTGGGTCCTCGCGAAGCTCCAGTCCCTCTGCATTTGAACAGCACTGGAGACTTCACCAGGAGGAAGAACAGACAAAAATATCAAGTCAGCAATCATCAAAAAGCTGTGTTTTAAATCTGCAACGTCAAACTACCTTGTTATAATTTGCATTTTTTCAGTTAGTGAAGTTCACCATTTCCCTGTTTGTTATATTTCTATGTTATAAAATGTCTCTCTCTGGCCCAGTTACCTGCTGGTGATACTTTCTCATATTTGCTATAAATGTTTTCTAACCCATCAATTACACTTGAGTTTGGCTGCTTTTAAACTTTAACTGTCAATAAGCATTCAGTGAGAATGGTGTTGAAAGGTGGTGGGCTGGCGCAGGTCCTATGGGAAGGACAATGGCTTCTGTCGGGAGTGTCCGTGTCCCACTTGAGGACCCCCCTGGGGACAGATCACAGCAGAGCCGGCTCAGTGGGCAGGGTGTGCATGCCAGCCCCATTAGTAAGAGTGAACACCTGCAGGTGGTGTTCATGATGGTGACAGCAGCCAAAGGACACTCACCAATAAAAGATGACATGAGTAGTAAACACTTAAGAAAGCCATGTAACTAAATAAGAAAGTGCTTAAGTGACCTTGAAACAGAACCTTGGAATTTAAAGATATAACTATGTTTTCAAAAATCTATTTAGAAAAAACAAGAAGATTTGATGTTAAAGATATTTCTACTTTGGTGACGAGACGGATGAGTGTTTCTTTCCATGCTTCTTTGATCCTTAATTGTCTTTATGAGGATGGTTAATGACAGTGTCCTTCATGATCTCAAAGTATCTGAACATTAACGTGGGGCCCACGCTCCCTCACGGGAGGCAACGGTCCCGAAACAAACGGACCTGGAACCCACCTTTTAGCACAGGCTGGTAAGTGAGTATCTGAGTCAGCGTGTGCCTGGAAAATCTCTTTGGAGAATCTGTGGAAAGTATACTGTGGAACGTGTGTCCACTGAATCCGCTGAACCTGCAAATGGAGCAGAAAAAGGATCTCAGGAAAAAAGATGCTCGACAGGTTCCAAATGTCACCATCCAGCCGATCCATCGTTCCCACACCCGGACAGCTCATCAGAGATTTCTGTTGAGCAAAGCAGCCCTGGACCATGAGGTCCCCGACTCCCAGCTCAGGGGTTCACAGGCTTGCCCTTTCCATAGCCCTGAAACTCTCTCTGCCAAGGCCACCACACCACAGGCTAGACACAGAATTCAGGGAAGTGTAGTTTCAACAAGAGAGAAAACCACAAGCAGGCAACAGAGATACCCTTTAAGCCAAAGAGAAGGAAGAGGTCAGATGGAGATCAGCAAGGGCTGGGCCTGCAGCACCACAGTGGGATGAAAGCCCCGCAATCAGTGACCTGGACCCGATAGAGGGCCAGGGCCCAGCAAACTGCCAGTGCTGCAAAGCCTTGGTTTCCCCATCTGTGAGATAGCAATCGGACAGCAGGTTGTGCCAAGTGTTGCACAGAGTGGCACAGCACCTGGCACACATAGGGGCTCAAACTCAGCAACTGTTCCTAAAGCCAACAGTGTCCTGAGACAGGAGAAGGGAAGGAGGGACAGGCACCCCTCAGAGGGAGTAGGACGTCACTGACAGGTCAGGAGGGACGAAGGATGACCAGGGCTAAAGTGAGGTGTGTGCCAGGGTCAGCCCTACCGATTCTTCGTGGGAGAAAACCAAGGGTCCCAGCAGTTATGTGCACTGCCCCAGGGTCACATACGACGAGGACATATCAGGCAGAGGGAGGACCCGGGGGCCCACAGGCCCTGCTCCTTCCTGGGTAGCAGGGTCCTGGTGTGCCACTGCACTGATTAGGGAATATCTGATTTCACTGTAAGTATTGGGAACTAATTAAAAAATTTGAAAAGAAAGAAACAGACTGATGATCATTATCTGACTCTTGGGACATGAGTTTGAGCAATCTAGGCATATTACAAAAATGCATAAAATTTAGAAAACAAAGCAGTGTTTTCACTGTTTAAATGAAGTACTGAGTTGTATAGCACAGTTGAGGACTACGAAGTATGTGTGGATTACCAGAGCAAAACAATTAAAGAGTAGAGAAATGCTGGGAAATTCTCTGGGTTTCCCAGGAAGAGAGCCAACGCCCAGGCTGGCCTCGCACATTTGAATGAAGTGAACCTGGACACCCCAACATCCAATTCAGCGTGTCCACGTGCAGCTCCAGAGCCAAAGAGAGAGAAAGCCAACGTGGCAAAGCCAGGACCCTGTGGGTCTCAGCAGGAGCCCTGGAGCAGGTGGAGGCAACTGACAGCTGTGCGCTCCAGAAAGCCTGCAGAGGCCCAGAGGCAGGCACCAGGGCCGAGCACCACAGTGAGATGGTCACCCTGGGGGAAAGAGGGGTGTACCACCAGCAGCAGGAGCCTGGGCCTAGAGAAATGAGGAGCCCAGAGGGGGGGCACCTGGCCTCCTGCCTCATCTCAGAGGGAGCAGGCGGGCCAGGGAGTTTCAAGGGCTTCCCAGCTGCCACCTGTCCTGGCGCTGGCACGATGGCAGAGGAAGTGTGCTCAGGATTCACCTGTTGGTATCTCAGAGTGTCTAAAATACCTAGGACCTCTAACCTAGCGGGAACCGCCCCCAGGATCCCCCAAGGAACGTACCAGCACTTCACTGCCTTGTGTGCTGAGGACTCCTCCTGCACGCCGGCAGCCAAGGTTTCAAGTGCGACTGATGTCAGAACGTGGAAGCAGAAAACAGACAGCACATCATCACAGTCCATCAGAAACACCCCTGAGTGTTTCTGGGCAAGGCAGGCATTTCATCTCTGGTAAGAGCCCCTTAATCCAAGTTATAGCCCTCCCCACAGACGGCACAAGGCCTTCAGGCTTCCAAGCGTCTCCGTGAAGCCTTTAAAACCAGTCAAAGTGTGTAGACAATGAAATGTGCCCAAATTCACCATGAAACAGAATTACTCATTCACAGCTCTGGAGGAACGGAGCCAGGAGAAAAAGCGGAGGCTAAGTTTATACCAAACTACAACCAAAAAAGGGGTTTCTGGTACAAGGACTCCACAGGGAGAAATATACAACAGGTAAAATACTTGAAACAGAAAGACAGAAAAACTGAGGACATTCCTGGTAAGCAAGCAGAGCCATTTAGTCTGGGCGCAGAGCAGGGCACTCACAGAGCAGCATTCTCTGCAACACGGCCGAAGCAATCTGTGAACACAGAACCGAGTCACCGTTACTCAGCCACATCCGGGCACCACAGGAAGCTAGTTGTTACTCTAGTCAAATACAGAACTGACTTCTCAAACAGGTACATTGTTAAGATTTCCTCTTAGGTCTACATATTATCCTAGCACTGAGGAGACCAGACAGATTGAGAAGCAGACTTTCTGGAAGTGTCCGCTGTGACGCCCCAGAATGCCCAGGCCCTGGGCCCTGGCTGCATCCTGCCACCCCCCACCCCACTTCCCACAGGTCTGGACCACCCAGGTGCTGTCTTCCCAGAAGAGTTCTGCTGAGGCTATCTCTACTGTAGCCAGTAAAGAGCACCTCCTTGCCTCATCTAAAAGCACAGGCCCAAATTCCAGGCCATGGTGAAGACCTCTGCTCTCGAGACCTTTGAAAACCAGAAGACATGGGAGAGATCACAGCCTGTTTCCACTTCCCACTCCTACTGGTCAAGGGAGGAACACTATGGGAGCATCTCGTGATCACAGCAAGGTCAGCCACTGGTCCAGGAATGTCTAAGGAAGGACACTGTGGCTGGAGGGGGGTGTGGGTGGGCTTATTCAGCAATCCTGTGACGCTTCCCTTCAAATTTCCTCCTACCTGGGGCATCCGTTCAGCCTCCACATCTCTTCTCGGGCCCAAGATTCTCTGAAATCCCTTCAAAACCAACATTTGCACAAAACCTGAAAACCACAAAAGCAAAGTATTTACATATACTGGTCTCCAGGCAACCAGGAATCACACAGACCACCCTCTTCAGGAGCTCTGAGGGCAGCAATCTAGGCATAGACCCACAGGGAGCTGTGAGGACACTCTGCTCCTGGCCCCAGGGAGCCCTGCATGCTACTGCCCACCAAGTGCTACACACAGTATTCACCAGACCCAACTAGCAAAGTTCTGACCAAAGAGACTCTTCTCCTAGCCCTTCTATTCGAAAGGGAAACACAGCTGACCCTTGAACACCACAGGTTTGCACTGCTCCAGTTCACTCATCCACGATTCTCCCCCGCCCCAGTAAGTGTCCAGTTGGCCCTCCCAGGCTTCACATCCACAGTCAACCTACCTCAGATCAAATACGAGGCTGGGAACCCCTGACTGCACAGGGCCAACTTAAGTTTTCAGATTTTCAACTGTGTGAGGAGTTGACACCCCTAACCTCCTCATTATTCAAGGGTCAACTGTACTTATAATGACTCAAGTTTACAAGTAAGGAATTTTCTCTTTAAAAAGTAGCTTCCAAGGGTTTCTTGGGGACTCTCTCAGCCCATCTCCTACGCCAACGAAACAAGAACCTTCCTTTACAGAAGAACCCAGAAGCACTACACGCTGGGGAATGAGGCAGAAAGGGGACTCATATCTTCTGAAAGGGTTAGAGTCAAGAGAGCTAAAATGAAAAAGATTCTCTATCTAATCTTCAAATTAAACTTAAACTGTCTGGGGCCAGATTAAGGATTCAGGAATCACAGAAAGTTTCAGGAAATTACCTGTATGTAGATTTCACTCCTGGGATTACTAGCTCCGAGAGCAGCAGGAAAGGGCCCACTCCAAGGGAGAGGTGCCCAGAAAAACGTGGGCGATGAACTTACACCCAGCCTGGACTTAGATAAGGGCTGAACTTAGAATTCCCAATCCACTTTGCTTTACCTTGGGCACCTTTCACCTTTCAAAATAAGTTAGAAATGCCCAGCTGCTGTGGCTTAGTGGACTGGGTGTCATCCCATGGACTGGGAGGCATAGACCCACAGGTTCTATGGCTGGTCGGGCAACATGCCTGGGTTGTAGGCTCGATCCCCAGTGGGGGTCGTGCAGGAGGCAGCTGATTGATGTTTCTTTCTCACATCGATGTTTCTGTCTCTCTCTCTCCCTTCCGCTCTCTCTAAAAAAAAATCAATAAAAACATATTAAGAATAAAATAAGTTAGAACTGAGCCCAGGAAAAGTTAGTTACCTCTGTTTCTAACCACCTCGTAAGTAACTCCTACTGCCCTGCTCTGTCTCCTACAACACATCCTTTGTGGGGTGGAACTGCGCCTCAATCAGCAGGTCATAATCTACATAGTTTTCAACTTCACACACTAGCTACAGGCCTCCTAACACAATGGGTCAACAGGCTGACTTACCAAAATTTCTACACAGTTCAAGTACAAAGGCACCACGACAGGTATGGCCCAAGGTGACTTCATGCTGGATTTCCATGCCATGGTTGTGGAGCCTATTCTGCTTCCCACAGATCCTCACAGCAGAAAGCTGACCTAAATGGATTTGATCCCAGAACCCATCTCTGTGATGAACTTACCAGACAGCATAGTCCTAGCGATGTCGGTGTGCTGACAAGATTCTTCTGTCTGTTCGCAAAGACAGCGCAGCTTCCTGAAGAGCCATGCCACCACCGCCTGTGCGTCCGTGTGGCTAGGGACAAGCATACAGCACACCTGGTCCCACTGCTCCACAGCCACCAGGCCCTTTTCTTCCCACTCATTTCTTTTCTTTTATTTATTTATTTTTTTATCCTCACCCGAGGACATTTTTTCATTTTTTGCTCAGATAGAGTAGGAGGGAGAGAGAGGAAGAGAGAGAGAGAGAAACATCGACGTGAAAGGGCCACATCGAGTGGCTGCCACCCGCACAACCAACCAGGGCCGGGGACAAACCGCAACCGAGGTACGTGCCCTTAGCGGGAACCGAACCTGGGTCTCTCTGGACCGCAGGCCGACGCTCCAACTGCTGAGCCAAACCGGCCAGGGCTCTTCCCACTCATTTCACTAGGAAGCTTGGACCACTGAGAATGAGCTAACAACCATCTGAGCTTTCTGCACCAAGAAGTCACAGGTGACATGGAAGATTGTCAGGGATGCCTGACACTAATATCAGAAATAATCATTTTCTGGAAAGGGAACCCACTATATGGGACAGCATAATTGCCAACGATACATCAGATAAGGGGTTAATTTCCAAAATATATAGCGTACTCATACAACTCAACAAAAGACAAAGAACCCAATTAAAAATGGGCAGGGGACCTAAATAGATACCTCTCCAAAAAGGACCTACAAATGGCCAAGAGACATATGAAAAAATGTTCAACGTCACTAATCATCAGAGAGATGCAAATTAAAACAATTATGAGGTATCACCTCACACCTGCCAGAATGGCTGCCATCAACACATCATCAAACAAGTGTTGGCGAGGGTGTAGAGAAAAGGGGACTCTAGTACACTGTGGTGGGAATGCAGACTGGTGCAGCCACTATGGAAAACATTATGGTGTTACCTCAAAAAATTAAAAATTGGTCTGCCATTTGACCCAGTGATCCCACTTCTAAGAATATATCCTAAGAGGCCTGAAACACCAACCAGAAAGAATACATGTACGCCCATGTTCATAGCAGCACTATTTACAATAGCTAAGACCTGGAAACAGCCCAAGTGTCCATCAGTAGATGAGTGGATAAAAAAGCTGTGGTACATTTACACAATGGAACACTATGCAGCTGTAAGAAAGATCTCTTACCCTATAAGATGACATGGAAGGACCTGGTGAGCATTATGCTAAGTGAAATAAGCCAGTCAGAGAAAAACAAATACCACATGATCTCACTTATTTGTGGAACATAACAAATAAAACAAACTGATGAACAAAATAGACTCAGAGACACAGAAGTAGGGTACAGACTGACAAACCTCAGAAGAGGGGCGGGGATAAACCACAGAACTTATACACATGTATGCGTAACCAATGGACATAGACAACAATGCTGGCGGGGGGTGAGGGGGCAAATGGGAGGAGGGTGTCAATGAGGGAAAAAAGAGAAACATCTGTAACAGAAATAAATTAATAAAAATATTTTTTTAAATAACAATTTTCAAGTAGTTTACTTATTTGGAATAGCTTACTATCATTGGGAAAGGGGGAAGAAAGTTTGGGAATAACAATCACACAAAACAGACAGCAGCAGTTACAGCAGTAGGCTGTCACCCAGCGGGTCAGTCACACAGGACAATCCATGTGGTCTGCAAAGCCCTGATGGGGAGCCCTCACCTGCCCCGCCTGTCAGATGTGCATCTCCCTGATAACCGATCGTGTGGAGCATCTTTATGTGCTTGGCCATCTGAGCATCATCTCTGGGGAACTGACTACTGAAATCCTTTGTTGGTTGTTAAATGGAATAGTCAGGCCTCCCCCACATCAAGATTACAAAAATTCAGTATTCCCTCTAGTGCTTTTATCATTTCTTTCTTTTTTTTTTTTCTTCTTTGATTCATCAACAATATTTTTGGTATAAAGACTCAATTTAAGCCCTGGCTGGTATGGCTCAGTGGATAGAGCATTGGTCCGAGGACCAAAGAGTTGCGGGTTCGATTCCGGTCAAGGGCATGTGCCTCGGCTGCGGTTCATCCTCGGCCTTGGTCGAGGTCGTGAGGGAGGCAGCCAGTCGATGTGTCTTTCTCACACCAATGTTTCTTTCTCTTTCTTTCTCTCTCTCTCTCTCTTCCTCCCTCTCTCCCTCCCACTCTATCTGAAGATAAATGTAAAAACATGCTCAGGTGAGGATTTAAAAAAAAAAAAAAAAGATTCAACTTAAAATCCAGATATGGTCCACATGTACCACCACCAGTGTTTCAATATGGCATTTTCAACTCTGCTTGACAATCGCCCAAACTAGAGGCAGTTTTTCATGGCCAGAGAACAAATATACAGACCATCACCTCCTGCTCGACGAGGGGAGGAGCAACTGCCTAGCTGCCTAGAGTAAGGAAGCGACGTCTAAGGTTCCAAGTGCTTCTGGCACCTGCTTTCAATCCACAAGTCTCTCTCCTTCACCCCTACATCCAGAGGCACCTGGGGCTGTCAACTCCTAAGTCTTTTAGGGAAAAAGAAGAAACTGGATTGGTTCCCTTCCTTCCACTGATGGCTTAGCACAAGCCCATCTCAAGTTTGCTCAGTTGTCTACCACTGGTCCATCTGCCTCCTGCTTCCAAACTCTGTTCCTCTTACATCCTCTCCCACACCCTACCATCTTCATGGGTTGTGCATTTTTACAAAATCCCCTTTCTGAGTCTTGGTAGGATTTCAGGAGGAAATAAAGTTACTTGCACACATTCTATTAGCCATATTTACCGGAACAACTTTTTAGTTTTTAAAAACATTTATTACATGATATATCTTATACAAAGGAAACATTACCAAGTCTGTGCGTGGTTAAGACTTTAATTACAAAAAATGTTCTCTTTAAATAATAGAGTAAGTGGACCATTGAACAACATGGGTCGAAAACACACATATAACTTTTGACTCCCCCAAAATTTAATACAGTCGTCATCCCTTGGTGTATCTCCGGGGGACTGGTTCCAGGACCCCAGCCCCCCCAATACCAAAATCTGCAGGTGCTCAAGTACAGTATGTTAAGATGGCGTAGAACAACACATACAGTCGGCCCTCTGCATCCACGGATTCCCAGCTGCAGATCAGAAACACTGTTTTTGAACCTCTCAGTTGGCTGAATCCACAGATGCAAAACCCATGGATACAGAGGGCCAACTGTACTCACTGGAAAGAAATCTGCACATAAGTGGGCCTGCGCAGTTCAAGCCCACGTTGTTCAAAGGTCAGTTGTAATAATTTCTCTAGGCAATTTTCAGCTTTGATACATGAGACATACAAGATTAGTTACAAAAAATAAACCATGTGATATTAGGATAATGTTACATTGTCACTACCTTTCCAGCAGCTCTTGGAGGCTCACAATGTTCTGTATGTGAAGATGCCACACCGCTTCCAGCAACAAAGAATCCTGAGGAAAATAACGGTATCATGAGTCCTCCATGACACTTTCCTACAGAATGTTGAGCCTCTGTTCTCAACCACCAAGCTCTACTGAAAAACCAAGTGGAGGAACAGCACAGCTTAAAACATGTTTTATCCGCTATGGGTTTAAGACTCATCAAACCTTCAGACATGCCCACTGCCATCTTCCCTTCCCCCTCCCCATTCCCACCACTGCGTGCCCTGCAGGCTCAGACAGGGCCCTGCCCAGTCTCTAGCTTCACTCACTTCTAGACCCTTCTTCACTGTGGCCAACACAAGATTCCAAAATATAAAGGGACAAGCTGATATCTTTTTAGAATCCTTCATGGCTTCTCGCAGCTCTCAGGATCAAGTTCACTCTTTGACGTGGCACAGCCCTTTGTGAGCTGGCCGTCTCTCTCTTCTGTCCTCTCCCAGTGAGGCCCTCCCTCCTGCAGCACAGACACACACCACCCCCTCAATCACCCTGCTCCGGTCGAGTCTGTCTCCCAGGCACCACACTCCTACTACACTCCCTGCACCTCCCAGTTCTCCTAGGAAGCCTTCCCCAACCATCCAGATACAGTCGCCCACTCTTCTGCACCCTGTGAACACTAACACACGCAGTGTTTGCAGGTACTTCCTTCCCATCCAGAGGCATTTGCTGAACCCTTTTCCCTACACTCTGCAACTAATGAGATGTCTGGTGGGGTTCCAAAATAAACGTAGGGGTTCTCTTGGATCCACCAAAACAACACAACACTGCTTGGAAAACCCCTGGAGTCAGAGTTACAATCTCAGGTTTACCTGTACTTTCCACAATTCTTGACAGAAGGAGAGCCGGGAGAACATACTGTGTGCTAATAAATGCCCAGCGATCTCTAACAAGGAAGACAGTTTCTCCTGAAAAGAGAGGTTAAGTCTTTTTTAAAAATGGGCAAATACCACCCTGCCCAGTTTGGCTCAGCAATTAGAGCACAGGCCTGTGGACCAAAGGGTCACAGAGTTCCGGTCAAGGGCACATACCTGGGTTGCAGGTTTGATCCCCAGCCCCAGTGGGGGCCCTGCAGAAGGCAACCAATCAATGTTTCTCTCTCTCTCCCTCCCTCCCCTCCACTCTTTAAAAAAAAAAAAAAAAAAAAATCAGTGGAAAAATATCCTCGGGTGAGGATTAACAACAACAAAAAATGGGGGCAAATACCTGAAACAATATTAAAGAAAAGCCCCACTTCCCCCAACAGCCTAAAAGTAAGTAAGAGCAATACAGTTTCCAGGTCAGGTCATGCCTTACTCTTTGTTCTGGGTCCAGCAGCACCCCACAAGAGGGCTCAGCGCACATCTCGCAGATCTGCACAAAGCTGGAGGCTACCGTCTGGCTGGACAGGACTGCCACAGGAACCCCCAGTCGTGAGGCTTGATCCCGAAAAGTAGAGCCTTAAGACAACACAAACATGGGAGACATTACAAAATCTGAAACAGAAGAGTTGGAGTTTAAAATGCCTTCTTTCAAGCTGTAGCACCACAAAAAATTGCCTTTTGAAGGGCAGAATAAATCTCCTGGGAAAACACAGGTATCAAGTGAAGACAACTTCATGACTGAGGCAGCTCACAATCAGGGCAGAATCTGAAGCCCATAACTGCGTATTCATACTTGTGTGTTTTGTGGGACACAAACAAGGGAGCTTGGCAGGCATAGCCTGATTAAGAATTTTATCTCAGGGCACCAGGAAATTCAAATGGGAGAGGCGAGTCAAATGAGGCAGTGGGATGGGTGCAGGAGTGGGAGCTGTCCAGTGCCCTGCTGGGGCAAGGGTGGCTGTGCGACTGAGGCCTTTTGTAAATCGAACATCTGGAGCAAATGATACCCTCTGTGTACAGGCCTGGACAGCTATTCTCTAGAGATTGCCAACTGGAAGAAGCACCAGGAGACTCTCAAATACCAGTTTGATGCCTTCTACAGGGAGAATTCCAAGCAGGATATCTATGCCAGATCAGGGCGGCCCATCCCAAGGCACTTGCTGCAACGGCAGAATGCCAGTGTGCTTGCCTGTGGCATCCAGAGCAACCTGGAGTGATTCCCCAGGCTCTCATGGACCTCTCTAGAGCTCATAAGGGAGGAGGGCACCCAGGGCCAACCATGGGCCCTCTCTATCATTACGTCCTACTTAGAGATCTACCAGGAAAAGGTATTAGACCTGGACCCTGCATTAGAGACCTGGTGATCTGAGAAGACTGTCCAGAAAACACAGTACTGATTCCGGGCCTCACACAGAAACCTATCACTAGCTTTGCTGATTCTGAGCAGCAGTTCCTGACAGCCAGTTGAAATCAGACTGTAGGAGCCACACAGCTCAACAAGCGCTCCTCTTGAAGTCATGTTGTGCTCCTGGGTAAGGTGGATCAGCAGCTTGACCCCATTTCACCAGTGGGAAGGGAAACTCCACCTGATTGGCTGGTTCAGAGGACAACCGGTGCACAGGCAACAAGGGCCTGGGGCTGAAGGAGAGCGGAGCCATCAGCTCCTCCCTCTTCGTACAGGGCAAGGTGGTGGATGCACTGAGCCAGGGCTGCCCTGTGTGCCTTACCAGAGCAGCATGGTAGAAAGATAGAAAATGCTAATTTCTAGCCATTTATTTCCAGTGTGTCTCCATGGGAAAGTTATTTGTTTTTATTTACAAAGCTTTTCTTTCTTTTATAGAAGTACAAATAAGTATGGCAGTCACTATCTTCAGCAGGGAAAACTTTAAAAGCTTATGAGCCTGGCTTGTGTGACTCATTGGATGAAGCGTTGTCCCATGGACTGAGAGGTCCTGGTTTGATTCCCTGTCAGGGCACGTGCCCGGGTTTCGGGCTTGATCCCCAGTGGGGTGTGCAAGAGGCAGCTGATAGATGTATCTCTCACACATTGATGTTTCTATCTCTCCTTTCCTCTCTCTATAAAGAGTCAATCAATAAAAACATAATAAAAAATAAAATAAGCCCTGGCCAGTTTGGCTCAGCGGTTAGAGTGTCGGCCTGTGGACTAGAGAGTCCCGGGTTCAGATCCTGCTAAGGGCACGTGCCTCGGTTGCAGTTTGTCCCAGGCCCCGGTTGGGGTCGTGTGGGTGGCAACCAGTCAATGTGTCTCTCTCTCACATCGATGTTTCTCTCTCTGTCTCCCCCCCCACCTCCTGCTCTATCTGAAAATAAATGCAAAAATGTCCTCGGGTGAGGATAAAAAAATAATAATAAAATAGTTCATGACTTAACAGTCTCTTCATAGTTCTGTGGTCAAAGTTAAATTCTTATGTAAATTCTTATTCCTTGATTTAAAGTCCATACAAGGAAGGGTGTGGCTGAGCTCGGCTCCCTGGAATGATGATGCATAACTTGTGAAATGCAAATACAATTATAACAGTGAAAATCATTTTACCAAGCTTACTGTTTAAGGTTACTTCAATAGAAATCTAAAACAAATCAATGAATTAGTTAACATCTCTGGCTTCTGACTCCCCAAGTTCCCACCGCTCCCTGAATGTACACCAATGTCCACCTTTCCAAGGGACTAATGCTTCCTACTGCGGCGAGTCAAACCCTGTGTTTTTTGTTTGTTTGTTTAATGTTTTTATTGATTTTTTAGAGAGTGAGGGGAAGGGAGAGGGAGCGATAGAGAAACAGCGATGTGAGAGACAAACATCGCCTGCCTCCCGCACGCCCTCCACTGGGGATCAAGCCCAAACCCGGGCACGTGCCCTGACCGGGAATCAAACTGGGACCTCTCAGTCCATGGGATGCCGCTCCATCCACTGAGCCACACCGGCCGGGCCAAACCTTGTTTTTAATAACAGCCTACTAACAGCCAAACATGCCCCAGCTAGTCACACATGCCTGGCTCCCTTGGAAGCAGAGGGCCACCAGCTGGGGCCTGAATCCCTGCTTCTCTGGGGTACCGCGAGGTGACTTCGGGGCGCTGACACTGGGCGGGGGGGCTCTCACTCACCAAGGAGTGCGCCGGGGCTGCCGCGGTCCATCCACTGGTCCAGCCACCCGCCGAGAGGCCGCCGCGGGCCGTCCACCTGGAACAGCAACAGCCTGACGGCGCGCCGGCGACCACCTGTGCGCGCACCGCCGCCCCCGCCTGCGCCCGGTGTCGCCCTGCGCCCGGTGTCTCCCTGCGCCCGGTGTCGCCCTGCGCCCGGTGTCTCCCTGCGCCCGGTGTCTCCCTGCGTCCGGTGTCTCCCTGCGCCCGGTGTCGCCCTGCGCCCGGTGTCTCCCTGCGCCCGGTGTCGCCCTGCGCCCGGTGTCTCCTTGCGCCCGGTGTCGCCCTGCGCCCGGTGTCTCCTTGCGCCCGGTGTCTCCCTGCGCCCGGTGTCGCCCTGCGCCCGGTGTCTCCCTGCGCCCGGTGTTTCCTTGCGCCCGGTGTCGCCCTGCGCCCGGTGTCTCCTTGCGCCCGGTGTCTCCCTGCGCCCGGTGTCTCCCTGCGCCCGGTGTCTCCCTGCGCCCGGTGTCTCCCTGCGCCCGGTGTCGCCCCGCGCCCGGTGTCTCCCCGCGCCCGGTGTCGCCCTGCGCCCGGTGTCGCCTGCAGAAGGAAACTCCGGAGACCTCCTCCCAACCCCAAGTTCGCCTCCGGGAGACGCGCGCTCCCCACCTCCGCCGCCCGGCCAGCCCCTTACCTCCAGCAGCAGCCGGCTCAGGTCCAGGTGGCGCCTCAGGAGCTGCGCCGCGGCCGCCCGTACCTGCTGGGCGCGCTCAGGACCGGGCTCCGGCCTCCGGACCCTGCCCGCTGCGGGGCCGGTTCAGACAAGGGCGCCGGTCAGGGACCCGCCGACCCCAGTCCCTCCCCCAGGCGGCCGGCGCCCGACAAGGGCCACACGCCACCGTCCCCAGCGTCCCCGGCACCGCCTTTCCCAACACCACGCAGGGCACACGGCGCCCCGGGGGAGCACCGAGAGGGAGGGCCCGGGCGCCGGAGTTCGGGGGCTCGGGGGTCAGGGGTCAGCGCCAAAGAGGCCGAAGGCAGCCTGTGTGCGGAGGTCCCCGGCCTCCCCGGGTCGGGCCGGCGGAGGCTCGAGCGGGAACGGGGCTCGGGCCTGGCCCTGCGCACGCCCACGGCCCCCGCGCCCACCTACCCAGCAGCTCGGCCCACGTCCTCCTGCAGCCCCCGGGCCGCGGGTCGGAGGCGGCGTCCCGAACACGGGAGCCCGACATGGCGAGAGCGCGGCAGCCCGCGGCAGCTCCGTACGTCCGGCCCGCGCTGCCTCCCCATTGGCTGGCGGCCCGCGCTGCCTCCCCATTGGCTGGGGCCCGTGCTGCCTCCCCATTGGCTGGCGGCCCGCGCTGCCTCCCCATTGGCTGGCAGTGCCTGGCCACACCCCCACCTGGGCGGAGGCCTCGTGCAGCAGCCATCTTGGTGGGGGCCAAACGGGGGGAGAGGCCGACGCCGGGTGGAGCCGGGTTTGGAGTAGGCAGCCAGGAGGGCGGATTCGAAACGGCATTACCTGCGATAAAACTGCAGCATCCCTGATAAGTAATTGCTGCCAACAATGATGCGCAGCTGGTCACGAAGAAACACCCTGACAAACCCGGATCCTGAAACCCGCGGACAGCGCCCAGCGGACGATCGCGGTAAACCTCAGCCGCGGGCGCAGCGCGGTAGGACCTGCAGGGACATCCAGGGTTGGTGTCCCCGCCGCCCGAGACGGAGCTTCGTGAGGCGGCCCGTGCCACCGGGAGCTAAATGCCTATGTCACTTGACTTTGCATTTCAGTGACCACACGTGCCTGGCCCCCAGGTGGACAGCACAGCGCCGCCCTCCAGCCGCAAACACGGGTCAAAACTGCGGCGCGAGGGGCCCTCTCAGGCGGCAGCCGCTGCAGCCTTCGGTGGTTGCGGTCTTTCCCATTCACGCGGTACAGAGCTGAAGTTCACACGTGTTCCTGGCTGTCTAGTGTTCCACTGTGTGACTACAGAGTTCGTATGTAATATTTTTATATGCTTATGTGTTATTTTCTGGAAATTATGATGTTTGACATCTTTTTTTTCCCTTTATTGATTTTAGAGAGAGAGGGAGAGAGAAACAGAAACATCGACGAGAGGGAACATCGATTGGCCGCCTCCTGCATGCCCCCCATTGGGGAATTTGGCCCACAACCTGGGCATGTACCTTGACCGGGAATCGAACTGGTGACCTCTTGGTCCATGGACTGACGCTCAATCAGTGAGCCACACCAGCTGGACTGTTTTGGCATCTTAAAAAGCCTTTTTGGCTGGGAAGAGACTGCCTGTCCCAGGTTAGCCAATTCTTAGAGACAGCAAAGGGCCTGGGGAGCACGCCTGTGATCTGCAAACTGACCAGTACAGAGCCAGACCTGCTCCATCTGGCCCCAAACCCAGGAGGCAATAGTCCTCTGCCCTAAGCACCACAGCCAAGTGCCAGGCATCTTGGAACTACTTCTACAGCCCAAAGCCCCTGAAATTATTCAAGCTAGCCAATCCTGGCTGTTCTCCCTGCCCAGCCTTGCCATGCCTTTCCCGTGGATACCCTAATAAAGGCAATGACCTAACCTAAACCCACTGCTCGTTCTGTTTTCTGCCTCCTGGTCATTCTGGTGCTGCTCCATGTGGCCCTAAGACTCGGGAATGTAATAAACTTTCCACCCCCTGAGCCTCTTGTGACTATCTCATAAAAGTATACAAAACTTTTTCTTTTTTATCCTCACCTGAGGACATTTTTACATTCATCCTCAGATAGACCAAGTGGGAGAGAGGGAGGAAGAGAGAGAGAAACATTGATGTGAGAGAGACACATCGACTGGCTGCCACCCACACGACCCCAGCTGGGGCCGGGGACAAACTGCAACCAAGGTATGTGTCCTTAGCGGGAACCAAACCGGGGTCTCTCTGGACCACGGGCTGATGCTCTAACCGCTGAGCCAAACCGGCCAGGGCTACGAAACATTTTTTAAAAAGTTAAAGCGAGGGCCCTGGCTGGTTTGGCTCAGTGGTTACAGCCTCAGCCCATGGACCAGAAGAGTCGTGGGTGTGTCAATTCCAGTCAAGGGCATGTACCTTGATTCCAGTTCGGTCCCCTGCCCTGGTCGGGGTTGTGCAGGAGGCAACCAGTCGATGTGTCTCTTTCCAATTGATGTCTCTCGCTCACTTGCTCGCTCTATCTGAAAATAAATAGAAAAATATCCTCGGGTGAGGATTAAAGAAAAAAGTTAAAGTGAGGGCAGCCTAGGATTAGAAGGGTTGGGGCCTCCAAGCCCAATTTATACCTCGTCTGGGGCTGGGGAGCCAGCAGTAGATGGAGGACCACAGGGCTTCACTGATGAACCACTGGGTAAGGGGAGCAGACTGGAGACTGGCTGGCTCACTTGGGCCAACAATAAACTGTAGACGGCCCAACAGATGATGACACAGGCTTTCTTATCACCTTGAATGGGAAGAGCTCTTTAGATTTGTTTCGACAGATGTTACCGGTTGTCAGTTTTATGCACACATGGAAAAACAGGTGAAAGCCACGTTGAAGGCGTCCCGAGTCCTCTGGCTCTTCTGAAGGGTGAATTAGAAGAACAATCCAATTTCCCAAGTAGGAAAAGCCCCAGTTCTTCCCGCCTCTGTGAGTCTTTCTCCTGTGTCTCCCTAACTTTCACACAGAACACTTCCCTTCTGGTGTTTCTGGTCACCAAAGATGCGGAGGTTTTTGCCCCCAACAAGCAATTCTGACGCTGTCTATGTGGAGACAGATCCCGCAGGTTAAGGGCTCAGTCCCACAAGGCGACCCCCACTTCAGATGCCAATTATAAGGCATATGTCCCCAGATTACTCACAACGTCTGCCCAATCTGGCAACTAATTGCGGAGTCCTAAGACCGACCTTGGGTTCGATTAATTTGCTAGAGTGGCTCACAAAATTCAAGGAAACACGTTTACTAATACTTTAAAGGATGTGATCAAGGATACAGGTGACCGACCAGATGAAGATACACAGGTAGAGGTCTGGGAGGGTCCCACATGCCAGAGCTTCTGTCCCCGTGGAGCTGGGGTGTATCACTTTCCTGGGCTGGATGTATTCACCAAAAGGAAAGCTCTTCTAACCCCGTACGTTTGGGATTGTATAGAGGCTTCCTCAGGTGGGCAAGATCCATAATTAACTCCGTTTCTAGCCCAAACTCGTCCCTTCATGGAGGATGCGGGTGGCCGAGAGCCCAGGTTTCTAATCATGGCTGAGCTCTCTGGTGACCAGTCTCCATCCAGAAGCCACCTGGAGCCACCCAGAGTTGCCTCATTAGAGCAAAAGATGGTCCTGGTGCTCTTACCATCTAAGAGTTTACAAGGATTTTGGGAGCTTTGTGCCAGGAATAGGGGCAGAGACTGAAAAGGCTTTTATATCTCGAAAATCCATAAAAGCAGGCACATCAGGGATGCTTTTCGAAGCCCAAGGGGCAGGAGAGGCCATGAGGTGGCTCCATGTGCACCCCCAACCTTCCAGCAGCTCAGAGCCCTAAGGGATCTGCCCTCCGAGATGGCCAGACTGTCCCTGGTATGTGCCCCTCCTCTGCCTGAAAGTGAGACCCCATTGGGACCATCTGCCCGTCCCTGGGCTGCGCTGGTTACTCAGGTCCCATTCAGGACAACCACGCTCTCCTCTGTGACTGAGACACACACAGCGGGGCCAGGTGTGGGACGTGGACACTCATTCAGAGCCTGTGAAGTCCCCACGAGGCTTCTCTCGGAGCCTGTGATGACTAGGAAACCGCAGGGAACAGACAGGCTCATAAAAGGCAGTGGGGCCGGGGCATCCTGTTAGGAGTCTGGTCCAGCAGCTCTGCCCCTCTGCCCCCTCCTATGCATGCCAAGCCTCTGACAGAGACCCCAGACCACACCAAGAGCTGCCTGTTTTCAGCACCTTTGAGGTTATTTGAGGGGGGAGTCTATTATGCTTTGGAGAACACTGTTTCCATTTGGCTGTGAGTCACTCTGAGAAAAGCTTTTCTCTCTTAATTTCCTCAAGCTGCTGACTGGGATAGAGCCCTGATTATTTTAATTACTTTAATTAGCAATAAAATCAGACTTGCGTTCTCTCTGAAGCTTGCCAAATTCCAAAGAGTAGACACAACAGGTCCATATTCTCAGGAACCTCTAATATTTCTCTAAGTGGAGTTATAAAAGGGCTTTATAAACCCTGTGTCCAGCTGGCAGCTTGGAGGGACGCTGTGCTGAGAAACTGGCAGGCAGCGTGCAGACCCCAAGTCCACATACCTGCCACCTGGCGGTGCCGTTCCTGGCTCAGGTGCATGCTGTGGACAGCAGCGGCGCAGGCCTCCCGTGTGGTGGCGGTGCCCATGCTCAGTCTCCTGTGAGAACACCAACGTTCCACATTTCCACCCTTAGAGGTTGTGTTGTAGGACGAGGCAGCCAAATTGTTTTGTGCTGTGGTGTGACCTCCTAATCAGGAAGGCAGGCATTAGAGTCGGAAGGGTAGAATTCGTAAGACCCTGTCCTGTACGCACCCAGACCTCTGAGGAAGGAAAACAAGACAAAGAAAACCTTCCAGCCTCAGTTTGTCCATCTGTAAAACAGCCTGCAGACGCCACCAGGATTCCCAGGGAAGTACATGTAAACGCCAGAGCGCTGTGTCCACGGCCAAGAGTGACCTTTGCTGTTCAACCTGGAGCTGAGGGCTGCCTGAGACCCAAAGGTGATGAGAGTGAGGAAACGCCCTACACCCAAAATACTCCTTCCCCACCTTCTGGCAACAGCTAACATCTGTGCTTCCAAGCACACTTCCTAGAACTGATCTCTGAGTGACATGGGTTGCTCCAGTTCCTGGAACACAGTTTATGAAATGGAGATGGAGGCGATGGGAGAAGGCGAGGAGGGGTGCAGCAGGAGCGGGGCGTTGATGCTGACGCCCTTGTGTAGTGGCTGCCATGATTCCCAATTAAAGAAAGCCATACTATGAAGCTCAGCATGTATGGGCATGCACACACACACACACACACACACACACACAATTCACTTAAACCCCACTGATCTCTGCTCCTCCCTGCAAAGTCGCAGGTCAATGGCAGCAGCGAACAGGGAGAAGCAGGTGCTGAGCCGAGAGCACTGCAGCAGTGACATGAAAATGCTGGGTGCCCTTGGGAGGAGGCAGGGAGCTCGGGGAAGGCTTGAACGGGCCTCTGAATAAAGCTGAGCCAAGGAGGGGGTGAGCCAGGGGAGCAGACTGGTGCTTCTTCCCCTTTCCTTTCCGTGTCCTATCCAAGCAGCTGCCTTGAGAGGGACAAGGAGGCCCAGCTCAACCTTGAGCTCTTAGATGGGAGACCGCCCACCTGCGTAGCAGGTAGTGTTGTAAGGTGTCAGCGAGATAACCAGAGACGCACGGCCGAATTGTAAAGGAGCACTTTATTACACCGGTGGGCTGTTACCCCGGCGGGCTGGGGGGGTACAGCTTCCCCAAATCCTCAGCCCCGAGCCTTCTTTGTTGCCCGCTTTTAAAGGCACAGACTACAGAAAAAAAACTACATTCTCTTGGCGCCGCTTTTGGCACCATTAATGGGGGCTGATACAGAGAAGGGGGGGAGAGAAGCTTGTTAGAGGTCAGGGTGACCATTACTCTCTTTTTTCTCATGGTTTCCCTGAGTTGCCCAAGGCCATCCTCAACCCCTTATCTTTACAGTTTTCTTTGGGTGTCTCAAGGCCCTTATGTTTACAGAAAAGAAACTGCCAGGGTGTGTACGTGCAGTAACTGAGGGTCAGAATGGAGTTATTACAGTAGGACCATTTTGTACTTCAAAGAGAATTTTATTAGAAAGAAACGCAAAGGGAGCTGATTCAGCAACAGAAAACATTCAAAACACCAACTAGGGATGGGAGCAGCCTGTCTAGGTTATCAGACGTGCCCCTCGGGAACCAGGAAACAGAGGATCAGGCTGCAAATCTAGAAGGTGGGACCCTTCCAGCACAAAAGCTCCCACCACCACCCTGGCGTTTCCTCCTTGCTTCAGCACAGAAAGGAGATCCGTGTTTCAAACCCAGAGAGGACTTTCTCCCCCATTGCAAAAGTAGAAACGCATGCTTACTGACCAACAAAATTAAAGGTACAGAAAAGTACTGATTTGCCTGAAATCACACCCAGAAATAACGACCATGAATATTTTTTTAAACTGCTGCTTTCTGCCCGGCCAGTGTGGCTCAGTGGTTGCGCATCAACCCATGCACCAGGAGGTCACCGGTTCAGTTTCCCATCAGGGCACATGCCTGGGTTGTGGGCCCGATCCCCAGTGAGGGGTGGCCAATAGATGTCCTCTCTCATCAATGTTTCCATCTCTCTCTCTCCCTCTCCCTTCCCCTCTCTCTAAAATCAATAAAGAAAAAAAATTTTTTTTTAAACTGCTGCTTTCTAATCATGTTTCCGTCCACAGTTCGTGGCGCCTCTGGCACCGGAGCAACCGCATTCTCTTCAAGACTTGGAATCACTCACTGGCTGCTCCGAGACGCCCTGGTGGTGACGTCACCCAGCCCATTGCCGAGCATGTGAGTCAGCCCCGCAGTCTCCCTTTGGAAGCCAGACTCCTTTGAAATGTGCCGACTTTGAGCGTGCAGACCTGTCTTGACTGCCTTACGATAAATTCCAAATAGTGAAATCGCTGGGTCAGAACCACACAAACATTCATGTTCGCTCTTTATTTTTTGGCCATACAGGGTCTTTACTCGTGAACGTTTGGGCGTGCAGATTAAGTGCGGCGTCACAGACCCAGCCCTGCGCTCTTGGCGAGGCCGTCCACCCCGGGGTGCAGTCTCCCTCAGGAAACGCTGATTCCAGAACACAGGATGGCAAAAACGTTTGAGGGACCAAGGGTCAAGGTCTGATAAAAGTAACGGTTGTATTGCTCCATCAAGGAAATGCTTTATAACTGGGTTTTCCGTCTCCACCCCCACGCCCCACACTTTTCTCTTTTTCTTCGCATTAAGTGCAGCACCTACTGCTACCGTGGAGTGTGCAGCCGTGATTGACGCTGAGGTGCAGCCGCTTCACCCACTGTGGGTTGTGGTGGCTCCTGGGAAGACGTGCCCCACATCCTAGCCCAGCTCTGTGATGCAACTTCATCCGCAGACAGGGTCTTTGCAGGTGCGATTAGGTAAGGATCTTGAGATGAGATCACCCAAGTGGGCCCTAAATCCAGTGACAAGTGTCACAAGAGACAGAAAAGAAGATGACACCGGGAAGAACAGGCTGTGTGAAGATGAAGACAGACTGGCGTGATGCAGACATAGCTCAGGACACCTGGAGCCCCCACAGCTTGGACAGGGCAGGAGGGTCCATCCTGGAGCCTCTGAAGGGGGTGTGGTCCTGCCTTACACACACCTGAACTTACACATACCTTCTGACACTTGATTTCCAATTCTGGCTCACAGTCCATGGAAGGAGACAGAAAATGAGTAAAAAATAGTATGTCCCATGACAGATGGAGAGTATGATGAGAAAAATAAAGACGGTCAGGCTATTAAGGCATGGGGGAGAGGTGCAGGAGGGAAGGCAGGTGTCCACATGGACCTTGTAAGCATCGTGAAGACCTCGGCTTGGCTCCCACGCCCAGTGAGCTGGGCCACTGGGGGATGCATGCCCTGCATTATGCAGCTTGTCAAAAAGAGACATCAGGCGGCAAAGTCAGGGCGTGGAGGCCAGTCTGATGGACTCTGGCGATTATCAGGCAAAAGACAGAGTGATGGGGGGTGGGGACCTCGGATCAGAACAGTGTCCTCTAGGGGGAAAGAAGGAATCAGATCATCTGTCTGAAGGTTGATCCGCCAGGTGAGAAAGAGTCCATCGTTCAGAAACTGAGCCATTGGAAGGGTGATGTCAATACTGAGAGAAGACACTGGGAACGGGGCTGGAGAGACAGGAACAGGAGAAGATCAGGGTTCTAACATGAACAAGTCAAATTCAAGATGGAGCTGTCCAGCCAGCGTGGCTCAGTGGTTGAGCGTCGACCCCTGCACCAGGAGGTCATCAGTTCAATTCTCATCCTGGACACATGCCCAGGTTGTGGGCCAGATCCCCAGTGGGGAGCATGCAGGAAGCGGCCAATCGATGTCTCTATCTCTCTCTCACTCTCTAAAATCAATAAAGGAAAAAAAATACTTTTTTAAAATCGAGATGGAGCTGTGTTCTAGGAGCCACACACACATGCGCACACACACACATGCACACATGCACACACACACACACTCATGCACACACACATGGACACACGCACACATGCACACACATACACACGCACACACACTCATGCACACACACATGCACACGCACACACACACGCACACACACACCACCAGAGCTCTCTCACAGACCGTCATTGCAGTCCTTTACTGTTCTGCTTCAAAATAAGATGAAGCAAGGATACCCGGCTCTTAGAAGCACCAAGCATGTCCTCATGATGCTCCCAGGTGTCCCCTATGCTGGGTGAGACCTTCTGAGGGAACAGGCCGGAGCTTAGGGTTGCCAAAACACCTGTCACTCGTGTGCCTTCCCAATGTCCACTGAGAGTCAGCATTATTTAAGGACATTTTTCTTTAACTCACTTCTTTTTTTTTTTTTATCTTCACCCAAGGACATCTTTGCATTTATCTTCAGATAGAGTGGGAAGGAGAAAGAGAGAGAAACATCGATGCAAGAGAGACACATTGAGTGGTTGCCACCCACACGACCAACCGGGGCCAAACGGGGCCGGAGACAAACTGCAACCGAGGTACATGCCCTTAGCGGGAACCGAACCAGGGACTCTCCAGTCTGCGGGCTGACACTCTAACCACTGAGCCAAACCAGCCAGGGCTTTAACTCACTTAAAAGTGAAAGACTAAAAGAAAATTTTATCTACCAATGTAAAGAGAAATCTAATATTCTCTGCATGCACAAACTAATGTGAAACAATTTAAAGAAAGTTGTTAAAAATCTGCCTTTGTTTCACTTAAGATCACCTTGAATTTCGCTTCCATCGAGGATGCGGAACGCTGGAAAGAGCATCACCCCTCCCTAAAAACAAGTAAAAGGAAACAGATAAATCACAAGAACACCTTTGCTTGAATCCCTTCAAAGCAAGTAGCCTAACATCTCCGGAAAGAATGCCGTCAAAAGGGGCCGAGAGCACTGGTCCATGCGGCACAGCACACGCAGCAGACACCAGGTGCACCTGCGCAGGTAAGAATTCAGGTGACACGTGTTTACAAGTTGCTGACAGCCACCCATGGGCTAGTGTGAGAGGACAGAATTCCAGGAGCCTCCAAAACAAGGAGCCAACACCCACTTGCAAGTTCTCACCACATCTCCACGAGGAGCCCATGAGAAAGAGTCTCCCCGAGGGTTCAAACTTGGAAATGGGGAGCAGTTCCCTCGACCAGAAAGGCACCAGCCCAGGGAACCCTTCTCTCCTGGGAAGCCAAACCCTTAGCACAGGGGTGGGCAGCCCTCAGGGCAAACGTGGAAATCATTGTGCTGGGGCTGGGGCACAGGAAAAGTCGTCTGCCCCTGGGGGGGGGAAGAAACCCACCTGGGCCCAGACCACCAGGGTCTCCCACCTCCAGGACGGGCAGGAAGCACTCTGGTGCAAGAGGCATAAACACCACTTACCGCAGACTCCTCTGGCCCACGGGGTTCACGTTCAATAAAAGAGTATGGGAGACAAAAAATGCAAGAAAAGCCCGGCTGGTGTGGCTCAGTGGTTGAGCGTCGACCCTGCACCAAGAGGTCGCCGGTTCGATTCCCGGTCAGGGCACATGCCCGGGTTGTGGGCCCGATCCCCAGTGGGGGGCATGCAGGAGGCGGCCAGTCGATGTTCTCTCTCATCAATGTTTCTATCCTTCTCTCCCTCTCCCTTCTTCTCTCTTTAAAATCAATAAAGAAAAAAAATTACAAAACAAAACTATAGAGACAAGAACATGGTAACAGAGATAAAGAAAACCTCCAGCCCCGGGCAGTGTGGCTCAGCGGTTAGAGTCGGCCCAAGGACCAAAGGGTTGAGGGTTCAATTCCGGCCAAGGGCACATACCTCGGTTGCGGTTTGGTCCTGGCCCTAGTCAGGGTCATGTGGAGGCAACCAGTTGATATGTAGGTCTCTCTCACATCGATGTTTCTCTCTCTCCCTGTCTGTTCCTCTCCCTCCCTCCCTCCCGCTCTATCTGAAGATAAGTAGAAAAAAAAAAAAAAGAAAACCTTCATTTCCTGGCCGGTTTGGCTCAGCAGTTAGAGTGTCGGCCGGTGGAACAAAGGGTTGAGGGTTTGATTCCCAGTCAAGGGCACATACCTGGGTTGCAGGTTTGATCCCTGGCCCTGATCGGGGTCGTGCAGGAGGCAACCAATCAATGTGTCTGTTTCACATCAATGTTTCTCTCTCTCTCTCTCTCTCCATCCCTCCCTTCCACTGTCTAAAATAAATAAATGGAAAAATATCCTTGGGTGAGGATGAACTAACTAACTAAATAAATAAAAAATAACAAGTTCATATACCCTTGGACCTAGCAAGTCCATTTCTTTTTATCCTCACCCGAGGACTTTTTTTTTTTGCATTTATCTTCAGATAGAGCGGGAGGGAGAGAGGGAGGAAGAGAGAGAGAAACATCGATGTGAGAGAGACACATTGAGTGGTTGCCACCCACACGACCCCAACCGGGGCCAGAGACAAACCACAGCCGAGGTACGTGCCCTTAGCGGGAACCGAACCCAGGACTCTCCGGTCCGCGAGCCGACGCTCTAACCGCTGAGCCACACTGGCCAGGGCGCAAGTCCATTTCCTAGAATCTACACTGCACACCTGTCAGAGGGCCAGTAGCAACACTTCTCCTACAGGGTCCGAGGTGCTTGGCACGGCAGCCATTAGGCCAACAAGACCCTGTCCTTGGGGAGCTTGAGCTACTTACCTGCCCACCCGTAGGTCACAGGTGCTCCACACCTGATACAAGCACTCCCCCCCACACACACTGACGAGTGACAAAGCAGAGCACAGCACAGGCTGGACAGGGTGCTGCTCTCTGTGTAAAAAGGGGACATGTGAGTTTGTAGTAAGTACCCCACGTTTCCCGAATGATAAACAAAAGACCAGTGACAGGGTCCGTGTCTGGGGCCACTGTGTGAACATCAAACCACGTCAAATGAGCCAACACAGACTGGTCGTGACTTCTATAATTTTGCAGAGATGTCGCTGTGATGTCAACGGGCTTCAACGCAGGCTGTGAGGAAGGCATGGGACACATCCTTACAGTTGTGTGTGAGCAACGCACTTGGAAAGTGTTCCACTTGGTTTTAACGTCTGTTCCCTGTTCAAAAATCCTGACTTTGTAAATACCTCCCATGTCTTCAATGGGAAGCAACGCGTGTCCTCAGTGTTTTCTCGACTCCCGATCAGGAACTCCAGGGTGAGCAGCCTCCTAAGCTCCCCTCTCCCAGTCCTGCCCCACACAGGACAGCCCCATCTGGGGTGGTCATCTGGGGCGTACCCTCACCATCCTGGCCCAGCTCTGGGACCCGTGCCCCGTCCTGTGCTCGGCATCTCCTCTCCCTCCTCACCTCTCCAGCACCAGCCTGGAGACCTTCCCTGGGAGCTGCTCTGGGCTCCCATTCAGACACTGAGTGCCGCCCGGCTCTGCTGGCATCCCCTGGGATTCAGGGCCTTTATCATTATCCCAAAATAAACCTAAAGCACAAAACCACGGCCTCTCACATTTCAGCTTTTCCTACCGGACCCCTGAGCCCTGCCTCGCGAGAGGAGCCGACAAAGAGGGCATTCAGGGCCTCTGAGTCAGCGACAGGGGCCTGGCTGCTCACTGCGCTCTGTGAGCCCAGATCCCTTGGGGGAAGCCGACCTGCTTTTCGATCTGAAGTGGAGTCAGCGAGGGGACCAGAGCGCCTCGGCTCTCCACTCTGCACAGCTGAAGCTGTGGGCCTGTGTCCAGGGGAGTCGACAGGCTGTTCATCTCAAATTGTCTTTGATCGTAAACCCAACTGCCTGTGTACCTGACTCACTCTGACCTTTGTCTCAATACACAGTGTCCTCACTACGCCACCTTGGACCCTGGAGCCCTGCACTCCCTCCTGGAATCATGTAACTGCCTTCCATGGTGCACCTGGGATCCAGACCCGATTTATCCTTTTGGCCTCCAGGAGCCTAAAATTTTGGCCCTCTAGCATTTTAGTCTATGGCCAAGAGCAGTCCTGAGCCACCCACCGCTGACTGCATTGCCATGATGCGGACATCACAGCTCCCTCCAAACACCAAGCAGAGCGCATGGGAAAGCAATCAGCGGGTTCCCTTCACATCAAGCCCCTGTAGCCCTCACCCACCTGTAGGGAAGATGCTCCCTGTGCTGTTTCCCGCTAAGAACGGGGTGAAGGGGGGCAGCCTGTTTGGGTTTTCACCGGTCTTTCCCAGGCATAAGAAATCAATGTCTGGCACTCAGCAGCAAGTATGTGTGAATGGACATCCTACACCGTAAGATAAATATTTGGGGAGTGTCCCTGCTAATGTGATAACTTAATAAAAGTGATTCTCCAATTCCAAGCACTAAAAATTTCTGTTCTGTCCCCAAGCACAGCCCACAGTGATGGGTAACATCCTGCCCCTGGGGTTTCCTCGTGTACCGGAAGCGATGTGTTTGTAGGAGCAGAGGACCCCATAACTGTAGACATGACCTTGCTCCAAGCTTTCCAAGCCAAGTTAATGATTGACCTCGATCGATTCTACCATGTGTCTCAGTAACAGCCAGAAATCGTGTTTATTTCTAAAATCCAAGTGGCAAGTTCAAGTTACGGAAGAACACATCTATGAGTCTGATCCTATTTCGTAGACAAACAGCTCCATGTTTTAACCCTAGTGCCATTTTCATTGGGGATAAACCCATTTGCCCGTATGCCATGCTCACCTGTAAGAAGTGGGCATGGCACTTCCCTTGGTGTGCAGCCCAGACAACCACCAGCCTACCCACAAGAGTTCCTCATGGTAGAGGCCCTCAGTCTGAATAACCAAAAACATGGGCAGTGCTTGGGACCCAGCCGAAGGAAGGACATGATTATCTTGACTTTGTGACTAATGGGTGGCGCTTATCATTGTCCCCAAAGCTCCCAGCAACCAGCCAGAACCCAGAGCCATGGGCCGACGTGACCAGTTCTCTCGTGGAGTCCAGTCCGCAAGGCCGGAATCCCTCTCACTGCCGCCTCCACCTCAGGCCATGCCGGCTTACTTCTCACCTTAGGTCTGTTTCTAGGTCTCGTGTGGTACTTTCTGGGGAGACATGTGAGTACATGACCTGGAGGAAAAGATACGCTTTCCAGGAGCATCCAGAGAGCTGACTGATGCTCCTGCTTCCTCTCTGTGGTCACGGCCGGGGGGCAAACCTTTGGCTACCAAGAGACAGGTGAGTAAAACCTAATTTAAAAAACTTTTTAGTGGCCCTGGCCGGTTTGGCTCAGCGGTTAGAGCGTCGGCCCGGGGACTAAAGAGTGAGTCATGGGCTTGATTCCAGTCAAGGGCATGTACCTTGGTTGTGCTTTGGTCCCCCGCCCTGATCAGGGTCATGTGGGAGGCAACCAATCGATGTGTCTCTCTCTCTCCCTCCCTCCCTCCCTCCCACTCTGTCTGAAGATAAATGGAAAAATATTCTCGGGTGAGGATTAAAAAAGAAAACTTTTAGTGCCACAGCCGGTGTGGCTCAGTGGACTGGGGGTCATCCCATGAACTAAGAGGTCCAGGTTCAATTCCTGGTCAGGGCACATGCCCTGGTTGCGGGCTCAGTCCCCAGTAGGGGGCGTGCAGGAGGCAGCCAATCCGCGTTTCTCTCTCACATCCATGTTTCCATCTCTCTCCCTTCCTCTCTCTCTAAAAAATTAAAAAAAAAAAAAAAACTTCTGGAAAACCCCAGTGTTCTAAATCTCGCTAGCTGATGTCTTGCAACATGCACAGGGATCCCCCAAAAATATTAGCAATGCCAGATCACAAAGGGTACTGTACCCCTTACACAGGTGGCTTCAAGGGCCTCTGGGCCAGTCAGGTGTGAGTTGTCAGTACGTCCTTAACAAGGCCCCTGCTCATCAAATAAGATCCTAAAACCACGTAGTCAGTTAGGGAAATATGAGGTCCTCTGAAGAGCAGGGAAGGTACTTTTTGTGTGGTGCCAAAACCCAGGACCAAAGGGGAGGTACTTCTTGCTATGACCCAACCAGCTTCCAATCAGGGTGGTTACCACCCTCTCTGTCCAGTCACTGCACGGTGGCAGGGTTGCCTGGCCTGAGGTGCTCAAGACACCCAGCACGGGGAGGGGTGGCCTGGCCTGCCGTGGGAGCATCGCCCCCTCCACGAGAGGGTTGCAGATGGAAGTCTTCATTCCCACGGAGCCTGAAAGCAGAAACCACCTGTTGCATGAGCCCGTCAGGAACAAGCTCACCAGGCTGGGGGAGGACAGTTCCTCAGAGCACACACCGGCTTTGTGTGATGTGAGTCAGGAGGGACTTTCCTCAAACCACTGTGCAGACGCTGAAGGATCCTTAATGCTGCTGTTCTAACACAGACTTTGAAGTGTCTCCCTTCCCTCTATTGATAACTGCGTGTGTGTGACAAGATTAGGTAGGAAGATTCACCTGAGTCTCAGGTTCTTTGCACCATTTATTCAGGAGGTAGCATATGTCCCATCTGCCCCATCTCCAAAGTGTTAACACTGTTATTTTGGCCGTGTAAGCTTAGAGAACTGAAAGTTTCCCAGCTACTAAATGTAGAAACTTTGGGCAAACTCCTTTTGTTTGAAGACTGAAAATCCAGATGGCATTATCCTACAGTAAGGCCCCAGGTGACAGCCTACTCCCCTACCCTAAGTCTCCTTCAAATGAGGTGAGATCACAGCATTGCGGTGGCTGTTCAGAGTCACCAGGGAACTTCAGAATTCCGCTTCACCACAGCTGGGAGAAGTCTCCGGGAATCTGTATTTTGTGTGCTCCCCAGGAAATCCAGTGGGGGACCCACTGCCTTATTGACATTTATTCTCCAATTGCATTTTGGCTGTTACTCTGACCATGTAAAACCATGGCTGCTGAGGCCTCAGGATTAGCCTGGATAAAGCTACCTGGGTACCTGGGTGCCACGCCTCCCGCCAGGGTGAGAGCTGGTGGGGGATGAAGGCACAGTCACAGTCAAAGGCGAGTGCGGCTCACCCGCCTCTGAACCGAGACTCAGTTTTTCCTGGAGACAGAGCATTTAACACGGACTCATCTCCTTCTGCAAGGGGCCATTTATTTTATTTTATTTTTTCTTTATTGATTTTAGAGAGAGATAGAAACATCGATGAGAGAGAACATGGACTGGCCGCCTCCTGCATGCCCCCCGCCGGGGATTTGGCCCACATCCTGATGGGACTAGAACCCGTGACCTCCTGGTGCAGGGTCGACGCTCAACCACTGAGCCACACCGCCGGGCAAGGGGCCATTTATCAAGTGCTTTATACCGTGAGGTCTCCCTCGCTCTCACCACCCTGTAGTAATCTCCAGAGGTCACCTTGCCAGCAGGCCCTTCACAGAGCCCACTGCTGGCATCGTGTGCGTTGGGGCGGGGCTGGTCCTCCTGGCTCCCTCCCGCATTCTAGCGTCAACGTGCCCCAGGCCCCCAAACACTGTAGTGAGTTTTGGGCTGGATGTCGGCCCAAGCACGCCTGTGGGAGCCGGGCGTGGGTGCCCGCCGTCTGGCTTTCCCGGGAGCGCTGGGGCGGGGAGAGCCGCGTGTGGGTGCTCGCCTCCCCTCTTCGCGGCCCTGCGTAACCCCCAGCCCTCCCCCACTTCCTCACAACCCCACCCCGGCCCTGCTCTGCACCTCGCAGCCTTCCCCTTCCCCCGCCCCCTTTCTCCGGCCCGACCTTGCGCCCCCCCGCTCTCGGTTCCCCTCCTGTCTCTCCCCCTGACTCTGCCCCTCTCCCGCCCCCCGCCCCCCGGCCCGCCCCTCCCCCCGGGACCTCTCCCTCCGGGGCCTCTCCCTCCCCGCCCTCACCTGCGCCGCGCGCTCGGGGCGGGGCCGCCAGGATGACAAAGCAGCGGCCGGAGGCGCGGGATCCGCCCCCCGCGCTCGGCGGGTGCGTCGGCCGTCCCGGCGCGGCTGTTATGGAAACCGGCTGGGCGCGCAGCAGGCGATGATGGGGCGGCCATGGCCCGGGCTGGCAGCTCCGGCGGGGACGCGGCGGCCGGGGAGCTGGCGGCGGGCGGCGGGCGGCCCGAGCCGTGGGAGCTGTCCCTGGAGGAGGTGCTGAAGGCGTACGAGCAGCCCATCAACGAGGAGCAGGCGTGGGCCGTGTGCTTCCAGGGCTGCCGCGGGCTGCGGGGCGCGCCGGGCGGCCGGCGGCGCATCCGGGACACGGCGGACATCCTCCTGCGCAGGGACGGCTCGGTCAGCGCGAGGCCGGAGCCCGGCGACGCGGGTGAGGCCGGCGGGGGTGTGGCCGGGCGCTCGGGCGGCGCGGAGGGTGGGGATCGCCGAGGGGCTGGGCCGGCGTGGTTCCTGGGGATGCGGCTGCGACTCCCCCTCCCTCCTTCCCTCCCTCCTCCTCGCTAGGTATGAGCTCCCCCTCTCCCCACCCTCCTCTGCTGGACCCGGCGTCCCTTCTTGAGCCCTCTCTCTGCTGGATAGGAGGGCCCCTCCTCCTTCTCTTTCTCCTGGACCTGGGAGTCCTGTGTTTCTCCCCATGCTTCCCTCGCTCGACCTGCAAGCCTCCTCGCCCCCAATCTGGGATACCCCTCCCTTTCCTGGACCCTTTCCCCTAACCTGGAGCCCATCTCCTAACATCACGGTCAGCTGCTTGGGGAGGGGGGGGGGCTGCTTGCCGTTGGGTATGTTTGCTTCAGAGGAGAGGAACTTCGGCTTGATGGCTGAGTTCCTTCAATGGAGAGACTGAGTCCTCCTTACTTGGGCGAGGGACTCCTGCTCTGGGTCCGCAGCCCTCAGGCTGTTGTCTCTTCCTCCCAGTGACTCGTGGTGGAATCCTTGTGGCACTAGTGCCTTGGGCAGGAAAGGAACAGATGTCCTCCTTGAGGTCTTTTTCGTTGTCAGAGCGGGAGAGGAGGAGCGCCGTGCCTCCCTGGAATCTCTGCTGAATTTGCCACCCATTTCCTGGTTTCAATAGAGAACCAGGAGAATGTGTAAACTTGGGAGACAACTTGCTTAGTTTTTCTGCTCTTAATCATCCATAGGAACCAACAATTAAGCCCTTGAAAAGTATTTGGAGTCTATTCAGAATGGGGAGTTTAGGTGACTTTTTGCCTCTTTAAGGAAAAAGTTGTTTTCTTCCCTGGGGAACCTAAATACTGGAGTATATAATGATATTACCCCAAAGCTGACACCCTGTGGGAAAGCACAAAGGCTGCTGTGTGTTGGAGGAGGCTGGACCCTCTCCAGTCCTGAGAGCTCTGGGTTTGCAGAGATCCTCGAGGGCTGGCGCCACAGAGGACTGGGAAGGACCAGGGCAAAGCTAGAAGGAAGAGACAGGAGCTTTGATAACGGAGGGGTCTGCTAAACCCCACCCAGGGAACTATGGCTCTATTTCTCTTCATCCCTGTGCCCTGCTTCCGTCTCCTGCTGCTGTAGGACCCTTGTGAGCTGCTTTGTTTTGCACAGAAAGCACCGATACATTTGACAGGTGAAAATCATAAGAGGTGGCATTGCAGTGGTATTCCTATTTTACTCTCAAGGAGCAGAGGCTCAGGCTCACCCAAGGTCACGCAGAAAGTGGCAGGGCTTGGGTTCAGCACTCGGTACACTGTCCTCCTCCTCTCTCCTATGAAGCCCTGGAGTTACACATTCAAAAGAATCATTGTTCCTGAAGCTGTATTTTCCTTATTAAAACACCCATCCCTGTGCCCTTCTCTGCCCCTGGAGATAATGTAACCCAGGGTCTGGCTCCTGGCACCACAGGACAGGACTGTAGGGGCCTGCTTGGTCTGAGCCTCTGATTTTAATAATTGGGAAACTGAGGCACAGAGTGGTAAGTGGTTTGCCAGCAATCACAGCAGCTGGTTAGAACGGAGATGCACACTGCATCCCTCTATTGGTGAGGGAGTCACATTGTGTTTCTTATAGGTAGTCTCCAAACTACCAAAAGGGCAGTGGTCAGGGACTGTCCATCTCTCCCGTCCCCAGGAACGTACCAGCCCCTTCTTCCTGGTCACTGCAGACCCAGTAGCATTTCCCGCTGTCTCCATGCTCACAGCTCAACTGGATATCCGGGCTGAGGTTCAAAGCTCACGTGTAGCCGCCCTGTGTTGACTTTTATGGGGAGGTTCCAGCCCATGGCACCACGGAGACCAATTTCATTTTCCAGTCCGTACGATCTTTTTTTTTCTGTTCATAAACATGTCTCATAAAGGTGGATGAGGTTAATGACTTGCTGCCTTTTCAAGATTAGGGAAAATGGATTGCCTGAACTTTCTTTTCTGTCCTTGTTGACCTTTCATGAATCAGCTGGAACTTTAGACCAACTGTGCACCAGCGTCTGTGGGGCCCGTGATGATGGGTGCGTGCGGGAAGCAGCATGGTTGTTTCTCACTGTGAATAGCAATCAGGAAAACGTCTCAGGATAAATAAATGTTTATAATATCTTTCAAGAAATCAACCACAAAACTCAACCATCCTTGAGGGAATGAATAATAGTATGTTAATATGCCGGTGGGAACCCTCCTCTCCAGCTGCATGGGAGAGCTGACAAGAATCAGCTTCCTAATCTCTAATTTAGTCTGACGACCTCTTCATAATTGCTTGGAAGGTCCTTTTTTTTTAAAGTGGGAAAATGGAAAACTTGTTAACGGGAAGTTATTTTTAAGAGGCCATTATTGAGCCTCCTGATGGGAAAGGCTTCTTTTTTTTTTTTTTAATGGAAGCAGGAAACTCACCAGGCATCCTCTGCAGTGCTGTGCTGAGCCGTTGCCGGAGGCAAAGCTCAGATCTTAAGTGCAGCTCAGTCAATGATTGGGTGACCCTGGGATGCTTTCAGTGGCATTTGTCCACCTGATACAGGGCTTGGCTGTCACCGGGATGGAGAGACCCCCCCACCTTCCTGGCCTTCATCTGCTGGTGAAACTTCTCTGCAGACTCTGGGCTTTCCACGGTGGGGTGTGGGTGTTGACACAGGTGAGCCCATCCCTCATCTCTTTTCCCTCCTTCCCACTTCTCCATTCTCCTTCTGTTAATTTACACACTGCCCTCCTTTTCTGATTTTTCGTGTTAGTTTTTATGCTAAAACTTTTTCCAGGCCCCACTCTTCAGACTCTTGAGTGCCTCACCTGGCCTGTCCCCCAGGTCCCACCTGCTCTTCCTCACATGATCTGTCTGCCAGGTCCCACCTGTCCCTCCAGGCCCTCCCGCTCCTTCCTGTCTGCCCGCAGACCTGAGGTGGCTGACCCTCAAGCACTGCAGTCTCCAGGGGAAAGCTGCTGCAGGCAGCTCCCTGGACAGCCCATGCTGTGTGGACACAGGCTTTGCAAACACAGAAACTCAGTGTGTCCTGCACTGGACTCGGCATCCCTGTGTCATGAGCACCATGGGGCTGGGAATTCTCCTCCCACCTTTTAACCCCAGCCCACTGGCTAGAAGCAGAGCAGTGCTGAAGAGCAGGCGTCTCACTGGTACCCCCATTCCTCTTCCATAATGGGGTGGTGGTGGCATGTGTCTGGCCGAGAGCACTGAGTGGGGAATATCAGTAGGGATCCTACATCCACCCTGGGCCCAGGAAGCACGTGTGTGCATGCACACAGACACGCACACACAGTCACAGACAGAGACATACACAGACATGTGCATATGCAGACACATATGTGTGTGCACACACAGTCACACACACAGGCATGCACACACACACAGACAGACACAGTGTGCACACACAGAAAGACATAGACACACACGCACACACACAGACACACATGGCTGCAGGTTCTCGCACTCGAGCCCTGACCAGGATGGGCTGCTGTCCCCCATGCACATTTTTTGATGGTGTAAAACATCCTCCATCCAGAGGACACCCAGCTTTCCCCTCAGAGAACGGGGCGCGGAGCTGAAGGTGCTGCATGGAGCAGCAGGTGTGGTGAGGGCCTGGCCGCTGTGTGTGTGGGAGGGCACAGGCTCTGGGGAGGGCACCAGTCTAGGTGTGACTGAGCTGGGTGTGTTTGCAGATAGCATTCCCGGCTTAGTCTCTCCTCTGAGCAAGCATGACCTCACAGCGAGGCAGTCTCTGGCGAGCCGTGCTCTCTGTGGAGACACCTGTGAGACTGTGGCTGCCTCAGCTGGCCCACCAGCCACCCTCTGTGTGCAAATGCCCACCCCTCCCCCACCCAGGTCCAAGGGGCCCCACAAAGGCAGCACTGTAACACTGGTTGGTCTGGTCCAGGGATGTGGTCATTTAAGCAAATGTGCCAGTGAGTATCGGCAGCAGGAAGACACAAGGGTTTCGCTTGGATCCTGTTAGATTCCTCAGAGGCGGGTTAGCCTCCAGGAAGGCTGCCTGGAAGTGGTGTCCCGGTAATCAGGCAAATCATCCTGAGGTGAGCCCAGGGCATGTGGAGGAAGTGCCCCTCACTGTCTTCAGCTCTGTCCGGCACCCCCGTCCATTTAGTGTTGGCACATCCGTCCCCACTCAGGGGCATGGGTGTCGCAGCCTCTCCCCAGGAATTGGACAGTAGGAGACAGTGGGACAGTTTAAAAGCGGGTGTAAGAGTTTCCTCTAGCTTCGGTAACAAATTACCCAAGTTATTTTTTAAAATATGTTTTTATTTTATTTATTTTTAATAAGTTTTTATTGATTTTTTTTTAGAGAGAGGGGAAGGGAGAGAGAGATAGAAACATTGATGTGAGAGAGAAACATCTATCGGTTGCCTTCTGCATGCCCCTTACTGGGAATTGAGCCTGCAACCCAGGCATGTGCCCTGACCAGGAATCGAACCGGGACCTCGAAGTCCATGGGACGATACTCAATCCAATGAGCCACACCAGCCGGGCCAAATTACACAAACTTACGTAAAAACACAGATTCATTCTCTTGCAGTCAGAGGTCAGAAATCCAGGATAATCTTTGCCTTAAGGTCAGATGGTTAGCGACCTCGCTTCCTCTGCTACTTCAAGTCCCCTGTAGTGTAACAGGTTGTGTGCTCAGGTCCTGGGGTTGGGACACGGAGAGGCTGGGGCCAGTGTTCTGTCCACCACGGGGGAAAAAGCCACTGGGGTGGGAAGGACACTTTCGCCATCAGCAACATCAGCAGAACACGGGTTCAGGAAGGATATAGTTCCAGCACTTTCCAGAGGCGGTTTTCACACTGGTGGGTGTGTTAGACACAGGTACACAGATCACGGGGCCCCACCCCGGAGAGTCTGATTCCGCCAAGGTCTAGACTGGGCCTGAGAACATGCGTTTCTGACAAGTTCCCACTGATGCTGATGCCACTTTGGGACCACTGGTCTGTGTGTGGGTCCCCTGGGCCACACCTTAACAGGGGTCACCCCGCCGTTACTGGAAGCCCTCAGTACCAAGATGAGTCAGATGGTCAGCGAGGGGGACAAGTCGTGGTCCGGAAAGCCAGGCTAGCGGGGGTTCAATCTCAGCCCGGTGACCTTGGGCAAATCCTCACCCTCTCTGGGCTGCACTGTGGGGCAACAGCGAGGACTAAAGGAGAGAGTCCCTGGAAAGCACTCAGAAGCTCAAGTGAGCCGTCACTGGCTGAGTGGAATGTTCGATTCCTGGTCAGGGCACATCCCTTTCTGGGCTTTGTGAAGGGGCAGAGAGGAGTGTGCATTGCTTGGGGTGGGGGACACGCTCTGGCCAACACACATCTCCCTGACTCTGCCTCCACGAATCGACTTGGTTCCTGGTGGTCCTGGGTTCTTGCTCCCAGGGTGACAGGTGAGTTCCTGGGGCAGCACGTTGATCTCATCCACCCTGAGGCACTGGCGGAAGTGAAGTGGGAGATGGTGGCCACACCATAAACCTACGGGATGCCTTTGACCCAAAGAGCTCTCTGTGTTTGCTAAACAAACACGAGGTCCTGGTTTCAGGTCCTGGTTTCAGCGGGCGTCTTCCCTCCCCGCCTTCACCGCCTCATTTCTGGAGACCAGAGTTTTGTCTGGGGCGTTTCTTAATTTAAGTTGTAAAATTTGTTTCCTGATGGAACGAACATTTATTGGTAGCTTACTAGATGCCAGACTGGGTGTGTTTTTGCTTAATCTCCACAGTAACCTGGGTGGGTGAGGTCCTGTTTTGTAAGAGAAGGCTCAGCGAGAGGATGTCGTTCTACAGCTCGCAGGTTGTCTGACTCCAGGCTCTGCTTCCCTGCAGACACCAGCTGTCGTGGTGCGTGAGGAGGTGACGCTGGGCTGTCACTTGCTCTCTCACACACACGAGTTAGTTTCCTGATCCCTTAGCACATCACATGCTCCAAATTCACAAGGCGTGACGGGAACACAGAGCCTGTGTTGGGCAAGTGTCATCTCAGCCTGCGGGTGAGGAGATGAGGTCAGACAGGCGAGACCCCAGAGCCACAACCACAGGGGGCAGAGCCCAGCAGAAGGCCCGGTACACACACCCTCCAAACACAGAGGCTCCCTCTGCTACTTCCCTTAAAAGGGCGCTCAGCTTGTCCCATTACAGCGGACGCCTCCTTCTTAGTGGCTGTCCAGGGTCCTCTGTGTGTTTGTAGTGTTTCGCTGTGAGGAAAGATGCAGCAGGAGTGGTCGTAGGTGTCATGCCACATGGGCATGCCTTCTAAGCTGCTGGCCGAGTCAGGAGGCCAGCTGGTGTACTCCTGAGAGCTGTGGCAGGCTGCCGTCCTTGGGGTTGTCATCTCCCACCAGCACTGAGTGGGAGAGGGCCATGTCCCTCTAGCCTGCATGGCTTCCGTCTGCCCCGCTGCTGTGGCCGCTTGGCTGCTCCAAGCCTGAGATGTGAAAGGCAGGCACCTCCGGGCTTGAGAGGCCGCTCTGTGGTAGCGTCTTCAGTCACTGTCGGTATTTAAGACCCCTGAGGGTCCAGCCTGGGGGAGCCTGTGCAGCCCCGGCTGGTCATCCTCTCTCTAGACGGCTGGGGCTCCTGCATGGCCATTGCCGGCCCTGACCCCAAGCCTAAGCAGCCCTGGGCAGGAGGCCCGGGTGGTCCCGTCACCATCATCATCACGCTGGTCACACTCTCCACATCCTTGCAGGGCATCGTGTCCCAGGAAGGGTCTGCCCTCCTTACCTCGCTTGTTCTTTGAGTTAGGTTGGGCAAGTGTCATCTCAGCCTGCGGGTGAGGAGATGAGGTCAGACAGGCGAGACCCCAGAGCCACAACCACAGGGGGCAGAGGTGGGTAGGAATCAGGCCTGAACAATGCTCCTTACTCCCAGGCTACCCCCCACCCCCAGGCAGATGGGGCCGAGGCTGCCAGGTATCCCTCCTCCCACCACCCACCTGCCAGGCAGGTGGAAGTACTTCCTCTTGAAGCTGCTCCAGGGAACTCCAGGCTGCAGTCCCCACAGACCTCTCCAAACAGACTTTTATCGTCCGCTACTATGACACAGGATCACTTCAAAGGAAGCCCCATAGCTTCTTGATTTCTCCTCGTTTGTTATTTCGTACAAAGGAAACCGGACAGGCTTACTTCTCCAGCTCACCTTGGCAAGGGTGTGCTTCCCTGCAGGGACAGGGACGCGTGCAGTGGAGGGCACCAGGTGTCCCGTTCCTGGGTCCAGCACCCCTCAATGTGGCGTCGGCCCCTCGGTCCCAGCTGCTCCACCTGCCTCCACCTGGGTCCTCTGCTCTCCCCTGAGATACTTTCCTAAGTAAGCAAATGGTACTTCACACAGTGCTGTGTGACCACGCTGGTGACAAGCTAGGGTAGGTCCACGCAGTTGTACCTGGACGTTCTGGGTGGGTTACGAGGGTACACTTTGGGGTCTGGCAATGCTTGGTGTAGGGGTCCCAGCCCAGCCATTCATTAGCTCTGTGGTCTTGGTTACATTTCTCAATCTGTCTGAGCCTCGGTTTCCTTATCTGTAAAGAGGGAGTCGTGGCACCCCCCTCCACGAGGTGGTGCTTCGGGCTCTGTGCAGAGAGCTGGGCATCGCCTCATTACCCCAAACCTCACCGAGGGGCAGCGTGCTCATCCAAACCCAGACTCCCCAAGTTCTTGCAAGTTGGTGTACACTTAGATTCATGAGCGCTTACTTATGTGAACATGTGGACTGTTTTAGCCAGGGACAGACACATTAAAATAAATCCAACCAGAAGCTTCCAGTGGGCCGGGGGATGGGCTCAGTGTATAAGGAGCCCCGAAGGCTGGCTGTGCCCCCTGTTTGGTCATCGGGACCGCTTGGGACACTGGCCTCTTCCAGGAAGCACCTTTGTTCTGAGTCTGATTTCTTCCACAGCCTCCACCCAACCACAGCTACAAACTGTTGCCGAACACCCGGCGTGGGCCACAGTCTGCTGCTGGCTGCTCCCTTTTTTAACCCCACCGGTGCTGGGGTGGATGTTTTCCATTATTTCAATGAATCAGTCCAACACAAAGTCCCTCTATCTTGGCAATCTTCCTGGAGCTTGATGGCATTTTGAAAATATTTGCGTAGTTAGCAGGTTCACTTAGCACACAGTTTCATGGTTTGTGTTTTTATATCCCACCTCGTTCCGGAAGGAATTCAAGGCAGCTGAAACTCACATCGAGTGCAAGAACGTCTGTGGGAGCCCTGGGTCCAGCGTCAGCCAGCCAGCATCTTGGGGGGCCCTGGGGCATCTCAGGAGCGGCGGGAGCTCAGAGTTGGGGGTCCCCCGGCACTTACTAGCTGTGGCAGCATGGGGCAAACAAGTCCACCCCTCTGGGCCTGTTTCCTCACCCGTGAAAAGGGTACCAGAAGCACCCACCTCCCAGGTTGCTATGGGTTACATGAGTGGCCACGTGTCAACATGCGAAGTCCATGCCGTGTTCTGTAAGAAACGTAAGAAAATACACGGAGCCCAGTTTAGCCGCTGGGCTTCCCCTGGAGGCTCTAGCTCTGACAGAGGTGTGGACAGTCTGGGGGAACCCCCAAATCCAGAGCGGTGGCGATGCTGTTTACCCAGCCCAGCTGCTGGAGCTCGGCTGCGATTTGGGAGCGTTCGGCTGCACACCTCGGGTGCAGGGGCTGCGTCGCTGTCCTGGCCCCACAGCAGGGTACCCAGCACACAGCTGGGTGTTGTAGGCATCTGTCCGAGTGACCAGTGGCTCTGCTCGCTGGGAGCTCCCTGGTGTTGTGATGGAGAGTTCTGGGGATCCGCTGTCTGTTCCTGGGGGGAAGGTGGCTGGGCGGCCCCATTCTCAGGTCCGGGGTGTGAGGCGTGTCCTGACTGCTTCTGTCTTTTGCAGAGCCCACAACAATGGTGGTGTCACCGGCCAGCTCGGAAGCCCAGGTACTTTTAAAATAATTTTTTAAGTTTACTTGATACATATTAAAATGTATATGATCATGTAATGTAAATTAGAAAACATATAGTTCTACCATTGTTTCTGTGGGGCAGGACACAGACACAATTCTCCAAGGGCTTAACTGAAGGGACCTGATGAAGAGATTATCCCCAGAGGGTGGGCGGGGGAAGGGAGAGCCCACGCGGTGGTGTGGACCCCAGTGAGCCTTGATGGCCCTAAAGGGAGGGTGAAGCGATGGTATCTGACCCCCTCTCTTCCACCCCCTGCGGGAGCAAAGGTGATGTGGTGTGTGGGGTGGGCACCCTGGGCCCGGAGTTGGGCAGGGCATGGGTCGGGGTCACGGAGGAAAACCAGTCCTGTGAGCAAGGCCCCGGAACCCCCGCCCACCCAGAACTCAGACCTCAGCACAGGACTTCTCCCCGTATCGCCCACTCACCTGCCCCCAGGTCATTCGTCCTGAATTTGATGTTTATCGTTCCACTGTCTTTTAAAAAACAGTTTTATGAAAGTACCTATTTATATATTAAATATAGGATTATATTAAGGGGGGGGTGGGCACAGGCCCGAAGAGGCTATATCCTCTGTTATGCAGAATTTAAAAACAGTAGTAAAGCCATCCCAAAGCTGCTGGCGATTCTTACTAAAGCCAGTGACCAGGCCCTCCCTCGGCTGTGTGAATGCCTCGTGGTAGGATTGCTGTGGGCACTGCGTGAGCTACCGGCTGGGACAGAAGTACGTTTACACTTGTGAGGACACAGGGTTTGTTCTTGTGTTATTACTTACGAATCACTGTATTATTTTCCACACAGACAACTGTAAACCTACTTTGCCCCACCCTGTGTAGTTTTCTAGAACTTGGGGGGAAGAAGCAACAATGTGTTTTCAAGACTCACCTTCACCGCTTTGCATGGCCGTGGGTCCCCTTCACCGCTGCATGACACTCTGGGTCACTAACTGTCCACAGCCCAGGATGCTGCCCTTCCTCTCGGGCGTGTCCCCAGGCTGCCCCTGCTGTCCACACCTGCCATTGCAAAGGAGACCCACTGCTATCGATTCTGAAGCTATTTACAAGGAACTTTGTAGGTGGGGGTCTAATCCGAACTGTTGTGCCTGGGGGCCCGTAAACCAACCTGCTACCCCACCCCAGGAAATGTGGCAAGGGACACACTTGTCTTGTTGGTCTAGATTCTCACTGTGGCTCCTAGTGGGGGCCGGCCTGCAACTTCAGCTCCTCCCTGGCTCCTTCCTTTACTGGGCTGGACCCTGGCTGGCCCGCCGCCCGCAGGCAGGGCTGGAGGTCCTGGGACTCTGGCCGGCTGCCCAGATTTCTCCTTGTGGAAAAGCAAGTGCCTGCCTTCCAGGTGTGTGGGGCACAGAGAAGCTTTTAGGAGCAGTTATCAGATAAGAGGCTGGCATGGAGTTAACCCTTTCATTGACACGGTGCTCGCTGAGGCCAGTGGCCTGGACAGAGAGGCAGAAGCATGAGGCTGGGGGTGCTGTGCTGCGTTGGGGTTGAGGGCTTTCCTGTTTCACCCCTCTGTCCTGCCTTCTGTGGCAGAGTGGTCCCCACTGGACAGACCTGGTCAGAGCCACCGCGAGGGTCGAGGGCCTGTGGGGCGGACCCAGAGTGGGTGTGAAGTTTCTGTTCACCACCATCTCCTTCCTGGCACCTGTGTCTGGGCCAAGAAAGACTTGATGGGAGTTAGTGTTAACAGTGGCTCCTGCCCGCCCAGTTGTCCTCAAGGGCATGAGGGGCTCTCCTGCCCACTGCCCTGACCAGGGCCCTGCAGTTGCCTGTCAGGTGTCAGCAGCCTGTAGGCCTTGGGCTCTGCCCTTTGACTCACGATTCCAGGGTATGACTCAAGCTGGGTCTGGGACCTCGCCCGCCTAAAGCAGAGGTGAGACAGCCTCCACGGATGGGCTGGGGTTCTGTTGCCTTTAGGCTGGAGCCTTCTCTTCCTACCAGTCCCCTGAGCCCAGCGGACCCCAGGCTCCCTCCAGGTTCAGGGTGTTTTCTAAGGCATGTCTGCAGGACAGCGAGCCCTGTTCTCACACCCTGTCCCCTGCCCAGTGCTGGCACTCACCACCTGTCCTCCTTCAGCTCTGCTCAGGCTGGTTCTCCTGGGCTGTTGGAATGCAGGAAATGAGAGGAGAGGCCCAGGGACCCTCTGTGGCTGGGTGGTCGGGGAGGGGAAGGTGTCCTGGTGAGGGCCTGGCTCCACCTGCCTCCAAGCAGCCTTCCACACAGGCCATGGACAGACCAGAGTCTCAAGTCCAGCTCAGCCAGCTGCTAGCTGCGGTCAAGGGACCTGACATCTGTGCTTCTGTGCCCTAGCTGTGACGCGAGAGGGACCTGGTGCACTGCGGCAAGGTTAGGTGGCAGAGCTCAGTGCAGCACCTGGCGTGAGCAGACCCGCTGTCCTTTTTGTGTCTCTTTTGTATCATTGTCGTAAAGGGAGAACACGAAAGCCGCTTAAAACAGAAACACTGCTGTGCTAACTGGACGCAGTGTCCTTAGGATTGCGATTATCCCCCGCCCCCCACCTTGGCCATGGCCCACCCTCATCCAGCGCGGTGCTTCCCTGTCGAGCAGGGACGTCAGGGTGCAGACGGCATTTGGACACAAGAACGTGCCCCGCAGAACACTGGCTCCGCAGGTGTTAATGGTCCATGAAAATGGAGTTCCCTGCCAAGAAAAACTGAGACATGCTGAGTTAAGACATCTCTCTACTGCAAGGCTCACAAATTTTTTTTCTTTATTGATTTTAGAGAGAGGAAGGGAGAGGGAGAGAGAGATGGAAACCTCGATGAGAGAGAACATCGACTGGCCGCCTCCTGCATGCCCCCCACTGGGGATCGGGCCCACAACCTGGGCATGTGCCCTGACTGGGGATCGAACCAGGGACCTCTTGGTGCAGGGGTCGACGCTCAACCACTGAGCCACACCGGCCAGACGACTCACAGATTTTTAATGTGCTAATGCACTTAAAAAAAAAAAACTTATTATGGAGAATTTCAAACTTATGTGAGGCAAGCAGAACAGCACTGTGGGCTCTGGCTCAGGGCTCTGACGATTACAACCAGTTACAAGTACGATTCTTTCTTTCTTCTTATTATTATTTGTTTGTTAATCCTCACCTGAGGATATCTTTCCATTGATTTTCTTTTCTTAGATAAAGTAGATGGGAGGGATAAAGGGAGAGAGAGAGAAAAAACATCCATGTGAGAGAGACACATCAATTGGTTGCCTCCCACAGGACGCCTGCCAGGGCCGGGGATTGAACCTGCAGCCCAGGTACGTGCTCTTGACCGGAATCGAACCCATGACAACTTCAGTCCCCGGGCCGGCGCTCTAACCGTTGAGCCAAACCAGCCAGGGCACAAGTACAATTATTTCTTAGGCTTTTCTTTTTCAGACAAAATTTACACACACTGAAATTTACATGCAGTTTAAAATACTTAGTTGAGGAGGTCATTTTTTATGAGTTCAGAGTGCCAGACTTTGTCATACGTAGTTAAGCAGTTTATTCCAGCAGCATATATTGAATAAGCTGGGGTTTTTTTGCCTCAGATTTACAATAGACTGTTATATTACATTAAGAGATAACATTTAATCAGGGTGTCTCTGTCTTTTGTAATCAAATTTGGGGGGGTATACTTTACACTCGAGTTCAACAGTTTCTGACAGATGTGTCTACCATTTCACCACGAGGACACAGACCTCTTCCATCACTGGGAGTTCCTGTCCCCATCTAGACCCCAGCCCAGTCCCGGGTCAGAACCACTGACCTGCTTTTTGCGGCTACAGATGAGACTTATCTTGTCTCCAGTTTTATATAAAGGGAACTGTGCAGCGTGGAGACTTTAGACTGGCCCCACTCTGTGTTTAGGGTGTGAGACACAGGCAGTGACTCACGCCTTTGAACAGCTGTCTTGATTTCCACTATAAGGCGGGCCACATTTGTGTGCCATCCACCAGGGGGAGACATTTGGACATCCAGGCCTGGGCGCTGTGGGTATTCCAGGACAAGTCTTTGTGGGTGCTTGTTTTCCTTCCTCTTGATTAAATATCTGAGAGACAGCCCAGTGGGTGTGGCTCTCTGCTTGAGCATTGACCCATGCACCAAGAGGTCGCTGGTTCAATTCCCGGTCAGGGCACATGCCCGGGTTGTGGGCCAAATCCCCAGTGAGGAGCGTGCAGGAGGCAGCCAATGGATGTTCTCTCTCACTGATGTTTCTATCTCTCTTTCCCTCTCCCTTTCTAAGATCAGTAAAGGAAAAAAAAATTTTTTAACAAAAATAAATATCTGAGAGACAAGTTGCAGTCACATAGTAAATGCATGTTTGATTGTAAGAATTGGCCAATGTCTTCCACAGTGGCTGTGCCGTTCGGGGAGCACCCCAGTCATCCTTGTGCCTTGTTCTCATGGTCCCATGGTATCCCACCCGTGGATGACAGCTGCCTGTTCTATTGCACTGTTAGCCTGTAATTCAGTCCCAGTCCACTGTCCCTCTCCTGGTGGTCCCCTGCTTCCTGGGGCCGCCGCCGTGACGGTCTGGATCCCTCTCTTGTAGATGGTGCAGTCACTGGGCTTCGCCATCTACCGCGCGCTGGACTGGGGTCTGGACGAGAGCGAGGAGCGGGAGCTCAGCCCGCAGCTGGAGCGGCTCATCGACCTGATGGCTAACAGCGACTGTGATGACGGCGGCTGCGGGGCGGCAGATGAGGGCTATGGGGGCCCTGAGGAGGAGGAAGAGGCGGAGGGCGCGCCCCGCGCTGTGCGCACCTTCGCGCAGGCCATGCGGCTTTGCGCACTGCGCCTGACGGACCCCCGGGGCGCACAGGCCCACTACCAGGCTGTGTGCCGTGCGCTCTTCGTGGAGACGCTGGAGCTGCGGGCCTTCCTCGCCAGGGTCCGCGAGGCCAAGGAGGTAAAGCAGAGGGCGGTGTGCAAGGAGGGGCGAGGTGGATGGAGGGCGGAGCGGCCAAGGACAGGGTGGGGGGCTGGATAAGTAGGTGGTGAGCACATGGGAGGGGTCGCAAGAGGAGGCAGGAGGGTCCAAGGTCCTGTCTTGGTTGCAGGGAGGTCCGCAGGGCATGACAGTCTGCCCCTCCTGAGTGTGGGTCCCTCTGTCCGTCCAATAGGGAGTGGAAATCCGCTCCGTTCAGGTGCTGACCTAAATGCTTTGTAGGTTTTAATGTAACCCTCACACCTTCTTACCCAGCTCTGCACAGGAGGGAACTGAGGCTCAGAGAGGCTAAGTGAAAGGCTGTCAGCCTCTTGGCCTCATGACCCCACTCCTGTCTCCTCTAAGTCAGTATTAGCCTACCTCCAGCTAATCTGGACAGGTGCTGGTTCCTTCTGAAGACAAGATGCCAAAGTCAGCCTCTCCTCCCTGCAGCCCAGGAGCCACAGAGGTGCTCTGTGCCTGGAGCTTTGGGGCGGTGGGCAAATACGTGATGGGTACTGGTCCAGCCGTTTGCCTTGCCTGTGTCAGTCTGATGTTGCTCTCCACACCCCTGGTGGTTATCAGCCATTTTGCAGAAGAGCAGTTGGAGGCTCTGAGAGGCTGTGTCCTTGCCCCAAGTCACAGAGATAATACAGGACAGAGCTAGGTCCTAAGCTGGCTTCCAAGCTGGTGTTCTCCCCACCCCCAGCACTGTCCTGCCCCCTGGTGGTCTCAGAGTTAGGAGCTGACAGTGTGCCTCTCAACTCTCCCAGCCTTGGAGGAAACAGATGTTTCCTTGAAATGGGGGTCTTGGCACACAGAGACCCCTGCCTCCCATCAGCATCTCAAAGATGAGAAAATGGACACTTTGGAGAAGTCAGGGGGGAATTTGCTCCCTTCTCTTGTGTAAGTGACAAAAAGTATTTTTGCTTTTGGTTTAAAAAAAAAAAACTTTTTTCTTTATTGATTTTAGAGAGAGAGAAAGGGAGAGGTAGAGAGAGATGGAAACATCGATGAGAGAGAACATCGATTGGTTGCCTCCTGCATGTCCCCCACTGGGGTCAGGCCCACAACCTGGACATGTGCCCTGACTGGGAATCAAACCGACAACCTCTTGGTGCATGGGTTGACGCTCAACCAGTGAGCCACACTGGCCGGGCGCAAAAAGTATTTTTGGAATTAACTGATGCTGATCCCTGTTTCCACCCGGACCTTGTGGGTGCTGTCTCTCTTTTCCTCTAACCGAGAAGTGAGAGTCGCTGCTTGAGCCTCTTGGCCCTTGTCTGCAGCCCACTCAACAGCCCAAGATTGGGTGGTTCCTCGGCCCCTGCCACTGTCCCACAGGGCATCCCTCCCCACTCCTCTGCACTCAGACATGTCCTTCTAACGCTCCAATTAGTGGAGGCTCTGAAGGCATCGTCTGCCGCTAAGATCAATTGCTGACCCAGACGACGGAAGCTCTTTCTTTGGCAGGAGCAAAAAGCTCTAGATTTCAGCTGACCCACAAGAAGTTCAGGGAATCTGGGCGGTGGAGGGAGTGCGCGGAGGGTCTCAGTCGGACACAGCTGGGCAGGCGTTTTGAGCAGACACAGGCTGCTCGGGGACAGGTGTGTGCACTCCAGGAAGGACGGGAGACAAACCTTCACGCCCTTTGCCCACAGGGACCACCAGGTCACACACAGGTCTATTTTTAGAATCACACACCTTGTGCTTCTCAGAGACTTGGCAGCGTTTTCTAGAGCAGTTTGGCAAGTGACTTGGGGCTAAAGCCAGGGAAACCGGTTCTGTCTTAGCTGGAGGAGGGGCTGTGTGCTAAAGGGTAGATGCTTCTCCAGTGTCGGGAGCTGGTGAGAACAGAGGCCCCAGATGCTGCCAAGATCCAGGACAATGGAAGCAGCAAATCTAGCAGCTTCTTCCCAAATTCTCAGCATAGTAGTTATCTAATGATCCCTGATGTCCTTCTTAGGCCCTGGCCATGATGGTGGCATTTTCCTCAGTTCATAAAATACATACCTGTGATTGTTTTCCTGGACTTGCTGAGTAATTCACCTTCTCACCCATCCATCCGTCTATCCATCCATCCCCCACCCATCCACCTACCCATCCACCTACCCATCCATCCACCCACCTACCCATCCATCCACCCATCCATCCACCCATCCATCCATCCATCCATCCATCCCCCACCCATCCACCTACCCATCCATCCATCCATCCATCCATCCATCCATCCACCTACCCATCCATCCATCCATCCATCCATCCCCCACCCATCCGCCTACCCATCCATCCATCCATCCACCCATCCACCCATCCATCCATCCATCCATCCATCCATCCATCCATCCATTCACCTACCCATCCATCCATCCATCCATCCATCCATCCATCCATCCACCTACCCATCCATCCATTCATCCATCCCCCACCCATCCACCTACCCATCCATCCATCCATCCCCCATACACATATCCATCCTTCCATTCATTCATTCAACCAACACTTAAGACCTAGCATGTGCCACCCTGTGCTGGAAGACAGGAATACCAATGTGAGGAAAAAACAAAAACAGAAGATGTGGCTCTGGCCTCATGGAGCTAATAGTGCAGACAATTAAGGAAGCAGATCAAGTAGAACTTCAGCTGGGTTCGTGTGCGGAGAGGGTAGGTGGGTGAGGTCCAGGTGAAAGGCTGAGAAAGGAGTTCCTGAGGAAGGGCTGTGAGCTGACATCTGAGGGGAAACGCTTCCCAGACGCAGCAGAGCGGCCAGTGGAGGGCCCTGGGCCTTGCTGAGGTGTGTGGATTAGTGAGGGAAGGTTCTCTGTGATGCCATGCTCTCGCCCCCGCCCTCACCCAGGAGAAGCTGCCAGGGATGGCGAGGGGATACCAAATGTCCCGTGTGGTTCCATGGCCAGTGGCTTAGTTTCCCCAGGTGTCTTTCTGAGCCCCAAAGCTGTGGCCCTCATTTCGCTGCTGGAATGGCAGCCCATGTGGTAAGGAAAGGCCCAGGTGATGGCCTGGCAGGTGCCCACAGCCTGAGCTGCCGCCCGCCTTCTCCTGGACCTGTAGATGCTGCAGAAGCTTCGCGAGGACGAGCCGCGGGCGGAGCAGCCCCTGGCGGAGCTCGACAACCTGGGGCGCACGGACTGGGTAAGCTGTGGCCCCTGACCCGGGACCCCGAGGACCTGTGCGGAGGGCCTGGGCGCACTGCCGGGGCTGAGGGTCATTCTCACGTTCTCGGGGCCCAGGCCCGACTTTGGGTCCAGCTCATGCGGGAGCTCCGCCACGGGGTGAAGCTCAAGAAGGTGCAGGAGCAGGAGTTCAACCCGCTGCCCACCGAGTTCCAGCTCACGCCCTTCGAGATGCTCATGCAGGACATCCGTGCCAGGAACTACAAGCTGCGGAAGGTCATGGTGAGCCGGGGCCCCTGCCCGGGGCCTCCCGCCCTGCCTGGGTGCTGGCCGCCGAGCTGGGCGTCCCAACGGGGGTAGGCAGCCGTGGCCCCGAGTCACATGGCGTGACAAGGGCAGGGAGAGGGGATGTGGCGGGCTCTGGAAGACCAGGGCAGGAGCCAAGGCCACCGGATGGTCCAGCTGACTGCTCCTGTAGCCCTCGCTGGGTGCTGGCACCACTCTGAGAATCTTAGATGTGCAAGTTCCTCTCGTTCTTATGATGACCCTGTGAGGTGGGTGCCACTCACCCTATCTTCACGTGAAGAATCCCAGATGCTGGATGAGGACCGGGCCCCGTTCAGGGTTGAATGAGGTCCTTCCATGCCCTGGCCCCAGCTGACTGCCCCGAGGGGTCTCAGGCCCTTAGCCTCCTCACCCTCCCCACAGGTCGATGGGGACATCCCTCCCAGGGTGAAGAAGGACGCCCACGAACTCATCCTGGACTTCATCCGCTCCCGGCCTCCGCTGAAACAGGTGCCGGCTCCGCGCCCCTTTTCCAGGCCAGAGGGCAGCTTGGAGTTCCTGCTGAGGGAGGTGCCCAAGGGTTGGTCCCAATGGATGTGTCCCCAGGAGCTCACTGGACACCTGCTGTGTGGGCTCCTGGTGGTCCCCGGGGGTCGCCCCAGCTGCCCCCGCCCCTCCTACCCCACGCTGCCACACTCCTGCAGGTCTCAGAGAGGAGGCTCCGCCCCCTCCCCCAGAAGCAGAGGACCCTGCACGAGAAGATCCTGGAGGAGATCAAGCAGGAGCGGCGGCTGCGCCCCGTGGGGGCAGAGCGCTGGGGTGGCAGGGGTGAGCCAGGGACACCGTTCCTTCCCAGCCCCTCCCTCGCCTTCCCAGTCCTTCCCTCACATCCTGTCCTGCCCCACCCGGCCTCCCCCAGGTTTCGGCTCTCTGCCCTGCATCCTCAATGCCTGCTCGGGGGATAGCAAGTCCACTTCCTGCATCAACCTGTCCGTTGCGGATGCCGGGAGCTGCGCCCAACGCCCACGGCCCCGGGTCCTGCTCAAGGCACCCACCTTGGCAGAGATGGAGGAGATGAACACGTCTGAGGTCAGACCCCACAGGCTCCTGAGAAGACACCAGGGAGGGCAGGAGGGGCTGGAAGGGAGAGGGGGCTGAGCTAATCCAGGTGCAGCGTCCAGCCATGTGGGTGTCCACTGCTCGGGGCTCTGGCATCACCTCTGCTGATGCTGATGTCCTGCCCTGGGAGCAAGCATGGCAGGACTCAGAGGGTGACGGGGACAGTGGCCTTGAGCCCCCCCTCCTCCTCCATTCCCATAGCACAAAAAGGGCTGTCATCTGGGGACCGGGAGGCTGAGCAACCCCCTGCTTGATGTGAAAAGCCAGCGTGTCCCCGCGTGGTTCCCCGTCCTGTCCTGCTGCCCCTGAGCCAGGAAGACCAGGGTGGTGGCCATGTCAGTGGGCTCCACCTGACACCAGATCTCTCCTCTCCAGTGCTTTCCAGAGGCTGCAGGGAATTGTTTGGTGTGGGGGGGCACTTGCTTTCCCCTGTCCACAGGATGGTCAGGCTGGGCAGTGGGTGGAGGATGGCCCTGTGGCTTCTGGACCAGGCAGTACCCATGTCCTGTGCCTCCGTCCAGGGATGGGCAGGAGGAGCTGGTGGGCAGAGTGGTGAGGGCAGGGCTGGGTCTGGTGTGTCTGCAGGAGGAAGAGTCTCCGTGTGGGGAGGTGACACTGAAGCGGGACCGCTCCTTCTCAGAGCACGACCTTGTGCAGCTGCGGACTGAAGTCACCTCCAGCCTGCAGCCGGCCACTCAGCCCCCAGGAGGCTCGGAGCCATCTCGGGCCCGTGCAGGCAGCATGCATGCCTGGCGGCCGAGCACCCAGGAGCAGGGCAAGTGCCACCTCCCCCCCGTGACCCTGTCCTGTGGGTGCTGTGTCCCTTGGCCTGGGTCTCCTGTCTTCCTGAGCGGGCAGCACCTACAGGGCACGGGGGCTGCCACGGCTCCATCGCGGGACTCCCGATGTTGGCCATTCATGAGGCTCAGACCTCTCAGGGGCCCCTCGGGCCAACCGCACTGCGTGGCCCATGTCAGGGGTGACATGCTCTCTACTCGACCTTCCGCTGGATTACTCCCGCCTCCCCCACAGAACCACCCCACCAGCTCCTGCTGCCTGTCAGGCTGTCTCCCTCACCCCCTGGGCAGCTCCCCCACCAGCGTTTCTGCCAGGTTGTCCTAACAGGGCCTCCAAACTCTGCCTCTAGGTCCCTTCCCTGTGAACTTCCAGTCCCAGGCTGACTCCAGCTCCCCCAGACACAGTGACCCGGGCTCAGCGGAGGGCAGGCCAGAGGCCTCTGTGGCCCCAGACGTCAATCACCGGTGGCTGGTGAGTGAGGGGGTGTTGCTGTCCAGGGTGGCGGGGTGGGTGCCTCCTGAGTACTCATCCTCACCCCTGCCTGGGACAAGGCTCAGCCCAGAGCATTCAGGGCGGTGTCTGCTGCCTTCAGTGGGTATGGCTGGTCTGTTTGAGTTGCCATCTGGGGAGGTGGTCTCTGCTGCCACCTTCTGGGCCTTCTGGGCACTGCGGGCGGCCCCTGGAAGAGAAGGACCTTGCTAAGGGGACACCTCCCTATGGAGTTCTTCCACCCAGCTGTGTGGTGAGGACACAGGAGAAAGACACCCTGTGCCTTGAAGTCTTCATGATGTGACGGGAGCACTGTATTGGGGTGAGGTGGTCTCGACTCAGCCGCTGTGCTGTTGACCCTCCCTCCACTCTGGTTTCATCAGCTGTGCAATTTTGTCTGACTTTCATTGTGAAGAATTAATGTCTTGAGAGTGCCTTCTGAGAGGTGTGGCCATCAAACATCAGAGAACCTCAGTGACCTCATCTCCACCCGAGGACGTGCTCATGGCCCTACCTGAGCCGCAGGCTGCTGGCCCCTTTGCTTGAGACAGCACGCGATCTCTCGGCCAAATCTGCTGTTAGTGTAACATCTGTAGGGTTTAGAGGGGGACTGTTCAAATATAAACAGTACCACCAGGCTATCAGAAGCAGACATTGGAAGCCAGAGGACCTGACGCTTCAGGTCAGAGTGGAGAACTGTCCCTTAGAGCTTGGTGTTAGCATATGGTCAGCAATCCTAAATAGGACAATCCACTGAAAATCTGAAACAAAGAACACCATCCATCTCCCATCTTTGTGGCAACCTCTTACAGAAGAACTGAGGTTCCGAGAGGTCAAGTTCCATGCTAAGCCCTTGGGGCAGAACTTGTACTCACCATGATGGCCCCAGGGGGTAGGCAGTTATGCTGAGCAGGACACAGTCTACCTGCAGGCAGCAGGTGCAGAGCCCCTGGGGGCCAGCACTGGGAGTGAGACAGGTGCCAGAAGCTCCCAGGGAGGAGATTCTAGGATGAGAGGTGGGCCTGGGGACCCTGTTTAGATTTGATTGGTTGTGGTGTGTTTGCAGGTGGGAAACAAAGTGGGAGGCAGATATGTCAGGTCTGGGGAGCACTGAGAAAAAAGGTAGGGACGAGCTGAAGGGTAGCATGAGCAATGTGGCCTTCAAGGGGCTGGGGCAGGCCAGACGGCAGCGCAGGGCTCGGTCATGGGAGGTCTTGCCTGGACCCATCAGAGAAGTCAGGGGAGCTCCTACAGCTCCCAGGCATGGATGAGCTGAAGAGCAGGGCACTTTAGGAGCTGCTGAGCTTGGGTAGACTGAGGCCAGGAAAATGTCAGGGTCCTCAGGAAAGAGAACTTGTGGGGGGGCTCCTGAAAGGCCTCGTGCCTGAGAGCCTGAGTGAGCACCACCCCTGGACCCTCCCGCCCCCAGGAGTTCAGCCACCCCGCAGAGAGCCTCGCGTTGACTGTGGAGGAGGTCATGGATGTGCGCCGTGTGCTGGTGAAGGCTGAGATGGAGAAGTTCCTGCAGAACAAAGAGCTCTTCAGCAGCCTGAAGAAGGGGAAGGTGAGGCCGCCTGGACCCTGGACTGTCCCCTCGCCACACAGGAGCCCTGAGTGGGAGCCTGGTGAGGCCGGAACTGGACGCAGTGTGTTTTGGACAAAGTTAGTCTCTAACAAGGCCTTTTCTTACAGATTTGCTGCTGTTGCCGAACCAAGTTCCCACTATTCTCCTGGCCGCCCACCTGTCTCTTTTGCAAGAGGTGAGATAAGCACCTTGGCTGTGAATTAACATGGGAAGGAGGAGGTAAGAAGCCTCTAGGTCCGCACTGCCCAACAGAACTTCCTGTGATTGTGGGGGTGTCCCATCCTGCACTCTGGCTAGTGCAGCTAAGGAACAGAATTTAAAAACTTTAATTCTAATAGCTAAGGGGCTCCCACTTTCAGCCAAGGTGGGGTAACAGGTACCAGAACAGGCACCTTCTACCTGAAACAACCAAAAAACAAGAACAAAAACAAAAATATATGAAACAGTGGTTTTCAAGACACTGGATATCAGGCAACAAACAGGAAGAATATGAGGTTAGCCCCATGATCACCTCAACTGCCGGGAGTTTCTAGGTCATGAGTCAGAGCCTGCTCACCTTGAACCAAGTAGGGAAAGCTGAGCACCCAGAGGGGATCAAGGCACTACAGTCCCCCAGGGAGGATTTCCAGAGAGGAGAGAGCTGTCCAGAGAGTGAGCTTCAAAGACATGCAGAAGGCGCCCTTGAGTCTTCAGCAGAGTACTGATCAGCAAATACATGAAAGGACATTTCGGAAGGCTCTGAGAGAATCATCCTGAGGTAGGAATTGGCAAACTAGCCGTGGGCCAGACATGGCCACTGCCTGTTTTGTAAATAGTTTTACTGGGACATAGCCACACCTATTTGTTTATTCATTATTCATTTAGCCACACCTAAAACACTGACTGTATAACCCTTTAAAGGAAAAGTTTACTGACCCCCCCCCCCAAATGTTTGCAGGAACAGTGCCATGAACAGTGTCTGCTCCCACCAGTCATGGTGGAAATGTAATTCATGGGCCATTGAGTGAAACACACAGGAAGGTCTTGCCTCACTGTGGGGATAGATCCTAGACTGAGCATTGCTCCAGACCTAACAAATCACAAAAGCAGGACCTGAAAGGAACAAACTATTCTCAAGCACCTTAATCGCTTCCCAGAACAGAGCTCAAGAATGGGAATAAAAAGTAGCTAGCACTCAGCAAGATAAAACGCTTGGTATCCAATCAAAGATTATCAGGGATGTCAAGAAGCAGGAAACCATGGCCCACAATGAGAAACATCAGTCAAAAATCACCTAGAACTAACGGGTGTAAAAATGAGCAGATAAGGACATTAAAAGTCTTGAACTGCATTTCTTATGTTCAGAACGTTAGAGACACGTAAGATATAAAGAAGACACAAATCAAAGTTCTAGGCATGAAAACTAGAATGTTTGGGATGAAAATTACACTGGATGAGATTAATGGCAGATGAGGAAAAATAATTTTTTTGTTGTTGTTGTTCAGACAGAGTAGGAGGGAGAGAGAGAGAGAGAAACATCGACGTGAAAGGGCCACATCGAGTGGCTGCCACCCGCACGACCAACCAGGGCCGGGGACAAACTGCAACCGAGGTACATGCCCTTAGCGGGAACTGAACCCGGGTCTCTCCGGACCGCAGGCCGACGCTCTAACCACTGAGCCAAACCGGCCAGGGCGGAAAAATAATTTTTAAAATGAAAAAGGCATCAGTGAGCAATGGGATAGTATCAGGAAGCCTAATATAGGGGTACTTCAAGTCCCCAAAGAACAAATGGGGGACAGAAAAAGTTATTGAAGAAATAATGGCTAAAGAAGTTTTCCAGCCTGGCTGATTGACCATGCACCAAGAGGTTGCCAGTTCAATTCCTAGTCAAGGCATGTGCCCAGGTTGTGGGCCCAATCCCCAGTGTGGGGCATGCAGGAGGCAGCCAATCGATGTTCTCTCTCATCGATGTTTCCATCTCTCTCTCCCTCTCCCTTCCTCTCTTTCTAATATCAATAAAGGAAAAAAATAAAAGTTTTCCAAATTTGATGAAAAATATAAACCCATGAGAAACTAACTCAATGAATCCCAAGCACAAGAAACATGAATAAAATCATACCAAGGCACAGATTAATTAAATTGATCAAAACCAGTGATAAAAAGAAAAATTTTAAATCAGCCAGCAAACAAGGGCATGATAATGTGAAGAGGAAAGACAAATTTGACTGCAGATTTCTCATCAAAACAATGCAAGCAAGATGACAATGGAACAATGTCTTTAAAGTACTGAAAGAAGCCCGGCCGGTGTGGCTCAGTGGGTGAGCATCGACCCAGCACCAAGAGGTCGCCAGTTCGATTCCCAGTCAGGGCACATGCCCAGGTTGTGGGCCAAATCCCCAGTGGGGGGCATGCAGGAGGCGGCCAGTCGATGTTCTCTCTCATCGATGTTTCTATCTCTCTCTCCCTCTCCCTCTCTCTCGCAAATCAATAAAGAAAAAAAAAAATTAAAAAAAAATTAAAAATAAAGTACTGAAAGAAGTAAAACACTGTCAATCTAGAATTCTATACCAAGCAAGAGTCTGTTTCAAAAACAGACAAATGTAAAGACATTTTCAGAAATACAAAAGCTCAAAGAATCTTCACCTTTGCACCCCACTAAAACAGATTAAATGAGGTCCTTCACATGAAAGGAAAATGATAACCAGAAAATGATCATCTGAATCCACATGAAGGAATGAAGAGCAATAGAAGTAGTAACTACTTAGACAAACACATCATAAGATTATTTTCTTATAACTCTTTAAAAGGTAAAGGGTAAACCAATATCCAGCACCCAACAAGGTACAATTCAGTGTCTGGCATCCAAAGATTACCAGGCATGTGAGAAAAATGAATAACAATGTATCGTGGGGCTTATATCATATCTATAAGTGAAACGTGTCAGAACAACAGCATTAAGGCCAAGGAGGGGAGAAATCAGAAATATGTGACATGAAGTGGTAAAGTATTACTTGAAGATAGACTGTGATAAACTAAGGACAAATACTATAAGCCCCAAACAACCACAAAAATAACAAAACAGAAGAATAGCTTATAAGTCAATGGAGAAGATATAACGGAATCATAAAAAATACTTAAACAGAAGGCAGAAAAAAGGAAAAGGGAACCAAACACATAGGGACAAAAAGAAAACACATAGCCAGATGATAGATTTAAACTCAGCTATGTCAATAATCACATTAACTATAAATGGTCTAAACAACCGAACTAAAGGGCAGTTTCCCAGACTGATGAAAGAAGGCAAGATGACCTGCTGTGCCTATAAGACATGTACTTTATTTATTCATTAAAACAATTTTTTTCTTCATTGATTTTTGAGAGAGAGGAAGGGAGAGGGAGAGAGAGAGATAGAAACATCGATGAGAGAGAACATCAATTGGCTGCCTCCTGCATGCCCCCCACTGGGGATTTGGCCCACAACCTGGGCATGTGCCCTGACCAGGAATCGAACTGACGACCTCTTGGTGCAGGGTCGATGCTCAACCACTGAGCCACACCGGCCGGTCAAGACATGTACTTTAAATAAGAAGGCACAAATTGGTTGAAGGGGAAGGATGGACATATGCCATGCTAACACTGTGCTATAGAAAGAGTTGATATATTAATATACAGTGGACTGCAGGGCAAAGAATATTACCAGAGATGAGGGAGGAAATAACAAACCTCAACGTTTTATGTACTAACAACAGAGATTCAGAGCACCTGGAGCAAAAACAGATAGAGCTTCAAGGAAAACAGGTCATTAAGTATAATTAGAGACTTCAGTATCCTTCTCTCAACAACTGATACACTTGTAGACAGGAAAAAACTAAGGCTACAGAAGCTCTGAAGCACACTGTCAGCCAGCCTGACTTTTGTAGAGCACTCCCCTGACAGCAACAGAACGCATTATTCCAAGTTCACATGGAACAGTCACCAAAATACACCATATTCTGGGCCATAAAACAAGTCACAAAAATGTAAAAGGACTCAAGTCATACAATGAAATAAAACAAAACTAACTCAGCAGTTTGTTGGTGGCAAATTATGGGACATCCATGCAAGTGAACATGGCTCCTTTTTAAAAAAATGAATGTGGGGCCCTGGCTGCTTTTGCTCAGTGGTTAGAGTGTCGGCCCATGGACCAAAGAGTCGTGGGTTCGATTCCGGTCAAGGGCACATACCTCGGTTGCGGTTCGGGGTCGTGCGGGAGGCAGCCAATCGATGTGTCTCTCTCACATTGATGTTTTTTTTTTCTCTCTTTCTCCCTTCCACTCTATCTATCTAAAAATCAATGGAAAAATATCCTCAGGATTAATAACAACAAAAAGAATTTGAACAATTTGTACTAATGTGGAAGCCCCTTAAACATTTCTATAGGACAGTATGTACATACCCCATTACATTTCTACAGGACTGTATGTACATACCCCATTACATTTCTATAGGACTGTATATATAGTACCCCATTACATTTTTTACTTCAAGTGCACATTTCTGTTAATATTTGCTCACATCAGGAGAATGAAGACTGTACCGCTAGAAAGGGTCATCTCTGAGGATTGGGCTTTAGAGGAGAGGACTCCTTTGTCTAAATTACAATTCTAATGTTCAAATGTTTACAAGTATTTATTTCTGAAGTCAGGTGCGGGGAATAAAAAACGTTAATCACTGCTTGAAACTGAGCCTCTCCATCGAGGTCCCTCTGGCTCAGATGGTCTCTGTGGTGAGACATCTCAGGCACACACAAGTGTGGAGGGTATGAAAAACTCGGACCAGACGCTGTGAGAAAGCCAAGAGGGGCAGAAATGTTTTGGGTATAGAACCACGTAAAAAGAAAAGCAACGTGTGGGAGTCAGATGGAAGTAAACCACGGACGGAACCAGGCAGAAGGCCAGCGCAGGCGGACTGGCAGGTGTGCTGGCAGGACACCCGCCAGGAAGCAGCTGTTTCTTCCTGGGCCTCTGCAGGGCTGACGCTTTTCCTCTTCCCTTCCAGAGCTGTCTGCACTTCCTGCAGCATAAAGGTGAGGCTCAGTTGGGGTCTGAGCAAGGCCTCCAGGTGTCTCAGGTATTCTGCTGCCTGACATGGCTAGTCCTGGGGAGCTCTGCAGTCTCCTGTCAGATGGTACCACCTTCATCTTTCATCTCCTTCCAGGCAGAATCAATTCCTACACTTTCCGAGACTATGTAGTTTTTAAAGACCCTTGCAGGTGCTTTTGAAAACATTCCACGTTAGTAGGATGGTGCCAAGAAGCCCTTCACTTCCCCTCAAAAGTCCTAGCTTCTGGCCCCGTAACTTCCTTGAGTGTTTTTGGAGGCTCTTTATAGCATTTCAGGGGTCTGCATACACACATGTGTGCAGAGATAAATGGGTAATAACATGTATAAGTATGCCACCCCATTATACCTCAGCCCAGAAACAAGAACCTGCTTCAGAGGGATTTTCATCGCTGTTTTCAAACCCTGACTTTCTATCACGCCACTTGGCTGTGGAAAAACTTCCACCTTATCCACGTTAGGTGTGTGCTGTCCACAGGCACAGTGCTGGAGCCTGCATGGTATCAAATGCAGTGGCTGCTCTGTGCCTGTGTGTGAGCAGCTGTGGCTGTGTGTGTGTGGAAGGAGGCACATGTCTTCAGATGCCAGGCGTGGGGGGGGGGGTGGTTCCAGAGAGCTGCAGGGGTGCGTGTGCCTGGACTGTGTCTAGGGAAGCCTTTGTCCACCCACAACCCTCTGTTGCAGATGAAGATGCCTTCTAAGAAGTTTGCACACATCCCCGTCTACACGCTGGGCTTTGAGAGTCCTCAGAGGGTGGCAAATGCCAAAGCCACAGCGACACAGAGAAGAGACGTCTTCCAGTGCGTGCCTTTGCTCTTTGCTGACACTGTGTGGTCAGGCACTGCTGGTAACGCAGGAGCTGGGGTGGGGGTGTGTCCTGTTTGCTGGGACACCCCAAGGAAACAAGACGCAGATATCTGGGAGGGCTCTGGGGGCTGAGTAGCATGAGATGGAAACCACTCTGGGTGGTGAGGTGCACTGTTCGGCATGTTCATTCCAAAAATCTTGCATGCCTGACGCAGGGGGTGAGGGATGTGAACCTGGAGAAATGAGCAGGGGACCTCCCTGACGGCCCTGTCCCGCCCCAGGTCCCTGCAGGGGCCCCAGTGGCAGAGTGTGGAGGAGGAGTTCCCGCACATGTACACCCATGGCTGTGTCCTGAAGGACGTCTGCAGTGACTGCACCAGCTTTGTGGCAGATGTGGTGCGCTCCAGCCGCAAGAGTGTGGACGCCCTCAACACTACCCCTCGCCGTGCCCGCCAGACCCAGTCCCTCTACATCCCTAACACCTGGACTCTTGACTTCAAGTGACAGCTCTTGCTACCCTAGCCCACCTGGCCGGAAGCTTTTCAACGTGGCCTGAGGCGGCCAGGCCTCTGGGGAGGAGCCGGGCCAGTTCTGAACCAGGCTGGGAGCTCCCCGATGGGGCACAACCGCCACCTGCTTCCCGAATATGCATGTACATATATATATAGAGAGATACATTTATATAACATATACACAGCCTATATATTTATATATGTTTCCTGGCCCCAGAGTCCATTTGGGGTCAGGCTTATTTCCAGGACCCTCCCCAGGAAGGCTGTTTCATCTCAGGACTCCTAGGGTGGGGTGGGGATGGCATAGGATAGAAAGGAGGGTAGGCTGGAGGTAGTGCAGGGGACGGTGGGACTCTAGGAAGACCCTGCCCCACCATGTTCTCCATCCTTCCTTGGGCAGATGCCCAGGTATGGAAGTATACCTTGGTCCCCAGGTGGACTGGAGCGCCCTACTTGCATCTGTGCTCCTGTATCAGGGATATGGGCTGCGGAGGGACCTTGGAAGCCTGAGTGGGTTGAGATTCTCCCAGGCAGGTGTCCCAGGGCCATCTCCTTGGAAGGCCTGAGGTGAAGCTCACTCCCTGCCCAACGTCAAGCCCCTGCCATGCTTTCGGTCTTGTTACCGGGAGGAGCCCTGTAAATGTGTACTCGCGGCCACTCTTGGCCTAATAAAGGTGGTCTCACAGTCTCCTGTCTGAGTGTGAACTACGGACTATCCAGCAACAGCAGTGGGCATGTTATCTAAGGGTGGAAGCTGGGCTCCAAGGGGCCACCTGTGCCCCCCAATCCCGGGCAGAGTAAGGATGACCACCATGAGAAGAGGGCACTCTGGCCCACTCCCATTCTCTACACCTAACTTCATAACCTGGCATTCTGGTCCTATGTGGGACAGCAGTTTAGCTGCTGCCTGTCACCAGCCAGCCTGGGGGACCCTTTGTCCTCATTCCCCAGATCCCTTGGGGTTCACAGGGTGGGGGGACCTCCACCCTGCTCTTCAGGATGATGGCTGGAGGAACACCTGTGTGTCCTGCCTGCCCACATGTACCTGGGAGGCGGCTTCTGTTGTCATCCCACCTGCGGATGAGGAAACTGGGACTCAAAGTGTCTAAGGAATTTGGCTAAAGATATACTCAGCTTTCCTGGGATGTTAACCCAGGTCTACTGGACACCAGGCTTTAATGCCTGCCCCATGGACATGGGCCTGGAGGAGTCCCGAGGCACATGCCGTGTAACAGATGGGCTTGTGGGAGAAGGTATTTCATCAGCTAGGGTCCAGGACATTCAGTTACACAAAATTAGAGCTACCAGTGAAAGTAGCCAGCTCCCAGCCCTGTTCTGAGTGCTTCACGGGCAGGGAGCAGTATTATTGTGACTTAAAAATGACAAAACAGTCTGGTCAGTTTGGCTCAGCGGTTGAGCATCAGCCTGAGGACTGAAGGGTTTTGGGTTCAATTCCCACTCAAGGGCACGTACCTGGGTTGCAGGTTTGATCCCCAACCCTGGTTGGGGTCGTGCAGGAGGCAACCAATCAATGTGTCTCTTTCACATCGATGTTTCTCTCCCTCCCTCCCCTCCACTGTATCTAAAAGTCACTGGAAAAATATACTTGGGTGAGGATTAACAAAAAAAAAAAAAAAAGGAGAGAGAGAGAAAAAAAAACAAAAAAACATAAGAGGATAGGAGTTGCTCCCAGACACAGCCAACAATGAAAAAGCCAACATTTATGTAGCACCTCCGACAGCAGGTGCTCCTCGGAGGTAGGCACCATTGTCGTCATTCTAATTCTGCAGGTAAAGAAACACGCCCGACAGGGGGATACCTGGGTTCTGATCCACACAGGAAGCCTTGGAAATTGAAGGCCATACAAAAACAATAAAACCCATCCTGGACAGCTAGGCTGAGCTGAGAGGGGTGTTCCTGGCGCTTCTGTCTTCTTGCTGCTGCCCTCAGGGCTGCTGGTCACGCCTCCCGAGGGCCACGGGTACAGAGGCTGTGCAGTGCCCACTGTGCCAAGCCCTGCCTCCCCTCACCTAACTTAGATCCTAACAAGCTAAAGTCACTTCCTCTAGAACTGTTTTCAACCAAACTTCTGGTGGTCCAGGGAGAGACTCATGTTCAAGGTGACTGTTTGGGGAAGGTGCCACTCAAGCTGGGTTGGATGTTGCCCTCTTCGGTGTCACAGAGCTGTCTTGTGAAGGGCAAAGCAGAAAGCAGCTCCAGGCTGACTCCCCAAGTTTCCAGCCCCAGGAGAGGCAATAAGCCTGCATAGATCAGTCACACCACTTGACCAAGAGTGACACAGAATCTATTTACCAACTAGCCTGGCTCTGAACAATCAGAATGGACAGCAGGGTGGTGTCCTGGAGGTCCCCCTGTGCTGAGCATAACCCTTTAGTAGCTGGATAGTAGGCAGGGGGTTTCTAAGGGACTCTGCAGGGGAGGGGGGGGCGGGTGGAGCAAGTAGGACTGAGGGGAGATGGAGGCAGCAGCTGTGTGCTAGCCTGTGTGAAGTAAAGACCCAAGTGACCAGTACAGGCTGACACAGCCAGGTGCAGGCACACAAGGGCATGCACACACACACACCCTGTCCTGCATCCCCTTTCCCATCCTTGCCATCCTCAAATGAACTCTGGAACCACAGACACGAAAGCAAATCAAGATTCTACCTGGGCCAGTTATTCTCTGAGTTCCACTTTCTTTACCTGTAACAGGGGGATTCCTACCTCACAGGATGAGGTGAGAATTTAGTCCAGCGCCTGGCCTGCCCCACAGTGACAGCCATCCCCACGCTCAAGGCTGCCATCTCTTCTGTCACCCCACACCAAGACATCCTGCCCCTGCACTTGGATGGCAGTGCAGGGGTTCTCAATCCTGCCTGCACATTTTAATTCCCTGAAGAGCTTTTTAAAATATGAATGCCCTACTTCGGAATTTCTAGGGCTGGGTCCTCTATCTTTTTTAAAAATATGCTTTTATTGATTTTATAGAGAGAGAGGAAGGGAGAGGGAGACAGAGATAGAAACGTCGATGAGAGAGGACATGGATTGGCCGCCTCCTGCATGCCCCCCCTGGGGACCTGGCCCACAACCTGGGCATGTGCCCTGACCATATCCAACCCGGACCTCTTGGTGCAGGGTGGACGCTCACCCACTGAGCCAGACCGGCGGGACTGGGTCCTTCCTCTTTATCGTAAAAACCTCCCAGGAGGTCATGACGCACAGTGTGGGCGGCGAGCCTCCACTTCAGAGCAGGTTTCCCACACCCAGGGGTACAGAAAGCACCTGGGGCGCGCCAACAGCAAAAACCACCACCAGGACGGATTCGGTCTCCGTCTACCCCTGCACGGGGCTGTCCATGGGGGCTGTCCGGAAATCCTCAGCCCTGAGGAGCTACTCGGTTCGGATGTGCCGCCGGCGGCCTTGGAGCCTGGCTGGAGTCACTGGACTGGGGCCCTTCATCCCCCAGCCGTCAACGGGGCGCCGCCCCCTCACCTGGCCCACCTGCGCGTCCCTCCGCAAAACAGGGTCCAGGTCCCGGGTGTAGGAAGTTTGGAGCCTGTGCGCCCCCACCCCGGTCCCAGTCCCCCGGTCCCAGTCCCGGTCCGCGTCCCAGCTCCGGCTCCGCCGCGGGCACGCCTCCGAGGACTCCGAGACGCCGCCGCGGGGGCACGCAACTCGCGCGAGAACACGTCCTGGTACGCCCGCAGCTTATTAGATGACACCGGGAACAGAGCGGAAGTGCCGGAGAGCCGCAGCGCGCAGACGCGACACGCCAGCCCCGCGCCAGCGCGCCGTAAGTGCGCAGGCGCGTCCGCCGCTCTCTTTGCTGCTTGTCCGCTTCCACTCCCCAGACCTCGGCGGCCGTTGGGTCCTATGTCGCGCCGGGCCCTCCGGAGGCTGAGGGGGGAACAGCGCGGACAGGAGCCCCTCGGGCCCGGCGCCCTGCAGTTTGGCTTCTGTGATGACGATGATGCGGAAGAAGATGGACCAAAGCGGGGTCCAGGTGGCCGGCGCCCCCGGGGCGCAGGGAAGGAGGGCGTCCGAGTCAACAACCGCTTCGAGCTGGTGAGCGCGGTGCCTGGGGTGGGGGCGGCGGGGGCGCGGTGTGCGAGGCGGGTGTGCGCGGGGCGAGGTCGTGACGTCACGGGGCGGGGCGGGGCGACCTGGGGTCCGGGCTGCAGTGGGGGGGGCGGGACGAAGGGAGTGGGCGGCGGCATGTCAGGTTTGGGTCGCTGCTGGGGGCGGGGCCAGGGCCGGAGGCGGGGCCAGGAGGGCTGGGCGGTGGCGGTGGGCGTGGTCCTTGCGCTGTGGGACGGGGCGCAGCGCGGGGGGCGGAGCTTCCCTTCTCCGGTCTGGGGGCCTTTACCTCGATTTCCGTCTCCACGCCCGGCACTTGCAGGGTCTTTGCAGACATTCTCCTTTACTCCTCACGACCCGGGGACACGGTGTCGTGCGCATCGCGTGTCCCCCGCAGCAAGGTGTCCAGCACACCGGTGTCCTTAGCGCGGGCCTGTCTGTAATGTGGCATGTGTGCGCCTTATCTTGTTCTCGCTTCCCTGACCTTGTGTGGGCAGGTGACGTGTTTTGCTCGCCCGTGTTTCCTGCCTCGTGTGAGTGCCTAGTACTGTTCTCTCTGAAGTTTAACTTGGTATAGAGGTAGTTAACGAATTTGAATTCCTTAAAACACTTCAGATTCCCAAAAGGGGCTCAAAAAATAGGATTATTTTTAAGGGAGCATGACTTCATAACAGGAAACCAGCACACAGCTTCACCCAGAGGCAGTGGTGGCACCATTAGTTGAATGCTGGGGAAAGTGTGGGTGCCATTTCCTTCATGACCCCCATAGTGTGGAGGAAATGTCCACAGGAGGCCTCATTTCAGCATCCTCCCTTTGCTGCAAGATCTTAACCAGCCATACCACACTTGGGCCCCTGGCATCCTGATGCTGCCACACAAAAGAAGGTGTCCGAGGTGGGAATCATCCTGTTATTGGTGGAGCTGTGGCAGACCCCGTTTTGGTAGAATTCCAGCATCTTCAAATCAGGTGCTCTTTATTTATTTATTTATTTTCTTTATTGATTTTAGAGAGAGAGAGAAAGATCGATGAGAGCCCTGGCCGGTTTGGCTCAGTGGTTAGAGCGTCGGCCTGCAGTCCACAGGGACCCGGGTTTGGTTGCTGCTAAGGGCATGTACCTCGGTTGCAGTTTGTCCCCGGCCTGTCCCTGGCGCCCTGGTTGGTCGTGCGGGAGGCAGCCACTTGATGTGTCCCTTTTGCGTCGATGTTTCTCTCTTTCTCTTTCTCTTCCTCTCTCTCCCTCCCACTCTATCTGAACAAAAAATGGAAAAATGTCCTCGGGTGAGGATAAAAAAAGATACATTGATGAGAGAGAACATTGACTGGTCGCCTCCTGCATGCTCCCCACTGGGGATTTGGCCCACAACCTGGGCATGTGTCCTGACCGGGAATCGAACCAGTGACGTCTTAGTGCATGGGGTTATCGCTCAACCACTGCAGGTGCTCTTTTTTTTTTTTTTGGTACATGCCCCTAGTGGGAACCGAACCCAGGACTCTCTGGTCCGCAGGCCGATGCTCCAACCGCTGAGCCAAACCAGCCAGGGCCCAGGTGCTTTTTTTATAAGCAAAGATTTATGGATTTGCTAGACAGACACGCATAACACACTCCTGAGCTTTATCCTTCCATGTGGAACTCTCCACTGGTGAAAAAAGCAAAACCAGAAAACACGAAACTTGTTCATGCTTTTTCTTCTCTGCTACTCCGCGGCGGAGACAGCAGGCCCCGTTTGCTTTCAGTCCCATCAGTGAAAAATCACAAGCACAGCGTGGTCCCAGTTTCATTTCACAGTTATCCCAGGGTTGCAGGGTTAGAGTCGATTTTTTTTTTGAGCTTGAGATGTTCTACATTGAACATATAATTTTACTTATTTATTTTTGGACTTGAGTGTCCAAAATTGGGTCCATCAGATCTGGTTATTGTGCCATGGTGGCCTCTTTTATTTATTAGCTTATTAGCTGAAGGGTCAGAGCTTTTCCAGTAACTTTGTATCCACTTCTGCTCTTCCCCTCCCCCTGTCCCACTCTCTCCTCCAGACTGTTTGAGTGTGTGTTTAATGTGTGAGTGCATATGTTTAGGGTGTGAGTGTTCTGACACGTTTTCCTGTTCAACATTGTGATCCTAAGATTCATCCGTGTGGTGTGTGTGAGTATGGTTCCTTTTTACTGCTATGTGAGGGTCCATTGTATGAGATCTTTGCCCAGAGCGGGGGATAAGTTGTGATGTTTGAGGATTCTGCATTATGCCTGCTCTGAAGATAGGACACCGAGGGCCACCTGTATCCCAGCCCCCTCTGTGCCTCGTCGACTGAAGGAACTCTGAACCAGGACTTGTTCAGACGGTTGGCACTGTGGCCTGCGAGGCATAACACATTCGTGTTCCTTCCTCTACAACCTCAGAATGGCCTTGAAGGTGCCCACGCAGCAACTCCTCTGCTCCTGTTGCTGAAATGCCTCTCAGTACCACCAGGATGCACTTAACAACCAGGACGCTCACATGATGCCCTGTCCTCTCTCCTCTGTTTCTGCAGATTAACATTGAGGATCTGGAGGAGGGGCCTGTGGTGAACGGGGAGAGGTCTGACAGTCTGCTCACAGATGCTGTGGTGTCGGGGAGCAAACGGAGGTCCCAGAGTGCAAGTGCTGAACCCAAGAGGGATGGAGAGGTGGCTGACAGGACAGTGCCCCTGGAGCAGGTGTGGGACAAGGGCTGCCCAGCCACACACTCTGTGCTGTCATTTTCTGAATTTTGTCTTGTTAATTGCCCAATTGCCCTCAAATTTCCTGGTGAGTGGTGATCACATGTGCATGAAATCTTCGACTGGTGGCCGTCACGGGTGCTCTGTCCCGGGTCCTCCAGTCAGATTTCCCCAGCACGAGATCCCTTTCCCTGTTCTGGGAGAGCCCCCCGCTCAGCAGGTGTGTGCTCTTTGTGAGTGTGTGTCCGGGGCTCAGGCCGGGGCGGTGGGGCCCTGGGTGGACATGTCTTGAAGAAATGTGTAGTCCGGGTGAGTTTTGTGTTCTCCACTGCACAAGGGAAGGTCCCTCTGGAGGCCTTTTGCTCATTTATTCAAGTGCTTTTGAGAGCCTCCTGGGCTCTAGGGACAAGTCTTTGTCTTCCAGGGGCCCCTGGTCAGGAGGGCGACGTGAATGGACTGACAGCTACAGTTGGGGACACCTGATGAGTGCGGGGGGTGTGGGGGACAGACCAAGCTCAAGGTGGGGGGCTCCCCAAGGAGTCTTCACACTATGATGGGATGAGAGCCAGGTGAAGGCATGACAGGTGTTAAGACAGAGGAATGTGGGCGTGGGGACTGCGGTGCGAGGCCCAGCTCCAGGTGGCTGAGCATGGCAGGGGGAGTGGTTGATAAAGTGAACGGGGAAAGCAGAGGGATGGTGGGCAGATGTCAGAACTCTTTGAGCATCGTGAGGTCAAAGGGAACCCTGAGGTGTGTCAGAAAGAGGTGTGAGAGGAAGATGGAGGCTGGACTAGAGTTGGGGAGACCAGTGGGAGGTGTTGGTTGCCCTAGAGAAGTAAGTGATGTCACAGGACATTCAGGAAGTGAAAGGGGACAGCAAGCCTGTGTCCTGTGTCGCTGTGTCCCTTTGCGGCTTCAGCTTTGGTTCTCGGGGTTTAAGATCTCATCGTCTCTTCCCATTGATTAAGATGTGCTTCTTTTACTAGTCTAATGTGAGTGGCAAACTCCGAAAGAAGAAAAAGAAACAGAAAAATAAGAGAAATTCTACAGGAGAAACTTCGGTATGTCCAGCTGATGTCTGTCCATTGTCTCTGGCTGTTTCTCAGGGTGCCATTGGGAAGTGTTTGTTTGAAGCAAACACATCCTGCAGATTTTATTGTCACTTAACAAATCTTGAAGCTTAGGACTGGATCCCTTGGCCCTTCCTCTTCTATGTGCTCCCAATTCAAAATGCTCGCACGTCTCAGTGGCCAGCATCTCTTCGATCTGCAGCTGGGCTCCATGCGTTGAAGCCTCAGCACAGTCTTTGCAGTTTTAGCCTTTTTGTGGAAAATCAGCGTAGTCTGCCCATCATAGCCACTGCGTCTTGTCATCACACTGTTTTCCCTGCGTATACAGCCAGTTCTTGCCCTTCTTGTCCTGTGTCACCTTGTGGGGTTGGTGCCTGCCACACTTCTTAGAGAAAATTGGGAAGGTTTTCGGGATGTCACCATGTTTGCAAAAGTACTGTCGGCATAGAAAGGAAAGCAGTTGGTTTGGTTTTTTTAATCCTCACCCGAGGATATTTTTTTTTACATTTATCTTCAGACAGAGTGGGAGAGAGAGAGACATCGATGTGAGAGAGACACATCGACTGGTTGCCACCTGCACAACCCCAACCGAGGCCGGGGACGAACCGCAACCGAGGTACGTGCCCTTGGCTGGAATCGAGCCCAGGTCTCTTTGGTCTGTGGGCCGACACTCTGACCGCTGAGCCACACCGGCCAGGGTAGCAGTTTGTTTTTACTTGATATTTTGATTTCTTCCTGCTAGGGGTATAACTAATTCAGGGGTCAGAGAAATGAAAAGGGAAATTACTTAACAAATTTTGCTTCTGTATTTGTTAACTTCATTCCTTGAGGGTTAGAGCCCCACTCTACCTCCAAAACGATGCTCTGGGGCAGCAGAGTCCCTTCTCCGCCTCCTGCACCTGTGCCCTGACCTGTGTCTGGTGCTGAGGTGTGAATGCCCCAGGAGCAGTGTGTCAGAAAGTGTATTTCCATGTTGCCCCTGGGCCTTGTTGTCCCTGTGCTTATCTCAAAAAGAGGCTGTGGCATTGTGCCTGTTCAGTTAGAACCTCCAGTCCCAGCTCAGTTACCTGAGGAGGTAAATGCACGCGTGAGACCAGAAATGTGAGCTTGTGACTCAGATATTCGAGGGCCCTTCTGGTTCTGTGATTCTGTCTTTTCTGAGCTTCCACTTGTGAAGAATCTCTCCTTTCTCAATGATGCGCTTATTGTCTGTCAGGAAGTAAACAGTATAATAGTTGTTCTTTGTGAAAATGAATCGTGTAGTTGTTGGTTGTTATAACATGTAAAATAGGAAGTGAGGGTGGTTATTAATATGTTGTTTTGGGGCCTTTAGGAAAATGGGCTAGAAGACATTGACCGCATCTTGGAGAGGATCGAGGACAGCAGCGGCCCTCACCGCCCAGGCCCGCCTGCCCTGAGCTCGAGGAAGCACGTCCTGCACGTGGAGCACAGGTACCTCCGCCCTGCCGGCCGTCACTGCAGACTGGCGAGGAAGAACGTCATCAGAAGAAGAGAAGAAAAATTACTATCTTTACTTAAAAGTGACATGAGTTCGTTATCAAACATTTAGGGATAGGAACAGGAGAAAAGAGGAAAAGGGGAATACCTCCATTTCCAAGGCCCTTTGCTTTTAGCTTCGTATGTGTGGGAATCCTGTTGACGTAGGTGTTGTCCTGGGATGAATGGTCACATCTTGTTCCTGTAGGTGCTGAGTGAAGCCCTGTCCCCGCTGCAGAGGTGGTTCCTGAGTCAGTGGGGAATCCGGTGTAATTTAGGCCTTTTGCTGCCCTCACTCGGCCTGGGAGTAGTGGCCAGCCCAGGCCACTGCCTCGGGTCAGCGGTGTTAGAGAAAGCAGGCCTACAAGTTGTCTTTGACACCAGGACAGTTGTTTTCCTCGCTGGGTTTTTATGTGACTTTCTAAAATTTCCAGAATTGTGGTAAGAGAACTCAATTTCATTTTTCTTTAAACATTTTCAATTCTCTAGGCACTTAAATCCAGACACGGAATTGAAAAGGTATTTTGGCGCTCGAGCTGTCCTGGGAGAACAAAGGTATGATCAACACGGACTGTGTTCTCAATTAAAGGTGGGGGGTTCTCAAAGCCAAAGTGAAAAAATGAGACCCTTGGGGTGCCTGGTTCTGAGGGGCCTGAGGCGGGTGCAGGGAGAGGCTGGAGTTAGACCTTGTGTCTGGCTGCTGGGATCACTGCCTTCTGCAGCAAAGGTTCTGAGAATCCTTAAATGTTGAGCTTCTAGCCCTGAAATCTTAGGCAGGTTCATTCTTCTCAGTCAGCAGCACAACTAACATGAAGTTTCGGTTCTGGCCCAAGTTCGATCTTTGTTACTGTAACAGTGCTTAGTGGTTGGCGCCCCTCAGTAGATGCGATGAGAAATGCTCCGAGCATGAGGGGCTGTTTCTGGGACGGCGCAAGGGTCTGCCTCCAACGCTCTTCACATTCTGTGACTGGACCTTTCACACCAACAGAAGCTTTGTCTTCTCAAGTTCATCTTTTTTCTGATTAGAGAACTAAATACTTACTTAAAAATTCAAGCAATTCAGAATTGTCTACTTTGACACTTTTCTCAAAAGATAACCATTCAGGACAGATTGCTGCATCTCCCCAGAATCACAGAGTTCTGCTGGTGCCCACACACCCTGGCTGTCCACACCCTGGTGCACGGGACTGCACTTGCCAGGGGGACAGGTGTTAGGCTGTGTGTTGGCTGTGGTCCCCCTGCATCTGTGACGACATTTCCAGTGGAATTGCCCAGGATTGGACATTCCCAGCTTTATGTCACCCTGTTGGCCTCCAGGGAGCTGCACAGCTGTGCCCACCCAGCACCTGAGTGCCCCTTCCTCTGCCCACGCCAGGCATAGGAGGTTTAAAATCTGTGATGATGTGTACACAAAAAGTCATCCTGATGTTTTGACTTTTCTTTGATTATGAGTAAGGTTGAGGATTTTTTCCTGTTATTTTCCCACACTTTTCTTGCATTTCTAATGGTTTTTACTTTATATTTTGCTTTTTTTTTTGGTGTTATGTAGGGAACAAGGGTTTCTGACTTTGTCTCCTTTTTGGAATATTAACAAAACACGTTTTTACATTAAACATTCCTCTCTGTCGCCTGTCCCCACCCTTGCTTCATGTGTTGGCATCTGCTCGGTCTGTCTTTGCCATTTCTTGACATTTTTGCCTGGTCTTATTTCTGAGTTAAAGTTGGTAATTAGTTAATAGTAATTACACTTAATATTTTTATTGTGTTATACTTATTTCTTTCTTTAAAAATTTAGTTCCTACCTAAGGGTTTCCTTGAGAAGCCCCAGTTTCCTCCTTATCCCTCTGCCCCTTGTTCCTCGCCGGCTCCCCACGTGCTGTTGATGGTTGTCTCTGGTGCTTACTCAGAATCTCAGCCATTGGGCACTGCTCCTCCTTGGGTTCTCCACTGACATCCTACGGTGACAGGCCTGGCTGGCTCCATCGCCCTCCCTGGTCCTGTCTCCACGTCTCCCTGCCCCACCTCCCAGCGCAGTCAGAGCTGCCTCGGTCCAGTCTGTTCTCTGCGGATGGTTCCTGCAGGGCTGGGCTGTCCTGGTATTCCACAGATGGGACAGTTCCATCCAAGTTATCCTGCTTTGTGCACCTGCCCTTGCCCAGAATCCTCGCACAGCGTGGTTTCCTTCAGGTCTGAGCAGGCCTTTCTTCACAGTTGTCTCCTCCTGCAGGTTCTGCTTTTCTTGCTGGGAGCAGAAACATGCTTTGTTGTTATTGTTGTGAATCCTTACCTGAGATGTTTTTCCACTGACTTTTTAGACAGAGTGGAAGGGAGGGAGGGAGAGACACATTGACTGGTTGCTTCCTGCATGACCCCAACCTGGGTCGGGGATTGAACCTGCAACCCAGGCACGTGCCCTTGACCTAGAATCGAAACTGAGACCCTTTGGTCCTCGGGCTGACATTCCAGTCTCTGAGCCAAACCAGCCAGGGCCAGAAACATACATACCTTTTTGTCCTGTTCCTAACACAGTTCAAATTTTTACTCATTTTTTTCTTAAATGAAATACTTCAGATTATCAAGAAAGTATAGAGAAAAATATACACATGTCCACATGCCCATTACCCAGCTTAAGAAACAAAACATGCCCTGGCCCATTTGCCTCAGCGGTTAGAGCATCAGCCTATGGACCAGAGGGTCCTGGGTTTGGTTCCCGCTAAGGGCACGTACCTCGGTTGCAGTTTATCCCCAGCCCTGGTTGGGGTCGTGTGGGTGGCAACCAGTTGATGTGTCTCTCTCACATTGATGTTTCTCTCTCTCTCTCTCTCTCTCTTCCTCCCTTTCTCCCTCCCGCTCTATCTGAAGATAAATGCAAAAACGTCCTTGGGTGAGGATTAAAAAAAAGAAGAAACAAACGTGCCCTGGCCAGTGTGGCTGTTGGTTGGGTGTCGTCCGTGCACTGAACAGCTGCTGATTCAGTTCTAGGTCAGGGCACATGCCCGAGTTGCTGGCTCGACCCCCAGTAGGGAGTGTGCAGGAAGCAGCAGATCGATGTTTTGCTATCACATCGATGTTTCTCTCTCTCCCTTACTCTCTCTCTAAAAATCAATTTAAAAAATAATAAAAAAAGAAAAGAAGAAAAGAAACAAAATGTCACTGTTGGAACAGAAACCCCTCCATGCGACTGGGGCTCTGGGTAGGCCTGGCACCTGCAGGGACACTCAGGTGTGGGGCTGGGACACTGGCCAGGGAGAGGGCTGTCCGAGTCGTTCGCAGTCTGTGGAGCTGTGCCTGCCGCCTCCTTGCTGCCCACCTGCTCACCTGTCTGGCTTGCTTTCTCCCAGAACCTGACGCTGCTGATCTTAGGGTACTTCCAGATCTCTTCCCCTTCCAAACCTGTTGTTGCACTGGGGAGTCCCAGGAGAAGGAGGAGATGAGACTGTGCCTTGAGGCAGAGGCCCGTCCTCTGTGTGGCCTCGTCCTGCTCACCCACAGACGGCTGTGTGCAGAGTGCCTGTGGGCCCTCATTCTTGTCGTCTTCAGTTGGGGCTTCCACCTCTTTCCTTGTACCTGCCCTGCCACTTCGCTGGGCTGAGAATCCCTGTTCCTTTTCTTTCTCTGGTCATCTGGTTATTTATTTTTTTAAATATGATTTTTAAAATATGTTTTTATTGATTTTTTAGAGAGAGAGGAAGGGGGAGAGAGAGAGAAACATCAATATGAGAGAGATACATCCTGCACACCCCCTACTGGGGATCGAGCCCACAACCTGGGCATGTGCCCTGACTGGGAATCGAACTGGGACCTCTCAGTCCATAGGACAGCGCTCAATCCACTGAGCCACACTGGCTGGGCAAGGTTGTCTGGTTATTTAGGTCATAGTTCCCAATCATCTAGCAGTGGTCACATTTAGTTATTACCACATTTTGTCCTTGTTGTGTTTGTGGAAGTGCGGCCAAGCCTCCCTTCGCCCCTGCCCTGAGGTTTTGCTCCCACAGCCCAGCAGAGGTTGGGCAGTGTAGGAGAAGCTGTGCCATGTCCGGTTCTCCACAGGCCTCGGCAGAGACAGCGTGTGTACCCCAAGTGTACGTGGCTGACAACCCCTAAGAGCACCTGGCCTCGGTACACCAAGCCAGGTGAGAGTCTGCGGAGGCGTGGGGTATGAGCCTCTTGGGCCGGGTCAGCCCTCTGTTTCTGCAAAGCCATGTGCAGGTTTGTGACCGAGTGCTGGTGTGGTGCAGGAAGAGACACCCAGTGTTGGGGCACAGATACCGCCCCCCATGCCAACTGCGTGTCTTCTCGACCATGTTTTAATGCAGCTTTTTTTCTACCTTCTTGCTTTTTCCTGTGGATACTGTACCATGGGAAGCAATTAAGTTCATTTTTAAAGTGTGATATTTTGTATTTTGTTACAAAGTAGTAAGTACATACAATTTAAAGAAAATCAGCAACACTGCAGAAAGGCATGGGGTGTGGGTAAGTGTCCTGTCGGGCTGCTTGGCTGCACGGCCTCAGGGAGCACCTGGGAGCCCTGGGGCTGGGGCAGGGAGTGGGGGAGGGAGCCCGAGCGCAGGCAGAGGTGGGGCTGTGTGTCCTGTGGCACGTGGCCTCCGTGCAGCCGTCAGTGGAGTGTGAGCCACGGGTGACCAGGAACCACTGACCTATTTCATGAACGTGCTGAAGGGAGATGGGAGTTTCCAGGTTCACCAGTAGAAATGACCCTGTACCCCAAAGGTGGGCACGAGGAGAGGGAGAAAGGGTGTCTGGTGGTGGGTTACAGCCACGTCGCCCCCGTGCCTGCCGGCCCCTGGTGCTGGTGCTCTGCACACTCCCGGGAGAAGAGCCCGGGATGCGGGCAGTGAGCCCTGCGCCTGGGACAGCGCTCAGCTGGCGGAACCAGTGCTTCCAGTCGGCGTCTCGAGCTGCGTGCTCACAGAGCAACTCGAGGGGCCTGACCTGGTCTTCTCCCCAGGCCTGTCGATGCGGCTGCTGGAGTCAAAGAAAGGCCTGTCCTGCTTTGCTTTCGAGCACAGCGAGGAGTACCAGCAGACACAGCACAAGTTCCTGGCCGCCGTGGAGTCCATGGAGCCCAACAACATCGTGGTTCGTGAGTCCCCACAGCCAGGGCCTGGGCCACAGGGACCATGCTCGAGGGCACAGTGCTTTGGGGTCTGGCCGCTGTCTTCCAGTGTGGGGACCGGGCCATGGAGGAGGGTTGAGGTGGAGCCACCTGGGCACAGAGTCCCGAGAGGCCCCTCCGGTCAGGTCAGGGGTCTGGCTTCACAGCCTGTATGACACCGTTTGAGCTGGGAGTGTTGCGAGTCACCCGGTGAAATCCTCCCCGAGGCTCAGATGCCTGAAAGAAAGACGTGCCTGGGCGTCTGAGGCCTTCCTGGGTGTCTCCCCGAGGGCCCTCCCGCAGCCACGGCAGCGTCTCTTTCTGTCGTAGGTCCTGCTGCAGACGAGCCCCTACCATGTCGACTCGCTGCTGCAGCTCAGCGACGCCTGCCGGTTCCAGGATGATCAGGAGATGGCGCGAGACCTCGTAGGTGAGCGCTGCTCACGCCCTGGCCCTGCTGCAGAGCCACGCTGCCCCTCCCGAGTGTCTCAGAGGCCGTTTGTTAAAACGGATACAAAGGGCTTTGCCAGGATGTTGCTAAAATAACAGCTTTACTTAGATATAATTTATAGTACATAAAATTCCCCTATTTAAAGCATCCAGCCCTGGCCAGTTTGGCTCAGCAGTTAGAGCATTGGCCCGCGGACCAAGGAGTCATGGGTTCACTTCCGGTCAAGGGCACGTACCTTGGTTGTGGTTTGTCCCTGGCCCTGGTCAGGGTCGTGCGGGAGGCAACCAGTCGATGTGTCCCTCTCATGTCGATGTTTCTCTCTCTCTCCCTCTTTCTTCCTCTCCCTCCCTCCCACTCTATCTGAAGATAAATGGAAAAATATCCTCAGGTGAGGATTTGAAAAAAAACAAAAAGCATCCAGTTTATTGGTTTTTAATGAATGCCAGAGTTGTACAGCCTGTAGATCCTAGACCCTCTTCCTTACTTAGAAACCTCAACTCATCAGTCACCTCCCCATCCCCAGCCCCCGGCAACCCCAGTCTGCTTTCTGTCTTTGGATTTGCCTGTGCCGGACGTTTCTGATCAGTGCAATCGTGGGAATGTGTCCATCTGGCTTCTACATTCAGCACCGTGTCTCCAGGCTGGATGGCGTGCTGTGTGTGGGCCACGTCTGTGTGCGGGCCACGTCTGTGTGCCCACCCACGTGGCGGACACTGGTTGCCCCACGCCGGCTCTTGTGAATGAGCTGTTGGGGCCCGTGTGTGAGTAAGAGGATGTGTGTGTGCATTTCCCTGTCTGGATCCAGGTGTTGCCAGCTTGGACCCTGTGGGTGAAGTAAGTGCAGAGTGGCCTCAGTGGTCCCCAGGGTCAGTCCCTGTTGTCACTTCCCCAAATCCTAGTGACCTGACCTCCTTCCTTCCAGAGCTTTCCTTGTTGCGAGCCACAGAGGATGGGGTTGCAGTTGCCGCGAGGTGGCTGTGACGCCCCCCTCGGTGTTTGTGTGGCCCGCAGAGAGAGCGCTGTACAGCATGGAGTGTGCCTTCCACCCCCTGTTCAGCCTCACCAGCGGGACCTGCCGGCTGGATTACCGCAGACCAGAGAACAGGTGAGCTGGCCCCACCAAGGGGTTTTGCTCCCACTCTGCTCTTTCTCTTGGGTGCTGAAGCTTTCACGGGGGACGTGAGAACCAGGGCAGGGGAGCGGGAGCAGGTGGCACGGGCTGTCCACAAGGGGTCCCACCAGGTGGCTTGGGCCAGGCCTCTCACTGTGTTTAAAGCTTGAATGCAGGGGAGCGGGGTTTACAGATGGTGGATTGGCTGGCCTGGGATTAAATGTGCTCATGTTAGTGAGGCTAAAAAGCTGCTTCACCGTAATGGGTTCCATAACCGTGTTTCCTCGTGTCTTCGGACAAAAGGAGCCATGCCCCGAGTTTAGAATGCTCTGCAGTCTTTGTGTGCAGGTGTGTGTGATCGTTAAGTGAGTAGCTTGAACTCAGCCCGATCCTTTTCCTTTGCGGTGAGTGGTTGTGTGCATGGGCCCCTCTTGTCTTGCAGAAACTTTTGCCGCCCTGAGCCCCTGTTCAGGCCCTGGATGGCCACAGCTCCCTGCTGACCTTGTCCTGGTCTTCAGGGCCTTGGTAGGGTGGGCATGCCTTCTGTCCTGGAGGCTGTCCTGGGTCCCGGGCGTGCTGACCCCACTGCACCATCTGCACTGGGTGCTACACCTGAACTTCCTCCATTGGTTGTGTTTGTTAGCCTTGTCTCTGGTTAAACTCCTAGTTCTCTGAGACAGGTTACAAGATGTTAATGTTTCCAGGCATTAACCGGGCAGTAGGCATTGATAAAAATAACAGTCCACTGTGATCATTCTAGTCACCAACTTGTATCAACAACAGAGCTGCTGCAACTGTTGAAATGTGAGGATAAATTAAGGTTGAAATGACAGATTTTAACTCTCTTCCCTTAAATAATAAATGTTTTTTTTAAAAAAAGAAAAAGACAAGATAAAGGTTTGAACTAACAGATAAGTTTGGTTTTCTGTACATGGTTACACATATAACTCAAACAACAAGCAGAGCGTCACCTTCTCTGCAAACACAGGAACATTCTCGAACATTCACGGTGATTAGGCCACACAGGAAATGCCGACGAAGCCAGCAAGAGCGGGTGGACCGTGCTGGATGAGGCCCCGGGCGACTGGCTTTGCCGCCTGCTGTCGCCCTGGCTCACGAGGAACTGTCTTGGGTCTAGGAGCTTCTACCTGGCCCTGTACAAGCAGATGAGCTTCCTGGAGAAGCGGGGCTGCCCGCGCACGGCACTGGAGTACTGCAAGCTCATCCTCAGGTAGGGGCCCTGGCCGGGCTGCGCGCCCTCGGGGGCCACAGGCCCGAGGCGCCCACCTGGGCCCACACGGCTTTGTCTCCTCTCCCCTCCCGCTCGTGCGCTGCTGGAAGCCTGGAGCCGGACGATGACCCCCTGTGCATGCTGCTGCTGGTCGACCACCTGGCCTTGCGGGCACGCAGCTATGAGTACCTGATCCGCCTGTTCCAGGAGTGGGAGGTAGGTGTGAGCGTGCCGCATGGGCCCTCACAGTCCTGTGCGTAGGGACAGCTGAGGGACGCATGGCGGGCTTCCGGGAGACCCCAGTGCTCCCGGCTCGGTGTTACTGAGACGTGAGACAGGAGCACCGAGTGGCCGTCTCTGTCGTCAGATGACTGTCGAGGTATCAGTGCCGTGTTGAAGTCACCCGATTTCACTTACTGGTGTCCCAGAGCACCAGCCTCCTCATACTGGCCATTCAGATCTGCCACAGAAAAGCCATGAAGTGCTTCATTTAAGTGAGAAGGTGCAAGTCCTTAATTCAGTGAGGAAGAAGAGAGTCGTGTGCTGAGGTAGCTGAGATCTGCAGGGGGAGCAGGTCTGTCTGTGGGGCAGAGGACAGACCTTCGTGCCGTTCGCTGCCGTTCCTCAGACTGTCGCTCTGTTTCCTTACTGTCTGTCTCACTGCTGTTCGTTTTCCTTCTGCCTGATTGACACACTGAACTTGAGCACAGGTACGCACGCGTGTACAGGAAAGAACATGCTGTGTGAGGGTTCAGTACATGTCAGGCATCTACTGGGGTCTTGCAGTACATCCCCCGCGGATGAGGGGGGAGCCTGTGTTTGCCGTTTCTGTGAAGAGAAGACCCTGGATGTGAGGTTGTCATCGTCACGCTGAGCGCTGCAGATAGCCACCTTGTGCTCGCCGTCTGCGAACTTGGCCTCTGGTCTTTGCCCCGTAGGCTCATCGGAACCTGTCCCAGCTCCCGAACTTTGCCTTCTCAGTGCCGTTGGCGTATTTCCTGCTGAGTCAGCAGGCAGACCTCCCAGAACAGGAGCTCAGCTCTGCGAGGGAAAAGGCCTCCTTCCTGGTGCGGCAGGCGCTCACCATGTTCCCCGGAGGTGGGTGCTCCCGGTGACCTGCCCGAGTGAGAGTGTGGACGCGGAGTCTCAGAGTGGCTTGGGGTGTTAGAATGTCTTTTCATGTTGGTAGCTTGAGGAAGACTTACCTTCTGAAGGTGTGGCATTTCCTAGGGAGCAGGAAGTAAGCTCCTGGACGCTGAAGGAAGTGGGGCTGCAGGGGGTGTCAGCCAGCTGGGCTAACTGAAGGGTCTTGTTTTGTGATCCTGCTTCTCACTGGTTCGAGGGACTGAGACAAGATGGTCCTGGGGCTCAGGTCTGTGGGTTCGTCCTCTGGGTGGCAGTGAGCAACTTCCTGCCCACCCTCAGGGGGTCTCTGACCGGGGAAAGGAGCTCACTGTTGTCTCCGCCCACCCCCCCCCCCCCTGCAGCACATGCAGCTTCATGGGGAGGCAGCAGCCAGATTCCCGCCTCGAGCTGTGTCCCAGGACAGGGACAGGCGGTGGGGCGGGGCGTGGGGTGGTGCTAGAGTGAAAGTGGGGCTCTGGGGAGGGGAGGCAGCCCGAGCTGCTCCGGCTCCCAGCACACTGCATCCTCAGCCACCCTCAGCCCTGCGTGCACACCTGGGCCTGGCTGTCTGCACACGGCTGCCCGGTGGGTCTTGGGAACCTACCCTCCCCCATCCCTCTGCTGGAGCTGTGGCTGTTGGTGTGGAGAGGGTGGTTTGCACACAGCAGGTGGCTTAGAGATGTGGATGTGGAGCCCCTGCACAGCAGGACTGCCCAGCTGTGCCCCTGCTCACCAGGCCGCAGAGGTCCACATCCTTCCTCTACGAAGCTGCCTCTGGGCAGGGCACGGGGCAGGAGCCTCACACTGCACACAGAGCCATCCTCTGTGTCAGATGGAGCCTGGATGCTGCTCTAGCTCGTCCCTGGGTCACTGGGAAGACAGGGCTCTCCTTCGGAAAGTGCTGCCGAGGGGGGGTGGGTGCTTTATGATGAGAATGCCCAGCACCCATGCTCAGGAGGTCACAGGTGAGTCCCTCAAATGCAGACAGGGCCACTGGGAAGCAGGAGGACAGAGGACCGTCCCGTAGCATTGGCCTCTCGTGAGTGAGTGACGTGTTGGGCCTCTGTTCCTCCCCAGTTCTGATGCCCTTGCTCGAGTACTGCAGCGTGCGGCCGGATGCCGCCGTCGCCAGTCACCGCTTCTTTGGACCCAATGCCGAAATAAGGTAAGGACGGGAAGACGCCTCAGGGGCACACGTGCCTGCGTGTGCGTGGTTGTGGCACCTTTCGCCCTGGCAGACGCTTTCTGCATGTCTGCAGGGGGCCTGGGGCCTGTGTCCATGGGGGTCAGCCTGGCTTGCTGGACATGGAGCCAGCGGGCGTGTGAGTGGCCTGCAGCCCAAAGCACAAGGCTTCCTGAGGAAGAGGGGGCAGGGCACGGGGACCCTGTTATTTTTGTATTTTACGATCCTATTAAGGAGCTCATACTTAGTGAAGACCACACACCACATGTGAAGTGAGCACGTGTGTGCCCCACCTCTGGGCAGTGGCACGTCCCAGTTGGCAGCCCCCTCTGGGCAGCCTCTGTTCACTTCAGGCTTCGGGCACATCCTGGACGTGCCCACAGGTGCCAGCAGGCACCTGGAGGCCTGGACCTGGGTGGGGGGCTATGCTTACAGGCCCTGCCTTCCTGCAGCCAGCCCCCTGCCCTGAGCCAGCTGGTGAGCCTGTACCTCGGGCGGTCGCACTTCCTGTGGAAGGAGCCCGCCGTCATGAGCTGGCTGGAGGAGAACGTCCGCGAGGTCCTGCGGGCAGTGGATGCTGGGGACCCCGCAGTGGAGGAGTGTGAGAACAGGTGAGCCTGGGGCCGGGCGGCCGGGCAGCCTTTGGCCCGATGGGTCCATGGGAGAGGATGAGGCCCAGCTGCTCGAGGTCTTGGTCACGGACGTGGGCTCAGGGTGGCTCCTGCCACAGGCTGTCCCTTTCTCCCTGGGCCCCAGGCGGAAGGTGCTGTACCAGCGTGCTCCCAGAAATATCCACCGCCATGTGGTCCTCTCTGAGATCAAGGAAGCTGTCGCTGCACTGCCCCCGGTAAGGAGGGGCTGCCGGTGGGGCTGCTGGGAGCTGCCCTCCCTCAGGTCCCTGGAGCCTGTGGCCAGCTGCTCTGAAGTGACATCCTGACACCCTGGGCAAAGATTGCGGCGTGTGTGAGGGTGGCGGTGTGTCCCACCCTCACCCAAAGCCTTCAGGACAGTAAACACAGCCTGGCCACTGGGGTCAACTCCAGCAGGAGGGTCCAGTTCAGACCAGAATCGCTGACAGGCTGCGGGAGCAGGGCAAGGCACAGCACAGGGCGGCTGCATCCCCATTCTGACCCTTTCTGTAGGACGTGACCACGCAGTCTGTGATGGGCTTTGACCCTCTGCCTCCTGTGGACACCATCTACTCCTACGTCAGGCCAGAGAGGTATCTCCACCTGCTACTTGTCTTTGTGTTTGGCTCTGAGATCAGTGCTTTGGGCCCTGGGACTTGCTGCCTCCTCCAGACACAGGCCCTCGGAACAGAGTGGTTTGGGGTCATGGATCAGCTGGTCCAGGCGTGGGTGCCTCTCGTGTGTCTGTCTGACTGAGGATCGCTGCCCTGCCAGTCCTGTAGCGGGCGCTGCACATGCAGAGGGAGCAGGAGGGAGGCTGCGTGTGCTCTTGGGGGTACAGTGCAGTGGGGAGGACACCTCAGGTGTAGAGTCTGAAAACGGTCACCAGAAGCTGCTGGGCGAGTGGTGGGTGCACTGCGCTGCGAGGTGCCCTACCAGGTAAAGAGGTGGACGGCTGCTGGGCTTCCAGCAGAGGGGCCAGTGTGTGCAAAGGCCCTGTGGCCGGGCCAGGAGAAGCAGGGCCGAGTCCACAGCTGCTGGGTGTGTGTGGACAGCTTCTTTTTGCCTCTGGCCTTTGAAGCTGAGTAATTGCCTCACCGGGAGCCCATCACCACAGAGCGGTAGGTCTGGAGGGGTCACCAGCAGCGTGTCCCGTTTAAGGGACCATGAGCTTTCGGACCTCAGTAGAACACATTTCGTAGAATGAAGTCCTTTTTTCCCCACTGAATTACAAAAGTTGGATTGCATGTTCGTAGAGTAACAGTTCCCAGTTAAATTCTCCAGTCGAGATGGAAATTATTGTTAGTGTCACGGGTTCAGAAAAAGCTGACATGCCAGACGCTCAGCACTGAGGAATGGCTACAGGACTTTGCTGACTGTTTCCCCCTCCCCCACCTCCCCAGCTGTGTAGACCTTGAGCTTTCAGAGCAAAGGTCACTGCCACAGGTCACCTCAGTGTCTCATAGAGCTGGGCTGCAATGTCTCATTTCACCAGGAAGGGTCCTCACTGGACACTTGCCCTGGAATCTTTTTTTTTTAATTAATTTTTAGAGAGGGAGAGGGGGAGGGAAACATCAATGTGGGAGCAGAACGTCAATCACCCGCCTCCTGCACGAACCCCACCAGCTATCAAGCCCAAAACTCAGGGAGCTGGCGACCTTTCATTGCACAGGACGACACCCAACCAACTGAGCCCCGCCGGCCAGGGCGGAAATCTCTTTATGTGACCAGTTTATCCCCCTTCAGTTCTAAGTGCTGAAGAACACTTTGCAGCCACAGCTTTTATTGCGAGCAAGGCACTTGTGCGGCGACGTGTTCAGCCTGGCTGTGGTGGGCTCTGCTGTCCACTCAATTCCACAAGCCAGGTTTTGAAGGGCCCCTGAGTGCCTGCAGTGCACCCCGAGATGCCCAGGCGTCGTGGCTGCCTGCCCCCTGGGGCTCCAGGCCCCAGCTCAGCCCCCCTCTCTCCAGTGCTGCCTTTCTGTCCCTGCTTCATTTCCTGACTGTTCTTTCTCTTTCAGGCTGAGTCCCGTCAGCCACGGAAACACAATCGCCCTCTTCTTTCGGTCACTGTTGCCCAGTTACACCATGGAGGTATGTGAGCACACCTCGCTGCTCCCTGCTGACTGGGTACAGGCAGGTCCCTCCAGATGTGACTGTCCGGAGCCAGCACTGCCAGCAGCGGGGGCATCGATCTGGCTAAGGAAGCTGGACGTGCGTGTAGCTGCCCGTTGGGCGGGACACCCCTCAGCCAGCACGGCTGCTGGACCCCAGCCTGGAGCCTGGCCTGCTAGATGTGTGTGTGTGTGTGTGTGTGTGTGTGTGTGTGTGTGTGTGTGGCTGCTAGGGGCCCTCTCGCTTCGACAGGTCCCGGGTGAGCTCGGTGGGTGAGCTGGGCCCCAGGTCCCAGACAGCCCTGCTCAGACGGATCTCGTTGCTGCAGGGGGAGAGGCCAGAGGATGGAGGGGCCGAGGGACTGGACCACAACCAGGGCTTGAACAGGCTGATGCTGGCTGTGAGAGACATGATGGCCACCTTCCACTTCCACGACCCAGAGGCTGCACACGAGGACCACGCCGAGGGGGACGGGGAGTGGGATTGAGCACAGACGCGGCGCCCGTGCTGCGCAATCATGTCCCTGGTTTCTGGTCGGGATTGGCCAGTTCCCTGCAGTAAAGGTGCCGTCTCCGCTGCCTCTCCGTCTCCGGTCTCCTGTCAGCGTCAACGGTTACGCCTGCGCCTGTGGCCTCTCCTTTCCCAGGCGGGGTCGGCCCAGCGAGGCTGGTGGGGCCACGTGCTTCTGTCGGAACCTGGGACGGGTTGGCCCCAGGTGGAGGGCCGGTGCTGGGTCCTCGGGCTGGGCATCATAGGTGTGGTGTTTCCAGTCCAACAAAATGGTTCTATTGGAAAACACGGAGTCGGGGGCGGGGAGCCCGAGAAGTGGCAGCTCTGGGGAACGGGCAGGGTAGATTGGGGGCATTTGGTCTGCAGGGCGAACAGAACGTGGGGCTAGGGGGCTCATTGGCTGGGGCGGGTCCTGGACTTGATTGGCAGCTGAGAACCACACAGGGCTGCCTGTGACTCAGGACTTTGGTTCTGAGGTTGTGAGCTGGAGGTATCCTGTCTACTGGGCACCCTCCCGGCCTTGACCTCCCCAAGTTCAAAGGAAACTAGACCACCCTTGAACCAAGACACTGTGACCCGGCTCTGGGCCAGGCCTTCCTGAGATTCCAGTGGGACAGGAGTCCAGGGTGGCTGGACCCTGCACAGCTGTGACCGGCCTTGCTGGTGTGTTCCGGCTGGACACAGGCACCTCACTCTCCTCGAGCTTTCTGTGCCCGTTTCCCCGTGGAGCTCACCTGTACCTTGAAAGCTTGCGTGTTGTGGGCCTACTGTGTGCCTGGACCTGTTCTTGGTGCCGGGAGACAACAGTAACAAGACAGGGACTTCTCACAGCCTTCTCATACTGGGACCTGCTCTTGGGGCACTGTCCCTGGCCGCTCCTCACTGTCTCCCAGGGGCGCTGGAGATCAAGTGATACAATTGGCCTTAGGATTATCTGTGATGTCTTCAGACATGTACCCCTGGACAGCAGCTAATCACAAAGCTGATTTTTTCCAACTCAGCTGTACCTGCCGACTCCCTCCCACAGTGTCCCCAACAGGCCAGTCCAGTGAGAACCAGAGGGGCAGTGCTGCGGCCTCACCAGGAGGAAGGCTGTGGTCGCCTGCCCAAGGCTGCCCAGTTCCCACGGCCTTTGAAGTCTCCACCTGGGGGTGGGGGTGGGGGCCTGGCCACCTCAAAGGCCTTGTTTATGGAGCCGGAAATAGTAACATCCCTGAACTGTGGTAACAGGAGCTGGGGCAGGGCCCTGCTCAGCCAGCAATCGTCAGTGCCCCGAGGCTGGAGGGTGGGTCCTGGAGGGAGCTACAGTGGGCCCTGCACAGCCCTCTGGGCTGCTGGGACCACCTTCCCTGCTGCGCACAGCCTCACGCCCTGGGGCCCTCTGGGGTCCTCCACCAGGAGGGTGGGGGGAGGTGAGCAGTGGGGCCCCTCCTGTGCCTGTGGGACTGGGGAGGCCTGTCCTGGCGTCACACACGGGGGTGGGGCTCGCACACCTCCAGAAACAGGCAGACAGGTCGACCAGTTTGGAAAATGGTTCGGCTGAATCTACCAAAGCTGGAGACATGCCTCAGACCATGACATACCATTCCTTGGTGTGACCAGAAGGAGCCTGTGACAGCTCACCAAAATGCGGGACCAGCCTGCAGCACCAGCACACTGGGGGCTGCCCGGGGCCCAGCGTGGTCGAGGGCATCTCCGTGCTGAGGAGGCTCTGACCCAGCGCTGGGTGCTGCTTCCCGCTGTTCAGAGTGGGGCGCCTGCGTACTTGTCACATGTGTGCTTCAAAAGGGGGAAGAGCGCTGTGCAGCTTCAAAGAGTGATTAGTTGTTTTTAATCCTCACCCGAGGATATTTTTCCATTTATCTTCAGACAGAGTGGGAGGGAGAGAGAGAGAGAGAAACATCGATGTGAGAGAGACACATCGATTGGTTACCTCCTGCACGACTCCGACCAGGGCCGGGGACTGAACCCCAACTGAGGTTCATGCCCTTGACCGGAATCAAACTCTTTGGTCCGCAGGCTGATGCTCTAACAACTGAGCCCAACCAGCCAGGGCGAGAGTGATTACTATTTGTAAGTGGATGTTAATGTGCTCATACGCATGGTCCTGTCAGGCCATCCTGCAGCTGGGTGGATGGGAAGCAATGAACCGTAGCAGGACTATCACAGATACACTCAAAACACAGACCTGCCCTGCCGGGTAACTGAGTTGGTTAGAGCGTCGTCCCAATACCCCAAGGTTGTAGGTTCGATCCCCTGGTCAGGGCACATACAAGAATCAACCAGTGAATGCATAAATAAGTGGAACAACAAACTGATGTTTCTCTCTCTCTAAAATCAATTTCTAAACACACACACACACACACACACACACACACACACACACACACACGTAGACCTCCCCAACTCCCTCCCGGCCCCTTCTCCACCACCAGCCACTTGCCTTTCTGGTTGCCTTGTTTTCCCGCCTGCCCTTTGCCTGGGCCTCCCGAGGAGGGTTTGTGGCCACAGATGCCAGCATCAGTGAGAAAGTGCTGGGGTGGAGTGAGGCCAGCACGATGCCGTGGGCACTCTGGACCACGCTCCCACAGCAGACCACAGCAGACCACGTGGCTGGAGACTGAGGTCTGGCTTGAAGTGGTTCCTGGCTTGGAGCCTGTGGTGTCCCGCCCCAGAGAAAGTGGGGCTGGCAGCTCTGTCCGTCCCTCCAGGATGACACAGCATTAGCCTCCAGCCCATGTGACCAGGCTGGGGTCCCTGGGGAGGCTGCCCTCAGTGGACATGTAGCATGGAGTGGGCTTAGGGCTAGGGGTGCATTGTCAGTAGCCAGTGACTCCCCGAGGCAGAGCAGCATCAGGCTGGGGTCAGGGATGGGAGGCCTCCAGAAGGTGGTGTTTGCTGTGGGCCTGGAGGAGGGTGTGAAGTCTCTGGCAGGTCTAGAGGACACCCCACACAGACGCCTGGAGCACAGGCATGCCTGGGGGTGCTGGTGGGCTGAGCACAGCAAAGCCGGCCAGGCTGCAGTGGCTTTGAGCACAAAGGAGAGACGTCTAGCTGTGCCCGGGAGTCTGTGGCTGGGAAGCCGGACAGCCCTGGGTGCCGTTCACACCGCCTGGTGGCAGGCAGGGGTGCCGTGGGTGCTCTCTGATGAATTCCTAGGCACACGCCCATCATGTGGCTGCCCTCAGGAGGAGGGGGTGAGCGGACGCCTTTAAGGGTGTGGAGAAAGGCTCCATTCTTCCTGGACCTCAGCCCTGCCCTGGCCTGGGGAGGCAGGAGGCCTAGAAATGTGAGGACCTGAACCACTCTACCTCCAGGGCAGAGGTGGGGAGGTGGGCTGAGGGCCCAGAGGGTTGGCGCTGCAGTGCTTGGGGTCCTGGCTGGGAAGTGACCAGACTGGTGGAGAAGCTGGGGCATGCCCAGGCCGGCATCAGTCCACCCAGGGAAAGGGTGAGTGTGAAGGTGGCCCTGGGGCTGCGTAAGGGCACCACTGGTGGCACCATGAGATGAGTAGAACACCTACAGAGGGAGGCCCCTCCCTGCTTCCTGGCAGGACTATGCTTGTACAGGGTCCCCAGCGGAGGCTACTGGGCATCCTCAGCTCCACCCCCCAGCCAGCCCCCTCCTCGGGCTGGCCACCAACCAAACGGGCCCTCGGTGCCTGGAGGTGTCCATTCCTGATGGGCTCTTCCTCTGCCTGAGGCTGGTGAGCCTGGTGGAGAACGTGCTGGTGGTGGCCGCTATCATCAAGAACCGAAACCTGCACTCGCCCGTGTATTTCTTCATCTGCTGCTTGGCGGTGTCCCACCTGCTGGTGAGTGTGAGCGATTGTGCTGGGGACGGTCGTCACGCTGCTGCTGGAGGCGGGCGCCCTGGCTGCCCTGGCCCAGCAGCTAGATGACGTCCTTGGCGTGCTCATCTGTGGCTCCGAGGTGTCCAGCCCCCGCTTCCTGGCTGCCATTGCTGTGGACCGATACACTTCCGTCTTCTATGCGCTGGATACCACAGCATCGTGACGTTGCCCGGGCATGGCGGGCCATCGCAGCCATCTGGGTGGCCAGTGTCATCTCCAGCACCCTCTTCATTGCCTACTATGACCATACGGCCGTCCTGCTCTGTCTTGTCAGCTTCTTTGTGGCCACACTGGTGCTCATGGTGGTGCTGTATGTCCGCACGCTCGTGGCATCGCCCGGCTGCACACGAGGCAGCGTCCGGTCCCCCAGGGCTTCGGCCTCAAGGGCGCTGCCACTCTCACCACCCTGCTGGGCATTTTCTTCCTCTGCTGGGGCATCGTCCTCTGCCCTCAACACCCCACCTGCCACTGCGTCTTCAAGAACTTCAACCTCTTCCTGGCCCTCACCCTCTGCAACGCCATTGTGGACCCCCTGGTTCAGGCCTTCCGAAGCCAGGCGCTCCAGAAGACTCTCCAACAGGTGCTACTGTGCGCCTGTGAGGAAGGGTGCCCGAGTGCTCACGGCCAGGAGGCTGGGCAGAGACAGGTGGAGCTAGCACTTGGGCCAAGTCCTGTGTGACCAGGGCAGTTACTTGCCAAAGAGGACAGGCTAGATGTTCTCTGAAGGTGTGGACGCACGACCCTCTGGGGCCAGAGAGGAATCAGCATGAATCTCCAGGAGTTGTGGGGAAAGAAAAGGCTGGGGACATGGGGCCACATGCACAGGGCCGGCCCTGGGCTCCTGGACAGACACGGCCCACTCCGGGAGAGTGCCACCTGCACCAAGAGACAGGCAAGGACCCACCAGTGCCCCCACCTACCGGGATGTGAAGTCCGTAGGCTGGTGGATACTGCTCCCGATGAGGACCTCAGGAGAAGGGACCTGGCCTCATAGGGCTGCTTGATAAGTGAGGTCCTGTCCCAGGCAGAGGGACGAGTTTGCAGGGGCCACAGTGGGAGTGTGGGCTCATCTCTTCTAGGGCTCATGGTGCTGGGAGAGCTGTGGGCTTGGCCCATTTGTCCGCACCACATGCACCGGCAGATAGTGCTGGCCAACACCTGCTCGGGCTGAGGCAAAGGTCATTAGCCTGAATCAGTGACCAGTACCCAGGGTCACAGGGCCAGAAGCATCTGGTAATAAATGCTGTGCTGGGAGCAGCCTCACTGCCATCTGCATTGGCTCCTTCCAGGTGCTGCTTGAAGTTTGAAGGTACAGAAGCTGGGGAGGAGTGGGGTGGGAGTGATGAGTGGGGAGAAGTAAGTCCCAGAAACCAGCCAGAAACCTGAAAGGACCCAGAGTGCCTGAAGCTCCACCCCAGGGGGTGTGTGGACACCAACGGCACCTGCTCTGATGCTGCATCTTCGCCCTCTCCGTGTGCAAACCCCAGCCCCGGCAGCTAGAGTGAGGAGCAGCAGCGGCCCTGCCCCCAGGCACCTCCACGGTGACAAGGCTGACACGGTCCAGGCTGCCCTCAGCTGCAGGACCACTGTGACCCACTGTGACCTTGGCCAGAGGAGGGGCAGGCCCTCCTCCATACCTGCTCTGGGTCACCCCCAGGGGTTTTGTTCCTCCAGCACTACCAGTACTGGTACACATTTGAGCAAGGCCTCCCAGAATGGGGTGAAGCTGTCCAGTGGCTGCTGGCGGTATCCCTGGGAATGCACCTGGAGGGGACCATGCCGCATGGTGCTGGGGGCCTTTGGGGTCTCACGTGCTGCAACCCTGGGCCTCTGCTGAGGAGCCACCTGGTTTCCTCCTCAGACGCTGAGCATGCAGTCGACCCTATTCCTGGTACAGGCTCAGAGGAGGTGAAAGTGATGGCATCAGCCAACTCCCAGGCGATTCTAGTAACGTCCGCAGCCCCCTGGCCAGTCCCCACCCCACCCCTGCTGGCAGCTCCAGCCCTGACTGCTGGCCTCGGGGCTGGGAGCTGGTTCCCGGCAGGCCCAGCCTCTGCTGGGAGACAGGACGAGTCAGCCGTCAGCCCCAGGGCCCTCCAGGGACAGAAGGGGAGCCAGCCTGGCCCATTGCCATTCTGCAGGGAGGCAGGCCCGGTGATGGGTCCTGGCTGACAGGATGCTGCAAAGCTGCTTCTTCTGCTCAGACAAGGAGGCACAGCTGGCCCCAGGGAAGAGCCAAATGCTCACCAAGGACCCCATGAATGGGGGACAGGGAGGGGCCCCAGGTGGCCAGAAGCCAACCACAGAAAGCCACATCATGAACACATTGTGGGGGAGGAGCTTCTCTTGAGAACAAAAGACCCATTTCCAGACTTGCCAAACTGGGGAGCTTCAGGAGGGGGGCGAGAGGGGCCTGGACACAGGTGCACCCGCAAGCTTGTTTAGCTGACTGTGGATGCCCTTCCTGGAGGATTTGTTTCTGAAACATCAGTAGGACCTATTATAAGGTGTCCTCACTACAACGCCTGAGTCCAGGAGCATATTAGCCAGTGGTGTCTGTATGTGCAGTACAGGGTCTGCATTCGTGTGAAGCTCCCCCCTCCCTTCTCTTCTGACCAGTGGACCCCCTTCCACCCCGCCCACAGTTTTTCCTGCAAGAACCCACACCTCATGCACACACTAGCTCCCTGCATACTCCCTGCTACCCGCCCCCCCACTGCCTTGGCCTCACTTGGACCAAGAGTCCAGACCTACAGGTGACATCAGGGAGTAAGACAGAAACGACTGTATTCTACCCCCCCCCCCTCAGTCCCTCACCTGGCTGCGTCCTTATGACAATTCCTGACACCAATTGTTCACTGAGCATGGCTTCATGCCAGGCACTGTGCCTGGCGGGGGTACAAAGCAAGGCCCATTTGTTCGCAGCCGGCTGGGGCAGGAGGGCAGGACAGTGAAACTCAGAGCTGCCACAGTCGCCGCCGCCCTCCTGCACCCACAGCCACTCTGACTCAGGATTTCTCAGCCCCGTGCTTGCTTCTGGTGGCTGCTGAGCCTTTTCCTGCCCTCACCACCCCTACGGGGTCCAGCAAAGCTCAGAGTACCTTGTCGGCCCCTTCATGCCACAGACAGGGAGCTGGGAGGCGTCCATCTCACCCTTTCCGGGTGGGAAGATGGGGTTGGTCCCTAAATGGGTGTGGGGAAGTAAGACCCTCCTTGCAAAGCGGAGTGGTAGGACCGGAGGGGGAGCCAGGGCGGGGTCCGAGGGCCAAGGTGGCTTCTATTGTCCTCCCAGGAACCCGCCAGCCCCTCCTTACGGGTGAGCAGGCCCCGGACCCGGCGCCGGCCGAGCGGGGACGCGCGATGCTGATGCGGCAGCGACCGTGCCGCAGCGTGCGGCGGCGCCCCCATTGGCCGCGCGGTGACGCTAGGAGGGCGCGGCGGGCGGGGCCCAGCCTATAAGAGCCGGCGGCGGGGCGGCGGACCTCCGCAGCCAGCCCGGCCCGTCAGCGCGTCACGCAGCCACTCGCCACCGCACCGAGCATGAGGGAGATCGTGCACATCCAGGCCGGCCAGTGCGGCAACCAGATCGGGGCCAAGGTGAGGCCGCGCCGCACCACGCGCCCGACCCCGCGCCCCGCGCCCCGCGCCTGTCGCGCCCCCGCCCGAGCCGGACCCGAGGGTGGGAAGCAGGGAGCACCATGCACCCGGAGCCGCAGTCGCCTCTGTAAACCAAGAACAAAGCGACGGGCCCGCCCGCCCCTGCCGGCACCAGGGCCTCGCTGAGCACAGCGCCATCCGCTGCGGCGCTCCCTCCAAGCCGGCCGCCCGGGGTGCAGCGGGTTGGCTGGGCGTGGCCCTCATCGGGGTCGCAACTCAGCCTGAGCAGGATGGGTGGGTGGGCCAGTTTGGGTGGGGCTCCCTGTTCAAAGCCATAATGATTCCCTCTGCGACCCCTTCCCCCAGGAACGGGAGGTCCTCAGAACAACTAGAGGCGCCTCGTGCCCCCAACCTTGCAGTGACAACCCTCGGCTGCCTGGCCCTACCCGGTTCCTTTGTTGGGGGAGGGGTCGGGCCCGGGCTCGAGGTGACCTTGGTCCAGGACTGGCCCCTCCCTCAGCACCCCCACCTGGGCAAGTCCCCCACGGGGTTGCACCGCCAAGTCTGGGGGTTGGACGTGGGAACAAAGCCGGGCTCTGGGCGTGGGATGTGCCTCCCTGCGCGGCATCTCCCGTCCACTGTTAGCCCACCTCTCAGACGTTGGGATTGAGGCGGCAAGAGGAGGTGACAAGTACCCAAGAGGCGAGTGTCAGATCTCCAAGTCCGGGAGGCTGTCCCTTGCCAAGGTCACACAGCCGTGAGGGACGGAGCCGCGCCACCTCCAGCTCAGTCCCTGTGGGCGCCCAGGGCGGGGCCCAGGCGGGTGGGTGCGGCTCGCTGCCCGCCCGGCTCCTCCGGACCACGAACCGGACGAGCGTGGCTTAGTCAGGACCACGGTCAGGGACCCAGCGCGGGAATGTGGTCGAGCTAATTTCCGAAGGAGGCGGGGGTAGGAGACAGGTCCTGGAGGGGAAAGGGCCGAGGAAACGCTTCCTCTGGAGGCTGTTACCATGGAAACGGGGAGAACAAAAAGCTAATTACAACGGGGCTGGGGCAGCCACGTGGCTGACATGTAAATTGCAACTTGGGCTCTAGGGTGGAGGCCCACGGATGGGGTCGAGGAGGCGGTATCCCGAGACTCCCAATCACGGAGGAGACAGCTGTGCCTGCCCGAGGAAGGGGCAGGGGGAGGGGGAGGGGGAGGCCTGGGGGACGATGGCCTCAAATTAAATCAGGGCTCCTGGGGCAGTCGCTGGCAGCTGCCCTGACCAGGTGGGAGGGGCCGAGGGCTCATTAATGTAGTCACAGGAGCCAGGCCTGCCCTGAACATCTGCTCCTCAGAGGGTCAGGGGTCACTGGGATGGGGGTGGGAGGGGGGTAACCCTGAGTCCCGCCTGGACCTGGGGTGTGGTGGTCCAGTAAACACATCAAACAAGAGAGGTGGATTTGGGGGAAAGAAATGATTTCTTCCTTTTCCAACTGCTGCCCTTTGCAGCGACCAATGGACGCAGCTGAGTAGTTTCCTTCCTGTCTCCCTGCCTAGAAAGTCTCCAGAGACCAAACTCGGAGAAAGTGCTCAGAGCCCCCATTCCTCCTGTGTGTTGAATTTGCCTACCCACCACCTGCAGCAGCTGACCCAGGTGGGCTAGGAGGCTGCTTTCCTGCCTACAGGTCCTGAGTGGTGCCTGGATCAGGCTGCCGGCTCTGGGGAGGAGGATGGAGGGAGGGAACTCAGGGCGATCCAGGACTAGAGGAGGTTATGCCTCTCGTGATCGGCAGTGTGAGGGCATTAATGACTCGCGACAATGACCACTACCGTGTTGGGCACTGTGTCAGTGCTTTACTCGAATCATTGCACCAGGGTGCTGTGAGACTGGGTGTTGCCTTTCCCCCGAGGATGAGAAAACAGTGCTCCTGGAACAAGGCAGGAGTTTGAATCTAAGTCTGTGTGGCTATATCAGGATGCACGGGGTACCCGATCCCCCACAACTGGGCCTGGAGTTCCTACACCCTCCCCTCCTCCTCTCGGGAGGCAGGGCCGCTCTGGAGCCTTTGTTTGAGCCCCTTCTCTCGTCCGCAGGGCGGGGTCGCGGAGGGGAGGGGCCCTGACAACCAACTGATGGAGCGGTTTCCTGTTTCCTTGTTCCGCCCCTGCCCCAGCGCCTCCTTGATAGGTCAGAGTGGCGCTCGCTGTGCGGGGAGCAGGGCTAGGCAGGGGGCATTGGAAGGGCTTAAGGCCCCAGAGTCGGCCAATCCTGCCTCCGAGGGGCGCTGCATCCTACTTGCCTCGGGCTCTGTGCCCGCCCCGCGCCTCGGGCCCCCTGAGAGGCGCGGCAAAGGATCAGCACCACGGACAGCGCCACGGGCCCGGGGCCTGACCCGCCCCAAACACCAGGCAAAAACCTGGGGTCTGAAATAGGATACTTGGCCTGGACCCCAGGCCATCTGGCAGTTTCCTCTTCTGTAGTGATGATCATAATTATTATTTAATTTACAAAATTGTATTTTATTATTTATTAAATGTTACATCTAATTTACTAATGAGATATCTTTAATATTTTAAATTATAATCTTTATTAGTTTTAACTACAAAAGCAGTTATTCATATATTCCCCCTTAAAAAAAATGGAAACATGGCAGGTAAGGCTGTACCCATGTAACCACCTCGCCCATCCAGGTCCCCCCTCGAGCACGACGGTTTGTCATTGTTCCGGTCCGTGTGTGGGCACCTAGAGCTTTGTGAAAAATATAGCATCTGTCGTGAGGTTTCCTTTCCACTCTATCCGCAATGAGTGTGCCTTTTCCCTCAAGGAGATCTCTTGGAGATCTCTTATCAATGGTGATTTTTTTTACTGTGCCACCGTATTCCAAAGCACATGGATATTTTAAAACTATGTTTTATTTTTATTTAAGTTATCCGTGCATGTGGCTTTACCAATTTAAATAGCATCTAAGGCTTTTTAGCTCAATGAAGCCAACATTTGCTGAATGCTTTTCTGTGTTAGGCTTTGTGCTCACTCACCACTCGATGTCGATACTATTACCTTGTCTACTTCAAAGATGAGAAAGCTGAAGTCCCTCCCAGGAGGTGGAGTGACTGTCAGACACTAGCTGGTACTGGGATCCACACCCACTTTGGTCTTTTACCTCCTGGAAGACCATGCTTTCCATAGATGTGTTGGTGGCCTGGTGACTGAATGACTCTCTCCTGGCCCCATACTTGCCCTCTTGAGATCACCCCTCCTCTACAGAGACTGTGGGTGTTCCTGAAGCCAGAGGTTTGGGGTGTCCCAGGGCTGTGGGGACCAAGGCCCTACGCTCACTCAGCCTCTTTGATAGCTCTGGTGTGAAGGAGGGGCATTGGGAGCTAAGCAGTGGTAGGAAGCTCTGATCAGTCTCTGAACGCCTCAGTGACATTTCTGTGTGTTTATTTTTTTTCTAATTACAAAATAAACACACAATGCAAAAAGAAGAGAGCTTATTAGTGACAAAAATACACAAAAGAGGGGAGAGGTCCAGCCCCCACATCCCTGAAAGGTGAGCTCTGACTTCTGACAACAGTCTCTCTGAATTGCCAAGATGCTCGTATACATTTTATAATGATGACACTGTTCATACTTTTCAGATTTTTAAACAATTTGTGTGTGTGTGTGTGTGTGTGACGTTAACATGTGCACATGACAAAGAATTCCAAAAGAACCAAAGGGCATGCTGTGAAAAGAGGTATCTCCCCCAGTCCAAGACCACATGCTCAAGCACAGCTGTGTCTGTGTGTCTGTCAGAGGCATCTATGTATAGACAAACACATGCAAACTGTTTTGTAACTGATTTAACTGGGCAATCTTTCACCAGCACATGATTCCTATGTAGAGGCCTATTGTTTCTAGAGGGTTTCATACCCATTTATCTTCTGAAAGCCACCCCAACCCTGAGGAGCAAAGGGGAAGTCACAGAGCATGTTACCGATGGCCTCCTGCCTGCATGGGCCAGCTGGAAGTGCCCTTGAGTGGAGAGCAGAGCTCTGTGCAGCCAGAGCACTTGTCCTTGTGCGGACACATGTGCCATTAATTCCTCACAGCACTTAGGCTTCAACACAAACCGTCACAGGCTCCCACAGATAACTCTGTTCTCACAGCAACCTGTTTCATCACCAGGCCCATTGAACAGATGAGGATACTGAGGCACAGAGCACCTTCGGGACCTGTCTAAGGTCACACAGCTAGGAAGGAGCAGTCCAGTTCTTGAGTCCAGGTCCTGGGCTGCTCCCCTGCCAGCCTGGGAAGTTAGGGCTGTGCCAGCCATGCATGGACAGGCTGGGTGACCCCAGGCAGATCACTCCCTACTCGAGGCCCCTGTGGTTCCTGTGGCTGAGGCTGATGGTGTTCCGGACACTGCTGGACCCTGTCACTGGACGTTCTCCGCCCTGGCACTGAGGGGCACGAGCATCTTGGGCTCTGTCCCCTTTTTTGTGCCTCAGTCTCCTCATCTGAAAATGGAATAATAAAAACCACCCAAAGAGGGTGTTTATTGCTAACTCTGGTCAGCAAGTGCAGAGCTGGGTCTGCGTCAGCCTGAGGGCTCTGGTAAGCATGGATGTGCAGATGGTGGACGTGACATTTCTTATAATTTTCTGACAGATGACAGAGCTTGGGGCTCTTTGCAAAGTCTCTCCAAGGGGCTGGTGTAGGCTTTGAGTCCAGGCTCCGTCACGGCCACCTGCTAACCCTCCGTTTCCCTGCAGTTCTGGGAGGTCATCAGCGACGAGCACGGCATAGACCCCAGTGGCAACTATGTGGGCGACTCGGACCTGCAGCTGGAGCGCATCAGCGTCTACTACAACGAGGCCTCCTGTGAGCACCCCCACCCTTCCCTGGGGCTGGGAGGACCCCTGAGCTGGGCCCCCTGGATCTGCTGTCCCACTGGAGGGCTGGCAGGTGTAACCTGAGACTCACCACAGTGAGATTCAAACATGTTCTTGGCCATAAGACATGTGCACAGTCCAGGGGAACAGACAGGGCTGGGCAGGGGTCACCTGGAGGGCTCAGGCAGGAGCTATTTAGCATCTGGTGTAGAATGATGTCTGTGTTCCGGGCTGTTCAGGGTGTCAGCCCCCATATCACACTTGGTTCTAGCCTCTCTGACCCAGAGTCTAAGCTGCCTCTAAAGCCAGGGCAGGATTTATTATTGTTATGTTTTAAAATATTTTTTCTTTATTGATTTTTTAGAGAGAGAGGAAGGGAGAGAGAGATAGAAACACTGATGAGAGAGAACATTGATCGGTCACCTCCCGCACGCCCCCCACTGGGGATCGAGCCCGCAACCCGGGCACGTGCCCTGACTGGGAATCGAACTGGGACCTCTCAGTCCATGGGAGGACGCTTAGTCCACTGAGCCACACCAGCCGGGCAGGATTTAGAGGAGCCCCTGAGCCTCTATGGTGCACGTGACCCACCCCTCTCCCCTCAGCTCACAAATACGTGCCTCGGGCCATCCTGGTGGACCTGGAGCCTGGAACCATGGATAGTGTCCGGTCTGGGGCCTTTGGGCACCTCTTCAGGCCTGACAACTTCATCTTCGGTAAGTTTCCCCTGTCCCACACCAATGGCAGCCCCGTCACAGGCAAACCCAGATCAACAGGAACCAAAGGGCACAGCCGCCCCTTTCCACGACCTTGCAGGGCAGAGCTGATCCCCATTCTGCAGCTGGCAGTGGACACCCAGACGAAGGGTTCTGTGCGGGGAAGAGAAACCACTGTGTATTTCAGGCATAGCTACGTGTAAACACAATGAACCTTACAAGATAGTTGAAGAGCTGGTGGGCCTCCAGAGGGCTGGAGCTCACAGCACAGCGTCACTGTGACCCAGAAGTCAGGTGTCAAGCACCAGTCCACATCCAGGCCTGCTGAGGGTGGGTGGGCTGGAGGGGAGGGCTGACCAACTCACCCAGGACCCCCAAACAAGGCAGAGTAGGGACTGCAACTCCAGGTTCTCAATTTCTGACCAGAGCCTTTCACATGGTACCAGGCATCAGGGGCCCCAATACACAGCATGGCTGGTGGGAGAGCCACGGGGGAAGGGAGGTGTGGGCCCCCCACTTTGTAGAGGGGAAGCAGGCACAGGGCTTCCACAGTTGCCCTTTGGGTTAGGATGTTCAGCCCCTGGAGGTCTGACCCTATCTGCCACCTCCTGACCCCCACACAGGTCAGAGTGGGGCCGGCAACAACTGGGCCAAGGGTCACTACACGGAGGGTGCCGAACTGGTAGACTCTGTCCTGGACGTGGTGCGGAAGGAGTGTGAGAACTGCGACTGCCTGCAGGGCTTCCAGCTGACCCACTCGCTGGGCGGGGGCACCGGGTCCGGGATGGGCACGCTTCTCATCAGCAAGGTGCGCGAGGAGTACCCCGACCGCATCATGAACACCTTCAGCGTGGTGCCCTCACCCAAGGTGTCGGACACGGTGGTGGAGCCCTACAACGCCACCCTGTCCATCCACCAGCTGGTGGAGAACACTGACGAGACCTACTGCATCGACAACGAGGCCCTGTACGACATCTGCTTCCGCACCCTCAAGCTGGCCACGCCCACCTACGGGGACCTCAACCACCTGGTGTCGGCCACCATGAGCGGGGTCACCACCTCCCTCCGCTTCCCCGGCCAGCTGAACGCCGACCTGCGCAAGCTGGCGGTGAACATGGTGCCCTTCCCCCGCCTGCACTTCTTCATGCCCGGCTTCGCCCCCCTCACCGCCCGGGGCAGCCAGCAGTACCGGGCCCTGACGGTGCCCGAGCTCACCCAGCAGATGTTCGACGCCAAGAACATGATGGCCGCCTGCGACCCCCGCCACGGCCGCTACCTGACTGTGGCCACTGTCTTCCGCGGCCGCATGTCCATGAAGGAGGTGGACGAGCAGATGCTGGCCATCCAGAGCAAGAACAGCAGCTACTTCGTGGAGTGGATCCCCAACAACGTGAAGGTGGCCGTGTGCGACATCCCGCCCCGGGGGCTCAAGATGTCCTCCACCTTCATCGGCAACAGCACGGCCATCCAGGAGCTGTTCAAGCGCATCTCGGAGCAGTTCACCGCCATGTTCCGGCGCAAGGCCTTCCTGCACTGGTACACGGGCGAGGGCATGGACGAGATGGAGTTCACCGAGGCCGAGAGCAACATGAACGACCTGGTGTCCGAGTACCAGCAGTACCAGGACGCCACGGCCGAGGAGGAGGGCGAGATGTATGAAGACGATGAGGAGGAGTCCGAGGCCCAGGGCCCCAAGTGAAGCAGCCGGGGCGCCCGGCCACGGCCAGGGCCAAGAGGTCTGTCCCAGAGCCATGCAGCCATGACGCGCCGCAGCCTCGCCCCACCGCTCCCGCCGGATCACCCCAGGGCTCCGAGTGTCTGTCCTCCAGTACTTACAGCACTCTGTCCCCCACCATAGGCTGTTTCCATTTTTCTGTTACTCATTTGTCTCTGCATTGTCAGCTCTGGGTCTGAAGTTTTATGTGATTTTTTTTTTTTTTTTACTGGTTTGTGTTCATATTTGGAGGGAATACTTAATAAATTTATTGCTGTCAGATACCCCTTCCTGGTGCTGGAGATTTCTTTTTATTCTGGAAAGTTAGGCCCAGAGGGGTGAGAGGGGCAGATGGAGCCTGGGTGGGGCAGGGCAAGAGGCCATTGTCTCCCAGGCTGGTGGCTGGCACAAGCCTGTGCTTGGAGCCTGCAGGTGTGTCAAGGCACAGCCAAGGGGCTCCTGGAAGTGGCGGTGGGGAAACGGGCCTTGTCTGGGTGAAGCATCATCGCAGAATCCCAGTCAGGCTCTCCTGGGACTTGGAAACAATCCCTAGTCCTACAGGGTGACTCGCTTTCCAGAGATCTCCTCTGGCTTACCTGTGTGCGTGCTGTATGTTAGAGGCAGGAAGCCCAAGATCCAAAGAGGAGGTAGAAAGGAGGACCTTCAGCACTCCCTAGGAAAATGTGCATTGATGCCCTGGTCGGTTTGGGTCAGCAGTTAGAGCATCAGCCCGAGGACTGAAGGGTCTCAGGTTTGATTCGCGGTCAAGGGCATGTACCTGGGTTGCAGGTTTGATCCCCGACCCTAGTCAGGGTTGTGCGGGAGGCAACCAATCTATATGTCTCTCTCACATCGATGTTTTTCTCTTTCTCTCCCTCCCTCCCTTCCATTCTATCAATGGGGAAAATGTCCTTGAGTGAAGATTAACAAAAAAACAACAAAAAACGTGTTTGAAGGGTTGGGGCTTGGCCCTGGGAAGGGGCTGTAGGGTCAGGGAGTTGTGGCCCCAGGACCCAGGCACCGGCCGGCAGGGAGTGATGTTGGCTCCTTCGCCCCCTGGTGGTCATTTCCTGTGGCTGCAGGGCACCTGGTGTGCCCTGCATGGGCACCTGAAAGGTGCTAACTTGGCTGCCCACTTCCTTCTACAGGGAAAGAAGTGGAAGCCCAGCGAGGTGCTGAGAGCC